>OZ023187.1:16249583-16962083 GCA_963995505.1 Hypericum androsaemum
ACATTACAATTGCAATAAAAACCTCTCGACTATCCTTGTAAATAATATAACAGCGGCTACTCCCCGAATTAAAATTATCATCCCTCGGGCACATCTAAAGAAATACACTTGTCTATCGAGCCTTGGTTTTGGATGTTCCGTCTCTCGTGGGCTTCTCTTTTTCTAAAACACTTCTACTGCCACGGGACCGGCACCTTCAAACTACACATATAATCTCTACATCCTTATCCAGTAAGTGCAAACTCAAAGCCCATACATTTGGGCCACGGTACCCAGGTCGAAACCCATAAATTTTGGACTACATGCCCACGTCAAAGCCCATTATATTGGGCCTCAGGCCTAGATAGAGACCAAAGTCTATCTAGATCGCATGCATACTAACCCACAAATTGATTTCGAGTCTGAGCGGCAGTTACCTACAACAATACAGAAAAAAAGAGCACGATGAGTTATCAACCAAAGTCTACGACTAGCGAACAAACAAATGCCGGATCTAAATCGCATATCAGAGGCACCCGAGATTCTAAGCCAAAACTCGGGATGTGAAATTAAAGTGAAATCGGAAGCAAAAATAACAAAAGGGGATCCAATCGGAGACGGAATTAATCTGATTATATAGAATAAACTCACCGTTCTGGAAATCCTAGAGAGGGAGGAGTGTCGCTTTTACGCTTTTCCAATTAGGGGATTATTTATTATAATAAGATCGGTCTCCCACTCCCGCTCAACCGGGGGTTTATTATAAAGGAGTTAAAATGTTGTTTAGTTAATCGATGACAGTTTCTGATCTTCCGGTACGGATGACTGCGCTTGCTTCCCGCTTTTGGTTACTTGTTACCAATGATAAAACCCGATTAATATTCACCAAAAAAAAGCATTAAGAATAAAAATTCTATTTGAAAACCATGTATAATATATATATATTGGTATTTTCTTCGCGAACTAATGCACATCTTAACATTTTCTGAGGAGGACGATCCTTGCATCTATTCTTCATATGTTCGGTGGTCCTACTGCTTTGGGGCGAGGCAGGGGTGACTATTGATGGAGGTGCTTCGACAGTAGCAGTGGCTTTGGAACGTCATTTACTTGCCCTGGATGCCACTGAAGCTGGGAGGCGGATGGCGTTGGTGTGGGGTCTATGGAAGGTACGGAATAGGATAGTGTTCCACGATGGAAAGGATAGATAAAGCGAAGTGTGAGCTTGCAGACTTTGGGAAGATTTTGTTCCTCACTCCTCTTGCTGGTGTCCTCCGGACCCTGGATGGGTCAAAGTGAACTCGGACGCCGATATTTCAGATGCAGGGATGGATCAGGTCGGGATAGTGATTCGAGACGAATACGGACGTTTCATTGCAGGAGCGGTTCGTGTCTTTCCGCACCTGGTGCATCCTACTCTTTTGGAGGCCCATGGAGTCCGGCTTGGGATTGAGTTGGCGTCGTCGATGGGCTTTTGAAACTGATTGTCGTGTTGTCCCTCAACAGGAGTGCTTCTGTGCTGACCGAAGTGACCTTGATCTGGTCGTGACGGATTGCAGTGTCCTGTTTTGATGCTTTTAGCTTTGGTTTTACCAGGCGAGATTCTAATATGGTTGCTCATAGTTTGGCTAAACTTGATCTAGATTTGATAGTGTTTTCCCAGCCTCCGGCTAAACTGTTCGTAGCTACAAGAAATCCTCCTCGTCTTTGATTTTGGATTAGCAATCACTATCAACATGCAGAGCAAGGATATAATATTTTTTTTTTTAATCTAGATCATTTGATATTTAAAAACTACAACATCAATTAATCAAAATTCGAATCAACTTGTTCATGTAAATTATAGATATACTGAACGGACAAAAGAGACGAAAAGAATCAACCCAGCCGTTACTCAGCCAGAAATTCTTTCAGGACCACAGCAAAAGGTAAGGTAAGAAGTATTCCATTTTTAACATAGCACGGGATCCAGCTTCTCAGGCGAGTTTGCCAATGATGGTATGTATTACCTTGGACATAAGTGTAGGCCCTGATACACGAAGCGTCCTGGACAAACAGCCCCGCCCGCCATCATCAATCGCCCTGCAGATCGGCATGGAGCCACTCCAATAACATCAAGGTTCAAGGCGTTGCTGCTTTCAGAACTAATAATGATCTTTCTCGACGTTTAGAGTCTCCATTCCCCTGAGGGCAGATTCATAGTGGCAAGTATTTCTACCTGATGATGTCCGCCTGGCATCTAATGATCCGTCGTGAGGTGGACTCCTCCTTTGCCCACTTGAAACCCTATTTAGTGCTCCTGGACTTGCCTCCTCAGTTGTTAGAGGATCAGACTCACTTCCAAGAAATACATCACCAGCAGCAGCTTGCCTTGAGGAATCACCCAGAAATGCTGAACTAGGTAACTGCAGCATTCAACAAAAGGTTGGCAAGCATACTGCATATTTTCTTTCAACGAGGGCAGGAAATTATCAGGAACGCAAAAGGAATCAATCTGTACAGCAACAGCTCAAACATATAACATTTTCCATGACCCAAAACAAGCAAGCAACTAGATGATTATTAATATAACCAATTCAATCACCCTACTCGTCTAATCATGTTAATAACCAGAGCCGCATCAGTGACTTTAGTTTGAACACACGGATAGGCTACACGATGGGCTAGTTACCAGAGGATCCCTGGGAAGTGGCAAGTCATTTTGGACAGGACTCTTCTGCTTCCCGTAACTTGTGGTATTTAACAGAGATGAATCCATTATCTGACCGGACGGTTGCCCTTCTTCTTCCCCTACAGAGTTAAAAATATTGTGAACCTCAAGCATGGAGCGGAAGAAACTAATCAAACACAATACGCTTCAAAAAGAAGTGAGCATGGCAATACCCGAGTGTCTGTCCACACCACTGACAGGAGGGAATCCAGAGCTAGTTCCTACCCCAGGGGCCTAGCAAATCAAACAAGGAGAATTAACAGATGCTTTATGTTAATACCAATACAGGCAAGTATGAAAAAAGGACTCACGACTCCACGAGCTGGAGGATTAGCAAGCTGGGATTGCTGTATAGTCCAATCAAAGACATAATCAAACTGAAAACCTGCAATTATGAGGTAAGCATACGTTAAAGGAATGGTATCAGCTTCAGACCATAATCCTGAGTGAGTAACTGGATAAGAGATAGCTACACCGCATCTCAGCTCGAGGACACTAAGATAAGAAGTTGACGTACCTTCGCGTATATAGAGGTCTCGGAATAATATTTTTAGGTATGGATAGTCTGGCTCATCATCAAACCGCAGTGAACGACAATGATGAAAATATGAGGCAAACTCTGTTGGATAACCTTCACACAAGGCCTGAAAAGACCATGCCTGCAATCAGCTATGAATCTTTGGAATATAATAATCACAAAATGACATTAGGAAGTGAAAACTCACCTCAATTGAAGTAGAGACTTTCTTTTCCCTGATCTTTTCACATTGCTGTTCGATAGTTCGAGCTTTCAGACCCTGCCATGGGAGGCTAAAAACGAGAGGGGTGTCAGAACTTAGAGGGGGTTAAAGTCCAGAGCAAGAAGAGAGAGGCAAACGATTATACCTTCCTTGTAAAAAGTGCATAAGAACATAACCAAGAGATTCAAGATCATCCCGTCGACTTTTCTCTGCACCATCAAGAAAGCGGATTGGAGAGTCAATAAGATAATGCCGAGCAAAGAACCATAGGTAAGGCCAATGTGATATATTGAAAGCGTGTTGGAAGATTTTATATAAAAAAAAGTACATACCAATACCCAAGTGAGTGTTCACGCTTGCATATCTACAAGTGCCAGTCAATTTTTTGTTTTCCCTATAATATCATAACAAAATTGAGTGCAACTATCGAAAACTCTCCATCCAAAACATATAAGCATATAACAAAGCCTATAATAGCTATAAGTCGCTCGGATAATTATGGAAAGTGTTGATTAGTGGAACTATGCACCTGTACGGTATGTGTTGATGAGTGGAACTATCTCTGTATTTTTTTGCCAAACCGAAGTTAACGGCGTACACCTGAATCCAGCACGAAATCCTATGAAACGGTTACCAACGAGAGAAGCTCAACAAAATAAAGTCTACAGAATAGAAGAAAAACCTGATTAGCACGCCTTCCCAAGCCCATCAGAAAATTGCCTGGTTTAATATCTCGATGGAGGAATGATTTTGTGTGAATAAACTGAACATGGTTTATCTGAAATCCCAAAGAGATTGAAAAGGACTGCTTTAGAGAGATAAAAGGCCATCACGGAAAATCGACAGTAATATCAAAGGCCTACCATCTGATCGGCTAACATAAGAACAGTTTTCAAAGAAAACTTCCTACTACAGAAACTGAATAAGTCTTCAAGACTAGGGCCGAGCAAGTCCATCACTAAAACATTGTAGTCCCCCTCAACACCAAACCATTTCACATTTGGGATCCCAGCTGCCAAAGTAAGAGTTGATTCAGTAGACAGCTGGTAAAGCACAAGGCAAGAGACAGAGACAACAGCACAGCAAAAAAGAAATGAAATGAAAGAAAAATATCCGAGCGCTAGTTCCTGAGATTGAAAACCATTATTATCAAAGATAAGGAAAGCTTCATTACTTCCTCCTTGTAGAATTCGGTATAACTTGGACTCGTAGAGCAGCTGAGGATGATTTGTCTCGACATTTTCCTGATTATCAAGAAAGAAAATAAACTGAGACACCCAGTTCAGACTAAGAAAGGCACTCCTAACCCATACATACATAATTTGCATTTTTAAGTTTGAAAGACATGTTCAGCGGGTAACAACGCAAACCAGCGAGGCCATTAATCATACAAGTCGTGTCACCTACTGCCTATCACAACTGGCAAAAGGCAACCACGGAGACTCAAAGCGACATCAAAAGGCTATAGTGCATAACAACACTTCTCTCTGTTTCCTCAAAAACCAACTAAGCACGTGCAAGGATCTGTACTGCATTCCATCCATACCAGGTCGACAAAGAAAGCATCAAAACATGAATTAAAGCCAACATTCTCCCGTTCAACATTGGGTTTCACTCTGTCCAGCCTAATTTCGAGCATCAACTCCATACCAGCTACTGACATTCTCAACCAATTCCAATTCCATTAGCCACCCACCCCATCACCAACTCATCAGAATAAAGAAAAATTAAAGGGAAAAAGGATCAAAATCGACGACAACTCACCAGCTTAATAGCGACTTCCTCGTTCGTCTGAATGTTAGTACCTAAAGCAACACAATTATTATTCCACAAATAAACAAGAGATTACATTACCTAGGGCAATTAGTGACGATAACATAACAATAATAGAAATTTTTTTTTGAAACAATTAAATTAAAAAGGTTTGAGAGGACGAACCAATATAGATCTCCCCAAACGACCCGCTTCCGATCTTCCGGCCCAGCCGGAACTTATTACCGACGCAGGGTTCCATCCCGAAACTCAAAACTAAATTCCTATAAATCACTTCGAAACCCTAGAAACCGCCGAAACCCTAACTGGAAGAATACAAATTAGAGAATAGAAACCGAATCCCTAAGAATCAACCAACCAATGCCGAGGCCGAGAACAAAAGCAACACGACTCTATTTATTTAAGTAACCGAATCAAGTTATGGAAAGTCTCTTTAGTTCCAGGATTCCTTAATCTTTGCCGTCTTCCAAAAATCTTATCGGGCTCGAATTTGAAATACTTGGCCCATTGGGCTCGATAACAAGTGAATATGGTGCCTGATATATTTGGAAGTTTAGAACTCGACTAAATAATCCAATTATCAATCCCCTTGCTACTAAGATTGGTAAATTATAATTAAATTTCATCAACAAAATTAGAAACTTTAAAAAGTACCTGCTACGCGAATCTGCCTCCTTGGTCAATCTTCTTCACCTTCTCCCTCTCGTGCTTCCTAAACGCCGCTGCGAAGCTGCCTCCTTCCGCGGTCAACGATCTTGACCAGCTCCTCCAGGAGGAGGACTCGGACAGGACGACGACGTACAAGGCGGATTCGCTGATGGCTTCCCTCAA
The DNA here is from genome assembly GCA_963995505.1 of Hypericum androsaemum. Lineage (NCBI taxonomy): Eukaryota > Viridiplantae > Streptophyta > Magnoliopsida > Malpighiales > Hypericaceae > Hypericum > Hypericum androsaemum. The sequence continues at coordinate 16,255,617 of OZ023187.1, forward strand.
CTCCAGGTAGCTGGATCTCCCTTTCTCCGGCCTCAGGAGAGGCCGAAGAGATGGAGGTTTTTTTTTTCTTTTGGAAAAATGAGGGAAAGGGGTTGGGTTGGGTTGGAGTGGAGTGGAGGGGGTTGGTTGACTTGGTTGACTTTAAATGGAGGAAAGCCTTTTTTTTATTATAACTAGGGAAAATACAAGTTTCGTGTAATTGCAATCGGCTCGTTGACATTTTTTGTAATTATGCACTTCGGCCCTGAATCCTTTTTCCTTTCTGTAATGGCCACTCATTCTTCTTCTGTAATTGCCACAAAAAAGTGGCACTTGGATCTAGAAATTGGGTATAGAACAATAAATGACAAAAAACCTAAAGAAAATAACAATATTTTACAAGGACAATCTTTTTTAACCTTTTACTTGCACCACTAACATTTATAAGGGAAAGAAAAATCAACCGATACTTAGATCAATAGACGACGATGTTGTTCTCATTTACTCAAAAAGTACGGAGTTCGAATCTTTGTGAACGAGACAATTTTAAAATATTTGTTGAGATAATTTTATCACTTCTCAATCGATGCAGGCTTACAATGGTGCCTGACTACCGAGTAGTCTACACCAAAAACCAAGAAAAAAAATTAACTCTAAAAACAGCAGGAGGTTGAGTTATTAGCTATGTCCTTGCCAACTCCAAACTACATACGTAAGTGCAAGACTAGAACTCTCCTCACAAAACTTGATATACTAATTGAGGCCAAAAACTGCTTCGTGGATTTGTATTCAACTATAGTACCTTATTATACTATTAAATTTCACTGTATCTATCATAGTTTTAAAAACCCTAGTTCTACCGACTGTCTGACCAGTCAGATCGTGAATTACCCAAGTAAGTGGTCATTTTTTTAGCATTTATACGGCCTCCGGTCGGACCACCTAAAATCTGGTCGGAGTGAGTGGTTCGTACTAGTTCTTGACTCAGACCATTCAGTCTGACCAGATTTTATTCAAATCAGCAAAAATTAAAACAAAAAATTGTATCGTATGTTCGATTTCTCTAAATCAATAGATTTTATATGTTATAAATCGGTTGATGTTCCTAAAATGTGAATTTTGAAACCTATATTTTGACTATTTGATCTATATATTATTCAAATAATAGTAAAAAAAGTGTTCAGTCGGACCAAGCGAATCGGAGAACGGATCAAAATCTGGGTCATACCAAAATCAGTGTTTTAAAACTATGGTATCTATCCCCTCAATTAGTAATGGTAATTACTCAATCCGAACTTAAATTAGTTAATCCGATAAATGTGCAAATAAAATGTTAACTAAAAGCTGTTTTGTTTATTACTTATTTATATTGAGGATTCGAACCCTCGAAACTCTTCATGTTGTCGCGAAGTTTCCTCCGTTAAATTATACCAATGGTTTGACAAATCTGGCTTGAAGCCAACTATCGGTTGGGCTTTTTTTCTGTTAGACTTCCCACTCCTTAGCAACAAGCCCAAGCTTGACTTCAAACTTCCAAGTTAGGCTTCGCGCGTTAGGTGTCTAAAGTTTGGGCCCTTTTTTCCCCAACGTTAAGTATGTACCCAACACTCGTTAGTCTCACACTTTTTTCCCCAACGTTAAGTATGTACCCAACACTCGTTAGTCTCACACTTCTGCATTTTCAAGTACTCTAATTAAAAATCAGGTTATGCTAGAACTATTGATATTCATTAATAACGACTTTATTTATTTTAACCGGTAGCAAAGCACTTGTTACAATGTATATGTGTTTATATTTTTCTAGGTATTGCAAGAAAAGGCAAGTAAAAAAAATCTTAGTGGGCCCATCCAAATGCCGATAGTTTAATTTTTGTAAGGTATGCAACGTGCTTACGTTGCCTGACGTCACTCGTCAATTCCTACTTCCGTTCCACTAGTGAAACTGATTCAAAACAAAACTCCACGGCTAGCCTATTTTTAGAATGTATTTCACTATAGTTCACATAAAAAATACTTTACATATGTTGGAAAATTATGATATTTCAAAAAATTTATTTAAATCAAAATATATTATTATTATTGAGAGAATTATGGAGTTAACAAACCTATTGCTAAAATCGCGAGATGTTATTAGTAATGGATTAGTTTGTGGAGAATCTCTCCTGGGCGTTGGAAATTATTTGTAGTAAAAAAGACTGCGTGGCTGAGATATTCTCTCCAAGTAGTTGCTCGAATTTCTTATAACGCCAAATTATTAATTTATTTTATTTTTAATGTGTTTAAATAGTTAATAAATTCCAACTGTGCAATGCCTTAATTGGCAAGAGATAAAGTGTATAATACAGCCTTTCCCGGGTTATTCTCCATTATCATAAATTCTTGTTAGTTCTTGGATCCCGATTTTATATACTCCCGGGTGAATATTGTCAACGAGTCTATTTATTTTAATTAGTAAGCGATTTGTATTAATTGTGTCAAATAAGTACCGAATTCTAAGCACACATTATTGAAAGAGCAATATTTACATAAAACACAACAACATTCCAGACTAATCGTTGTAGGTAGATATTGTAAATAAGGTCGCAAAAAATTAGGCTTAAAGATATAATCATGATGGATCTCTTCCATGCCTGTCTCGTCCAATATTTAACTTCGAGACTGCATGTGCATGATTGCTTAATCACCGAAATTAGCACGTCAAGAAGAAATTAATTAGGGAATATTATTTTTTTACCTGCCTGGAAAAATTCTAACCTATACTAAAAAAATAAGGAATAAGTTCTGAGGATACCAATAAATAGGAGCGGGGAATATGCCAAGTAAGCAATTATTTTCAGCCAAATCGGCTTTAATCATATAATTAATCCAACTTCACAAGATATCTAAAATTTTATTGCATCGTTTAATCTAAGTTCACAAATAATTTATACGAAGACCATGCTAATCCTAATAAGAAGTTGTGATTCCCAAACCGAAACTCGTGTTCGTAACTCGATCGTCTATTAACTTCAAATTTATTTTCGGTATTCTTAAACTCTAAATTTGGAGAAGTCATGAACTAAAAAGTTGTAGATATATGTCCCACCTTTCTATAGCAACTTGAATCAACTCAATCACACTATAAAATAAAGAAGTTGTGCCTTACAAACCAAAACTCGTGCTCGTAACTCGGTTGACTATTGACTTCAAATGTATTTCAACATTCTTACACTCTGAATTTGGAGAACTCATGAACTAAAAAGTTGTATATATATGTCCCACCTTGTGATTTGATTGAGTATATTTGGCAAAAATTTGACAACTGTAATTAATTATAGCCTTCTATTTGTAGCTATATTTATTTCGTTATCATTTTGTATTAAAATTTTGTAATCTTAATTTTGTTACTTAATTATAATTTTTTTCTTGTTATAATTACGAAATAATCATTGTCGTATATTTTTTATAATTTATATATAAACGAAAAAAATGATAATAGATAATATGTGGATGAGAAAGAAATTAATTGTTTATTCCATAACCTATGTTCGGATGAGTTGTGGGTGTGGGTAGAAAAATATTTGGGTAAATTGTCCTCAGGTCCCTGGTCTATAGTGAAATCACATGTAGGGGCCTTGCTTTTTTAAAAATTATATTGCCATCCCCCTTTTATCAAAAAATGTTGGTCTTGGGTCCTTTACTGACGTCAACATTCAATTTTTTGTTTTTTTATCATAGAAATGACTAAAATACTCTTAAAAAAATAAAACATGCAGCATCTTCAAGCTTTGAACACTATGATATGAACACAAGAACGTTGAACCTAGAAAATTAATTGAATTAGAAACCCACCCACCGAAACCCAAAATTCCATATCCCACTCTTCCACATCCTCCTCTTCTTCTCGTTGCCTCCTCCGAAACCAGAGAAAGAACCCGACATCACTAAAGCTCGAAGCGAGAATCCTCTAGGCCTCGATCCACGTGGTATTCGCCAACGTGAACCCGATGTACATCTCCGGTGAGACGTTGTTGAGGTCGACGCCAATATGGTTGCCTATCGTCGCCAAACCCAAACACCCAACTTCCAAGCCCGCGCTTTACCTCCTCGTCTTCCAGGCGGCCTCCATCATTTCGGTATCCTCGTCAATGGCTGACGGCTCGTGAGGCCATCTGGAGACGTAGATCGAGTAGATCTGGAAGTCCGCAAGGTCCATCTTGAGACGGCACCTGTTAAAACTTGGGAGAATTTCCTTCTCGAACTCAGCGAGGAGTGTGATGGCAGAGAAGGTCTCCACGTCCTTCGCTATGGATTTTTGGCTTTGTAATAAGAGAGGGATGATTTCCAATCGGGGGAATTAGGATTTCGATTAGGATTTTGAATTTTTGGTTTGAGTTTGGGAGATGTTATTGGAGAAGAAGAAGCAATTTCAGAGGTTGAATTTTGGGTTGGATACTTGATGTTCTTCATGTTCTTCGGTAAAAGGAGATGAATTTTTTTTGTCTAAGGGGTATAAAAGTTATTTCACATGACAAAAATTAAAAAAATGAGTGATGCCGTCAGGCAGGGAATCAAGACCAATATTTTTAGATAAAACTTGGTCGACTAAATAATTTTTAATAAAGTAAGGACGCTAGAGGTGATTTCATTATAGACCAGAGACATTAGGACAATTTACCCAAATATTTATTTGGATTGAGTTGGGTGGGGAATTGTTTATTTCTTGACCTAGGTTAGGATGAGTTGCCGGTGTAGATAGTCTTGAGTTTTATTTTAAAATTTTAATTATAAATTAAATTATGATTTGATTACAATTTCTCCATGTTATGTAAAAAAAGATTTTAAAATAAAGAGCGGAAAAGCGGGTCAAAATTAAATTTTGAACCTTGCCTGACCTGACGCTTCCGCTTCTGTCCCGTCAACCTATGCTGCCGTTCCGTCGCCTAGTCAGTCTTCACGTCGCATCGAGCCATGCCCAAGTCACTAAACGTTAACAACCATCAGTAACATCACTTCAGTAATAGAGATAAAAATATTAAAAAAAGATGAAGAGAGAGAATGTGTAAGCATATCGAGGGTACATACTAATTAAGAAAGATGGCATCTTTTAGTTCAAAACTGTTTGCTTTTGACAAGCCAATAAATCGAAAACAAAATGTGTCAAGAAATAAGGGAATAATTTATTGGCTCTATATATTTAAGATTATATATTTAATGTCCAAGAACATGTTAATCTTATTTAATTGAAACTCTCTCAATAATATATATTTTTAGTAGAGACTGAACTTAGGCATTTGAAGAGAATGCAAATTTTTTCCCATTAATTTTTTAACAAGAGTCTATCAGTCTGATGTTTGAATAGATTTTAATAATTAGTTATGTTAATTGTACTACAAGTCACTTAACTAGACACATTATTAATCATATTATTATTTAATCATGTTATCAAAGTAGAACAAGGAGACATTGATGTTCATTTATATGCAATTCGGATGAAACATTGATATTATTTATTATAAATTTACAAAGTTAAAAAATTATTAGTCGAAAAGTCGATATTTAAAATTATTTATGTTTAGATTATGGTGACAAATTATGAAACTCAAAATTTATGCTAATATAACATAATTTTTAATATAGTCTAAATAACTAATCCAAACATCAAATCATTAATTATCAAAATGCTCGATATAAAAATTTCATTTTGCTTTAGGATTGAAAGAATAACTTTTACCGTACTTTGAATTAACAAATTATGGTCTGTCTAGGTTCAATTTAAGACATAGATGCAATTGACAACGTATTAAACAATAATTTCGACAAGGAAAATAAAATAAACCTTTAATTTTCTAGCAGATCTATTCCTAACCATAAGAAGAATAAATTCGTTATCAATTCTAATTCAGCGGTCGCAATTGGTATTACAATTCGTCTTTGGACGACTTGATGTTGTTAATTCATTTTGAATAACCGTTTTTCTGTTTTAGGTATAATTAGCAAATTTAATCACGGGAGTTGAGGGAGACTCTTTCAGTTTACCAAAATTTCTTTGAAGGGGAATTTACCAAAAATTCTTTGAACCGGATTCTGCGTCATTGGAGTGGAGAGAGACTTCCAATTTACCAAAATTTTATCACCCCCTCTTTCGAGACATTAATTTTGTCGATTACAGCTGTAAAAATACAATGAAAAAAGAGATTTTTTTTTGAGAATTTAGAAAAAGAGATAATGATATACACGTATTCGCACCCACCCTCTAGATTACAGCTGTATCTTCCCGACCACTATCTGCCACCCACGCTGAAAAATATTTCAAGATGCCCACGCCTAAAAAGCTGACACAGACTAGTATGTCATTTAAATCAATCAATTTCGTTATTTCTTTTCCATCAAATGTACTAATAGTATTTGTTTTTTTAGGGACAAATAGTAATAGTATTTGTTAAGCAATAAAAGGAATTATGAATTTTTTTTGACCGCCAAGCTATATCAATTTGCGAAATTAAAATATGAATTAGAAATTATCAAATTTGAAGTAGGAATTAGAAATTATCAAATTTGATATTGAAATATGATTTGATGTACGGATTATAAATCATTAAATTCAGAATTGAGTTCTTTTCTAAATGACAATATTTTATTTTTATTAATAATTTTTTAAAACAAATTATTCGTTGAGTCGAATTATTCGTAAATAATACGGCGAATCATATAATTCTTTTGAACGGATTCGAATCTTAATTAAAATTTTGACAAACCAAATTCAATCTAATTCATGCTCACCCCTTATAAATATGCTGATTTTTCGAAATACTTTTTAATATACAACCTTATATGGTTTAGTTACTTTTTAATTGTCTTCGTTACTAATTTTGGTTTTTTTTTAACCTTTCTTATCTAGTGCTGTTTCATTTTCAATATCTGCTGACAATTTTAAAACAATTTAATAACAATAGTTGTCTAATATTAACCTTTTTGAGATGTTAGTCTAATATTAACCTGATTTAGTGGAAACTTTTTTTTTTAGGGATTAGTGGAAACCCGTTCGTGCTGCCTGTAAAAGTGCTCTCTCCTGCGATTCGCGTAGAAAGTCAACAGTAACTCATAGATTTGTATAGAAGTAAAGTACAATGACTTATCAAATTGAAGTAAAGTACAATAAGGATTTGACCATTCTACCCTTTATCCTGCTCTCTATAAATACACTCCTAGCCTTCCATGGATATTTCATTGGCGTACAGTCTCATCCTCTCTCTCATTCTTCTTATCCTCTCAGACTTTCACCCTTCAGACCACTTTTAAACTCAAACAAAGACCAATCTCAACCATATACTAGTTTCTAACTATTGTCTCCATTCTCATATTTTTATTTTATTCATTTTTAATAATTATGTTTTTAAATGTAAATGAGCATGTGAAGCGCATCCAGCTCTCTTGGTAGAGCCAAGAATTAATTCTTGTATCGTGGGTTCGATCCCCACTAAGGGCAAATTACTGTTTTGGACTGTTTAAAATTATTTTTGTCGATTTTGGATCGTTATTTATTGAATTGTTTTTTCGAGTCTGGAGATGTCGGCCAATTATATACTGTTTAAATCCAAAAGTTAAATATAATTTTTTGTTTCTAAATCCACAATTTCCTTGTTAGAAGTTCTTATAATTTTAACTAATCATTAATATTAGCTTATATCCAAGCTGTTTGGTACAGTGCTTGTTTTGATTAATATGTTTGTTTTGATGGTCTTCAAACATTACTTTTGTATGATAGTTGTATATTTTTGTATAACGGACATACCCTCATTATATTGTTTCATGTCCAGGCCCTTTCGCAGGCAGGCCCATATAAGACAGGGGTTCGAAAGTTGAATGGCGGGAATTAAGTAGATTAGCTGGCACGCACCTTTAGGATTCTCTATTGCATGGACTGTCTATATATTGTTTCATGTCCAGGCCCAGTGGTTCCAGGCCCTTTCGCACGTAGGCCCATATATGACACGCGTTTGAAAGCTGAATGGCGGGAATTAAGTAGATTAGCTGGCACGCGTCTTTAGGAAGTTCTTGTAGAGGCTATAAAAGGGCAACGAGGAAACCGCTGGGGATACGAGTACTAGCACTTCTACTGTTCACTATCCCGCCATAGTCTTTCCACCGAAATAAAAAATAAAAATCTCGCCATACTCTTCTCCCATAGCACGCGTCCAGGTATATTAGTTCTTCCTTTGCTCTCTCCTGGATTTAAATAATTTCCGAACATTGTTTAAGAACTCTGTTAGTTTTTCCTAAATCTACGAACCGCCTTTTCCTTGTTTACTCTATTGCCTAGGAATTTGTTTTTTTCCTTTCAAAACTGTACTAATCTATGATTAATTGAAATATATTAGAGATCTAGAAGAAGCGTACGAGGAATCACCTGGAATCATGTGGAATAGCACTCTGGTCAGGTATATTCTTTCCTCAATCTGCTTGTTTAATGTTATTTCCGTATATTTTCTTTCTGTTTTGGCTAGAAATTTGTTGTTTTCTCTGTTTTATTTTAAAATCTTACTAATTTATGATAAATCGTAAATATAATAGAAATACTGAAGAAGTTTACGAGGAGCACCTATCTGGAATCATGTGGAACAGCACCGTGGGCAGGTATAGTCTTCTCTTTTCAGATCCTTAATATTTCATCTACTTCTCTCATTCGCTGGATTTATATAAATTTGGAACTACTTTTTTGGAATCTCTTTTTATTCTGCTTTTTTTTAAGTTTTTCCTCAATCTATTATTTGCCTGTTAATTGTTATTTCTGTGCATTTTGTATAGGATCTTTGTTAGTTCCCCGGTCAGTTATTATTTCTTTTTATTTATGTGCATTTTGTATAGGACCTTTGTTAGTTCTCCGGTCAGTTATTATTTCTTTTTATTTATGTGCATTTTGTATAGGACCTTTGTTAGTTCCCCGGTCAGTTATTATTTCTGTGCATTTTGTGTAGGAACTTTGCCTAGGAATCTGTTTGTTTTCATTTGTTAGTTAGTATCGGTTTCTCTTAAATTCTCTGTTGTTTTTTTGAAATAAATCTAATCATTGATGAATCGTATATATAATAGAGATAATGGAGCACGTGAGGACTATTCTATATTCTTGAGGAGTAGCTCCCCGGTCAGGTACTCTTCTCTTCTCCGAGCTCTGTGTTTTTGTGATCTTTTGATTGTTATGATGTGTTTCGGTTTATAATTGCTCTTTTATGCTTTCAATGTTTTTTTTGGTTAGGATGAAACAGAGGCAAGATATACTGCCGCGCCTAAACATAGGCATTGCCAAATGTCGTTTTTGTGGTTTTGATTTCTTCGATGCGAATCTTGCTGAAGTTCTACATCATGAGTCAATCTGTTTTCGCAATCCAAAAAACGTGGCGATAAGGCGTGCAAGGCTCCTCTTTCTAATGGGAGCAGTCATTGCAGCAGCGCCACTTGGAGGCGGATGGGGTGTCGATGATGATGATTTTGATTCAGATTCAGATCCAGATGACATGTTGACTTGGCCTGGCTCCGATACCGACATGGAGGAGAGACTACTTGGTGTTGAAGCTGAACTGAGGTACAGAGCTGATGTGAAGACTTTGCAGGTACAAGCACTTGAGGCATCGGTTGAGGCCTCCCTTGGCGCCATGCTGGAGCTCGAGATTCTTGCCGAGCTCGAAGCTCTGGCTAAGCACAAAGTTGTGCTTGAGCTCGAGCTCGAAGCTCGAGCTGCTGAAAGGGAGCAGTACTTGGCCTTGAATGCTGCCCTTTATGATCTTCCTGAGCTTGAAGACGCTGTGCCAGAGTTGGAAGAAAGGGCTAACGGAGAAGGTAAGTTTGTATAAACTTTTTTCCAACTTTTTTGTTGATACATTTTTGAAACCCAATTTTTATTCGAGTTAATTTTACATTCAGGTTGGATGCACAGGATCTGGAGGTTCTTTTCCGGGAATTATTGATGGAGGATACGCATTTTTTCAACAGCAGTGGGCGAATACTGTCTTTGATAAAGATGGAGAAGGTAAATTTTGTTCCAACTTTTTGTGAAACCTTTTGGATACACATCTTCTAGACTTTACTGGGAAGGGTTTTTCCAACACGGAGATTATGCAAAATATTGAAGTGGATGATAGCTCAGATTTCAGTTTGAATTCTTTCATGCAAGTATTGCTTCATTTGTGTCTGTGTCTGAATTCTGTACAACCCGTTACAACCACGACTAAAACTAAGGCTATCTTGAGAGATTCGTCTTATTTCAACCCGCTTTACTTTGTTATTCCCTTCTATTGCTTTCTGGTTGATTAGCTCTCTAATATCGGGGCAATCTGCCAGATATCTTTAATATACATGGTTTTTACCCCGGACTATGTTCTCTCGAGGGATATTCACAGCTTTCTGGGGCATCATGATAGGTCCGATTTAATTACATTTTTATTATTTGAACACGTAGTACACTCGCGAAACATAAAAAATGGTTTCTGTTATTCTGTTTGCACTTACTGGATAAGGGTGTAGAGATTATATGTGTAGTTTGAGGGTGCTGGTCCCATGGCGGTAAGAAGTGTTTTAGCATTAGTTAAAATTTTTTTTATCTTACTCAGTGTTTTAGATTATTCGGTTTTCACTTGCTGAATGAGGGTGCATGGCACAAATAAAAGTGATTTAGTATTAGTTAAATTATATCTTACTTGAATTTAAATTAATTGACCTAGAAATATTTGAATAACATATAGTTTCAAAGTAAATCAAAGCAGTTGGTACTCTTGAAAAAAGTGAACTGGTCAGAAAAAGAGAAGCCCGCGAGAGACAAAACATCCAAAGCCAAGGCGAGATAGGCGGGTGTATTTCTTTAGATGTGCCTGAGGGATAGTAAATTTAATTAGGGGAGTAGGAGTAGCTATATTATTTTCAAGGATAGTCGAGAGGTTTTTATTGCAATTGTATTGTCGGACAAATTGTAATAGAAATCTTTCCAGAACTTGGGGGGGTTTAATGTACTGGAATTTTGGAAGAGTGTAGAATCGTGTATATTGGTTTTAGTGATTGGCATTTTTTATATACGTAAGTTGTTTAACTATCAAAAATCTATCGTTTAGCACTACAAATCTCCTGTAAAAATGTCCCAAAGATATTTGACTGTCAGTTATAGCATATAACTTACTCTGTAACTTACGACTATAATTGAATATCTTTGCGATTTGTAAGGATGGAAAAAATACTCATACCTTATGTGTACAACTCTTTCCCTATTTTATGAATCAAAGGTTTATTGATTTTGACGGAGTCTAAAGTAGGGAATGAGCATGGATCCATTTTTAGAGGGTTGGATCATATACACTCTGTGGACCTTGAGGGAAAGGGTATGAATCTAATAACAAAATTTTTCGAGGATCGAGGGTCGAATATGTATCCAACTCTCTAAACTAGAGTATGGGTAGGATCCTACCTATACTCTACCCGACCCTATCCATCGCCATCCTTTGAAAAATTTTGGGGGCAATCCAATTTCACAAGCATGAAATGGCATCATCAAGTTTTTTGAATTAGTTGACAAAAGAATTTGTAAATACAAAAATATTTTAAGGAACCATACAACACTAAGTATTTTTTTTTGAATTGGCTAATTTATTTTCAAGTTGAAAAGAATTGACTAAAATAAGCACAAAAGGTACCAGAACAATAAATAGCATGCAGTTCCATACAGCTTGTTTGGAACCAGAAAAGTAATTAGGAATCGGTAGCATTTTAAGCGAATATTTAATTGGATCAATAAATTTATTTTTAAGTTGAAAAATTATATGATAAAAATTTTCTAATAAATATTTAACACCGTTACGTTTTTTGAAAATTCAAACTCAAAATTGAGACGAATTTTATCAATCAATTAATTTAAATACTTTTTTATTTTTGGAAGAGGCAGCTATCTTTCTTTTTCTTTTTCAAGTATGTATACGTATATTAGCTTGGTTGGAAGTTTTCTGATTGATCCTGACGAGACTGTGTATATATAGGAGAAAGGGGGTGGCCTTTTTATTACAATTAAAAAAAAATAGATATGTAACTATTTTGATGGCTTGTCTTGTTATTATTATTTTTATATGGTATGATTAAATCTACCTATTTTATAACACATAGGACCATATTATTATCTGAATCACATATTTGATACTCTTTTGGAAACTTCGTCGATCCTTTGACAAGGTAATAGCTCTAATCCTTTGAAGGTTTTCTTTTTTATATTCTCAGTATCACATGCTACCTCAACTTCACGTCTCATCTCATAAACTGGATTTTAATTTTTCTTTCGTTTGGAGCCGGATAAGTATTGACTTATTTAAATTATAATAAGAAAAAGGCTGCACGGTCTCCTCAGGATCCAATCAGAATCCAATCAGAACACTCCTCAGGCTGCACGTGTATTTTTTTCTCTAAAGTAGAAATATACAATTTACTTATAAAAAATTAAATGATTGGTTGAAAATAATTGCTTAGCCGACATTTTCTCCGCTCTTATTTATTGGTATCGTTAAAATTTATTCCTCGTTTTTTGGTTGAAGTTAGAATTTATCCGATAGGTGGCGAGGAAAACAATAATATTCCCTAATTAATCACTTCATGACCTGCTAATTTCGGTGATTAAGCAAGCATGCCCAAGCAGTCTCGTTGTTAAGTACTGGACGAGATAAGAATGGAAGTGATCCATCATGACTATATCTTTAAGCCTAATTTTTGGTGACCTTATTTGCAATATCTATCTACAACGAATAGTCTAGAATGTTCCTGTGTTTTATTTAAATATAGCTCCTTCAATAATGTGTGCTTAGAATTCGGTATTCATTTGACATGGATACAAATCTCTTACCAATTAAAATAAATAGACACAACGACAATTAAACTCTTTCAACTCATGACATACGAAATGAATATCTGTCGCACTGATTGGCAAGTTTTTCCAGTTCCTCGTCTTTCTCTTTTCCTCTACAACACGATTCGACCCTGAGCTTTGCTACTCTGTAAAGTAAGTCAAACCACCGGGAAAAAATTGATATTCGGTGTCAGAATTGATCATAAAATATATAGTAAATAATAAATTTTCAACTTATAAAAAATTAATTATTTTTTAAAACAAAAAGATATTTTATAATATACCTCTCTTAATTCAAAGTACACTGCTCCTACAGAATTTGTTTCGAACCTTAGGTTGGCCATTCCGAAGAATATGCAATACCATCAAGAATAGATCAAGTTCAGTGCCGAATTCGGTCATAATATATTAGAAAGTCAAAACTTTGGGTTTGGATGTTCTCTCATGGGCATTTCATTTTTTTAGGAGGATGTCACTAAATTTATATTATAACAAATGGTTTACAATACAAAAACGATAAAAATGTACACAACATATGAAGATATTAAACAGAAATCGATTTTGAGATAAATTGAAGTTCGGTGTCCTATTCTGTCATAAAATATATATATATATAAAGAAACAAATGTTTGGTATTGGATATATCTCTCTCATGGACCTCTCACGTTGTGATTTCTGATCCGGTTTTGGGGCATTTGTAGTGCTAAACGGCACTGTTAGTGTAATACATGCGTGCATATTTGGCGTAGTTTTTTTATGGTTAAACAATTTACGTATATAAAAAATGTCTAACATTAATATCGATATACACGATTTTACACTCTTCCGAAATTCCAGTACATTAAACCCCCAAGTCCTGGAAATATTTATATTACAATTTGTCCGACATTACAATTGCAATAAAAACCTCTCGACTATCCTTGTAAATAATATAACAGCGGCTACTCCCCGAATTAAAATTATCATCCCTCGGGCACATCTAAAGAAATACACTTGTCTATCGAGCCTTGGTTTTGGATGTTCCGTCTCTCGTGGGCTTCTCTTTTTCTAAAACACTTCTACTGCCACGGGACCGGCACCTTCAAACTACACATATAATCTCTACATCCTTATCCAGTAAGTGCAAACTCAAAGCCCATACATTTGGGCCACGGTACCCAGGTCGAAACCCATAAATTTTGGACTACATGCCCACGTCAAAGCCCATTATATTGGGCCTCAGGCCTAGATAGAGACCAAAGTCTATCTAGATCGCATGCATACTAACCCACAAATTGATTTCGAGTCTGAGCGGCAGTTACCTACAACAATACAGAAAAAAAGAGCACGATGAGTTATCAACCAAAGTCTACGACTAGCGAACAAACAAATGCCGGATCTAAATCGCATATCAGAGGCACCCGAGATTCTAAGCCAAAACTCGGGATGTGAAATTAAAGTGAAATCGGAAGCAAAAATAACAAAAGGGGATCCAATCGGAGACGGAATTAATCTGATTATATAGAATAAACTCACCGTTCTGGAAATCCTAGAGAGGGAGGAGTGTCGCTTTTACGCTTTTCCAATTAGGGGATTATTTATTATAATAAGATCGGTCTCCCACTCCCGCTCAACCGGGGGTTTATTATAAAGGAGTTAAAATGTTGTTTAGTTAATCGATGACAGTTTCTGATCTTCCGGTACGGATGACTGCGCTTGCTTCCCGCTTTTGGTTACTTGTTACCCAATGATAAAACCCGATTAATATTCACCAAAAAAAAGCATTAAGAATAAAAATTCTATTTGAAAACCATGTATAATATATATATATTGGTATTTTCTTCGCGAACTAATGCACATCTTAACATTTTCTGAGGAGGACGATCCTTGCATCTATTCTTCATATGTTCGGTGGTCCTACTGCTTTGGGGCGAGGCAGGGGTGACTATTGATGGAGGTGCTTCGACAGTAGCAGTGGCTTTGGAACGTCATTTACTTGCCCTGGATGCCACTGAAGCTGGGAGGCGGATGGCGTTGGTGTGGGGTCTATGGAAGGTACGGAATAGGATAGTGTTCCACGATGGAAAGGATAGATAAAGCGAAGTGTGAGCTTGCAGACTTTGGGAAGATTTTGTTCCTCACTCCTCTTGCTGGTGTCCTCCGGACCCTGGATGGGTCAAAGTGAACTCGGACGCCGATATTTCAGATGCAGGGATGGATCAGGTCGGGATAGTGATTCGAGACGAATACGGACGTTTCATTGCAGGAGCGGTTCGTGTCTTTCCGCACCTGGTGCATCCTACTCTTTTGGAGGCCCATGGAGTCCGGCTTGGGATTGAGTTGGCGTCGTCGATGGGCTTTTGAAACTGATTGTCGTGTTGTCCCTCAACAGGAGTGCTTCTGTGCTGACCGAAGTGACCTTGATCTGGTCGTGACGGATTGCAGTGTCCTGTTTTGATGCTTTTAGCTTTGGTTTTACCAGGCGAGATTCTAATATGGTTGCTCATAGTTTGGCTAAACTTGATCTAGATTTGATAGTGTTTTCCCAGCCTCCGGCTAAACTGTTCGTAGCTACAAGAAATCCTCCTCGTCTTTGATTTTGGATTAGCAATCACTATCAACATGCAGAGCAAGGATATAATATTTTTTTTTTTAATCTAGATCATTTGATATTTAAAAACTACAACATCAATTAATCAAAATTCGAATCAACTTGTTCATGTAAATTATAGATATACTGAACGGACAAAAGAGACGAAAAGAATCAACCCAGCCGTTACTCAGCCAGAAATTCTTTCAGGACCACAGCAAAAGGTAAGGTAAGAAGTATTCCATTTTTAACATAGCACGGGATCCAGCTTCTCAGGCGAGTTTGCCAATGATGGTATGTATTACCTTGGACATAAGTGTAGGCCCTGATACACGAAGCGTCCTGGACAAACAGCCCCGCCCGCCATCATCAATCGCCCTGCAGATCGGCATGGAGCCACTCCAATAACATCAAGGTTCAAGGCGTTGCTGCTTTCAGAACTAATAATGATCTTTCTCGACGTTTAGAGTCTCCATTCCCCTGAGGGCAGATTCATAGTGGCAAGTATTTCTACCTGATGATGTCCGCCTGGCATCTAATGATCCGTCGTGAGGTGGACTCCTCCTTTGCCCACTTGAAACCCTATTTAGTGCTCCTGGACTTGCCTCCTCAGTTGTTAGAGGATCAGACTCACTTCCAAGAAATACATCACCAGCAGCAGCTTGCCTTGAGGAATCACCCAGAAATGCTGAACTAGGTAACTGCAGCATTCAACAAAAGGTTGGCAAGCATACTGCATATTTTCTTTCAACGAGGGCAGGAAATTATCAGGAACGCAAAAGGAATCAATCTGTACAGCAACAGCTCAAACATATAACATTTTCCATGACCCAAAACAAGCAAGCAACTAGATGATTATTAATATAACCAATTCAATCACCCTACTCGTCTAATCATGTTAATAACCAGAGCCGCATCAGTGACTTTAGTTTGAACACACGGATAGGCTACACGATGGGCTAGTTACCAGAGGATCCCTGGGAAGTGGCAAGTCATTTTGGACAGGACTCTTCTGCTTCCCGTAACTTGTGGTATTTAACAGAGATGAATCCATTATCTGACCGGACGGTTGCCCTTCTTCTTCCCCTACAGAGTTAAAAATATTGTGAACCTCAAGCATGGAGCGGAAGAAACTAATCAAACACAATACGCTTCAAAAAGAAGTGAGCATGGCAATACCCGAGTGTCTGTCCACACCACTGACAGGAGGGAATCCAGAGCTAGTTCCTACCCCAGGGGCCTAGCAAATCAAACAAGGAGAATTAACAGATGCTTTATGTTAATACCAATACAGGCAAGTATGAAAAAAGGACTCACGACTCCACGAGCTGGAGGATTAGCAAGCTGGGATTGCTGTATAGTCCAATCAAAGACATAATCAAACTGAAAACCTGCAATTATGAGGTAAGCATACGTTAAAGGAATGGTATCAGCTTCAGACCATAATCCTGAGTGAGTAACTGGATAAGAGATAGCTACATCGCATCTCAGCTCGAGGACACTAAGATAAGAAGTTGACGTACCTTCGCGTATATAGAGGTCTCGGAATAATATTTTTAGGTATGGATAGTCTGGCTCATCATCAAACCGCAGTGAACGACAATGATGAAAATATGAGGCAAACTCTGTTGGATAACCTTCACACAAGGCCTGAAAAGACCATGCCTGCAATCAGCTATGAATCTTTGGAATATAATAATCACAAAATGACATTAGGAAGTGAAAACTCACCTCAATTGAAGTAGAGACTTTCTTTTCCCTGATCTTTTCACATTGCTGTTCGATAGTTCGAGCTTTCAGACCCTGCCATGGGAGGCTAAAAACGAGAGGGGTGTCAGCACTTAGAGGGGGTTAAAGTCCAGAGCAAGAAGAGAGAGGCAAACGATTATACCTTCCTTGTAAAAAGTGCATAAGAACATAACCAAGAGATTCAAGATCATCCCGTCGACTTTTCTCTGCACCATCAAGAAAGCGGATTGGAGAGTCAATAAGATAATGCCGAGCAAAGAACCATAGGTAAGGCCAATGTGATATATTGAAAGCGTGTTGGAAGATTTTATATAAAAAAAAGTACATACCAATACCCAAGTGAGTGTTCACGCTTGCATATCTACAAGTGCCAGTCAATTTTTTGTTTTCCCTATAATATCATAACAAAATTGAGTGCAACTATCGAAAACTCTCCATCCAAAACATATAAGCATATAACAAAGCCTATAATAGCTATAAGTCGCTCGGATAATTATGGAAAGTGTTGATTAGTGGAACTATGCACCTGTACGGTATGTGTTGATGAGTGGAACTATCTCTGTATTTTTTTGCCAAACCGAAGTTAACGGCGTACACCTGAATCCAGCACGAAATCCTATGAAACGGTTACCAACGAGAGAAGCTCAACAAAATAAAGTCTACAGAATAGAAGAAAAACCTGATTAGCACGCCTTCCCAAGCCCATCAGAAAATTGCCTGGTTTAATATCTCGATGGAGGAATGATTTTGTGTGAATAAACTGAACATGGTTTATCTGAAATCCCAAAGAGATTGAAAAGGACTGCTTTAGAGAGATAAAAGGCCATCACGGAAAATCGACAGTAATATCAAAGGCCTACCATCTGATCGGCTAACATAAGAACAGTTTTCAAAGAAAACTTCCTACTACAGAAACTGAATAAGTCTTCAAGACTAGGGCCGAGCAAGTCCATCACTAAAACATTGTAGTCCCCCTCAACACCAAACCATTTCACATTTGGGATCCCAGCTGCCAAAGTAAGAGTTGATTCAGTAGACAGCTGGTAAAGCACAAGGCAAGAGACAGAGACAACAGCACAGCAAAAAAGAAATGAAATGAAAGAAAAATATCCGAGTGATAGTTCCTGAGATTGAAAACCATTATTATCAAAGATAAGGAAAGCTTCATTACTTCCTCCTTGTAGAATTCGGTATAACTTGGACTCGTAGAGCAGCTGAGGATGATTTGTCTCGACATTTTCCTGATTATCAAGAAAGAAAATAAACTGAGACACCCAGTTCAGACTAAGAAAGGCACTCCTAACCCATACATACATAATTTGCATTTTTAAGTTTGAAAGACATGTTCAGCGGGTAACAACGCAAACCAGCGAGGCCATTAATCATACAAGTCGTGTCACCTACTGCCTATCACAACTGGCAAAAGGCAACCACGGAGACTCAAAGCGACATCAAAAGGCTATAGTGCATAACAACACTTCTCTCTGTTTCCTCAAAAACCAACTAAGCACGTGCAAGGATCTGTACTGCATTCCATCCATACCAGGTCGACAAAGAAAGCATCAAAACATGAATTAAAGCCAACATTCTCCCGTTCAACATTGGGTTTCACTCTGTCCAGCCTAATTTCGAGCATCAACTCCATACCAGCTACTGACATTCTCAACCAATTCCAATTCCATTAGCCACCCACCCCATCACCAACTCATCAGAATAAAGAAAAATTAAAGGGAAAAAGGATCAAAATCGACGACAACTCACCAGCTTAATAGCGACTTCCTCGTTCGTCTGAATGTTAGTACCTAAAGCAACACAATTATTATTCCACAAATAAACAAGAGATTACATTACCTAGGGCAATTAGTGACGATAACATAACAATAATAGAAATTTTTTTTTGAAACAATTAAATTAAAAAGGTTTGAGAGGACGAACCAATATAGATCTCCCCGAACGACCCGCTTCCGATCTTCCGGCCCAGCCGGAACTTATTACCGACGCAGGGTTCCATCCCGAAACTCAAAACTAAATTCCTATAAATCACTTCGAAACCCTAGAAACCGCGCCGAAACCCTAATTGGAAGAATACAAATTAGAGAACAGAAACCGAATCCCTAAGAATCAACCAACCAATGCCGAGGCCGAGAACAAAAGCAACACGACCCTATTATTTAAGTAACCGAATCAAGTTATGGAAAGTCTCTTTAGTTCCAGGATTCCTTAATCGAGGGTTAAGGTTACTTGTTCGGAGATCTTTGCCGTCTTCCAAAAATCTTATCGGGCTCGAATTTGAAATACTTGTCCCAGTGGGCTCGATAACAAGTGAATATGGTGCCTGATATATTTGGAAGTTTAGAACTCGACTAAATAATCCAATTATCAAGATTGATAAATTATAGTTAAATTTCATCAACAAAATTAGAAACTTTAAAAAGTACCTACTACGCGAATCTGCCTCCTTGGTCAAGCTTCTTCACCTTCTCCCTCTCGTGCTTCCTAAACGCCGCTGCGAAGCTGCCTCCTTCCGCGGTCAACGATCTTGACCAGCTCCTGGGCGTTGGAAATTATTTGTAGTAAAAAAGACTGCGTGGCTGAGATATTCTCTCCAAGTAGTTGCTCGAATTTCTTATAACGCCAAATTATTAATTTATTTTATTTTTAATGTGTTTAAATAGTTAATAATTTCCAACTGTGTAATGCCTTAACTGGCAAGAGATAAAGTATATAATACAGCCTTTCCAGGATTATTCTCCATTATCATAAATTTTTGTTAGTTCTTAGATCCCGATTCTATATACTCCCGGGTGAATATTGTCAACGAGTTTATTTTTTTTAATTAGTAAGCGATTTGTATTAATTGTGTCAAATAAGTACCGAATTCTAAGCACACATTATTGAAAGAGCTATATTTACATAAAACACAACAACATTCCAGACTAATCGTTGTAGGTAGATATTGTAAATAAGGTCGCAAAAAATTAGGCTTAAAGATATAATCATGATGGATCTCTTCCATGCCTATCTCGTCCAATACTTAACTTCGAGACTGCATGTGCATGATTGCTTAATCACCGAAATTAGCACGTCAAGAAGTGATTAATTAGGGAATATTATTTTTTCCCCGCCTCCTATCGGAAAAATTCTAACCTATACTAAAAAAATAAGGAATAAGTTCCGAGGATACCAATAAATAAGAGCGGGGAATATGTCAAGTAAGCAATTATTTTTAACCAAATCGGCTTTAATCATATAATTAATCCAACGTCGCAAGATATCTATAATTTTATTGCGTCGTTTAATCTAAGTTCGCAAATAATTTATACGAAGGTCATGCTTGTCCTAATAAGAAGTTGTGGCTCCCAAACCAAAACTCGTGCTCGTAATTCGATCGACTATTAATTTCAAACTTATTTTCGGTATTCTTAAATTATAATTTTGAAAAAGTCATGAACTAAAAAGTTGTAGATATATGTCCCACCTTTCCAAAACAACTTGAATCAACTCATTCGGACTCTGGAATAAGAAGTTGTGCCTTACAAACCAAAACTCGTGCTCGTAACTCGGTTGACTATTGACTTCAAACGTATTTCAACATTCTTACTGAATTTGGAGAACTCGTGAACTAAAAAGTTGTATATATATGTCCCACCTTGTGATTTGATTGAGCATATTTGGTAAAAAATTGACAACTGTAATTAATTATAGCCTTCTATTTGTAGCTATATTTATTTCCTTATCATTTTGTATTAAAATTTTGTAATCTTAATTTTGTTACTTAATTGTAAATTTTTTCTTGTTATAATTACGAAATAATCATTGTCGTATATTTTTTATAATTTATATATAAACAAAAAATTGATAATATATAATATGTAGATGAGAGATAAATTAATTGTTTATTCCATAACCTAGGTTAAGATGAGTTGTGGGTGTGGGTAGAAAAATATTTGGGTAAATTGTCCTCAGGTCCCTAGTCTATAGTGAAATCACATGTAGGGGCCCTGCTTTTTTAAAAATTATATAGCCGTCCCTCCTTTATCGAAAAATATTGGTCTTGGGTCCCTGACTGACGTCAACATTCAATTTTTTATTTTTTGTCATAGAAATGACTAAAATACTCTTAAAAAAATAAAACATGCAGCATCTTCAAGCTTTGAATACTATGAACACAAGAACATTGAACCCAGAAAATTAATTGAATTAGAAACCCACCCACTGAAACCCAAAATTCCATCTCCCACTCTTCTCCATCCTCCTCTTCTTCTCGTTGCCTCCTCCGAAACCAGAGAAAGAACCCGACATCACTAAAGCTCCAAGCGAGAATCCTCTGGGCCTCGATCCACGTGGTATTCGCCAACGAGAACCCGATGTACATCTCCGGTGAGACGTTGTTGAGGTCGATGCCAATGTGATTGCCTATCGTCGCCAAACCCAAACACCCAACTTCCAAGCCCGCGCTTTACCTCATCGTCTTCCAGGCGGCCTCCATCATTTAAGTATCCTCGTCAATGGCTGACGGCTCGTAAGGCCATCTGGAGACGTAGATCGAGAAGATCTGGAAGTCCGCGAGGTCCATCTTGAGACGGCACCTGGCAAAACTTGAGAGAATTTCCTTCTCGAACTCAGCGAGGAGCGTGATGGCAGAGAAGGTCTCCACGTCCTTCGCTATGGATTTTTGGCTTTGTAATAAGAGAGGGATGATTTCCAATGGGGGGAATTAGGATTTCGATTTGGATTTTGAATTTTTGGTTTGAGTTTGGAGGATGTTATTGGAGATGAAGAAGCAATTTCGGAGGTTGAATTTTGGGTTGGATACCTGATGTTCTTCGGTAAAAGGAGATGAATTTTTTTTGTCTAAGGGGTATAAAAGTTATTTCACATGACAAAAATTAAAAAAAATGAGTGATGCCGTCAGGCAGGGAACCGAGACCAATATTTTTAGATAAAACTTGGTCGACTAAATAATTTTTAATAAAGTAAGGACCCTAGAGGTGATTTCACTATAGACCAGAGACATTAGGACAATTTACCCAAATATTTATTTGGGTTGAGTTGGGTGTCGAATTCTTTATTTCTTGACCTAGGTTAGGATGAGTTGCCGGTGTAGGTAGTCTTGAGTTTTATTTTAAAATTTTCATTATAAATTAAATTCTGATTTGATTACAATTTCTCCATGTTATGTAAAATAAAGAGCGGAAAAGTTGTATATATATGTTATTAAATGTTAACAACCATTCTCGTGAACTAAAAAGTTGTATATATATGTCCCACCTTGTAATTTGATTGAGCATATTTGACAAAATTTTAACAATTGTAATTAATTATGCAATTTATATCTTCTGTATTTGTAATTTATCATTTAAGCCTTCTATTTGTAGCTAGATTTATTTCGTTATCATTTTGTATTAAAATTTTTTAATCTTAATTTTGTTACTTAATTATAAATTTTTTTTGGGACGGCCACTATAATTATTGTAAGATCTAAAATTTTGCAATGATCACTGTTATTATTATTAAGCATTGCCTAATAAAAGAAAGCCATTACTGAATATGTCGGCCCTAATTAACGCTAGTACAAAGATGTAAATAAGTCTTACCACGGGAGAAATGCAATATTTATTTATTTTGGTTGAAATCAACTAACATCTGGATACTCACTCGGTAACTAATCAAGTTTGAGTTGAGTAGGATCTTCAAGATAAATTATTTTAACAAGTATTTTAACAATACCGCATTTACAATAGTCTAACTATCCTGTTTAATTTAGAACAACTTTAAGAAAATGATGGTTGGTAAGCCCTTTTTATTTTGTAAGTCTTAATTAAATATTTTCATTAATGAAACTATTTTTGAATCCAAATCTTTTACTTCACTTATTTTTCGTATTTAAAGTATTGTAAAGTGGCAAACTGGCGCACGATTTCCTTACCAGAACCGTTAATGAGCCATTGTCACCTTCTTTTAGATGGCTATTCCAATTTTAGATATCTGAACATTTCAGATCCTTCAAAGAAAAAGAAAATGGTAAGAAATTATGAAAGATATCAAAACTTAATTAAAGAAGACAATGAAGAGTTGAAGTTGTTCAGCTTCTATCTAAATTAGGGGAAATCCACGGTGGATTGATTAAAACAATTAACCAACAATATACAAAGAATCACAACGATATTTACTTAAATATTGAGGAAGTTCTAATTGGGGTGTTTAATAATTTCTTCGTTAAAAAAACCCTAGTATCATCTATTGAATTTAAAAAATCCGTACAAAACCCGACTATTGATTGAATTTAATTTGAAAATGCATGAAACATACTTAAAATTATGTGCTCCGAGGCAAATGGATGGCCCGAAGGCCATGAGCCATTGCTGAATCACACATTATTAACAGCTCCTCGTACAATTAGAAAATCGGTGAAAACATACTAAAATTTAGGAACTAAACTAAGAAAATTACCAAAATAAGTGATAATACACTCAAGAATGTATTAAGTTCAACCTTCACGAGTGAAAAAAATTTCATGAAACAAATTATTTTTTAAATAGAATCCGTTATTGTTGCACTTTCAATAATGTACTTAAGAAAAATAAAAAAAATTTAAGAAAGAGAATGCGTGTGATATTTAAAAAAATCTGACAAGTGCAATTTCTGTCGTAGCAACAAGAAATCCTCTTCGTCTTTAATTTTGGATTAGCAGTGACTATCAGCATACAGAGTAAATAAATAGTATTTTTTATCTAAATCATTTGATATTTAAAAATTACTACATCAACTAATCAGAATTCTAATCCGTCCCTAACAAAAAAACATGTTATATAACCATATAGATAGATATAGTGCACAACCAACCATCAAGAACGTAACATAGATTCTTGTAACTTTGTATGGGACATCTTTGGTTTACACTTAGTTTATGGGAAACCAATGTTTTTTATATCTTTAGTTTTCTGCTTAGTTCGTGCCTCCGCTGTCGCCTGCGTGCTCACGAAGAGCACCCTCAGTTGTTCGACCCTCGAGTCTGTCGTCGACGACCGCGGGAGGACAGTGTTCTGGTCCCACCCATAGACCACCTCCTTCGTGGCCGGGTACTTGGCCGGTGGGGCCCAGCGGGAGCCGGGGCCCGCACTTCGATTGGAAGCTCCCTCTCCTCCTCTGCGTAGAGGTTGTCGAGCCGGATCGATCCAGAACCGAGGGGAGCCGGACGGCCGTTGTTGTAGGAGTAAACCGCCACAATCTCGGCTGGTTTTATTTTAAGGTGAAGCTTAAGGATCTAATTGATTGATTTCAATTATTTTTCGATGAAGACGAACAAGGAATTTAATTAATTGGGTTTGAGTTTTAGTTAAAAATTGGAGGAAGAAGATGAAGTGAGAAAGGAAGAAATTTTTTATTTTTAAGTGGGAGAGGCATTTTAGTCTTTTCAAGTAGAAAATTACCGAAGAATATGAAATATTCCGGCACCAGGGACCTGAGAGATTCTAAAATCAAAGACGCCAGATGGGGGATGGTAAAATTATTTTTGAAAATGCAGGGACCCGAGTGAAAATATGACTAAATACCAGGAACTAGGAGTAATTTACCTTAGCTGCTCGGAGTGTGTTATTAGATAACGCCAATTAGTAGATTGTGTACTTCCCGTTGGATATTATATCAGGAACCTCAAATTCTAATGAATTTGTAACCTTTTCACCGTCGACCTCCCTCCTTTTCCTGACTTAAAAAATACTTTAGTTAAGTACCCAGAAATATTTATTCCATCTAAACTACTAGCCCGGCCAAAAGCATGTTATTGAGATTATCTCAAATCACTTGCAATTAAATTACCGTGAAAATTGCTCACCCACTTTCCACGCCCTATGTGTTAAGCGACCTTAATTAATGTCAACTTGTAGGGAAATGCAGGTCGAGGTCGAATTAGGTACTGTAACCTTGTTTGTTGGAGACTGAAGTCATCCACTGTCAAATCTGGAGACATATGAACTCCTAAAGTGCTGGGATATCTTACACACACTAGCTTTGCACATGATGTTGATGATCAAGAGAAAGGCAACCTACTTCTATGGATAAAAGTACATAAAATTCTGGAAGGTAATCTCATGCAGTTACATCCAATTATTCATTTATTTGGAGCAAAAACATATTTAATCAGCGGAATGGTGACCTCTGACTTGGTGAAATGACACAGAACTTAATAGGGCTAATTTAAAGAATTGCCAATGTGCTTCTAAATTGCTGTGGTGATGGTGATGTAGGCTCTGGTGATAGGAAAGGGAACTGTCTTTAAATTTATCTTATAGTTTTCCACCATTGCACATAAATACATACACACTTGCCAATTAAAGTAAAAGCCCTATCAATGTTACTTACAACAGCTCAGCCTTCTCTTCTTAATTTATTAGTCAAACTTGATATCTACCTTTTGATGTTTTTTATCAAGTGTTTTCCCAGCCTCCGGACTCTGTTCGTGACTTGCTTGTAAGGGATGCACTTGATGCACATGTATAACCTTTTGTTTTATGGAATGAAGCTACGAAAATTACCCTAAAAAAAATTAATGTACTTAAAAAAAAAGAAAAATTGAATACAAATTTAAGAAAGAGAGTGCGTGTGATATTAAAAAAATTCTGACGAGTAAAGTGCAATTCTAAAAAAAAAGTGCAATTTCTGTCGTAGCTACGAGAAATCCTCCTCGTCTTTAATTTTGGATTAGCAGTCACTATCAACATACAGAGTAAATATATAGTATTTTTTATCAAGATTATTTGATATTTAAATATTACTAAATCAACTAATCAAAATTCGAATCTTTCTGTAAAAAAAATGATATAACCATATAGATAGATATAGTGCACAACCAACCATCAAGAACGTAACATAGATTCTTGTAGCTTTGTATGGGATATCTTTAGTTCATGGTTAGTTTACGGAAACCAATGTTTTTTTATACGTAAAATATTTCCGCTTAGTTTTGTTGTCTTCGATACGAAGAATCAACTTTATTAATGGGTAGGATTCTACCTTGAAAATTCTCAGAAATTAGTAGGAAGTCGTCTAATATGACCCTTTCAGTCGAATCAACTTGGTCATGTAAATTAGATATACTGAACGGACAAAAGACACGAAAGAATCAACCGTCACTCAGCCAGAAATTCTTTGCGGAAACACAGCAAAAGGTAGGAGGTATTCCATTTTAAACTCAATCGGAGATGGCAATACCCGACTGTCTGTCCACATCACTGATAGGAAGAGGCAATCCAGAGCTAGTTCCTACCCAGGGGCCTAGCAAATCAAATAAGGAGAATTAACAGATGCTTTATGTTAATACTGATACAGGAAAGTATGAAAAAAGGACTTACGACTCCACGAACTGGAGGATTAGCAAGCTGGTACTTAAGTGTTGTCCAATCAAAGACATAATCAAACTGAAAACCTGCAATTATGAGGTAAGCATATGTTAAAGGAATGATATCAGCTTCAGACCATAATCCTGTATAAGAGATAGCTATATCCCATCTCAGCTCGAGGACACTAAGATAAGAAGTTGCTGTACCTTCACGTATATAGAGATCTCGGAATAATCTTTTTAGGTATGGATAGTCTGGCTCATCATCAAACCGCAGTGAACGACAATAATGAAAATATGAGGCAAATTCTGTTGGATAACCTTGACACAAGGCCTGAAAAGATCATGCTTGCAATCAGCTATGAATCTTTGGAATATAATAATCTGAAAACGACATTAAGGAAGTGAAAACTCACCTCGACTGAAGTAGAGACTTTCTTTTCGGAGATATTTTCATATCTATGTTCCATAGTTCGAGCTGTCAGACCCTGCCATGGAAGGCTAGAAACGAGAGGGGTGTCAGCACTTAAAAGGGGTTAAAGTCTAGAGCAAGAAGGGAGAGGCAAACGATTATACCTTCCTCGTAAAAAGTACATAAGAACATAACCAAGAGATTCAAGATCATCCCGTCGACTTCGCTCTGCACCATCAAGAAAGCGGATCGGAGAGTCAATAAGATAATGCCGAGCAAAGAACCATAGGTAAGGCCAATGTGATATATTGAAAGCGTGTTGGAAGATAAAAAAGTGCATACCAATACCCAGGTGAGTGTTCATGCTTGCATATCTAGCGGTGCCAGTCAAACTTTTGTTTTCCCTATAATACCATAACAAAATTGAGTGCAACTATTAAAAACTCTCCATCCAAAAGATATAAGCATATAACAATGTCTATAGTATAAGTCGCTCAGATAATTATGGAAAGTGTTGATTAGTGAAACTATGTACCTATACGTTATGTGTTGATGAGTGAAACTATCTCTGTATTTTTTTGCCAAACCGAAGTCAATGATGTGCACCTGAATCCAGCAAGAAATCCTATCAAATAGTTACCAACGAGAGAAGCTCAACAAAATAAAGTCTACACAATAGAAGTAAAACCTGATTAGCGCGTCTTCCCAAGCCCATTAAAAAATTGCCTGGTTTAATATCTCGATGGAGGAATGATTTTGTGTGAATAAACTGAACAAGGTTTATCTGAAATTCCAAAGAGATTAAAAATGACTGCTTTAGAGAGATAAAAGGCCATCACGGAAAATCGACAGTAATATCAAAGGCCTACCATCTGATCGGCTAACATAAGAACAGTTTTCAAAGAAAACTTCCTATTACAGAAACTGAATAAGTCTTCAAGACTAGGGCCGAGCAAGTCCATCACTAAAATATTGTAGTCCTCCTCAACACCGAACCATTTCACATTTGGGATCCCAGCTGCCAAAGTAAGAGATGATCAAATAGACAGCTGGTAAAGCACAAGGCAAGAGACAGAGATAACAGCACAGCAAAATAAAAAAAAAGAAATGAAATGAAAGAAAAATAGTTGAGCACTAGTTCCTGAGATTGAAAACCATTATCAAAGTTAAGGAAAGCTTCATTACTTCCTCCTTGTAGAATTCGGTATAACTTGGACTCGTAGAGCAGCTGAGGATGATTTGTCTTGACATTTTCCTGATTATCAAGAAAGAAAATAAACTGAGACACCCAGTTCAGACAGACAAAGAAAGGCACTCCTAACCCATACATAATTTGCATTTAATTACAGCATAATTTGCATGTTTCACTCTGTCAAGCCTAATTTCGAGCATCAACTCCATACCAGCTACTGACATTCTCAACCAATCCCAATTCCATTAGCCACCCACCCCATCACCAACTCCTCAGAATAAAGATTAAAGAATCAAAATCGACGACAACTCACCAGCTTAATTGCGACTTTCTCGTTCGTCTGAATGTTAGTACCTAAAGCAACACAATTATTATTCGACAAATAAACAAGAGATTAATTACCTCGGGCAATTAGTGACGATAACATAACAATAATTGAAACAATTAAACTAAAAGGGTTGAGAGGACGAACCAATATAGATCTCCGCGAACGACCCGCTTCCGATCTTCCGGCCCAGCCGGAACTTATTACCGACGCAGAATTCCATCCCGAAACTCAAAACTAAAATCCTAAAAATCACTTCGAAACCCTAGAAACCGCCGAAACTCTAACCGGAAGAATAGAAATTAGAGAACAGAAACCGAATCCCTAAGAATCAACCAGCCAATGCCGAGGCCGAGAACAAAAGCAACACGTCACTATTTATTATTACAGTAACGGAATCAATTATGGAAAGGCTCTTTAGTTCCGGGTTTCCTTAATCTAGGGTTAGGTTATTTTGTTCGCTCCAAACTTTTTATTAGGCTCAAATTTGAATTAATCGACTTAATAGATTTGATAATAAGTACGAAAAATCTAGGGTTGGGTTAGGTATCAATAGTGGGTAAAAAAAATACAAGAAAATATTATAAGTCGGAAAATTTATTTTTCTCTCCTAAAAAGTCTTAACGGAGGCTCTCTTTGTGTTTCGCGATTTTTTGTGAGAGGAATATTTTCAGGTCAATGGTAACTAGTCTACTAATTTATATTATTTACATGCTTGCGTATAGAAATTGGTACACATAACATTAAGGCAATTAAGTTAAAGAATGTTCGACAAATCATAATCATCAGCATAAGTTATTGCTAAGACATATTTCGAAAGAGCCTCATCAACACAATTTCATGAAAAATATTGTGATCTCATTGACCGACATTGGGCAATTTGTTTTAGTGTCGGTTGGCTTCAACTTTATTTTTCTCTTTCCATATTTCAATACTTTATTATTGTTTTTGATATTTTTTTATTGTGTTGAAGTGCAAAAATAATATGCTGAGAGCTCGGGGTCGACTAAGAAAATCATCAAGGTACCAGAGTTTGGATATCAACCTTGGTCAAGTGCCCTCAGGGTAGTCTCGAGTCAGTTTGAGTTACACTCAGCTTCAAATTAGCTTAGATTATACTTGGCCTCGCCTTGGGTAACATTCACATTCATCTTGCATTACCCTTGGGTCATGAAGCATTCACTCAAGTCAAGACGGGTCGCTTACTTGAAGAGTTCGGGCACTTATTGGCTTGTAGGGGCTGCCTCAAGCACCCGTCGTTAGTAAATCAACCATACCTTGGTACTCGAGTCTCGGAATGAAGTGATGTTTATGGCCATGGAAAGCTAAGAGAATAAATCTAACTTTTTTTTGAACGGCTTGCCCTAATTCCGTATTGAAGAGGGTCGAAACGAGGTTTCAAGTCTCGGCTCTGGCGTCATCAGTGAGGATCATTGGACGTTAGTAAATTGATCCTATCTTCTGGCTCAGACCTCAGATTGATGCCATTTAAGTTGCTGTGAAAAGATAAGTCATATACCTACTACTTTGTAGTTTATGACTTTGGCTAATTCGGAGGCTAAAGAGGTCTAAAGTTCATTTGAAATCTGGGTCGGCGATCTGGCAAGGATCGTCGACCCGATCCAACGGACTTTGGAAGAATGGCCATATCTTGAGACTCAGACCTTGGATTGAAGTGGTTCAAAATATCGTGGAAAGCTAAGAAGGGTTACAACTTTGTAGTTGACAACCTTTTCCGATTTGGAGCGGAAAGGGGTCGAATATCTGTTTGAAGTGACCATCGCTCATCTACTTGTAAATGGTCGAATTGAGCAAGCAAATGGTTGAATCAAGAAGCCAAAATCGTCGAATGAGGGGAGAGGCAAGCCAAAATCTCGAATGAAGGGAGAGGCAAGCCAAAATCATCGAATGGGGCAAGCTCAAATGGTTGAATTAAGCAAGCAAATGGTCGCGCTAAGAAAGCTAAAATCGTCAATTTAGGCAAAGAAAGTGTCAAGTGGTCGATTTAGGCAAGAGAAGGGCCAAATTGTCGAATTAGAAGGAGGAGCAAGCTTAAAGTCATCGAATTATGATGCTAATTTGGATGATCCGAGCAATAGGCACTCGAGCTTGCCTGCTTTAAATCACCATTTGACCTTGCCCTCTCATCGACTATTTAAGCTTATCCTTAATTCGACGATTTCTTACTTCGATGATTCAAGCCGCTAATTCGATGATCTAAGCCACTATCTTCGAAGAGCTTGGATGGTCTGATAGACCTTGGATCGTCGAAATAGGTGTGACGGGCTTGGATGGTCGAAATAAGGGACCTCAACCTTGGATGGTCGAAATAAGGCCTCGACCTCACATGGTCGAAGGTAGGAGCTTCGACCTCACATCATTGAAATAGAGACACGCGACCTCGACCTCGACCTCATATGGTTGAGATGAGAAACCTCTCATGGGATGGTTGAAAGAAGGCTTCGACGTCGGGTCGTCAAAATAGAGTGCCTATGCTCAGATGCCGGTCTCGGCGTTAATAGAAAGAGAGACCCGATCTAGGTGGACTTTAGGGAGAAGGCACAAAGAGACCAAACTCAAGACGGACTCTTGGTGAGGTTGAAGGGCTTAAGGAGACCGGGGGCATTCGGACTCGTAGAGTTGGAAGAGTTACAAGCGGACACGAACTTCGAGAGGCTTGAGAATATCGAAGGCAGAATAGTTCCTAGAGCTGAAGGACTCCGAGTCAGATAAGGATAAACGTCGCTCTGGGTTGAGATAATGATAAGCGTTGAAAGTCCGGGTCGGGCATTGGATGAGGATGAGCATTGACAGAGATAAGTCTTTGAGATCTCCGAGTTCGACCAGGAGACTGTAAGAGGCTGAGGCGGTCTACTTCTTTATATAAGCAAGGTTCAGGGCAAGGCAAAGGACATCCATAAATCAATACACAAAATCTCTATCAAGCTTTTAAGCTTTTATCTTAGGTTAGTTTAGTTATTAGTCTCGGCTCCGGCCACCCCTTGTTACAAGTAGCGTTAGACCGACCTTAAGACGAGCACTCCGGACCGTCACGAGATCGATCGACGTTCTCCCCATTTTTTATCCCAACAATTGATGAAAACTATCCACCATTAATAAAAACAAAATTCTTCCTTCTCACCAAAAAAAAAGTTTCGCTCTACCGCGGAACCAACGAGAAAAAATTACACGAATTACTATGAAAAATATTATCCTTCTAAAAGATAAAGAGTGAGAGAAGTTGTCCACCAAATTGGTCAATTACAAATGTTTCGATTGGTTCCGCGTCGTTCTTAAATAATAAATAGTGAATTGTACGTTTTGAGATTTGCTAAAAAAATATTATACTTGAAAAACCAATTAAAGATAGATCCAATCATGAAATAAAAGAAAATATTGGATCTCGGGAATCGAATGGCCCAATTTTTTTTTTGACGGTCAAATGGCCCAGTTGAGGAGGTTGATAAACCAAAAGACGGATTGGCTAATATTCTAAAGAGAGATGAAGAAGAAAAGCGGCCGAATGAGCAAGAGCCCATGAAAGAAACGATGTGATTAATGTCTAAGATTTTATCTATCTAGTAGCACATTTTATTAAATAGTTGAATATTTTTTTGGTTTCTTAGATAATAATTAACTGTTATGACATTATTGACATGCAGATTTCACAATCAATAATAACATTTTGTCCCAAGTACAAAGCCCTTGTCGTGCTGAGCACAAATATCCACTTAGAATCTTCATTGTATTTTTGAGAATCAACCTTCATTGTATCTACCGGCTCCCTACCGTGCCTGTATACTAGCTTCCCGCTTTTTGTTACTACTTCGTAAACTTTGCTTTCTTTCTGAGATACAAAGGAATAAACAAAGTATCATATTATGTTTTGTTCGAATCGACTAATTCAAGTCTGAATAAATTATTACGCGGGGCTTGTTGCTTACCGGACCAAGATACTCGATGCACTGTCGATGTAGGACACTCCTGGGACATTTCTCTAGGATTACGTCCTTTCCACCTCCGACATCCATCCTTTTTATTCGGACCAAACAAAATAGAAAAGTGTTAAAAAGTTGGAATCCAATTCCGTATGTAAACAGCCGCTTTATCAAACTCATTGACAAAATTGCACATGAACCATGGTTTTAAAAAATGCAGTCCGACCGGTTGGACTACGAAACGGGCACAAGATCGGTTCGTTTTTAGGTTTTTGATCGGGGTTTGTACTAACCTGACCAAATCCGGTCAGACTGGCTGATTTTGAGGTCCACCCTGACCGGTCGAACCCGGTTAGTACAAAAATAGGCGAAATTGACTTTTTTGGTAGTTTTCGAGGAAAAAAATTAATTTGACAAGTTTATAAAGTAATAAATAAATAAATAAAGTAGATTTATAGAGTGGAGAGATAAAAAATTAAGTCTATTTTTTTGTATGAAAAATAAGTATATTTTAACCTACATATATATTATTTAAAATATTTAAAAATAAAAAATTGATTCGACCGATCCGACCGGTCGACCCAGAAAACGGTAGGAATTCCGGGTCGTAGCTCCGGGCCGGGTTTTAAAACCATGACATGAACTAATTAATTATTATTCTGTTTCCAATGCAACCCCACAATAATAAACTAATAAATGGTCTACTTATGTGTGAAACGGATTAGTCAACGTCGTTTTCGTCAAGCACGTGCAAGTCCACAAATTCTTTTATCCGTAAACTTTGTGTTGGGATTTGGAAAATTGGCTTACCAGTAGAAGAAGGGCTCATGGCTTTCACTTCTAATCCAGACATCATACGTGTAAATTGCGGCCGTATTTATGGTGTGCAGGAAATGAAAATATTTAATGAGACTACTAATAACACAGTTGCGTGAAAATAACAATGACTACGAGATCAACTCATTTGGATAAATAACTTACAGCTTCTAGCCAGTGTTGCAAGGCCAGTTTCCGAACCTTCTCATGCTTTAACAGGCCTTTTCCTACCTGCAAATTAATAACAAATGGACCATGAGTCTCAATTGCACTGAGAAGGAAATTAGTACCCAGAAAGAGCAAGAGGAAGATGTAAATTTACGAAGCTGTGGAGTGTACCATAGCGGCTCTACTCCCAGCACTCGCCCACTTAGAAAGAATAGAAACGGCTATATAGCAAAAAAGTTTATGTAATTGATTCAAAATCAGTTTAAACTCCAATCACACATCCAAGTATACGTGAAAACAACAAAAAGAATAGAACCCTGTGAACTTATCTGGTAATTATCTATCATCTCGTCATTTAAGTCCGCAATCATCTCGATCATCAACGAAACCTGGAGTCTTTAAAGCTCTCTTTACTCGTGCAACTTGGACCTCTCCAGGTTTGTTTACCTGATAAGTACAAGCTAATCTAATAATAATCTAATAAAACTGAAAAATGATAGAAAAAATTCAAATCGGATATATTATTTCAGAGTTTATGTTAGAATTGGATTTACTCTCATCAACAGAAAATATTATAACGGCATCAATGGGATACCTAACCATAAACATACAATATGGATATAATTCTAAACCAATTAAAATTTGAGACAAATACTAACAAAATTCGAACACTAAATTATTTATTGACTTTAGAACACGACTGCTTCTAATTCTTTATCCTATTTAAGCAGATATTTTATTTGTTTATAAACCTGGAACGATAATTCAGAGCAAACCTCTCTCTCTCACTCTCGCATCCTTCCCTCTCTAACTCGTTTTCTCCTCCCCACCAAACCTCTTCCCTCGTCTGCCAAAGAACATAAAGGATCACCAAACAAGTCCTCCCTTACTTCCACATAAGTCTATTTAGGTATTGTCGCCCTCTGCACCTTGTTGATCTCTGATCTTCAAGGGCTGGCCTTTTTTTGGCATGTTGACCATGGACATTGTATACTTAAGCGCGTCCAAGTAGGTGTCGGCCTCTTTAGGCCGACAGTTGCTTGGACTTGCTCAAGTTAATAATGTCTTGTGGAAACGTTCATAACAAAGAAGATCAAAAAAATGAAATGGCAAGAAATAATTTATATGGCAATCATAAGTTATTATGAGAATATTAACAGATTGAGAAGAGGATGCAAGGGAATAGAATGCAAGAAAAGCTCACGAGAACAAGATGTACCGTAAAAAATTACTCTTTTGCGGTGTAGTCAAATATTCCAGATCACCGTGGCAAATATGGAGAACTAGACCTTCTCGAGCTTCCTATCTCTTCTTATTTTTATCTCTGTTCTTAACCTTTTTATCATCTCCCGCCATTTTACACCTCTGTTTTAGATCTTCTTGTCATCTTTCGTAGCTCTCCTCAAGTCCATAATCGCCGTTTTTTTATTATTTTCTAAATTTTGGTTTTTACAATCTAATCTGACCCGACAAAAATATTGGATCAATTTTGGTTCAAATCTCATACTTTCCTTAAAATGGTTCTCAATTTTCATAATCCTATCCAATTTGGTCTGATTTGAACCTTTTGCTCACCCTACTTATATGTGATGGCAAGGGAGGTTATCTAGAGACATCTTGTTTCGGAAACGTTCCAATGCCCAGCTTTCAAGAAATAGCCCAGTCGGGTGTGAAAAAGCCCATTGCAGAAAGACTGCTTTATTAAAATGTGTTCAATTTAACTGACCCAGGACTAGCATATTAAAAATTGAGAAAATAAGGAAAATAAACTTCTCCTTATAAATCCTATATTTGTGGATTATTTCATATTTGTACATTTTCTTTCTATGAGATTCCAGTTGGGAAGATATTAAATAACATCTAGAGGTTACAGAAATAATGGAAGTTTGGTTATTTGTCTTCCATTTTAATAGATAATAAGATGCTTGTTCTGTCTTTCTACAGCCAAGTTCAAATGGTGTAGTGGTATCCTAGTACCCAGCGATGGTACCCACCGGGGTTCGAATCCCCGGATCCACAATTTTCTTTTTTGTTAAAAGTTGTTGCACATTCTTCTTCGTCT
The DNA here is from genome assembly GCA_963995505.1 of Hypericum androsaemum. Classification (NCBI taxonomy): domain Eukaryota; kingdom Viridiplantae; phylum Streptophyta; class Magnoliopsida; order Malpighiales; family Hypericaceae; genus Hypericum; species Hypericum androsaemum. The sequence goes on from OZ023187.1 coordinate 16,291,017, forward strand.
GTTAATTCTTTTCTCAAAAATTCTGACACACAGTTCTAGTTTGGTAGGATTAGAGATAATAATTTTTTTAATTAATATTTAATTGCTAGAGCTGGAAACTTTGTTTAAGAGGAAGAGGAGAATTCGAATTTTACTGCCTCGGGTTTTATTAGCCACAAGAAGATTTTTTTTTCAAATAGGTAAAAAAACATATATATATCTGTATATGTACCTTTTTATATACGTATTGTTTTAATTTGGTATTGTCGATTATTGATTTCCACATTCGCCACTAGAAAATTTAAGAAAGAAACTAGGTCCACATGATCCGTCACTGTATTCAATTCAAGTTTTTGAATGATCGAGAAACTCTAGAAATATTTAATATCGCTTGTACAACTCGAATATGAGAACTCTTTCTTTCTTAAATTAAAATAATCTCGTTGTCAATCAATGTAAGTACTTACTAGTATGATTCAAATATTTTGAGGCTTGGATATTGATGTCACCTTTGGTTTGGTACGCTTGGAGTAGTTCATTAAATATAATATTTTAATTTGTTCTCCATACCAAATATTTTTTTCTAGTACAACTGGCACTAAAATAACTAATAATAATAATAATATGTTCCGGATATCATTTTAATAAATAATATGCAAGCTATCAACACTTGTTGGAGCGAATATACATACTAGAGAATGACGCAGCACATAAATAGTAAATTAAAGTAAACACTTAAAAAATAGTAAATAAATAATGGAAGTCAGATCGTCGATTCATGAAATTCCGGATCAGTATCTGGTTAGTAATTAATTTTCTGATATCGGACTATTATCATCAATAATGAACCCACACATATGTACAGTACAACATTTCTCGGATGATTGGTTGGTCTAAATCTGAATTTTTTACAATAACTAATTTTTTTACTCTTTCAATTTTGAATTATGTACATGCACTCGAATTCCGAAATCTCCACCCGACAATTTATTAATTGGTGGTCCAGAATGGAATCAGCCAATATAATTAACCACCATTGATAAAGGGACCAAGCATAAGCCCCTCTTCTTCAGCTCTGTCGTCTCGCTATCCTTTTTCTCCTAAAATAAAAAATCGGCATGTACAAGAATATTGAGATCCTCTTAGAATATAAAAAGTCAAAATAAGGGAGACTATTTAACAACTAGAAAGTGAATTATTGTATTTTAATCAAGAAGTAGGAATGGGCAGGATCCGTTTAGGATTTATAGGACCCAGATCTTTGTCTTTTTTGTGAAGGTCGACCCAGATTCTTACCCTTATCCTCTTTAAAAACAAGGATCTAGGTAGGATTCGGGTCCTAAAAAATCGGGCACGATCAGTGAGACCCACGGGTCCTTATTATTTAAAAATTAAATAATTTTTAAAAAATTAAACCATACTTGTTCGCAATAGCGAAGCACTCGAAAAATATGAATGCAATTTATTTTTTTGCTAAAATAATTCAATATTAAAAATAAAATAAAATAATTAATAAAAATTATAAATTAATATGACAATTGAAGGGTAGAATATATTAGAAGGTTGAATTAACATTATGTAGGTTAAACGTTCTTCATCATTCCTCCTTTGACAATTTGTTAGTTTCTCTCAGATATTTAAAGCATCAAGAGCATCAATTGGAACCTACTTAACAAGTATTTTTTTGGTTGAATAGGTGTTCACGTTCTTTACCAGTTGTAATATCTTATATTTGATTGGTATTGTTACCAATTAAGATGTAACTTTGGTACTTCGGTATTTTGTTACGGTGGTATTTATACCAACTTAGATGAATAAATTTACTTATAAAAAAATTCCAAATTGGGTAGGTTGTGATGAGAATTTGGTACTAATTTTAGTAATTAATATATTTATATATATTATTTTAATATTTTTTAGGATCTAGGTAGGATCCTATGTGTCCATATCCATGCCCTTATCATTTAAAAAAATAAGGATTCGGGCATGATCCGGGTCTAGACTCGGTTAAAGTCAACGGGTCCTAGACCCTTCGAGTCTGGATCCGGGTAGACCTTCAGGATAAGGCTCAAATTGCCATCCCTATCGAGAAGTCTTGAATCTTTGAAAATATAGCCGTGTTAATATTTGTTCGGAGAGCCTTGTTACGTTTTGAGGTCAGTATCTTTCTCAAATTTGGATTACCCGCATAATAAATATCAGGATACTAAGTGATATCAACCAAAAATTTAATGCAATTAAATTGCGCTCTCAATATTTGAAGAATCGGAAACAAATTAATTTCAGAAGAGCAGACGGAGATAAAAATATATCATGATATGGTATTGGTAATCATCATACGGTGGATATTAATTGTATTACCTGAAGAGAAATATCCATTTTATCTTGCTGCCTTGTGTTCTTATGTGACTGGCTCAGCAGATCATATACCTATTGGCCAGATTATTTTATCATAATCAGTATTATCAAGTTCGAATAACAAAATTAAATATAACTGTGTTAAATTTCTAAAAATATATTTTTCTAATTTTTATGATTTTATCGAATTTCAATTTTGATAAGTCAGTTAGATAAATATCTGAACGATTTCAAGGAAAAAAACCCAATTGAGAGTGCATGAAGAGGGGGAAATAATATTGACCTTGGGACTATGAACGGGAGAAGATGCAGTGTCTTCCAGAGCATTATCAACCATCACCCCTCCTCCTCTAGTCCTCTTCTTAAACCCCAACCTGAAAGACGAAAATTAGTATTGGTTCAAATGATAAAAAATTTAGATTAAAGACTTCATAAATATACAAAATATTGGTGGAAGAACCATTCTCTAATATTGGTCCTCCAGCGCTTAACTTTGAATATGATAGCTTCCACCGATAAAATTACTAAACCTGGAAGAGTACTGGCTTCTACTCCCGGGAATAGGTAACCCGAGAGCTTCATCTCTCTGAAGATCACTCGTCGAATTCTTTGCAACCAAAGAAGCAGCATCAGAGATTAGAGAAGAGCTCGTGTGGTACTGATCATGGTGATCATGATCACCATCTTCAAGATGCAGATTGTTGTTGTTGTTGTTGTTGGTGGCGAAGAAATCCTCAAAGTACATCGTCCAACCACTCTCTTCGAAGCTGTTAGTTGATGATGATCTCACGTCGTCCATGAAGTGGAGTTGAGGGGGTTGATTGTTTTGGGGTTTGTTGGGTTTTCTGTGTAGAAGAATTTTAGATGAAGAAGAAGAGAAAAGGAGGGTTTATATCTTGGATACGTAAATGAAGTTGTTCGATTAGTTCTAATTAAAGGAGGTAAGGAGAGGCGTATATATGTTTTGTTATAAATCACCTCCTATTTGAACGAATATTTGACTAATGTAAGTTGAAATGGAGTATAATGAACAAACCTATTTAATAATGTTATATTTTTAACAATTCAAATTATAAATTCTCAGAACACACTTTTAGTTGGTGAGTGGTGTATATACAAATCACGATCAGAATGGAGGTGATAACTAATAATGTCGCTATTGGAATCTTTGTTCGTGAGCCATTGGTGAGAGTTGGAGAGGTTAATTTGAGACAAAGATGTTTTGACCTTAATGGTGGTAGATGTCATAGATACGGACCAACTTAGGTTAGGTAAGCCAAATTTTTTTCCGGGGTGGACTTACCAACTTCACAAAGTCAATGATGAGCCTCTAATCAAGTGAAAGACTAATCCAAATATGATTAATTTTTTATGTTTAGGAACGAGCAAAGTTGAATATGATTGAATTATATGTGTTAAAATTTTTATATCTAACTCAAAATTTTAAAGCGATATGGGTACGTGATCAACCTGCTCTGATACCATATTAGAATCTCTATATTAAAAAAAATGTATTACTAAATCAATTTTTATACTTATAAATCAGCCCACAAGTCACCTTCTTTTTGTTGTTGTACTTGTATATAACATCTTCTCTAGTGCAATTAATAAAAGGAAATGACACGTCGTAAGGTAGCCTCTGGGTTATGAAAATAACGATGTATTTTTCCCTCTAATTAAGTCTAGATTGTGTGGTGGATATTTCACAACCTGGCAGAATTTAGGGATTAAAGACTTCCCCCGCCTAGATTTAATGAATCTCCCAATTATTGAAACAGATTGTTTATATTATAACGATGATGACAATTTATTAAGTATTCTTTAATTTATCCCAATGTAAATAGGAAAATCACGACAACAACAGTAACCATATCTTAAATATATTTGTAGTCAAATGTCTAAGGATGACGAGAGATATGCTATCACGCTTAAAAGGAAGAACATATATAACCTATTGACATTTGACGGCTTCTAATGTAACAAAAAAGAAAGTAATTAATTTTGGTTGATACTAACCGTTAAACATGTAACCACCGAGTTGACAAATCTAGTTTTAGTCTAGTTGAATTTTTGAAAGGTGATAAAAGTTCTCTGATAAATATTTAGTATTGATGTCTTTTCATGAATCGAAAAATCGAGATATATTGATTAAACTATACTACTCTTTTATTAGTTTATCTACTTATTGGTTGGACCCAAAAGAAAATAATTAATTGACGTATTGTATGTCATCAATGGAAATCTGGAGAAATTCTTAGGCATCCATCATTAATCACTGACGAGTTCTTTTTGGCGACTTTTGGGAGGTTCGTCATGGATGTCGCACTCAGAATTTCTCTCTCTATATAAAAAATTCTGAGAGTTTCTCTGCCTGCGTATGTCCTGAAACTTATATTGCAACAATACCCTTATCGTAATTTAATTAAATGACGCACAATTGAAACTTCCGGAGTATTATGTGGACGGTGAGATAATTATTGTAATTCGTAAGGTCGAAATTTTAATTAAGTAAAAAAAATCAATTTAGTACTATACCATTTCACGCTTTTTTACCGAAAATTATGTGGTTTCGTTTTGGACGCACATTTCTCGAACGAAATGTGGTCCAGATTATGTAACATCATGTGTTTTGGTCTACTTGATGTACACCAATCAATATTTATTATCCAGATTTGCCCAGCAAAAGAATTAATTGATATCCAGATTTGGATGTTTAATTACACGCTGCCTTGAAATATCAACATTCCCCAAATATTGTATAAATCAAACCAGTACAATCACCTGAATAACTATTGAACAAGGGTCACATGATCTGGGTCTGGATTGAGCACGGAGTGAATGAATCGATTCCGTACGGTTTGGAGTGAAAGGGGACCGCAGTGGCAAGCGTAGTTATGTGATAATGGCAAGTGCAGTTATGTGATAATGGCAAGCGCAGTTATGTGATAATGGCATGTGTATTTTGTGACAGTGGCAAGTCCCGTTGATGATAATGGCGCGCGTGGTTTTTTTCATTTTGGTCCCCCATATTTTAGCATTTTTGCAAAAAGGTCACACTGGCATGCGCAGTTATGTGATAGTGGCATGCACAGTTATGTGATACTGGCATGCGCAGTCACGTGATAATGGCATTTGTATCCGGCCTGCGTTTGTGCGTGGCTTTTTTCATTTTGGTCCCGAAATTTTAGCGCGTTTGCAAAAAAGTCCCCGCGTGTCTTCATTCCGAACGGTTCGGAATCTGAGCATTCCGTGCCCAATCCAGACCCCACATGATCTACCTAAAAAACTTCTATGGCTGAAAATTACTTTCTCCAAAATGGTAAAACATCCTTAATTCAGGTCAAGATTGGTGCACTTGCGCTATCCTGCAAAAAACACTCATCCCACTCATTAACAATGTCCACATTCCTATCAACTAACGGATAAGAAAATTATTTTAGCTTAACTTAAAAATATCCTCGAAAACAGTAGTAATAAATACTCTATATTTTTTTGGGAGAGTTTATCATTGGTCAAATATTCTATTTAATTCAAACCTCAATTTATCAGTACAATAAATATTCGGATATTATATAGTATCAACTGAAAAACAATGCCCGCATCTGTACTGAAGAAATCTTATTGGATGGCTCCATGTTACCAGCCAACAATCTGGCAGGTCCTGTACTACCAGAAAAGAGGGGAATTTTACCATACAAAATATTACGGGATTTTCCATTTAAGGGAGCGTGATATTCATACAAGTTCTCATGATTCGTGGTCGGGATTCACTAGATGTTGTACAAGACTAAAATTCGGCTGCTGATTTGAATGATCAATTATATGTGTATAGAATCTATTTAAAAGTTATCACCAAAATGTTATTAAAATAGAATAAAATTCGGTTTGACAAGTGAACAAATTGATGGCAAGGGACCACTCTTTAAACGTATAATTGTCGAGATAGATTCCTCTTTTCATATCTATCATGTATAGAGGGAACAATCGAATTGCTGATGTCCTCTTGAAATTGGCATCATTTCAGATCTGCGAAATGAGGCCCATGTGTAACACATGTTACGTTCTAGTGACGACCATAATTAGTATTTTGATTCTTAAGTTAGTAGCAAGTTATAAAAAGCACCGAATTAAATTCAAGAAGACAACAATTAAAAGCTCGCACGCATATAAGTCTTGAAAATGCATGTACCTGTGTGTTTACATGAATCATGTTGCAACCAACTCTGATCTCTTTGCAAGGTAAACTAAACAAAATTTCACCGAGAATAACAGATCTTCGTTCGCATTCATCTTCTCAGAACGATGTCAGAGAACCTCACCATAAACTTTGGAGGGAGTTCATGTCCCCTTCTTCGTGGATTCTATCAACAAAACCTGCAACTTGGACATATCAAGGTTTGTTTCTTCTTCTGCAAGTAACTGTCCGATAACCAGTTACCCGATAAGTACAGATAAATACGAAATAATCTAATAATAATCCAACTACGTGATAAGTACATATGTTTAATTTGTTTATGTAACTTCCGCCATGCCTTAACTCTTTTTTATATTTATTTTGTACTTCCTAATCAATTAATTTATATTTATTAAGAAAATAATAATAAAGATAAAATAATTTTATCGTATTGTAATCCATTGTGGCTTGTTAGAAATAGTTATGATTGAGTTATGAAAGTGAAAGAATATTAGTTTTATTATTTCACCTAATATTGTTGTTTATATCAGAAGCAGCTATATAGTAAAAAAGTTTCTGTGATTGATTCAAAATCAGTTTAAACTCCAATCACATATCCAAGTATACATCAAAACAACAAAAAGAATAGGACCTTGTGAACTTATCTGGTAATTATCTATCATCTCGATCATTAACGAAACCTGGAGTCTTTAAAGCTCTCTCTACTCGTACAACTTGGACTTCTCCAGGTTTGTTTACCTGATAACTACAAGCTAATCTAATAATAATCCAATAAAACTGAAAAATGAAAGAAAAAAAATTGAAATCAGATATATTGTTTTAGAGTTTATGTTAGAATTGGATTTATCAATAGAAAATACCGGCATCAATGGGATACTCAACTATAAACATACAATATATATGAATACAATTCTAACCCAGTTAAAATTTGAGACAAATACTAATAAAAATCTAAGGCAAAGTTATTCATTGACTTTAGAACACGACTACTTCCAATTATTTATCCTATTTAAGCAGATATTTTATTTGTTTATAAACCTAATGAGATTTCAGAGCAAACCTCTCTCTCGCATCCTTTTTTTTAATAAATAAAATTACATTACTCTTCAAAAAAATCCAAAGATAATTGTACCAATATAATTACATCACAGTAGGTGCAAGATAGGGCTATCAAGATAGCTAACCATCTAACCATCCCTAAAAAAAAGATAGCTAACCATCTAACACAAATCCAAAAACTGCAGGAGCAAAGTCTAACCCCAAATTGTCCAAAGGCTTCGTGGAAAAAAAAAAATCAGACAAGCAACTAAAAGATCCCCCAGAATACACACACCATATCCAACTGCCAAAAGTATTCAAGGAAGATGGAAGACCTTGTTCTTCACCTGACTGGTAGTCGCACCGTGGAGGCCCTCAAGGATGGACGCGGTATCCGCGTCCCATGTCAATCCAAGCGACCCGGCCATGTTCAAGTGTTCCTCGCTGAATTCGCTTGTCTGAGTTTGTTGTTCGCGTTCTCTTCGATTTTGTCCAAAAGGCTGTATTCCTCTTGAGCTTTGATCGAAGCTTTGACAGTTAGCTTTTTCGGGGGAATCCTGGTGCGAGCAACCGCCTTGCTCGTCGGCTTCCTCGTCCGAGAGTTGGACAGGAGTGGGGCTTGAGTGCCCTTATCTTTTCCGCAAGGTGTCCGCTGCACCACCTGAATTTCTCCTTGCGGCTTTGAGTTGGCCGACCTAGACGCCGCCTCTTTTTTCATATTCCGAATAATCTCAACTACGATTTGTTGTGAGAGATCATTCAACCAAGCATCTTCCTCCAAGGCTCGGGAGACCTCTAAGTCAGTATCAGGCCCGGCAACTAGGTGAATAGTATCACATCCCACCTGCTCTACATGTTTCGAACCCTCGTGATCTTTTGAAACAACCTCGGAAAAAGCATCCACTCCAACTGCAGCAGGACGCTGCTACTCATCACTCACCATCATCACAACAGGGGGCTGCAAAACAACATCTGATGATCGAGCATCCACCAATCCTTTATCGGCAGCCATGGACAACAATCCAGCAGCATCCCCTTCAAGTCCCTTCCCAACTGCCACTGAAGTCAACGCGTCAACTGTTCGCGGAGAACTAAAAACACCTACTTCAGCAGGAGGCTGCAAATCGGATGTAAATCCAGCAGTAAGATGTTGCCATTTGTGTATTTGGTGTCTATGTCGGTCAACCCCAATTTATCGGATTCCAAGCATAACCTTATAACTTCCAACACTCCATTTGTTAATTCGAGCATAAATTAGTCCATACTATTTATTATAAATAATAAAAAATTAAAAGTAAATCACTCTCGGTCTCCCAAATTTGCTTAAATTACTATTTCAGTTTCTCCTATTTCGAAACCGATAATTTGGCTTCTCTAGTTTGCTTTTATTGAACTCTGAACTCTAAAGTCTCTCGCTAATATCATCGTTCAATTTATTTTAAAAATAATAATTATACCCTTCAATAAAAAATAATCACAGCTCCTCGATCCCTCCTCTCTCTCTCTTCCGAAAACACCCTGTCTTCTCCTACCTTCAGAAATCAAGCGTTAGTGGCTCCAATTGATTGTAAAGTGTTAGTGGCTCCAATTTATTAAGTAAAGGTTACTAATTGAACCATGTTTAAGTATAGAGTGGTGATAAATATACATTATGAACAAGTACGAGGGATATTTGATATTTATTCATATTCTCAATTATCCATATTTTTTATATAAGAATAAAGTAAAATGCAAAAAAAATGTAAGTCAATTCGAAAACTTAAGTCGGTGCAGTACCACCATATCAAATATACGAAAGATCATGAACTAAACGAGTTTAGACTATCTTTGATAAATCAGTTTTTTTTTCTTTCCAAATATCATACAACTGTAACTATTTTGCCTACATTCGAATTATACAAATTATTATTATATTGTGTTTATCTTTGGGTAGGCTAGATTATTCAAAGACTATTTGGGGAGAACGAATTACTATTCTTTTTTTGTTGAGAAATGAATGAATTACTATTCTATTGTCTTTTTTGGTCAAAGTGAGAGTGATTAACTCACTTGAAAGCTCTCTATAACTATAAACGATTATAAAAGGTATGCCGGAAAAAGAGATTATAAATAGCAACAATAAATCAGACAACGGTGATTATATTGCGAAAGAACACTGTTAAGATCTGTCAAATAAATTACGGACCTTCATTAATCATAAAATGAAAATACGAAAAGAGAAAAAAATCAAAAATAAAAGACCTAAAAAATCTGAGGCCTAAATGGGCAATCATAGTAGCTAATCCGCTATCATATCTAATGGGAGTGGATTGAGCACGGAGTGAAGGAATCGATTCCGTACGGTTTGGAGTGAAAGAGGATCGCAGTGGCAAGCGCAGTTATGTGATAATGGCAAGTGCAGTTATGTGATAATGGCATGTGTATTTGTGGCAGTGGCAAGTCTTCGTTGACAAACATCAGAACATTAGTAACTAAGCTGTCCGCAATAACCAATTTCATCGAACATCAAGATTTGCAAAAAAAATTTAAAAGTTCACATTGATTCCAAATTTCATTTATACAACCATGAATATATTGGGAATAAGTAAAACACCAACAAAGACTTGCATAGACTTAAGATGTATGTGTGGATTTTGAAGAAGGTGTCGGGCAATGCAAGCAAGAAAGGAAAAGTATTCGGATTCCTGAGACAACAATGAAGCATCATACAAAAAGACAACATCAATGTGTTACAAAAGTTGATTAATATTAAATACCACATCATACCAATTCAATTCTCAAGTATAATGTTGTTTAATGTTGGGCTTAATCCATGCACTTTTAAACTGATACTCTGGAATATCACAAAAATCCCGAACTACATGGTGATCACCTCCATACACTTCGAGTTCACCGGTCTTCAGAGAATACAAAAGTGGTTTATTGTTGCCAGTAAATCTGTTAAAGCAAATCATGTCTTCGAAACCTGGCATTTCAAGACAATCTATGACTAGGCAAGAGTTGCGACTTAAGAAAACCACTTTATTGTCAAGAGTGTTCACTTCTTTCCAGGCCATAGATGCCTCATCCAATTCATAAACTCTAACCCATTTTCCATGTCTTCCAACCCACACTGACATCAGCTTTTCTTCACTTTCGAACAAGTAGCTCATGTGCACATACTTGCAAGTACTATGTGGCTCAACAAGAAATTTCACCTCTCCTTTCCTCGGATCATAAGCGCAAAGGTTGCCGCTACTCCAGATCCAATAGAATACCCCGTTATGGAAGACAGGATTGCTGTACGGGATAAGTTCATAGTCACCAACATTAGCTTCCGGGATCTCAACTTTTGTCCATTCCTTCTCTCCTCGGTGTATATGGTAGACTAAATAATATGGCATGCAATCATATATTCCAAGAACAATACAATTGGATGAAGTTGGCAACGATGTGAAGCACAAACCACGGAATGTGACATCAGGCAAATTAGGAATCTCAATTTTTTCTGTTGTGAGAGGATTGAGGAAGAATATGTTCTCCACGCTAGAATCAGTCATGAGTAACCAACCATATTTAGCATGTTGGATACTCAAAGCTTCAGAATTTTCTAGTGCGGGCACATTGTACCTACCATTAGAAATGAAATGGAATACTTCACTTGACGAGGATGGCATGTGCAAGAATATTGGACAACCCAATAATTTCTTTGGAGCCCATGTGATAACTGATCTCCAACTTTTGCACACTGTAGCTGCGCGAGCACAACTTACACAGGACAACTTTTTCACAATTAAAATTAGCACATCGTGTGATAGCTCAGACCAATCTCTACCGATGAATCTACTTGAAAATTTCTCTGCAACTGAATTAGTAGTAGCATCAGGAAGTCGGGACCAATCTTTTCCAATGGATTTGCTAATTGAGGGTTTCTCCATCGTGGACTTTTTAATCTGAACATGACATGATATTTTAACTGATAAGGAAAATTTTCATAGAAACAAAAAAAATATTTCTCGTTACATGTTACAAACTAGATTCTGCTTGTGATACAAACAAGAATACAAGTATAATGTATCCATAAGCTATCTCGCTGGTTAATAGCAAGACAGTCTCTTTTGAAAAAGGGTAGCTCTGTTGTTTATACAGACAAATAACATATCACAGGGAGACATAAATTTTAACAATGGAAGTAGAATTGAGTAATATCAAAGACATAAAAATTAGATAACATATCACACACACAATACTGTTATGCTAACACATAAGATATCATAACCAAATAATTAGATGAATAAGACGATGATTACCTGCAGAGGAGCAATAATTTCTACCTTGCAATCAAGTTTGCACGGGACATTCGGAGACAGAGGCAAAATCCATTTAGCTTGAACTAAATTTCTCTTCACATTTGGGCATGGCAATGAGAAAGTTAAGACTTTGTTCTGCAGGTCAAATGAATAGATACATGGGTCAGAGGGTTGGGTAAAATAAATTGTGTTTGCTTTGATGCCATAGTTCTCAGCAGAGCATGAGATTCCCGAACTGAAAGATGATAAAAAGAATGCTCGGCCTCCTAGATCATCAACAGCCACAAATCTCTTGTTCTTGCCACTAATATCCAACTTGCAAACCACAAAATCATAGGCATCTACACGAAGATCGTATTTCTCGATTACGAATAATTCGCCATCAGATTCCACCAAATAGTCTAGAAGCCCCCCATTGTGTCCTGGATAACAAGGTATTATGTTTTCGACTCCCATGTTTATTAGGGTCAGATACGGAGGATTTGCAGCTAGTAAAAAAATCTTCTCCAAGAGAGTAAAGATACATATCTGACCCTTATAGCAACCAACGGCACGTATGTTATCGGGATAAAGATATTCCTCAACTTTTAGTTCCAAATGCTGTTCATTCCAAACATTATCACCAGGCCTGCAGAAGTAATATATTGACCCCTCTTTAGAGTATTTAATCAACATGACAATGCAATCTGAATTATTTGGATCACAGGAGAGAGCACCAAAATCATAACAATAAGGTCTTGAAAAGAGAGGTAGCTGAATTGTTGCCATGGAAACAGGATTGAACAGCCGTAAACTTCGACGATCATTTTGATTAGACAAGATCAACCAACCGTGCAAAGAGCACAATATATCAGTATCAAGCATCTCCTTTAAACATTTGTTGTGCACTTTCCGTTCAGACAATGAGTAGAAAGTATGCGAACGGTTACGTTTTCCATGCGAATAAAAGATCCATGGATCTGATTTGGGAGATGGGAATTGGTGGAGCGCATATCTATTAACAGGTGTGCCTCTCTTTCCAAAATTGCTCATGTAGAAGAAACCTGTGCGAACAATTCGAATTTGTTAATCGAAAACTTAGTTGCTTGAAGAAAAAGCTATTCTTTCAGTGATTGGACAGCAAGAGCTGAAACAACGTCAATTACATACAAAATTAATTTGCGCAAAATCTAGGATGGTTTGAAATCAATTCTATAAAAAAAAAAGGAGAGTATAAAAGAAAAGAATCACCAAGACTAACTTTGAAAATCCAAATCCAGCAACTCACCAAATAGAGAACAGGGAGAAGGTTTCCTGATTATACGAGAATTCCCACCCCTTGTGTCCCCCTAATAGTGTGCGTCTCTTCAAGTATTATGAATACCTGTGCAAATAAGTTTGAAGTTGTAATTGAAATATAACTTAGTTGCTTGAAGAAATCTCCTACTCCAGCAAACTTCATAAAGATGAGCTAAAAATTGTAGACAGATTTGACAGCAAACAACGACAATTAAATACCGAATTAATTCTCAAAAATCAGGGCTGGGTGAAATCAAATCAACAAGAAAGTAAAGTAGCCTTTGGATTCATTGACATGCATATAATAACTATTGACGGATTTGACAGAAACAGGGTCAATTAAATACCTAATTAATTCGCGAAAACGTAGGAAACGAAAAGAAACTTATTGTGACAAAGAAAAGGAAAACACAGATACGGGCGAAACAGTTTACCTTTTACTGAGAAACAGAGAGGAGGAGGGCGAGAGGTTTTTTCTATCGATAGGGTCTGTACTTATGTGCTGATATAAACAAACACCAATTACTTGTAGTTATACAGAGAGAGCTTTCCGAATTGGAGGAGGAAATATATTATAATTTGTCGGACTCGGAAAGCCCAAAAATAAGGCCCAAATCTCTTGTGGATCTCTATAAAATAAAATATATGCTAATTGTTATTGACTTATTGTTGCTATAAATAAACTTTTCTAATTGATGTTCTGGGGATAGAGGGTAACCAATGACTTTTTTCTTGTTTTTTTTTTTGAGGTGTTAAAAACTGAAAATTAAACATGGTACTTTTCTTTTTCCGAAACGGACATATACTTATACTCCATAGAGAAATAGATGTCTCTTCTCAAAAAAGGGAGAAAATTAAGATACATTTCCTCTTATAACTTACACCTGTTTGATTCGAAACTTTGTTGTCGTATCTTGCCAAAATAACTGTTTAGACTTGCACATTCATACCAAAAAGATTTAGTCTGATTATGGTTTATATATCTGATCCAAGGCGATCCAGTTTCCATTATGAGATTTCATAACAATTAGATTGTCTTTCATAACGCCAATGAGATTTTAGAGCTGAGATCTTGAGATTAAAGGTAGAGGATAGGAGTACTAACAATTGTGCAATCCAACTCATAATGTTAGCTAACAGCAATTAGATTTCTTTTGTGTAAAACTCGTAAATATCTAAAGTCAAAGATTATCAAATTTTATGAAAAATACGACTATTTCAATGTTGTGTATCCATTTTTTTAATAAGTAGAATGATTGTATTAAAGAAAATAATATGTACAAGCACGAGGGGCGAGAAGCTAATCCCTTGTGCGTAGAGAGGCTAAGTAAAGCAAGAGATCCTGATGGCCTAAATCCGCTATAGAATTGGACCACCGAAGCCACTCGTGTATCCTAATCAAGATAGTATGAATAAGAAGCTCCCGATTGCACGGTTCGCCATTGAAGATTGCACGATTTCTTGTCAACGAAATACCCCAAAGAATGGCGCCAAACAATGCAAACCATACCTTCTTGTTCATGCCACCGTGAATAAGACCCAACCATTGATCCAAGTGTGAAGTTAGGCGAGCATCCGGACACCAACTCGCTCCGATGCACCTCACAAAATAGTCTCAAATTGCCCTAGCAAAGTCACATAGATTCATCAATAACACCACAAATTGGGCAGAGGGCCTCCCACGATAGGAGGAAACCCCTTCTGATCAGTAGGTCTCAAGTTTGAAGCCTCCCTTTTAGCGCAATCCAAAGAAAGTATTTGATCTTGAGTGGGATCTCCCCGGTCCAAATTTTTGGTGCAATGGAGCAGCTCAAGTCACCAAGTAATCTGTAGTAGTATTTTCTTTTAACAGCTCCGGATGAGAAGTTGTTGTCATCATGGTGGTGCCATTCAATGGCGTCCGGATGGGAGAAATCCATATCAACAAGTCCCAAAAATTGACATCCACCTACCCTCTTGAGGGAAGAAGTTGCATAGAAAAAACTTTGACACCAAATAGTAGATGAGCCCACCAGATCGACCAATCGAGGGAACAAAATCCCAATCTAAAGCCTCTTTCCGCCTCATGCTTCTGATTTTCCTTGAGTCTATGGAGACACATTTCGACTCTTGAATCATGAGAAGCCCGATATTTTCAAGTCTCACCATTTTTCTAGTCGCACTCCTTCTTGGGGCGGAGTTGCAACCCCAAATGTTCCATGAGCAAATATTCATTGAGGGAGTGCGACTCCCGCATTTTTTGGATCCACAGCTACCCGCTTGATGATTCCGAGGACCCCAGACGGCTCACCATTCCATTCGACGCCAATTTGAGCGGCGATCCCACGGGTCTTTGCTACCCTTTCGAAGCGGCTGACCGCTTAGGGGGGCGAACCTGCAGGACTGTGCAGAGCTGGAAAGGGGACGCTTGGAGACGGGCTCTTCTCCGAGGAGTGCACATGTGCTATCAAAAGCCAAACTCGATTTGAGATTTCCAAGATCCCCTAGGGCTAGGGTTTCTTTTGTGAAGGATGCCGTTGACTTTGATTATCTTTGAAACCCCAATTTCCTCCATTGAAGAAGTGGAGATCAGGACCAAAGCAGTGTCCAAGCGTTTCCTAGAAGAGGTGAAATCGTGAATCAAGATGACCTCCCTGAGTGGGTTGGCGAGCCATTCAAAAAAATCCGTTGACCAGACTTGCAGAGGTGCCCCCACAATGCTAATCCAGACACAGCGGTTTTGGGGAGAGTAGCTGATTGTCCATGGGGAGACCGATTTGAAGAGAGGGGAAAGGGCGGAGGCCCAGTATCTCATATCCACAACGGAGGCGAGGGTTACAAGAACTATGTCTCCACACCAATGATTCTTGCCTGAAAGTGACTAACCCCAAACTTCAGAAGTTCATGGTGGATGACCAATAGTTGCTTGGTCACTTTGACGACGTGTATTCCATTAAAAAGAATTGAATTCAAGAAATTTATGTTGTTTGCTTTGCTGTATAAATTTGATATGATTAATAAGAGTTATTTTTTAGTTTATTTAAGAAAGTCTCGAGTTTAAATTTTATAAACGTAAATACACCATTAGAAAATATATCCCCTAATTAAATACCCTAAAGATTCACAAAAAAGATTGATATGGAATTTCAAGATATACATTACGAATCATTAGAAAAGGGTGAGGCTTTCCATGAAATATCATCATCTCCAATTTTGCACGCACCCCAAAAAGACTCTACAAAGCAAAACTTTGGACCAAAAGCCTTGGTGGCTCTCGTAAATGATTATGTCACAAGCTAGTTCTGTGACAAAGGAAACCTTATGTAACCAAATTGAATTATAAACTTGTTGTCTGATGGCAACCCATCAGTAACGATTTTTCAAAACAAACTGGGTTAAAGTAAAGGATTGTTCTAAATTAACGAAAAATTTTGAGTATGAAAAATTGTAAAGACATAACTCTATCAAAACTAAGCAGAATTTTTGTTGTCGCATTTTGTAAACTTATCCAATTAAAACTGAATTAGTTATATTATTAGATTTCATACTATTTTTGTACCCATGCATCCTAGTCCTAGTCCTAGCGATTATATTCCTAGTCCTATCGATTATATTCAAAACTTTGTTTTAATCAACTAATCTTACTTTACTAAAGGGGAAGGGAACAAAATTTCCTCTTAAAAAAATCGGATGAAGAAATGCATATTCGTGTTTCTTGGTTACAATACAACAACTACAGAGTAATAAACTGCTCCTGATTTGCGCCCGTTACTTTTTACCCTCTTGTGCCATTCTTTTGCACATCTCTTGAGCTGTGTTGAAGATGCCAAGGGTAGGTTGGTTGCAGACATAACATTTCTTGTTCTTCGTATGATGCTGCAATGAAAAAGACGAACTTTGTTACACACATTGCCACAGATATATGTCATTGCACGAGCATTTCGTGCTCGGTGTCGATAACGAAATGGTACTAGATTCAGTTAATCACTCCAATTATCAGAATGCATACATACGATTTAAAAGTGAAAAAATAAATACAATGATATGAATCGTGTGATGCATGTGTGAGCCAGCACAGTTATTAGTTCAAACTTCAAATTCAACTCCTCAGAAACCAATGGAGGAATAAGCTAGTAATATGGTAGCGCTCAGACACAATTTAATATAGACCAGACATTGGTTGGATTGACTACTGCTGTTAAGGTGTGTGCTAGTGCATGTATGTTTACCAAATCACCAATCCACATTAGTTATTTTGAGTTAAAATGAGACGGTGCCAAAAGACTGAAGGGTAAGCTCTATGTACATACCTTCAAAGCGCATTATTCGCTGAAGTAATGTCTGCACTTTGTGACAACAGGATCCACAAAAGGCTTCCTGCAGATGAAACACGCAAATGGCAGTTGATCCTCGTCATCAGTATCGCTGGGTTGAGCACCAGTATCATCCTCGTCATCATCTACTAAAGCCAACTTTCTCTTCCTGGCCTTCTCAGCTTCCTCCCATTCCTTTTCCATCTGCCACCCAGACTTGTAGTCCCCTCAGTCATGCATAAATTTACATGAATCACCATACCCACAGTAACATGTTTCCTTGTAATCCTTACAGATGTCGGGTTGATAGTCAAACCTAGCTGACACCCTGATATGAGCAGAAGCCCAAAGGGGCCTATGTGCACCACCACCTTTCTCACTTGCGATCGTCAGCTCTCTCCTAAACCAGCATTATGATCAGTGTACCCACGCATCCCTTTATATAGCTTGTCCTCGCCAGAGCTAGCCTTCTTGCCTTGAGAGCATCCTCTGCTTGCTTAAGGGCCCGCACACGAATGGCCCGAGCATCTCTCATGAACTCAGTCTCTCCGTTTCCAGAGTACCCGTGGCTTTACTATCATGCTCCACATGGATCTCCCTCGAAGACTCAAAATGGAAAACTCTGTTTGTTCCTGCATCAGGTTCATTCGACGCAGAGCTCTTGGAAGTTCCCGACGAGAAAAACAATTTTCCATCAGACTTTAAAGCTTTCTTTTGATTTTGCAAGAGAGAGAGCTCTGCATTAGAGTCATCGCCGTCATCTTCTTCTACTGCCCTCTTCCGGATATTCTTATTCTTGGTTGGCTTCCTAAAGAAATTGCAGACTGCAATCACCAAACTGTTCATCAAACACAACATCGAACCAAATCAAGACAGAGAAAAATAATGGAAAAGAAAAATACATACCTGGCTCAGATGGTTGAGGTTCCCCCGAATCTGCCATACCAAGGGATCCTTTGATTGCTGCTTCACACACTTGAACTTCGAATCAATCTGGATCATCCAACAGTGGAACAAAGAAAGATTGAGAGGAGCAAAACCAGACAAAGGACACATGTATTGTGAATGACAAGATCCAATGCCATATACCATTCAACTTTTGAAAATTGAAAACTAGATACATGTAAAAGCGTTCATGTGATAACGTCAACGAGGATAGTAGCTTTAAGTACAGGACCATTCAGAGGCCGAGAAATCCAGTCCATCTCGGGGGGTGGGGGGGGGTGAAGTAGAGCCAGAAATCTGGCCAGTGGGAGGAGACAAGTAACAGTGGAATGAATCATCTGGTCCACAGAGGAGAAATGGCATCAAAAGCAAAGAAAACAAACTGACAAGCTATAGCTCCATACATTACAGCCAAACCGGAGAAGAGAATTACAGGAACTCCAAAATACTAGGGGATTTCCAATTAATGAGTACGATAAACCAAGTTAGACGTAAGTATGACCAGAGACTACCAAAAAACAAAACGACTTACTAATAATCCCAGAGAAAGAGGCTTCTGCGAGTATTAAACAGAAAAGCAAAAGCATTCTATGATCCATTCAACAAAAACAAGGGAACCAAAAAATCCAACAGAACCATCCTTACCAGAATTCCACCACAACTGGCAATTCCAGAACCCTGCAGTCCACGAGAGATTACAGAATAAGACCAAGAAAAGCCAAACATCGACCCGTGAACCCATTAATGAAAATCCAAACTCTGAACAGATAGATTATGATCCTCCAAAAGAGAACAAACGCCACCACCACCACCAACAACAACAACAGAAGGAAGAGCGAACATCCCTTCCGTTCCCCCTCATAAAATCAATCTATCTAACACCGGTAGAGCTAGCTCCTCGTACTCTACGTTAGGTGGAATTAACTAACGAAGAGAAATGCTTCATTTCATAACTCACAACCTGACTAAGACCAACAAATAAGCAAAACACAAATATTCCTAATTCGTAAGATCAATTCCTAATTCGAGAAACCTAGCTCCAAACCCGCGACGAACGAAAACGGATAGAAATACGGAGAAAGGGTAGAATTTACTTGAGGGTGCAGCGCCGGAGTTCTCGCCGGCGAATCGGAGAGAGAGAGAGAGAGATTCGGGGATTCTACTATGTAATATTTTCTTTGGGAAATTTTGATTTGTTAGGGTTAGGATGGGTCGAGTTGTGATGATTGAAGCTCAGAAACTAAGCCGGGAAGAAGAAGGAAGAAAAGGAGAGAATTTGGTAGAGGGGGAAGAAAAGGAACTTTATTGAAAAGTAATTGTTCATCAGAATTCTCTCTCATCTTTTCTACTTATATCCAGCCCAAGTACACAATAAGCCCGTGGGCCTTAGACTATACAATTCTAACCCGTAAGTTTCCCGCCCAGATTAAACCGACTCAAGTTTCCCGCTAAATTTTTTTCCCGCGCAGTAGTCCACGTCACCTATCCGCGTGCAACTCCTTCCAATCACTCCTTGCCCGCCACGCCATCTATCCATTACACGAGTATTCCTGATTTTATTATTACATCTTTCTTTTTTAGGAAAATTTTATTATTTTTATTATTACATCTGGGCATTGTTTTCAAAAACGACCCGGATTTTGGACCGTTTTCCAGGTCAACCAGTCCTACCGGTCAAACTGGCAGTCATACCGATAGTTTATTATATATATTTTTAATATATATTTAGTAAATAATAGGTTTAAAATTAATATTCTTGAAATGTTGGTAAATTTATTTCATATTTAGTATAATTATCTTTGTAGATTTAATTTATTTTGTGTTGATTTAGAAAAATCGAGTAGAAAATCTGATTTTTTTGGGTTGGGTTGGGTGAAATCTGGTTTTTGGGTTGATTTTTTGGTCAAACCTAACGAACCAAATTTTTCCGGGTCAAAAATCCGAGCCAACCATCCGGTCTGACCAGCAATCTTCCGGTTCATTAGGTAACCGGTCGAACTTGGTTTTTTGACCTGGGTTTAGTTCCGTTTTGCGGTCGGAACTAAACCACTAGTAACTTCAAACCGCGCCAAACCAAAACCGGGATCAGTCTGGGGGGGAGGATGGTGGACTGCGGGCAGAGGTGGAGCGGCGAACTGAGCGGCGGGTGAACGACGAGAGGCAGGGCTGAGCGAGGAGGCGGCGGAGATGACGGTGGAAAGTTTATCGGCGGTAAGGCAGGTGACAATCTTGGATCGACGGCGACGACGGGCTAGGAACGAAGGCGACGGTGACGACAACAAGCTGGGAGGTGATACGGCAGCGGTTGTGCGAGGGCTAACGGTGGCGGGCTGATCCGATGTGAAAGCTGTGGGGGGGGTCGAGTTGTGAATCGTTTAGCGACGGTGGATCGGCAATAAGTTAGGCGACGATCTGGGTGCAGGAAAGCTTCACAAGGAAGAGGGAGATAGCTCCACAAGGGAGTGTTTTTTTTTTGGGATTGTCTGAATTTTTTGGGGAAGAAATCACCTTCACGACTCCATCGCTGGAGAGGGAAGGAAAGGAACAGTATTTTAGATTTTTGAGAGTGCTCATTGCTTAACCACCCAAATAATTGACTGTTGTGTGTGGTGGAACTTGGAAGTTTGAATGATATTTTTTATCGAGGAGATGGGAGAGTCGTGAAGGATTTGACTTTTTTTTATTTCCGGGTTGGGTTGAATGTTCTTATAGGGGAGAGAGAGGGTGAAGAGAAGGGGAGGATTTTTTAAAATTTATTAAGTGTGGTACTGTAATGATAATTTAACAGTAGTCGTGTCAATAAAAATTCATCCCATAACTGATGATGTGGCAATCCATGTAGGATAGCAAACTGTATCATTTTAAAAAAAAGTTGCGGGTAGGTACCCGGGCTGCCCGGGACTTATTTTTGATAAAAATTGTTACAAATTCGACATGTTCTATGCATTTTAAACTATAAGATACCTAAATAAAGATCTATGATATACTCCAGGATGCTAAAATAAACTTTTCACATAAATATTTGAAATCAAATAGAGAAATTGAATTATGTATATATAAAACGACTTAACGGTTAATTGTAGTGCGGTCACCTCGTAATTTCGAAAAACATATCAGAGCGTTGGCGCAGCATATCGTAATTACTAAATATTGGTCACTTCATACATCCGGGACCAAATTCGGTTATTCCAATGGAATATTATCTAAACGAAAGTAAACGTGACGAACGAGAGATATTAAAATACATATCTAATAAACATTAGGCAAATTTTTAATTAAAAATCTATTCACGTGACTCTACAATTTCAGTGTCACTGTCCCGTGAGATCCCAGCCTAACAAATTCACCATATATTCGTCCGTTGATAACCTACACCATACAGCATACACAATACGAGTGGGAGGTATACCTATATTTGATCCAAGCAACAAACAAAAATTAATAGAGACCAACTCCTAGAACTAACTCCTCTGATTGATAGAGACTTGATTAGGCAATTGCAATTAATTCAACTACCAGTATAGAGTCAAATCATTATCTCATACCAATGGACAACAAACAAAAATTAATAGAGACCAACTCCTAGAACGAACTTCTCTGATTCATAAGAGACTTGATTAGGCAATTACAATTAATTCAACTACCAGTATAGAGTCAAATCAATATCTCATACCAATGGAAGGGTTAGATCAATGTTCAAGCAGCGCAGAAGCAAATTCAGTATTGCACCACTCTTAACACCAAGCAAGCCACTTGAACCCACTTGCACTGGACGCTGCAATGTACAAAAGAAATCTTCCGAAATTACGAACACATCTTCACTCAATGGCATCAGCTTTGGGAACGGCCTCTACAGCACCCACATTGGGCACGGCCGCCTCAGCACCCCCGTTAAGCTCCAACACCTCAGCACCCGCATTCGGAGCAGCCACCAAAGCATCCGCGTTGGGAACAGCCACCACAGCAGCCACGTTGGGAACGGCCACCACAGCAGCCACGTTGGGAACGGCCACATCAGCCCCCGCGTTGGGAACGGCCACATCAGCCCCCGCGTTGGGAACGGCCACATCAGCACCCGCGTTGGGAACGGCCACATCAGCACCCGCGTTGGGAACAGCCACATCAGCACCCGCGTTGGGCTCCACCACATCAGCACCCGCATTGGGCTCCACCACATCAGCACCCGCATTGGGAATGAACAACTCAGCACCCGCGTTGGGCCCGACCACCTCAGCACCCACGTTGGGCTCGACTCCCTCAGCACCCACGTTGGGCTCGACCCCCTCCTGAGCTTGCACGTTGGCTGCATGTTGGGCTGCCAATTCTGCTAACCTCGCACTGATACGCAAGCAACGTTTGGAATGTGCATCAAACACACTGCGCGAGTAAAATTTCCCTAGACAGTTGATGCATGTATGCTCCGTCTGCTGTTCTGGAAGGTGCATAACAAACTTCTTACGCGACATCTGCAAAAAAAACACAAATAATCATTACTATTCTCACAATTTCAACTAAACAGTAAAACCTCAACAGAAAAATGGCCGGAGAAGAAAGGAATAGCAGTTATCAAGATCTTGGAGCATTTGGAGGTCAAATAACATGCTTCAAAACATTTAATCATCAAATTCGCATGAACAAAAAACTTGTTGGAGAAAAAAACATATTAGAAACAATTGATCGGAGGCTGCGGGATTGAATCAAGCAGACGAAAAGGAAAAGAGAAATCTAAGTCCGAGAAATTACGAAGAACTAATCAATTCTTAAGCAGACGTAATGGAAAAGATTGAGAAAGATCAAAGTCGGAGAGATAAATAACATATTTCGAAACATTTGATCATCAAATTCGCTTGAACAAAAACATAGCCGAAGGAAAGAAACCTATTAGAATAAAAACATTTGATCGGAAGCCGAGGGGTTAAAGGAAGCAGACGAAAAGAAAAAGAAAGAAATCCAAGTGCGAGAGGTTACCGAAGAACTATTCAATCCTTAAGCAGACAAAATGGAAAAGAATGGGAAAGATCTAAGTCGGAGAGTTTACCTTGAAGATCGTGGAGAGAAGCACTCGGAGCGGTTGCTTCTTGAAACGAGCCGTTGCTTCTTGAAACGAAAAGAACACTCGGAGCAGTTGGTTTTTTAAAACGAGCCACGAGCGGTTAATTCATCTCTTTGTATACTAAAGACACGTGTATATAATAGTGTACTGGCCAGAGTACCTTCCAGCAATCGGAGGGAGCGGTTATTTCACCTGTTAGTTTACTAAAAGACACGTGCACCTTCAGGTTAACCTTGTGTATAACGGACTGGGCCCAGTCCATTATAATAAATCGGACTCGGCCCCGGCCCCGGCCCGGGCCCTGAGAACCATGGAATTTCCACACCATATGTAGGAATGCAAATATGTGATTACAATCCCTATTCTCACTGAGCATCATAGAAAAAGGGAATTAAATTTGTAATTACATATCTCATCAAAATCGGTTAGGATAGAGAGATAAGATTTTAAGCATCAAATTTAAACAATTGGCTATACCCAAAATAAAAGAGAGAGAAAGGTTTTGCAGTAATAAAAAACCAAAACAAACAAAATTTGTAATTACATACCCAGATCTCACTGAGCATCATAGAGAAGAGTTTAAAATTGTAAACACATATCGGTCAGTTAAAATAAAGATATCAGATTTCAAGCATTGAATTTAACCATTTGGTTTTAAAAGGGATTCAAAGCCTCTAAAAATCGATCACATAATATCTGGACAGATGAATGACAGATCTACTCAGATGATCAAAATAAACAACTCTGATGAAGGGATTGCAATTTCAGAGACACCATATTCAAATGACTAAATCTTAAAACCGAGATGATAAAACATCTCTACCCAGATCCCCCAAGGGAAGATTAGTGACTTAATGAAACGGATCTGAAATGTGTTTGGAAACAGAAACGAAGAGATAAGACAGAGAGGGAGAGAGTATCTGTAAGACAAATGAGTTTTTAGGGAAGATGCAAGACAATGAGGAATGGCCAATTGTGCTTTTATTGCAAACAGGGATAAAAGGGGTAGAATGGTCAAATCCTTCTCTCTTTTTTAGGGAAGATCTATGAGTCACTGTCGTTTTTTTACTTTTCACATTATTAGTGGCTAAAATATTATTAATCAAAATGTATGCACAATTAATAAAACATAAACCGTCGTAAAATATTGTATCTGATTAATTAAGTTTATTGAAGGATTTAGGGAGAATCGTAGAAAATTACTCTGAGTTTGCCATTTATTGTTAAATAACGCATGAGAACGGTGACCATGTATCGAATTAAATTTCAATTATAATTTGTCGAATTTGAATTATTAAAATCATGATTCGTAACTAATTTGTCCAAAACAAATTCGAACTTGAACTTTTTGTTTTTAAAATTCTAATTTCTTTATTTTTTATTTTTTTCGGGGAATTATTACTTCGACGCTCATACTTGATTCGGAATAATATAAGAGAAAATCGGTTGGAAAATTCATAGATAGATATTACGTGACTAATAATATAGTTAATGATATGGCTAAAATAGCTAATTAATAAAATAGGAGAAAAAATAATTATAGAGATTAAAGGATTAAAGAATTGAGATTAAATTATTTTAATTTTAAAGAATAAAAAAAAGTTGAGAGTCACCATGAATTAAATCTAATTTTTAATACAACATAGAAAGTCGTATTTGCTCGGGAAACACCGCAAAACCCTTTAATAAGAAAGAGCGGGGGAATTTACTTGTGGGAGATCGTGCGAGCCGCCCTGTAATTAATAATTAGTGTGTGCTAACTGCTAATTGTGGCCCTGTAGTTTTAAACATCCGGTTTTTTAATGTAGTTTTAAAAAACAACTATTTTCAAAATTTTCTACTTAAAACAGCGTAGTACAAATCATGAACTTTAACCGACCCAAAATTCAGGTTATAGTTCATGACTCATGAAGTCAAAGAGTCAGTTCTTAACTAGAATTATCGGTTCGACTTACGGCCAGGCCTCTGCTGTCCAAGTACATCATAATTGAAACCCACTTGTTCATTTTTGGTTGCTTAAATTACCAAAAGTAGTAGTTGGACTTCTGTTTTTAGTTCAAATTTTCAAATCTTTAAATTGTATTTTTGAAATTTTGAATTTTAAATATGATTAGTAATATGACTAATATAATTAATTAGTAAATTTTTAGATAATATTTATATAGATTAAATTAGCAATAGAGAAGTAGAGAATTGATATTAGTGTGTGTAAATTTTGAAAATGGAAGGGGGTATTTGTAAGATTTAAAAGTAAATTTGAATTTTAAAAAAATAAAAAACAAAGCGGTAACCAGTTTTGACTTTTTTGGGCCCCAACAGTGGGCCCCACTTGAGAAGATATTTGACGGATGGCCCCGTCTTGCTGATAGACGTCTGACTAGTGATGCATTTTGATTCCGTCAAAGCTGATGGATGGGACGTGTCCTTGTTCTTTTTGAGCTGTGATGGGACGTGTCCCGGGACACGAGAAGCGGGGAGAGTTTCAACTTTTAATGCACGTCATTTTCTTCTCTTTAATATCAGTACCTATTTTTTATTTTTTCATATAATATAGACTCATTTGAATTAAATTTGATATAAAATGGACTAGAACCAAATTTGAACTGAATTCTACAGTTTGATAAATTTACCAAATCTTAAACTGATGTACAAGAAATTTATCTAGTCAAATCAATAATCTGAAACAAGAGCCAAAACAAAACAAAAAAATATGCATTGCAAGACTTACGATCACCAACCAACTGGTGCCCGTCAGTTGCCCAACTCTGCCAGAATGGCAGTTGCCGATGGACTGAATGAAGCTAGTTCTCTGATTTCTCGACATCCCAACACCTTGAAATATCAACATTCCCCAAATATTGCATAAATCAGACCAGTACAATCACCTGAAATAAATATTGAAGAAGTATCACATGATCGGCCTAAAAAGCTTCCGTGGCTGAAAATTACTTGCTCCTAAATAGTAACAAATCCTCAATTCAGGTCAAGATTGGTCCACTTTCCTGCTTGGGTTATTATGCAAAAGAATTCATCCCACTCATTAACAATGCCCACATGGTGGCTCTTTAACAGATCTACAAGGGCACCAGTTAATGGGCTAGCCCAGATAATAAATACCCAACTGCGGAGGAGTATTCGGTCAAAAAATCCGACAGCCAAGACGAAAGAATTGTTGAATCATTTAATTAGAAGACAGGATCCTATCAAAAGATTCTCCTCATGCAACTTAGCAATTCGCTTAGGGGTTGAAGGATGTGATGAAGTCAAGAAAATCATCAAAAGGGCAATTCGCGAAGCCATAGAAAGGTGCAACTTGTTAAATTAAACTCCAACAGATTAGTTACATGCTAACACCAGTATACTATATACTTTTTATCATATTACATATGTACTATGATAAAATCTTGTCTAGTGTAGATTAGTTGGAGATAAATGTTGAAAGACATTTTTAGGCGATGTAATCAATAGCAAGTGTAACAACTTGCTATAGTTAGCGAGAATTTTTCTGGGTAAATATAATTTTACTTATCTAAAAAATTTAACAATGCCCACATTCGTATCAACAATTACTTAGATAGACAAGATAATTTTTTTTAAGAATTTTGTCGCCGATCAAATGTCCTATCTAATTCAAACCTCGATATATTTATACACTGGATATCCCAATATTAAGTAGTATCAACTAAAAAATAATGCCCGTATCTGTACTGAAGAAATCCTATTGGATGGCTCCATGTTAGCAGCCAACAATCTGGCAGGTCCTGTACTACCAGAAAAGAGAGGAATTTTACCATACAAAATAGCACGGAATTTTCCATTTAAGGGGAGCATGAAATTCATACAAGTTATTATAATTCTTGGTCGGAGTCTGACTAGATATTGTGCAAGGACAACATTCGGCTTCTGATTTGAATGATCAATTATATGTGTATAGATTCCATTTAAAAGTTGTCAGCACCAAAATGTTGTTCAGATAGAATCAAACTCGGTTTGACAAGCGAGCAAATTGATGGCTGGGGACCACTCTTTCGTCGTATCATTGTCGAGATGGATTTTTTTTCAATATTTATCAAGCACGGAGAAAGTAATCGAATTGCAGATGTCTCTGAGCTCCATGTGTAACACATGTTACGTTTCGGTTCAAAATGAATTAGTATTTTGGTCCATAAGTTCATATCATATTTTTTTATAAGTAAAATTACTTTATTAAATACAATATATACCATTAATCATTACATTAATGGTAAAGCTCCCAAAAGATGAGACCCCCAAAATTACAGAGAGAAAGAGTTCTTCCAAGTCCTGTCTACCAAACTCCGAAGTAGCTCGGGACCACACCACCCATTCTTTGGCCTTACTGTAGGATGGAATACAAAAGAAGTTCTTGGTCTCAATTCGCGTCATAAAAAAATTCGGAGCAAAGTTATGAAAAATACCAAATCAGATTAAAAAAAGAAAACGATTTAAAACTCGCACTCATAAGTCGAACATGCATGTACACATGTTTAATTTGTTTATGTAACTTCCGTCATGCCTTACTCATTTTCATATTTATATTGTACTTCCTAATTAATTAATTAATACTTATTAAGCAAATAATAAGAAAGATAAAAGACTTGCATCGTGTAGTTATCCATTGCGACTTGTTAGAAATAGTTATGACTGAGTTAGGAAAGTGAAAGAATATTAGTTTTATTTTTTCACATAATATGGTTGTTTATATCAGAAACGGCTATATAGCAACAAAAAAAAAGTTTCTGTAATTGATTCAAAATCAGTTTAAACTCCAATTACTTATCAAAATAATAAAAAGAATAGAACCCTCTGAACTTATCTGGTAAGTATCGAAACCTGGAGTCTTTGAACTCTCTCTACTCGTGCAACTTGGACTTCTCCAGGTTTGTTTAGCTGATAAAAGTGAAAAATAAAAGAAAAAATTCCAACACTAAGTTATTTATTGATATTAGAACACGACTACTTCCAATTCTTTATCCTATTTAAGCAGATATTTTATTTGTTTATAAACCTGGAATGAAATTTTAGAGCAAACCTCTCTGTCTGTCGCATCCTTCCCTCTCTATCTCGTTTTCTCCTCCCCACCAAACCTTTTCTCTCTGCATCAAGTCCTCTCTTTCCTTCACATAAGTCTATTACCATGGATATTGTATACTTGAGCGTGATCAAGTAGGTGTCGGCTTAAGGCCGACAGCTACTTGGACATGCTCAAGTTAACAATGTCTTGTGGAAACGTTCATAACAAGAAAGATGAAGATCTTGGGTGTAGCCACTATATTGGTGAGGTGAAAACGTTCTATTATAATTTAAAAAAAGCAGATTCATGTTATAAAATGTTTCCTATTGTATTGCAATGAAGATATGTAAAGGAGATACACCAGATCACACCAAATCTGGATGTCAATAACTGCACCAGCTGGGGACCGGATCTTCCTCTCTGAATCTTGCGCAATCCATGACAGTTATAGGCTTACCAAATCATGCTATTACAGACTTCCATATGTGGCAGATTGTGTGCACATCCAATCCCACAAATCACGCATGTAGTTAATATGTAGATCTTGCTCTAGCTGTATAAATTACGCACACTGTGTACAGAGTACATCAAGGCAATACAACTCTTTATGGTATCAGAGCTCTTTTCTCGAAAGAGGATTACACACACACAAAAACAAAAATGGCGAACCCCACTGATGCCTTCCCTATCCCAAATTTCACCAGTACAGCCACCCAATTCAGCAAACTTGCAGCAAACAATTACCTGCTATGGAAGACCCAGGTGGAACCAACCCTTGAAGGGTACGACCTGATTGGCTACGTCGACGGTAGCATCCCAGCACCAGAGAAAGTGCGGCCAAATGAAAGCACTCCCAATCCGGAGTATGTCAAGTGGAGAAAGATTGATAAGAAGTTGAGCTCGTGGCTTATGCTCTCCCTATCGGAGTCAGTTTTGCCACAGGTGGTCGGGGTGTGAGACCACGAAGGAGATGTGGGACAAACTTGCGAGGGTCTACGGCGCTGGATCTCGGGCGCAAATGCTTCTCTTGAAGCAGTCCATGTCCGTACTCAAGAAAGGTGCAGAGAGCATGGATGCTTACCTCACCAAAGCCAAGACCATAGTGGACCAACTGGCTGCCATGGGCCACATGGTCTCCGATGATGACATTGTGAAGAAAGTCCTCGGCGGACTCGATGAAAACTTCCGCCCCTTTGCCAGGAACATTGAAGCGAGAGGTGAAGCAGTCTCCTTGGCCGAGATCCACGACCTCCTGATGATCGAAGAAATGAACCTTAAGCGGCTGGGTCTCCTGTCGACATCCTCCATCGTCGCACCGGAGGCTCATTACGCCACCCGATCTGGAAGCTTCCGTGGTGGTCGGGGAGGATGCAACAATAGAGGAGGCAGACGCACAGGGCAACGCGCCTCTGGACATTACAATGGGCCCAATAATAATAGCAACAGCCAAGGGGGAAATGGGCCTCGAAATCAGTATTCGGCCCGCAGCGATTCTGAGGTCCGCTGCTTCAACTGTGAGGGGTATGGGCATCTGGCCCGTGAATGCTCTTCGGCCCGACGCCACAGGCCCAACCAGCCTCAGGCACACCATACGACATCACCACAAGGATCTCCGTGGGTGCTCGATTCGGGTACAACACATCATTTGACTTCCGACCTGTCCAACTTGCAGCTTCACTCGGAATACAACGGGCCAGAGGAGGTCACATTTGGTAATGGAAATACCCTTCCGATCTCTCATATTGGTTCTATGTCAGTTCCTCTGTCCAAGTCATCGGTATCATTATCTAATGTTTTATGTGTTCCCGACGCGCGCACCAATCTTGTCTCACTTAGTGCGCTAACCAGAGACAACAATGTTCTTGTGAAGTTTGTTAATGACTGTTTCTTTGTGAAGGACAAGGCCACGAAGCAGGTTCTGTATCAAGGCCGGAGTAGGGACGGCCTCTATCCATTTCATCTCTCTGCAAGTCCCAAAGTTTGTTTTGCGTCTACCGGGCCCTCTCTTCAGGTGTGGCATCAACGTCTGGGTCATGCCAATCTCCACGCTGTGAAGACAACTCTACGATCTCAATGCATTTCTTTTTCGAATAAAACATTAGACTCGTTATGTCATGGTTGTTGTGTTGGAAAGATCCACAAGCTTCCTTTTCCTGTGTCCTCATTTCAAGCAGCTGGACCCCTTGATCTAGTTTGCAGCGATCTTTGGGGCCCCGCACCTGTTATGTCTCATGATGGATTTCTTTACTATGCGCTGTTCTATGACCACTTCAGCAAATATGTTTGGCTTTATCCATTGAAGCGCAAATCCGATCTGTTTAACGTCTTCGTGCAGTTCCGAACGCAGGTTGAAAAGTTTTTTGATCGTTCCATCAAGATATTTCAATCTGATTGGGGGGCGAGTTTCAAGGACTGACAAAGTATTTCTTAGACCATGGCATTGTCCACAGGGTATCCTGCCCGTATACACCTGAGCAAAACGGCTGCGCAGAACGCAAACACAGGCACATTGTCGAGACGGGTTTGGCCATCCTGCACCATGCCTCTATCCCTATTCGTTTCTGGTCGACCATTTTTGAGTCTGCAGCATATCTAATCAACCGAATGCCTACCCCTCTCCTCGATAATATATCACCTTATCAGAAGCTGTTTGGTGAATCCCCGTCCTTATCTACTCTCCGAGTGATTGGATGTCTCTGTTATCCCTGGCTTCGACCTCTAGCGAAGCACAAACTTGACCCACGATCCGCCCCCTGTGTGTTTTTGGGTTATAGTCGACAACATAAAGGCTATAAATGTTATGATTTCTCGGTCAACAAATTGCATATCAGCCGACATGTATTATTTGACGAACTTGTGTTTCCTTTTACAGACCCAAAATTTACAGGCAACCGAGCCAATGTCACCAATCCGCATGAGAACCCAGTCACAATTGATCGAGGCCTTTTTCTTCGGCCCTCCATTATTTCGGACATAAGCCCGCCTGCTCCCACTGGTGCTTCTTCCTCAGGCGGCCCAACTATGCAAGGCCCACTACCACCTGGCCCAGAAGACATCCCTTCTTCTTCTCCAGGCCCTACACCGCTCCGTGTCTATACACGCCGGCCACAACAGACAGCCCTGGCCCCTATCCAGCCAGTGCCCGACGAGCTGCCACCTCCGCAACCGCCCACTGGTCGGACCCACTCTATGGTCACCTGGTCCCAAAACCACCAACCGACTGCTCTATTGACCAAGAAGTCGAAGCCCCCATCCGATGACACGCCAGGAATGTTTGCCCAAGCAGCTCGTCACGTCCACTGGCACGAGGCGATGGCGGATAAATTTAATGCTCTAATCCAAAATCACACGTGGGTGTTGGTCCCGCGCTCTGCTGCCACTAATGTCCTTGGAAATAAGTGGGTATTTCGCACCAAGTACAACTCAGATGGTTCGGTGGCCCGCCACAAAGCTCGCCTGGTCGCAAAGGGCTTTCAGCAACGTCCTGGTGTCGACTATAGGGACACTTTCAGTCCGGTGATCAAGCCCACTACCGTTCGCCTCATCCTGGCTCTCGCAGTATCACTCAATTGGCCAATTCGACAGCTTGACGTCTCAAATGCATTTTTGCACGGACATCTGGCGGACGAGGTCTTCATGGAGCAGCCAATTGGCTTTGTCAACTCCCAGCACCCGGACTATGTCTGTAAGTTGAAGCGATCTCTCTACGGTCTTAAGCAAGCTCCCCGAGCTTGGTTTCATTGTCTCAAGTCTGCATTATGCAAGTTTGGCTTCAAGGGTTCCAAGACTGACAGCTCCTTGTTCTATCTTCATGCTGCGCACACCTATCTATTTGTTTTGGTATATGTTGATGATATATTGGTAACAGGAAACAACCGTTCACTACTGCACAAACTCGTGACTTATCTGCAGCAACAGTTTGCAGTAAAGGACCTCGGCGACCTCACTTTCTTTCTCGGTATTGAAGCACGGAGAACTCGTGATGGTATGACATTATCTCAATCCAAGTACATAACAGATGTGTTACAACAAGCCAAAATGAGTGACTGTAATGCCCTAGCTACACCAGCTACAACAGCCGCAGCTCCGGCTAACTCTAACTGTGACCCGGAACTATATCGACAAGTAGTGGGTTGTCTCCAATACCTAGGCATTACACGACCCGAAATTGCTTTCGCAGTCAACCGGGCAGCTCAATTCATGCACTCTCCAACCAACGTCAACTGGGCTGCCGTCAAACGGATTCTCCGCTACCTGCAGGGCACTCGCAACTTCGGGCTCCACCTTCGGGCTTCCAACAACATGACCTTTTCTGTTTACAGTGATGCAGATTGGGCAGGCTGCCCCTTGGATCGCCGCTCCACCACAGGTTTCGGCGTATACATCGGGCCAAACCTCATCTCCTGGTCGTCCAGGAAGCAACAAGCAGTTTCCCGGTCATCAACAGAAGCTGAATATCGAGCACTTGCTGCTGCTGCCTCCGAAGTTATGTGGCTACAGTCAATAATGCGAGAGGTTGGGCTTCCTACCACGGCACCACCAATTCTCTGGTGCGACAACTTAGGAGCAACATACCTCACTGCCAATCCTGTGTTTCATGGCCGGTCAAAGCACATGGAAATAGATTTTCACTTTGTTTGGGAACAAGTAGCCGCGCAAAAACTCCGAGTTCAGTACATCTCCACCAAGGATCAAATTGCCGACATACTTACCAAGCCGCTTCCCCGTCAGCGCTTTCAAGATCTTCGGAACAAGCTCAACGTGCTCCCCGTTTCGCTTGCGGGGGGATAAAGGAGATACACCAGATCACACCAAATCTGGATGTCAATAACTGCACCAGCTGGGGACCGGATCTTCCTCTCTGAATCTTGCGCAATCCATGACAGTTATAGGCTTACCAAATCATGTTGTTACAGACTTCCATATGTGGCAGATTGTGTGCACATCCAATCCCACAAATCACGCATGTAGTTAATGTGTAGATCTTGCTCTAGCTGTATAAATTACGCACACTGTGTACAGAGTTAATCAAGGCAATACAACTCTTTAATATGGACTCCCAATTACTCAGTTTTTTGCTTTTGGATCCAAAACAACAACAACAAAAAAAGAACGTAAAGAGAGAAAATTAAGTAGCTGGTTGATATTATCTCTTCCCGTCTCTGCTGCTGTTCTTCTCCAGTGATACCCAATAGGTATCTCAACAAACTGCAAAGACAAGTATGAATTAGTAGAGAGTAAGAAGAACGTAACGATCGAAAAGAGAAAAAATTACGTATCAGCGAAGTCAAGAAGTTTTTCTGCTTTTTGTGATTTTATCTAATTTGAATTTTGATGGGTCGGTTAGGTAATATTTCCCGAAAAAATCCAATTGAGAGTGCATGAATTATATTTCGAGGGGAAAATAAATTTGACCTTGGGACTATGAACAGATTCTTGAATACCAACCTGAATATCTGTTTGAAATTTTAATCTTAGTTCACTCGACAGCCAATTCCTATTGGAGATAGGTACAAAGGATACAACGTTTGTGCAACTTAATAGTTGATTAGTAGAAAAACGGTGGGACATCAGCTTATCCAATAACATCATCAGTTAGGGTTAGGGGTCAGGAAGATCCATGCAGCCATTTGATTTGTTCAAGGAAAAGCCATGGACTGAAGATTTATTTTACCTAATTAACTAGTATATTCAGTGAAAGTGGTTTCATGTATGTCTCTTTGTCCACAAATTGAGAGTCGGTTTGAGTGAATAAAATGGTAAGACTGAATGGATTCAATGTGGTGACTTTATGCAATTTAGCATAGCATCCTTCACTCAAGTTTAACCAACTTTAATCTGGTTCATATGGAATGAAGCTCGTCTTTTTATAATTTCATCCATCCAGTAGAGAAAGCATAATTGGATCCGATATACGGTTCGATTGAATAACATAGTAGTCTCCCATTGATGAACCACGGGGAAATGACCCAGTGTTCTTTTCTCTAAGAAAAAACTCAATTTTGTATTCATCAATGCCTCCATAGCATCCATCAGCCTCAAATCCATCTTCTGCCAACTTTTCTCGTGTATTTATGATATCAGTTTGACAATGTCTTCTTCAGAAACATTTTTAAAACCCGAACTGAACTGAGGCTAAAGGAGCTCGCTCGTCTTTCTTGCCACCTCCAATGATTGTTGGAAGATTAAATTGATCGCATATGTATTAAGGTGCTACAAGGTAATTTGGTTCTGCAGCTGCAAATTATGTTCATGTTCTGATGCTGCAAATTATGAAGTCCTGCAAGTTCTTTGCAGATCTTCAACTTCTGATGCGATTAACTCCTTGTCCTTGCTGGCTTGTTATCTAGCTGTTGAGGTTAATTAGCCTTTAGTCTTAGTTAGGTTCCAATAACATTAAATGCTCTGTCTATTGCTCTGTTTCCAGAAAGAAGCCAATTAAGGCACACCATATAATTAATTCTTTTTCAAATCACCTTCAGTGGCTCTGGAAATTTTTCAACAATCCTGATTGGCTCCTTGAAGAGTTTTTGTGGCTCAGAACTAGCTTCAAACATATCTAGATACACTCTGAAAGAGGGAAAGTGAGTGAGATAGACCGCAGCATCAGAGACTACTAGTTTCTACCAAAAATGGAGCTCTTGAAATAATTAACATAATCCCCTTAAAAAAAAAGAAGAATAATTAACATAACGTCACTAAAAAAATAATTACACAACAATGATTTATTGTGAATCTTTGTGCTAAAAGCTTGGACCTTTGGCCTAGGGCTGAAGTTTTCCTCCGGCGGAAACGGCTAACTTGGGAATTAGACCCAACAATTCCAACCCTTGTTGGGGCTATTACACCCACAAATTTCAGACTTTCGGCCCCATTTAGTAACGGAGCAGCCATAATCAACTTCAAGAGATTGAAACTTTAAGGAAACCCAGAAGCCAAAATGCAATTTAAAATTGAAGAGCAGATTGGATTAATGGTTAGCTTTGTACAAGACTAGGGTGGCGTATCAAATTTAAAACACTTGGTGCTTCTTTAAAACAGTCACCCTCGCCTCCTCTGTCATCAGGTAAATTAATGTGAAAAGGATAATATGTATTACAAAATGTAACATGATACATTGTACAATAGAATCAAACAGTTTGATATAGAACAAAAAATGAAAATTTTCGAATTATCCATAATAAGTTAACAATAAATAAAGGTACAAAAAACTTATAAATTAGTTTCAAATTCTAAGGGAAATCAAATGTCGTGGCTAAAAAAAGTAAAGATCTGTAGAATAAATGGGGTTTTCATCTTTTATGATTTCACTGAGAACTTTCCATCTTAAAATAGGCAGAGGGGGCAAATAACAACTTGTACTTGCAAATAACACTTCCTACCATAATTGGATCATTTATATCCTTATACTATTTAATGCGGTGGCTCCCATCTTTGGAAACTAAAAAAAATGAAAAATTAAATTCTTTTCCAAATTTAAGAAATCAACTTTGGTAGGAAATGAATATTTATTTTTATTGAAATCAAAAGAATTTGATTTTATTCCAAAATTACAAGATTTTTGGGAACTTAAAAAGGGATACGTTACAAAAGTCCATTATATCGCTACACTTGCATGTTTATTTTTTGGTTTATACCATCTGATATCTGATTTATTGGACCGACTAATTTAGATTCGAACCGTGTAGGATTTTTGAAAGGTGGTAAAACTCTCCAAATAAGTATTTAATACTACAACTTTCCAAAGACTCGAACTCAAAATCTAAACTAGAATAACTCTTTCACTAGTTGATCTAAATATTTCTTACTTCCATGTTTAGATAGATTCGTCCTCTGTATTTGGCTTACGGACATTATGAATTGAGATATAAGGGCATTATGACATTTTCCTTGGCAAGAACCCCGAGTAAGTTTTTTTTTAAATTAAGTAACTACTAAATAATGGTTTTCGAAAATGAAAAAAAAATATATTTTACCAATAATATTTATATTTTGGGGAGCTTAGTCTGATATTTGAACAATACCTTTCCAGTTTTGAACCAACTTCATTGAATATATAGTTTTTTTTAAATCGCTTGTTATTTAGAATCCAACTAATTTAGATTAGCACATTCGAATGATGATAAAAAAAATTCAATAACTATTTAACCTATTTAACGTTTTTGCCTTTTTAATTCTCGAATTCTATAAAATTTACATACTGTACGGATGTGACATTGGATGTGAGGTTAGGATGACGGTGTATTGCGGAAAATAAATCAAAACTTAGGTTTTTTTTTGAACAAGTCAAAACTTAGGTCGATATTTATTTCAAGCTTAGGGACCTCAAAATTATAACCTTCCTATAACATATAAGTTAATAATACGTTTTTGTCCAAACCAAATTTTCCACGGACCCCACTATGGAAGTCCCGTCTGCTAAAACTTGCCCTTTTTAAGGGCTGCCTCCTTGAAATGTCAATTTGGAAGTCTCTAACCAAACTTCTTGCCCGTGAATAAATTGATTTTTTCTTCATTTAAAGTTCAAGCACACCACCAGCCACCTTCACGAATCTACGTGGCGGATCCAGTAAGTTTGATCAATGGAGTCGGTTCAACTGTTTTATAGTTATAAGGTTAGCGACGTTTATTTTTTTTGAGCGATCAGAAAATTTATTTGAACACATACACGTAAAAAAAATATCAAATTATTTGAAAAAACAATTTTAGGTATAAATTTGAAATAAAAGATTAAGTAGGAATCGCTGTCCCATCACAATATATGCGACTCTGCACCACATACCAAATGATGATAATGTGGAATGTTACTTAGATATATAATATACTCTCTAATTTATATTAAAGTATAACGTATTTGTGCAATTCAAACACATATTGTAAATATTCAACCACTTGTATCCTGAGGCAAGGCTCTTAGTTAGCTTAACCTCTCAAATTTTGACTTTTGACTTCTGGCAACTTCTATTTTCTTGTTGATCCCATCTTTTCACACCATCAGGAAAAAGCAATGAGGCCATCGATAAGAGCTTCTCGAAGAGACAGGCTTTTGAATTGGGGAGATTCATCAGCCTCCGTTGGCTCCATCCTGGGGCAATTGTGGGGGCGGAGAGAGGCATTATGGAGCATGAAACAATGTTTTCTCTGCACCTGCCCAATATTAGGCGAGAGGCACAGTCAATCATACCAAATTGGTCATCATATGACCGTGAATAAGCCGTTGAACAAGCAAGTGTGTAAAACTTTTGAAACTAAAGGATTTCGCAATATTGGTAACAGATTCTGCCTCGTTTCTCGGAAATTGGTGAGTAAATTTCCACCCTTTGCGAAAATGGCAAAACTTTGCTTGGGAGGAGAACAAAACCCAATGCCGTCTAGAGTCTCGGTGTTTAGACCAACCCGCCTAAATTTTTCTTGACAAAAAAAAAGATTTCGCAATAGAATTACATTTTTTTATAAGTAGAATATTGTCAAAATCGGGGTTTGAACATGGTCACTCCAAACTCTTAGAGCAAGTGTTTGGTGGTATCGACAATCTTTTAGATTGGATGAATAATCACGTCTTTTATTTAAGTCATAGAGAACACATCAATATTTTAAACAATTGGAAAAGTTTTAACATTGTTCAAAAATCATAAATCTAGATTAATTGCCTTACCGATTGTCCAATTACCGATTGTAAAAAAAACAACTTTTATTTTCTTTTTCCTATTATTACTCCTCTCTTTTGCCAAGGGCGGAAAGTTGATCAAAACTCTTCCAACAGAAGCAAATAGAAAAGGGCAACCAACTTTCACATGGTTTGTTCGATATGTATATATAAATCTGGACCGAGAATTCAGACCATCAGGCAGAAGAAGAACCCCTCTCTCTCTCACCTCCTTCCCTCCCTAAAAACCTCCTCTTTTCTGCCAAAGAACATAAAGGATCACCCAACAAGTCCTCTATTTCCTCCACAGTCTTTTTTCTTTCGTCTTCTTAGTTAGAGTCCTCTATTTAAACCCAGAAAGAAAAAAGAGTTTTAAATTTTGATAGTGTAGAAGTTTTGTTGATCTCAAGGGCTGGCCTTTCTTTTCGGTAGCTTCAAATTTTCTCGCGAAATTGGCTCCTACCCGTTAGACCCTTTTCGTCGCCGAACCCAAAGATCAAGTCTTTTTTAAACCCAGAACCAGAGCCATGATCTCCACTTTCAAGCAACCCCCAATTTTACCCTTTAAAGCCTCAATGCCAAGAAAGAGACAGTCTTTTCAGCCTTCTTGTCTTAAGGGGACACCATCAAAAAGTCCCAGTCTTTCCCTGTCCAAACCCCTCCATGTCTCCTCCATCCAGTCCCTGTCCTGGGGGAGGAAGCCCTCGGTCACTTGCAATGCGTACGAGGGGGAGGACGTGGCGAAATCCGAGGCGGCTTCGGATAAGCTCAAGATCGGGACTTACTTCGCCACCTGGTGGGCTTTGAACGTTGTGTTCAATATATACAACAAGAAGGTCCTCAATGCCTTCCCTTACCCATGGCTAACTTCCACTCTCTCACTGGCTTGTGGGTCCCTCATGATGCTGATCTCTTGGGCTACCAAGATTGCTGAGGCCCCCAAAACTGATTTTGAGTTCTGGAAGACCTTGTTCCCTGTAAGTAGGCTTCTGGGTTTTTGGTCTCTTGTTATGTTTTTTTTTGTTTGATTGATGGGGAAAAGATGGAGGTTTTTGTTTGTTTGCCTTCCCTTTTTAGGACAGTGATGTTTATGTTTCAGTGTGTCTGATTTTGGTGAAGAATATTACATTTTTGTTTGCTTGCAAGATAATAGAACTGGTGAGAATTTTCTCCCTTTTTAGTTTGTTTGGGAGTGGAAGAATGAAATCATAGTTGGGATTTTAACTTTGTGGTGAAAGTGTATTGATTTTACATGACTGAGAATAAATGAGTTAGCATGTTAGAATGCTTTTGTTTGCTAGCTATCCTTTTTGTTTCCATCTGAAGAGTGAAGTCTAATGGCTTTTATCTTCTGAAGGTTGCAGTGGCACATACAATTGGGCATGTCGCGGCAACAGTGAGCATGTCCAAGGTTGCAGTTTCTTTTACCCACATCATAAAGAGCGGCGAGCCAGCTTTCAGTGTGTTGGTTTCAAGGTTCTTGTTGGGTGAAACGTTCCCGGCCGGAGTGTACCTTTCGCTCCTCCCAATTATTGGAGGTTGCGCACTTGCTGCTGTTACTGAGCTTAACTTCAACATGATTGGTAAGATTTCGGACATCTGTGGTTTTTCGTGTTTGTATGATAGATGGACTCAAGCTACAGTTACAGAGGAATCTAAGCTAAAACTGTTGTTATTAACGTGACCGGATGAATTCCTGCTAGAAGTCATTCGGGCTCTGTCCATGGTGAATTAGTGTATTTTGCAATAATTTTTAGCTACTATCCTTTGGTTTTAATATGTGATATTAGTTTTGAACAACTATGATGAGATGGGATTTCGAGGCTCGTGGATGGATAATTATGAATTGTTGCGTCAGTGATTTATGAAATCTTTTGTTGGTTTTTGTTTGGCTACCTGGGGTGGATGCTAGTTGGAGTTCATGGATAACTATGAATGGTTTTATCAATAATTTGTAAAATCTTTTGTTGGTTTTTGTCTGGCTGTTTCAGGATTTATGGGGGCCATGATCTCCAACTTAGCATTTGTCTTTCGGAATATATTTTCCAAGAGGGGCATGAAGGGGAAGTCTGTTAGCGGAATGAACTACTATGCATGTCTTTCTATATTGTCCCTTTTGATTCTTGCGCCTTTTGCCATCGCCGTTGAGGGACCTCAGATGTGGGCAGCAGGATGGCAAACAGCTCTCTCTCAAATAGGCCCGAATTTCATATGGTAACTGCCCTACATTCCACAGGCTATAGTTTCCTTGTACATGATAATTGTGATCCGTGCTTTCATCTTGTTAGGACACCAATGACACTAAATCCTGTCTGTAAAATTTGTTACGGATCTGATTGTTGGGAGCTAGATTGCAATTTGGATGTCTGTTTGGCTTAATTTGAAATTTCTGCTATGAATAAGAGCGTGTGCATCATATCCTGATATTTCATTCATGGCTTGTACATTTTTGGTTTAGTACTAGGATCCTCCTCTCAAGAATTGAAACATAGCACAAACTGAGTAATTTAGTGGTTGTGTGCAGCCTGTAATTGAGAAAGAATTGACGAGACTACAATGGAACTGATTTTTTCGTAGGACGAAAATCCGGTACCGTGTTGTAATTGGAGGGAGCCCTTATTGATCATCATTTGATCTGTTTTCTTACTTTGTTTGCAGCGCCAGATGCTACTCACTAAGGTTTTCTTAGATTTTGTCGCAGATGAGTTCTGCATGTTTGTTGATTCTGAGGCATAGTTTCTATTTGGTATATGTTTTTGTATCTTCTTGGAGAACATCCATGTCCTGATCCTGATCCTGATCCTGATCCGGTTCTACTTACTGAAGTGGCTGCTATTGTGCCTATTAGGTGGGTGGTCGCACAGAGTGTTTTCTACCATCTCTACAACCAAGTGTCGTACATGTCCCTGGATCAGATCTCTCCCTTGACGTTCAGCATCGGAAATACCATGAAACGTATATCAGTCATAGTCTCGTCCATCATCATCTTCCGTACGCCCGTCCAGCCGGTTAATGCTCTTGGAGCTGCCATCGCCGTCCTTGGCACCTTCTTGTATTCCCAGGTACTCATCTTTCTTGAAACCGATTTTTTAACCTCGAAAGAGCAGAAAGTTGCACTCTTTAGGGCCATTACTTCCGGCTGAGGCAAACTCTGTGGATTTTTTAATATAAGTTTGACCAGAAGAGCTATTTAGCATCGGGTGGCCTTGTCTAGTGATTCACAATACAATTAAGCTAATCACTAGGGAATTATAAAAGGACCATCCAAGTTGGTACGTTAGGTGACTTTTATAATTGCTTCACTATTTTCGACGGACCACTTGGACCAACTACCACCACAAAGATCCGAATCTTGTATAATTCCCTTTTTATTCCCACTTCCATTTGTTAATAACGAAGGCATTTTAGTAGGTTCTTTTGTTGACTAACAATCTGCACGCCATAGCTTGGAATATGCTTAGTGTACTAAACTAATTCGTTACCGTCATAACCAAGTTGTCGATCCATGTAATCCGTAGCCGCCATTTCAGTAGGTTCTTTGGTTGACCAACTATGTGCTCGCCATAGCTTCGGATATGCCCGGTTTTTACTTTTTTGGGAATACGCTCGGTTTCTTTTCTGTAGGTCCTTTGGTTGACTAACTGTGTGCTTTAGCCTCTTGCTTAGCGCGATAAATCGATTCGTTAGAGTCATAACCGAGTTGTTAGTCCGTATAACTTATCGTTCGGGTTTGTCTGTTGCAGGCAAAGCAATGAAGCTGGGAAAATCCAAGGCTTGTCAAGAGGCGATCACGAAGAAGTTTCTTTGTTTGCGAGAATTCCAAGTTAGACAGGAGGTTCGATAGTATCCACCAACCCAGCTCCTATGGGATCCCAGATTCATTGTACTGCAGATATACTAATATTAATAATATAATAAAGAGATGGTAAGAATAGGAGAATAGACAGATTTTAGAACACCAGATTAAATAAAACCATGAACAACCTCATCTGACTTTTTTTTTCATCTTTTTACCGAATCTCAGAACTCTAAAATTAAATGCGTTTGCCCTAAGAACTAGGACAGTTTTATTGGCAATATTTGACTCCTTAGAAGCCTACCATAAAACC
This sequence comes from Hypericum androsaemum, assembly GCA_963995505.1. Classification (NCBI taxonomy): domain Eukaryota; kingdom Viridiplantae; phylum Streptophyta; class Magnoliopsida; order Malpighiales; family Hypericaceae; genus Hypericum; species Hypericum androsaemum. The sequence goes on from OZ023187.1 coordinate 16,333,231, forward strand.
AATCAAAACTATCATTTTTTTACCTATATTTACTTATTTGAATCATTCATGTAAACTATCTACCATATATTTACTTATAAATCTACCAAGAAGAACCATAAATCCCTCAAAAAAAAAAAATCTACCAAGAAGAAAAGGCACTAAACCACATGAGGGATGAGGACTCCATCATCTCGTCATTGTAGCCTGGATATTGTGACTTCGAAGATTTGTGGTCGTCTAACTATGAATCTTAAACCTCACAATATCTAGGCCAAAGGGCCACGGAAAAATATTCAACAAAATCAGCAACTTCTTCTTCTTTACGATATAAATTACTTAACACAACTGTAACTATCCGATAATTAACTACCTGATAATACATATAAATACAAGATAATCTAATAATAATCCAACAATTTGATAAATACAAATAAATGTAAGATAATCTAATAATTATCCAGTAAAACTAAAAATTTAAAGAAAATAATGATGATGATGATTACATGCAGGTTGGATTGGGTGGTGCTAACAGCACCAATCTCATAACTAAAAAGAGCGCCCGGCCATGGCCCGGCCCTCCTTTTTGGCTAAATATTATTTCGGTACCTGAATATATATATGCGATTTCATTTTGTTACATAAATTTTTTTTCCAATAATGGCTGAATATCATTTTGGTACTGAAATTTTTTACGCAATTTTATTTTCGTACATTTTAATTTTTTTCCAAGTACGGTTAAACTTTATTTTGGTACTGAATATTTTTACGCAATTTTTTTTTCATACATTTTAATTGTCGTCAAAGCCTTATTTAAACGGTGCTCAAGTTTTTTCAACGACACATCAATTTTTTTCAACGACACATCCAATTTTTCAATGGCAAAATCACAACGGCACATCAAGTTTTTCAACAGCAAATCAGGTTTTTCAATGCCACATCAAAATTTTCAACGGTACATCAAAATTTTTCCAACGACACATCAAAATTTTCAATGGCACATCAAAATTTTCCAACGAAACGCAATCCTAACAATACACCGATCTTCAAAAGACAAAGCCGTAAGTCGTGTAGATCATTAAATTTCTTTTCCGAAAATATATTATAATAACAAAAAATCCAAACGAGTTAGAAGTTATGGTTTGTCGAAGTTTCAATAGTTATAGTCCCAAAAACTAAAGAAAATTGTCGGCTAAAATAAGAAAATTAAAATGTACGAAAATAAAATCGCGTAAAAATATTTGGTACCAAAATAAAATTTATCACGTTTTTCAAAAAAAATTAAAAAAGAAGACACGTGGCGGCAGCACGTCAACCCGCAGCAGGTGCTGCAGACGCGTTGTTGCCCACACCCAATCAGCCCCCGATTACATGGAGCTTATAAGCAAATCTACTCTGCTAATGCTAATCTGGATTTGGAGATATCTGTGGTTAAAAGGGACAATGAAAAGACCAACATTTTCCCTTAATCGGAATTATTAAGCCTAGCAGTTTTGGGATTACCTATTGGTCGTTTGATTTAAAAGAAAAAAATTAAGTGGCTCACTTGATGGGCTTCAAGAATTCTTGGTTGCAATAGTTTCAAGGTTCTTTTCCCATGGAGTCTGGAGATGCTTGCAAATAGTTAACTTTTAATTTTCTCGTGTGGAATATCGCTTTATCTCTACAAATAGGTAGACGTGCTTTACAAATTAATTTCAAGTTATTAACCATTTGATCAACTAGATAACCATGTCTCAAATTATTAAGATCAAATCAGTGTTAAATATTTGTTAAGATAATTTTTTTTAAGGTTCAAAATTTATATACTAGTCAAACCTAGATTAATTAGTTTAGTAAGTGTTTGAATACCAAGTCCCTTTTCTCGTTAAAATCTTCTATTTTTCCCTTTTACTACTCACAAGTTGAAAAAGGGATCCAACTTTCTCATGTCCTGGTCGCCCTCTGCACGTAGTATTCCTGTCTTCTTAAGAGTCCCTTTACCCTGAATGTTTTAGTTTCACCACCCCTAGTTTTAGAATTTGATGGTGTGAAGTCTTCTTGGTCGTAGCCTGGTTGATCTCTGATTTTCAAGGGCTGGCCTTTCTTTGGCATGTTGACTATGGACATTGTATACTTGAGCATGTCCAAAGTAGGTTTAACAATGTCTTGTGAAAACGTTCATAACAAGGAAGATGGAGATCTTGTGTATAGCCACATGCTGAAATATTGGTGACAGTTAATAGATACAGATTATTGTTCATAACAAAGAAGGTGGAAACGTTCTATTATAATAAAAATAACTCTAATATGTTTCCTATTGTATTGCAATGAAGACATGTCTCTCAATTACTCAGTTTTTTGCTTTTGGACCCAAAACAACATAAAAGAAAATGAAAAAGCATTGTGCTTGGCCTTAATTTGACGTGATTGGTACCTTTAGGGTAATCGTCTGTTTTTACATTTATGAGTTTATTGTTTATGGTATACTTAATTTTTTTGGTTTTTAATTTGGTGGATTTTTTTACGGTGGGGTAAGGTTCCTATGTTTAATGGTGATTTAGTAGGTTTAAAGTAATTAACGGATTACTTTTCAAAAGAAAGTAATTAATAGATATTTTGGTACTCCTAGGTATCATTTGAGATAAAATTAATCATAAAAAATTAATTCTTATAATTCAAAGACTAATTAACTAAATTTTTTTGATCTAATAATAATCCAATGAAGCTGATATTAAAAGGAAAAAAAATTCGTCTCGCATTCTAATCATTGCCGCTTGTTAGAACTTAGAAGTAGTAAAAATTGAATTAGGAAACTGAAAAAAATAGTAAGTATAGTACATGTAATCTAGCAACATAAAGTCATTGCGAAATTGAATGAGGTCAAGGTTTAAATCATTTACCCTCCAAAAAAGAATATTAGATATAAAAATTGAATTACGGTCGGTATGATTACAATTCAGTTACGTTGTAATTTGACTCCAGCAGACTATTACAATTCAGTTAGATTTTAATTGAACTCCAGCAGACTATACATGTGTGTGTATATATATAATGTTAGGAAAAATTATGCTCAGGTCCCCGTAGTTTGGCGTCTCTCCCTCTGAGGTCCTTGCATTTCCGAAATCGTTCCTGACGTCCCCGAAGTTTGGTTTTAGAGACTCTCGGGTCCCTGACGGCTCTTTTTTTCATTTTTGGTCTGGAAATGACCAAAATATCCTTAAACAAAAAATAAAAAAATTTATCTTCTCCAACCTTTGAACAAAAATACCCACCACCAAAAACCAACTCAAAACTAAGATTAAACTAACTAAAATCAAGAACACAACCAAGAACATTAAAGAAAAAAACTCAGATAAAAATCTAGCTCGTCGATGTCGAACACCGAATTTGGAGACCAATTTGGGGATCGATAATACGTACCAGAAGCCGACGAGCTCGTCGATATCGAACACCTAGGCGTTCATCCTGTCGCCGGCAAGGGCCACGTCTCCAACTCAGAATCCCAAGAACCAGAAAGTACTCGAAGAGGCGCTTCAAGCCCTAATCGCCGATCTAAACCACGAGGCCGCCGCTAGGATAGTTTGCCCTTCCACGCGAGAGTTCTTATGGGACAAGGAAAAATTTTCCGGGTGCGAAAGGGATATTAATTAAGGGCAATCAACGACGGCAACCATTGGTCGGAGTGAGGACCTCGCTCTCATCAACGTAATCGACTCCGATGACCTCGAGGATCTTCGCGCTCAAAGAAATCGACGACGACAACCGTTGTCGTTGCCGTACACCTCCTCATCTTTGCTTCTTTAGTCAATTGTTTCTTGGATCTGGATTTCAAATTTTTTGATTTAAGTTTTTCTTAATTTTCTGGAAGAGTTTGATTTCTTGAGAATTTGTGAACTTGATTGGTGAGCACGATGAAGATGGTTGGAGACGAAACATATGGCCGGAGAAGATGATGGATACTTTTTTTTTTGTTGATTATGGTTTTCTGGATTGGATTTTTGATGTTCTTCGGAATTGAGGATTTTTATCTGAGTTTTTTTCTCTTTAATGTTCTAGGTTGTGTTCTTGATTTTAGTTAGTTTGATCTTAGTTTTGGGTTGATTTTTGGTGGTGGGTATTTTTGTTCAAAGGTACATTTTTTATTTTTTGTTTAAGTGTATTTTGGTCATTTCCATGACAAAAAATGAAAAAAGAGCCGTGAAGGACCCGAGAGTCTATAAAACCAAACTTCGGGGACGTCAGAAACGATTTCGAAAATATAGGGATCCCAGATGGGGGGACGCCAAATTACAGGGACCTGAGCATAATTTTCTCAGAACATTATGTATATATATACGTATATAATATATTATTATATATATAATAATATATATATATATATATATATATAATAATATATATATATATATATATATATATATATATATATATATATATATATATATATATATATAATTTTTTAGTAGACTTTTGACAAACAAATAATTACAGTTTATTGATTATTTTTGTGATTTAAATATATACTAAATAATTTTTTGATGATTTGAATATAGATAAAATAATTTTTAGTGTAAATATAATGAGTAGTGAAAACTTAGTTTTTCGGTAGTGGAACTCGGCCGAATTTCTTGATTCCTCATATTGGGTGGGACTTGTCGGGTTACCATACCATACTATAGATTCTCATAATTGCAAGATTTCTCTCTAACGGCTCGACAAGAAGATTGGTTGCGGTCATGCTAGTTGATTTTTGAGAGGTCGGGGTGTTTTTATTTTTCAGGTAACTTTATCATCTTTGTATTTTTCTTGATAGAATTTTGCAGTATCAACGTAATTTGGTACTTTTTTTTCCTTATCGTTGGCGGCATCATCATTTTTTTATAGAGTCCCGCAGCTGTAACCACATGTTTAATGTGTGTGGGTGCGTGAGTCCTTCGAGTTTGTTTTCTTGTATGGGACAACTTGAGGCTAGAGGGTTAGACTCTCTTGGCTGCCCGGTTTGCGAGTAAGCTACAGATAGATCAAATGTTGACATTTCATTGGCCTGCTGATTAGTGTTCATTCCTCTTAGACTGCCCGACATGTGGGCCAGCTAGAAGTCTAGTTAGTAAGGATGTTGGGCTCTCATTTGGCCTATTGGTCAGAGAAGCTCCCTCTTTCAGTGCCAGAAATGTGGTAGCGGGAGGTTGGAGGGTAGGGGATTGCTGTACTTTTATCTTTTATTTTGGTAATAAAAGTTACGAAATTTATTATAAATTTTTTAAAAAAATGATCACTTCGTTGTGTGACCTCCAAAGTGATATTTTCTCATGTCTTAATAATATCATTTTAGAGAGTCGATATTGGGTCTGGACTACAGCCCAACAAGACCGTCGGGACCAAACAATATGGCCAGCGTGTTTCAAGGACAAACTTGTAATATCAAAGATTACATATGATAAATTTTGGATATAGACACGGGTTCACTATTGTGAAGGAAAACTAGTATATTGTGACACTTGTATACCAAAGGGACATTGGTACGACATTGGTGAACTGACTCGTATGCCCATGCAAAATGACACTAGTATACCATGACACTATTAAACCATTTGTGAAGGAACATTGGAATACTCTGACAACGCTGGTATACTGTGGCACTTGTATACCATTTGTTAAGTGACATTGGTATACCATGACAATGGTATACTATAATTAGATAATTAAAAATATAATCGTATTTAATGATATACTTGACTGTAGAAAAATCTTAAAATTCTAAGAGACATTTCTTTCAAAAGAAAAAATTTTGGATTATAGAGAAGTCTTATAATTCTAAGAAATATTTTCTTATTGAATAAAGACAACATTTTAAAAAATAATCAATGACTTAACGCCAATGTATATTGTGCATATGGATCTCAGCCGTCGGACTAAAAGACATGTGTATCTTGACAATCAACAACCTAGATCACAAATATGATAATGATGCTCACTCTATTAATAGTGTTAGGATTTGTCTCAAATTCTAGATAAATTAGTACTCTATTCCTATTTAGAGTAGAGTAATAATCTCCTATATATATCGGCCTGTCTCTAGGTCTTTTGTGTTTAGTTGAAAGTTGTGAGGTCGAGAGAACCCTCACGGAGACCTTGTAATCCGTTTGACTCGTATAGTGGACAACTCTCCTTTGCCCGTAGTTTTCTCCCAGTCTTGGAATTTTCTCGTAATTCTCGTGTATCTCGTATTTCTCGTTTTGATCCTTATTTCTTAACAATTGTTATCAGAGCCGGATCTGAGACTCGAGTATTCGACATAAAAAAAACTTTTTTTGAACAGTAGTCGATTTCGGAATTGTGGGAAATTAAAATCGAGGGTTGTAACTCGCCACCGCTCAACTCGAGGAGGAGCTGGCCGCCGCCCGTCCAGCCACCACCGCGGTCCGCCTGCTCCATCACTGCCCGCCTACGCACCGCTCTCTCTGTCACGAATTTGGGGAGCCATCGCACGTTGAGGAAGTAACCCGTTTCAGAATGGGTTTGGAGAAGAGCGAGTCGTCGCTCGTCCGAGGAGAGGCCAGCCACCGAATAAAGACCGCGCACCGTCACCGCACCGTGCTTGAGGGAGATCGAGCTCGACCTGCTCATCCGTCGCCTGGAGTAGTACTGCCGGTCGCCTAGTTCTGAGGAAGGAGATTGCCGAGAAGAATTTTTTGGGGAGAGAGAAAGAACCCTCAAATCTCGATGCCGCTGCCACCCACCGACGCATCACCATGTCCTCTGCCCGTGCTCGTCACAGCCGAGCCGTCGTCGCCTACTGTGGTGGTCCCGCCGCTCAGCAACCGCTCTTGAAAGTTTTTGGTTGAAAAACCTTAATTTCGAGTTGACTTAGTCAACAGTTTGACTGGTTGACCGAAAGTCAACTGTTTTGGCTGATTTTGGTTTTCTAACCTATTTTGGGCTGATATCTTAGTTCGAGGTATTTCAGGATGACTTCCATGAAGTACGAAATCCCTCAATTGATGAAGAAAACTAATTTTTCCTTGTGGCAGGTGAAGATGCGCGCTATTCTGACACATTTAGAGCTGGATGAGACTCTACTTGATGAGAAGTCGATGCCTTCGAGTTGGGATGCTGCGATGAAAGCGTCAAAGAATCGTAAGGCTGTGAGTCAGATTCAGTTGTACTTGTCAGATGATATTTTGCGGGACGTGTTGAAGGAGACAACAGCTTCCTCATTGTGGGCAAAACTTGAAAAGTTGTGCATGCCCAAGAGTTTGACCAACAAACTGTGCTTGAAGCAATGACTATTTTCTATCCGGATACAAGAAGATAATTCTGCTCACGACCACCTAAATGAATTTAAGGATATAGTGGCTGATCTTAGAACTCTTGATGTGAAGTATGATGATGAAGATCTTGCTTTATTGTTATTGTGCTCATTTCCTGCTTCTTATCAGCAATTCAGAGTTACTCTATTGTTCAGCCATGATACTCTGAGTTGGGATAAAGTTCATGTTTTGCTCTTGGAGAAAGAGAGAATTGATAAGCACACTGTTAGTTCCTCTGAAAATAGCCAAGGGACTAGCTTGGTTGTGAGAGGGAGGTCTGAAGAGAGGAATGCTAAGTCTGGTTCTAGGAAGAAGAGCAGAAGTAAATCAAAGTCAAGGCACAAGGATAAGACTTGTTTCAACTGTCATAAGGTTGGACATATTAAATGGTTCTGTCTGGAGCTGAAGAACAAAGAGAAGGGCGAAAAATCCAGTGCTCCGAAAGGAGAAAGTTCTGATAGAGGCAGTGCTAGTGTTGCCACCATCACTCAGAAAGAAGAATCTGATGAAGACCTTTTATCTGTGATTGATGGGAAGTCTAAAGTTGATGCTGCTTGGGTCCTTGATTCTGCTTGTACATTTCATATGTGTCCCATCCGGGACTGATTTTTAACATATGAACGTGCGGAGGATAATGTTCTCATGGAAAATAATTTTGTCTGCAAGGTTGTTGGTATTGGCACAGTAAAGATTAAGATGCATGATGGTGTCATTCGAACCTTGACGAATGTGAGACATATCCCTGATTTGAAGCAGAACTTGATTTCGCTGAGTACTCTTGATACATTAGGGGTACACCAGAGAAGGTGGAGTTCTTCGTGTGAGTAAGAACTCATTAGTGCATATGAAGGCCAAAAAGGAGGTTAGAAATTTGTATGTTTTCCAGGGTTCTACGGTTACAGGGATTGCTGCTGCTGCATCTGGCTCGTTGACAGATTCTGAGAACACCTCATTGTGGCATATGCGACTTGGTCACATGAGCGAGAAAGGCATGACCGAGCTAAATAGGAGAGGATTATTATGTGGACATGGTATTGGGAAGCTAGAATTTTGTGAGCACTGTGTGTTTGGCAAGTAGAAGAAAGTCAGTTTTCAGAAAGGTGTGCACACTACAAAGAAAAATCTTGACTATGTTCATTCTGATCTTTGGGGACCGTCTTAAGTTGTAACAAAGAATGGTTCCAAGTATATGCTGACTATTATTGATGGTTATTTGAGAAAGGTGTGAGCGTTCTTCTTGAAGAGCAAGGATCATGTCTTTGTCACTTTCAAGCAGTGGAAGACTATGATTGAAAAATAGACTGGGAGAGATGTCAAGCATCTCCGCACAGACAATAGATTGGAATTTTGCTCTAGTTAGTTTGATGAGTTCTGCAAGAATGAGGGTATTGTCAGGCATAAGACAATCCCGGGTACACCTCAACAGAATGGAGTCGCTGAAAGAATGAACATAACTTTATTGGAGAAAGTTCGTTGTATGCTGTCAAATGCTGGTTTGCCGAAGTGGTTTTGGGCTGAAGCTGCTTCCACTGCCTATCATCTTGTAAATTATTCACCTCATGCATCACTTGATGGCAAGGTACCTGAAAAATTATGGTATGAAAATCCTCCTAATTATGCTGATTTGAAGATATTTGGATGTCCTGCCTATGCTCATGTGAATAATGGCAAGTTAGAGCCAAGATCTGTGAAGTGTATCTTCCTTAGTTATGCTTGTGGAGTGAAGGAATACAAGTTGTGGTGTCCCGAGCTGTCTAATGTCTTATTGAGTAGGAATGTTATTTTCAAAGAGACATACATGCTGAGTAAGAGGGAGGACGTTTCTTCACCTGGTGTTCCGAGTGCTCCAAGTGTGGATTTGCAAAAGTCAAAAGTACAGGTGGAGTTTGATGCTGATCCAAAAGCGAGTTCCTTCCGTGATGTTGATTGCCATGATCTTACTCATGGTGCATTATCTGATGAAGCTGAGAATATTGACACAGTTGAGAGGGAGCCAACATATTCCATTGCTAGAGACAGGCCTAGAAGAACTATCAGGCCTCCACAGAAGTTGGGTGAAGCTGATATTGTTACTTTTGCCTTAAATGTGACATAAGAAGTTGATAGCTGTGAAAATCCGTCTAGTTACTCAGATGCTGTAAAGTCGAAAGACTCTGCTAGATGATTGGTTTCTATAGAGGAACAGATGGAATCTCTTCACAAGAACAAGATTTGGGAGATTACTAAGATGTCTAAGGATAAAAAGGTTGTCAGTTGCAAGTGGGTATTCAAGAAGAAGGATGGTATATTTGGAGTTGAAGAGCCTAGATATAAGGCTCGGCTAGTGGCTAGAGGATATAGTCAGATTCCTGGTGTAGACTTTAATGAGGTATTTTTACGAGTTGTGAAACATATCTCGATTCGTTCTCTTCTTGGTATTATTGCTATGTATGATTTGGAGCTTGAACAGCTTGATGTGAAGACAGCTTTCTTGAATGAAGAGCTTGAGGAGCGGATTTATATGGCATAGCTTGAGGGTTTTCACGTTGAAGGCAAAGAAGACCATGTGTGCTTGTTGAAGAAGTCCCTATATGTCCTCAAGCAGTCTCCGAGGCAGTGGTATAAAAAGTTTGATTCCTTTATGATTTCTCATGGTTATGAGAGGAGCAAGTATGATAGTTATGTTTACCTGAAAAGGGTACGCGACGGTTCCCAAGTATATTTGCTCCTGTGGATGACATGTTAATTGCTTCCAGTGACAAAGGAGAGGTGAGGAAGCTCAAAGCTCTGTTGAGTAGCGAGTTTGAGATGAAAGATTTGGATCCTGCTAAGAAGATTCTTGGTATGGAGATTGCCAGAGAAAGAGGAGCAAGAAAATTATTTTTGAGTCAGGAGAGTTACATTGAAAAGGTGCTTGACAGGTTTGATGTGACTGGTAATCCTGTGAGTGCTCCTCTTGGTACACATTTTTGGCTTTCGTCTGCTTTATCTCCACAGTCAGCTGCTGAGGTCGATTATATGTCTGGTGTTCCATACTCAAATGCTGTTAGTTCTCTGATGTATGCAATGGTTTGCACATGCCCGGATTTGGCCTATGCTGTGAGTGTTGTTAGCAGGTTTATAACAAATCCTGGAGAAGGTCATTGGAGAGCAGTGGAGTGAATTATGAGGTAGTTGAAGGGTACCAAGGGCGTGTGTCTACAGTTTGGAAGCACCAATGATGGAGTTGTTGGTTTTGTTGATTCAGATTATGCTGGAGACTTTGATAAGTTCAGGTCCTTGTCTGGATATGTTTTCACTCTTGGAGGATATGCTATCAGTTGGAGAGCTTGTCTACAGGCCATAGTGGCGTTGTCTACCACTGAGGCAGAGTATATGACTATAACTGAAGGTGTGAAGGAGGCTATCTGGTTGAAAGATTTCTTCAGTGAAATTTGTGAGAAGCTGTAAGTCAGTACAGTATACTGTGATAGTCAAAGTACTATCCATCTCACAAGGGTTGCTATGTATCATGAGAGGACAAAACACATTGATGTGAAGTACCACTTCATTCGGGAGCATGTTGCTCAAGGTGACATTGTTGTGAACAAGGTGGGTACCAAGGACAACCCTGCAGACATGTTGACGAAGCCACTTTCTGGTACTAAGTTCGAGCATTGCTTGGACTTGGTAGGTGTTTGTGCTTGATGCTGATTGTCCTTAGGGGCTGGTGGTGAAGGTGGAGCAGCGTTGATGTTCGAGTCATAGAATTTGGTCCAAGGTGGAGATTTGTTAAGGTTTGTCTCAAATTCTAGATAAATTAGTACTCTATTCCTATTTAGAGCAGGGTAATAATCTCCTATATATATTGGCATGTCTCTAGGTCTTTTATGTGTAGTTGAGAGTGTGAATTAGAGAGAACCCTCATGGAGACCTTGTAATCTGTTTGACTCGTATAGTGGATGACTCTCCTTTACATGTGGTTTTTTCCCCGTCTTGAGATTTTCACGTAATTCTCGTGTGTCTCGTATTTCTCGTTTCGAACCTTATTTCTTAACAAATAGGAGCACCAAATCCGACCTCTTTAGAGTAGTCCTAAGTATCACTATATTGTCCAAACAAAATTCGCACGTTTGATTCAATACTTAATGGAATGGTGCTATCATATTCTTCAAAAAGCGACAATTTTTCAACATTTTATAGTATGGTGTTATCATATTCATCAATAAGCGACATTATTTCTAATTCAAGAAAAGTAGAAATTTTGCAATTCAATTATGGTACTAATAAATTGTCTTTAAGATAATATACTACTTTCCATCTATATAGGAAAGACATTTATTTTCATAATGGTATTTTATTTATTGACAATTATATATATATGGTATTATATTATACTACTTTCCATCTGTATAGAAAATATAGATTTTAAATTCTTTCCATTTATGGAATCAAGGTTTTAGAAATAAATAACTCAACCCTAAACCATACACACACAATTGAAGGGAAAAAAAGTTAGAGATTGAGATTAAAATGGCTAATTATTCTCGCCTTTTCCAAGTTATAACAATATTGTTCATGAGTGTTAATGGGACGACATTGATCGATAGAAATGAGAAGTTCCATTTATTTCCAAAAGTAACCGTCAGTATCAACAATACTCTTGGTTATGGTCGATGGCTCGAACTCCACTGTTTATCTGCGGATGTTGACTTAGGCACTCATTATTTACCACCTAATTCAATATATTCATTTAGCTTTCGTAATACCTTCTTTAAGACTAGGTTATTCCATTGTGGATTTACATGGGTGTGGAAAGACGCCAAACAAATCAACCATACAATAACTAATAAATGCACAGTTTATCAATCTCTAAGAGATGGAGCTTGTGGTAAGCATTGTAATTGGGAAGTTACACCTACTGCAATTTGTGCAATTGGTTGGCAGCCAATAACAGATATAAGCTGCCTTCACTGGGGGGTCGAGGAATGCTCTGCGGGTTGACTGCGTAGATATTTAATATGTTTTATTATATTTTGTGCTATAATCTTTGCTCTTATTTTGAGCGATAAATAAATTGGGCATGTATGAAGTGATCATTTCTTTAGAAATATTATTTTTATGAATGTCACAAGTGCACTAACTGTCTTGATTAAAACTCTAATTATTTTGTTCAGATAAGACTCTAGTTAGATTATTAATGTAATAATCTGAACTAACAAACGCTAGATCTTGACCGACTCACAATTTATAAAATCGTTTTAGTTACAATTTCAGATTTATACTTAAAAATATCAAAACTCAACCTTATTGGGATACCGATCACAATGGGATCAGATTTGGTCCTGGAACCCCGTTTCCAGGACCGTCTTGTACCCCATTTCGGGTGATCCATTGCTTCATAACTGGACGATCTATTGTATCATAACTGAGCGAACCATCACATCATAGCTGGGCAAACTAGCGCGTGTCCTGGACCCCATTTCAGGCGAACTATTCTATCATAACTGGGCTAACCATTGTATCATAACTAGGCGAACCATCACATCATAACTGCGTGAACCAGCGCGTGTTCTGGGATGGTCCATTCGGCCCATTCACAAACTTCGGACAAACCATTCCATCATAACTGAGCGAACTATTGTATCATAACTGAGCGAACAATTACATCATAACTAAGCGAACCAGTGCGTGCTCCGAAAAAATAAGGACCACTTCAGGCGACCCATAGTATCATAACTGGACGACCCATAATATCATAACTGAGCGACCCATAGCGTGTGCCAGGATGATCCTGGAAGAAAATACATGTCCAGGACCAAATCCGGTGCCGATCAAGACAACTTATTCTTAACATAAATGAGAACCATATGACTAAAAAGCTACTAGACAAAAGGAGCTAAATAAAAAACTCCATAATTACTCTTACTAAAATTGTAAATTCCTATTTTACCCGTCCTCGCCAACCGGGGGATTTTTTCTTAAATGGGCAAAAAATATACATATTTTTTCTAAATAGATAAAAAATTATGCATATTCCCAAAATAGGTTGAAAATTATTTAATATTAAAAACTATTGAAGGAGGCGCCTCAACCAAACCTGTATATACCAGAAAATTTGTAAAAAAAATAAATATTAATTTACTTGCCTAAAGTTACTTAGATAATCACTTAAATAAATAATCACAAATAAATTTCACTTAGATGATATTGACGATAATCACTTAGATTATTCTTTTCTTTACTTAGATGCTAATCACAAATAAATTTCAAAATAGGGACCAAAAATAAATTACTTAAATGATAATTACAAATAAATTACTTGCCGTTACAATAAATTTTAATTTTCTTGTTATCCTGGCCAAAAGTTTCCACCAAAAAATTAATAGGATTTGGGTATTTTGCATTACTTTGGTGACTTTTGACAGAAATTTTTTTTTTGCATTCCAAAAAATTATAGCATAAAATTTCGCATAAATTAAGCATAATTATTTGGTGCCAAAATAATTATTTATTTTAATTATTGCTGCCAAAATAAATATTTATTTGGAGGCGCCAACCTCCAAATAAGTGATTATTTATTTAAGTGATTATCTAAGTAACTTTAGGCAAATAAATTGCTGGAAAAATAATTATTTATTTGGAGGCGCCTCCTTTGTTTACATTTTTTTTTCAGTTTTCCTTCTTCTCCTTTGTATGACCAATTTTTTTTGAGGAATCCAAAAAAAAAAAAATTGGAGGGGGCGCCTCCTTTATATATATATATATATATATATATATATTCCAAACTTTCTGACAAGTACAGGTTTGGTAGAGGTGTTCACACTTGAGGTGCCAATTTAGATAATCTTTCAACCTATTTTGAGAATATGTATGTTTTTTCTCATTTCAGAAAAAATCCCTTGCCAACCTAGTTTCCAATTTTCACCAAAATATCATTTAACCCTTTCTATTTTTTAATATTTTTTGTTTATACCAATTTGTAGATACTTACTAACACAATTAATTAAAGTCAAATAAAATCCATTTAAAAAATGACATAATTCTCTCAGCTATATTGATGCGTCCCAAAAAATTCAAACTATAAATATTTTAGTAAAACTGAGAATTATGCACAGTTTGTAACCATGAACAAGAAAAACTCAACGGAATATTGGTCCAATACGCCTACACTAATAAAAAAATGGCATAATCTATTTTCATCCAAAAACAATTATATAGTGGCCATTTCGAGAAACGAGCATAGTTTAGGCGGCACAAAAAACTTTTACCCCAAGTTTACGTGTTTTCCATTTGAAAATATTTGAAGAAATTTCGGAAAATATTTTATTTAAAGTTTTTACATTTTAGTAATTATACTATATTCTGGATTATTTTTCTTTTCATTTTTTGAAAATTTAGCTCATATTTTATTTAGCTTTTTTTAAATATTATATAATTTAATTCTACTTTCATTTTATCCAATTTTGTAAGTGCTTATATTCAGAGCGGAACATTTTCGACCTTATTTTATGGGTGATTTTCTCAATAATATTTTTTTATATTTTCGAGACTTAAATCTTGTTGACGTAATTTAAATTTACTGCCAATTGAGCCGAATGCAATTTCACCCCAAATTTGACGTGTTTTCAGTTTCAAAAAATCAATTAAAGGATTGATTAACGTTGCAATTCTCATGTTTTGGGTGATTCTAGGAGTTGAATGATGATAATAGCCATTGAAGTTGGGTGTGAACAGAAAACATCAAGGTGGAACAAAATTATGTCTAATCTACAATGGATAATCTTATCTTAATCTTTTTTAGCTCATATTCTCATGTTAGCGTATCCATTTTCATAATTTTATTAATGAGAGCCTGTGAATGCTTTAAAAATTAAGTTAATTATCAGATTGAAACTTTATAAATTGAATAAACTCGGCTAGAACCGGACAGTGCCGATACATATTATAACAATATCCGATTATTATTTTTGTAAAGAGAAAAATTGTATTACTCTAAATAAGAAGCTTACACCAAGATATCATAGGCACAGTTATTCAACAATACAAATAGTTACAAACGAATTCATATTGGTTACACCTAATATCTATCGCCTTAATACAACTCACATATAACTACAATAAGCACTACCCTATCGATCCTCTGAATTCGATTTATAGTTCATACCAATTGCCGCTTCCTTATTGCATTAAGGAAATTCGATATTTCACCTCTCCATAGGACAATAAGTTCTGCTTTAATCTAAAGAAGCCATGGCTTAATAATTCAACTCATTAACACTCATGAACAAGATTGCTGTCATTTGAAAAAGAAAGTAAGATTAATTAGATATTTCAGCCTCACTTGCTAAAGAAAAGTTTTCAAATTGTATGTGTGATTAGAGTTGGACTTATTTATTTTTAAAACTTTTATTCTATTAATATAATGAAATTTGTGGAGATAAACCTCTTTCCGTATATAGACGGAAGTCCAAAATATTGTTTATAATGTTTGCAGAACTGTTTGAAATGATATGAAACACGCAATCTTTAACTTTTGAAAGAAAAAAAATCACATTAAATATTCTAAAATAATAACAGGTAGGTTTTGATTTTCACCGACAATTAATCATAATTGACGAATTTTAAATTGTAACTGTAATCGCGGATCCCGTCAGATTATAATTTAAAAAATTTCCAAACCGTAATCAGTAATTTTTCTAACCATAACCAGTGATTTAGTAAATGTGATCAGGTCTACATCCATCAATTAGGAATAACGAGGAATGGAGGTTAACTAGGCTTGGTTACCATCTCCGATGACCTGGGCAAGGACGACGGGTACGGTCTTCCTCGTTCACGACCCTTCCACCGATCCGTCGCTGCCACTTCCGCACTCAAGGTCGACAAACAATGTAGACGCATTAGATAGAGGATAATAAAGCTCAATAATATATTCTTTGATATTATTTTAAGCTATGCTTACCTTCGTCAATTCAATAGTATTTTTATGTTGAGTCGATAAAAAATACAGTAGTACTAAATATTTGTTGCGGGATTTTTATCAATTTTCAAAGATCTCATATGCTTGAACCTGAATTATTCGATCTAATGAGATCAAATATGATGCGGTATAAACCAAAAATATCATATGAGAGATGTATACAATTTTTTTCTCCAAAAATATTAAGATTAAATTTTGAACGATAAATACGTAAATAACAAACAAATCATTTGTCTATATTTCAGCAACTTTAAATCAATATTACACTTGCTTGATATATTTTTTGAACAATATGGCAATCGCAATAATCATTTGAAGACAATTTAGAAAAATAGATGATGACGTAAAATTTATTAGACAATTAAGTCTAGCACAAATTATTATCTTATATTTTTTAATTTGTAAAACATGTAAAAATATATGTATTAATAAAAAAATATCACTTTATGCAAAATTTGGAATCGCAATTTAGCACTAAAATTTTACAAAAAATTATTAATTATTACGATAAAAGATTATTAAATTTAACACAAGTCCCAATTTAAGACCAACATTTTTATCATTTTAGAAAGGTTATATTTTAAACGAAATCACGTGTAAATCTATTTATAGAGGTTTTAGTGTACTGTTGTTCACATAATAAGGTCTGCGTTTATTCTGCTATTGGTTTTCAATTGGGATTTTATTTGTAGTTAAATTCGACATATATTCTGCTATGAGGAGGTGGAAGAGGATGAAGAGTCCTTTGTAAACACTTTGGGACGAAGAAAAAGGGTTTTTTTTAATAGGTTAAATTTTTATTATTAGTATATGCCGAAGGAAGAGTTCCTTTTCCAATGGAGATGCTTGCTAATAATTAAGTTAAATTTTCTCGTTCGGAATATCGTTTATCTCTACAAATAGATAAGACGTGCTTTACAAATTAATTTTGAGTTATTAACCATTTGATCAACTGGATAATCATGTTACTATTAAGATCACATCATTAATAAATATTTATTAACAAAAATTTGTAATCATTCAAAAATCATATCCACGTGAATTAATCAATTTAGTAGTTTTTGAATATGAAGTCCCTTGTCTGGTTAAAAGACTTCTTCTATTTCCTTTTATTACTCCTCTCTTTTGCCAAGGGGGAGGTTGATCTAAACTCTTCCAAAAGAAGCAAATAGAAAAGGGAACCAACTTTCTCATAGTCTATTTAGGTCTGGTCGCCCTCTGTACCTAGTGTTCATGTCTTCTTAGAGTCCTTTTACCCTTCAAGGTTTTAGCTTCACCAACTCCTATTTAAACCCAGAAAGAAGAGAGATAATAAAGTTTTAGAATTTAGATAGAGTGAAGTCTTATTGGTCATAGCCTTGTTGATCTTTGATCTTCAAGGGGAGCTGGCCTTTCTTTGGCATGTCGACCATGGACATTGTATACTTGAGTATGTCCGCATTCGTGTCGTCTTAAGCCGACAGGATTGTCGACATGCTCAAGTGAACAATGTCTTGTGGAAACGTTCATAACAAGGAAGATGGAGATCTTGGGTGCAGCCGCGAGATATTGGTGACAGTTAATAGGTACAGATTGTTGTTCATAACAAAGAAGGTGGAAACGTTCTATTATAATAAGAACAAGTCCATATGTTTCCTATTGTATTGCAATGAAGATATGACTCCTAATAACTCAGCTTTTTGCTTTTGGATCCAAAACAACAAATTAGTTAAGCATGAAAACATGTTTGCTTCTTTGTCTTTATATATTTATTACTCTTTCAGTATGAATAATCATGTTAATTTATGAAGAACTTAAGAAGAGGTTGTATTTGTTCAGGTATGATCTCAATTTTGATCACAGATGCAAGTACTTGATAGCAGTCTGGACGTCCTTATCACCTCTTCCACTGCAGTTGAGTACAACTTCGGTTCCGTTGGAAAGCGTCGGACACAACTTTTCCAGATACGCAATTGTGTGAGATGTTTCTAGTGCGGGGATTATGCCCTCTAGACGAGACAATCTCCTGAATGCTGCAAATACAAACTTCAAATTAGTTCAGCATGGGAGAAGGACACTGCATTTCGGGGTCGAAGTTGGTAGACCACAGACAGACTCCGGTCACAAGCTTAACGGTATTGAGATCACACAGTATACGACTTAAATGACTGATAGGATGATCCATCTTGCAGTCGAACAAAGAAAAAGAAATGCAATCAAGTGATGCAACGACCTTGGACAAATTGCAGCAGAAAAGTTCACCAGAGAGGTCTTGCAAGAAATTATGCATCTCACAAAAATCATTAGATGAAACTGTCAACCTCGAATCTAGGTTGTTCCTTTTTACCTTCCAAAGCCTCTTCATCAGTAACACTGGAATTCTGCACGTCCCATTTCTTCCAAGAAACTATGTTCGGGTCCAACTCCAGGGTAATCCGGCCTAGAAAAAAAAAGAAGCATAATTCATTAGTGGAAGGAAGGACAACAATTTATCCATAACGAAAAATTTAAGGTTCGAGTCTCACCCGCCACAAATAGAATGAGGCTCAATTATTTGTCCATCTTCATCCTGTAATAAATAGCTCATGGCTCTATGCAATACCCCTACTTCCCCTTTGGTCAACGTGGCAGCATGCTTGCCACTATCCAAGCCTAGACCAGCCGCCTCCACACCAATTAATTGAACATCATACGATATGGATGTGGACCAGCAACAGAACCCAAAATATAATGGGTTGTCTCCACACTTGTTACCCAGTCTCGCGTCCCTTCCAATGTGGCATCATCTCCAGAATGAATAGGCCTGACCTCAGCTCCGAGAAGTCGCATCCTGAACACATTCAGCGACTGCCTTTCCATGTCTTGAGTACCCATGAAAATAATACACTGCAAATAAACCAAGCACAAACTGTGGGGTAGCTCCCGTTGCAGTAATAGTTCTCATCTGTGGCGAGCAACGCTTGCCCAATAGCGTTGTTGATCTTGTGAGCACCTGTGTGGTTGAGACCCTCTCTCGAGATAAATCTCCGGCCCTTCACCATTAGAGCACTTGCAGTACTCCGTAAGCCTCTCAGCGAAGTAGAGCGGACTCTCCCTACCAACGTAGTCCTTCAAAATCCCAGCTAGCTCGTCCTGCCACATAACTCTCGGCCTATCAAAACCTCAAAACTTAACAAGACCAACAAAATGCACCTCCCTCAAAAACTCAAACTTCAACCATAAATTCAATTATTCAAACACCATAAGGTTCATAACCCATCAAACACCCCATTCTAGCAACTCATTCATCAACTTCCCCACCTGTAGCTACTAAACCGACCAGAAGAGACACCCTTGTCCAATGCAAGATCACCACTTTCCCATTCAATTACCAACCGGGTCACCAAAAATCTCAAATTCGATCCCTAGAAATCCAGCTCCCTAAAAAAAATTCAAACTTCAACCATAAAGTCCATACACAATAACCCATCAAACACCCCCTTCTTGCAACACATTCGTCTACGTCCCACCTGTAGAAACCCCTCGGTTCAATGCAAGATCACCACTTTCCCATTCAATTACCAACTGGGTCACGAAAAATCTCAAATTAACCAAACGGGTCATCCAAAGATCGCACCTTTAACCGAAAAAACGAAGACCCAGAAGGAAGGAACCGAACAAGGGTCAGTTTGGGAAGTACCTGGATGCAAATTTGATGAAACCGGAGGGCATTTGTTGGGGAGAGCGGACAGGGTGGGTGAATGCTCTTGTGCCGGAGGAAATGGGTTGGGTGGTGGTGGCCATTGGAGGGTGGGTGGGAATTAAATTTACGAGAGAGGGAAGGGGTCGAATATTTAAAAAGGGGGCAATTTTAGGGAAGGTTTGGTGGGGCCGGTCGATAATTTTTGTTGTCGACGCCCTGGACTCTAATCTCAAGATTGTTATTTTAGGTTAATTATGTGTGAAGTTTAAGTTTTAGAAAGATAATTAGGTGTGGAGTTTTGTTATCTTTTAATGGTTTCGTTAATTCTAATCTATATTAGTTGATCTAATAGATCTGATTACAAATGGTATAAAAAAATTAGACATTGACGGCATGTGAACCGAGAAGATAAATTTTCTCGAATTTCAATGTCGACTATTGTCAAATATTTTTTGGAGAGTATATTTTTAATAATATTTTTCATTCATAAATATAAACATATACAAATTTGTTATCGTGTGTCTCATAATTTATAACTTCGTGAATAAACACAAAACCTTTTTAAACAAATTGAATTTTCTTACTACCAAAATCAACCCTCGTTAAATAGAATATCGTCATTAGATGGAAAACCAATCATGTGTTAAACAAGTTAAACGTGCAGTACAAAATTGTACCCAAAAACACAGATAAAGCAGCTAAGGAGAGTACATACTCTTTTATTCATATGCTGGTTCCATGACTTTACACTACCACCAATCAGAAAACAGTACTTTTGTAACTCTTTCGATTTTAGTCTCGCTAATGCTAGGAAAGACGTGAGTGATTCCGAAACTAGAAAACGTGAAAAACTTACATCCGATTAACCAACACTGCTGGGTTTTTTACAGGACCTTTTGAACCACTGATATTTCCAAATCCGGGTTTGCCTTGGGAGATTGCATCAGAAGACTTGCTTGGCTTACGATCGCACTGTAAAGGAAATTACCCTCTTGAACCTGTGGGAGACACACGTTCACACTCCTCAAGCAACGACCGAAGCGCATGATATAACGGATCAAGCTCATCTGGTTTGGTGCCCCTAGAAATCCACGAACATTGAGCACCCGGAGACTTCGCATCAAACAAGTCTCCG
This sequence comes from Hypericum androsaemum, assembly GCA_963995505.1. Taxonomy (NCBI): domain Eukaryota; kingdom Viridiplantae; phylum Streptophyta; class Magnoliopsida; order Malpighiales; family Hypericaceae; genus Hypericum; species Hypericum androsaemum. The sequence goes on from OZ023187.1 coordinate 16,354,239, forward strand.
CTTGTGGGGTCCCGGTCCAGAAACTCGCATGGTCGATTATGAACGGAGCCTCGTAATCCTGCAACAAATCGAAGAATTCAGAAAAAAGGGTCGTGCGAAATTGCGTTGGCTCGACGTGTACTTACATCGAAGATCTTTCCGGGTGCAATGCACAAGGTCAGAGTGTTCAACTTCGGGCAAGCTGCGAACATGAACTTGATGCCGATAAACTCGTTAACGTGCAATTGCGTGTTCATGGTTAGATGCTGGACGTTTGCATCGAAGTAAAATTCACTGTCCGGATCCAAGTATGCCCCGGAGATAATCTGTTTCGAATCAATCAAAAGTACACATCACGAAATCACATTTACTAAAAAGTGGATTAATCTCGCATTAATTAATTAATTACTAACCTGCAGAAAAACGCTGCAAACGGTCAAGAACTTAACAGTGAGCAAGTCCCCCATAAGGAAACAGAGATCTTTAGATGATCTGACGAACTGTCTTTGCATTGAGAAATCGAAGCAAAGCTCGACGAGTTGAAACTGGTTCCCCATTTGGAACTCGACCACCTGTCCGGAGTATTCAAAGTACCTCAAGGCGTGTCCTCCAAGCTCTAGAACACCGTTGTTGTCGCAGCCCTTCATCACGAAGTTGTTCAGATTCGAATATTTCAAATCAGGTACCGTGATGTTCAACGACCCCATTCCCCAGCACTCTTCAAGCCTCAAGGAGTCCAAGATCGGACAAGAATTCACCAGCGACCCGAGTTGGTCCGAGGTTATGATGGTATAACCAAGGGAAAGGTTTCTCAGAAACTGCACTGGTGTGAGCCTGGACAAGTTCACGAAAACCGAATCAAATCTTCAAGAAACTGCAAGATTGACCAAATTCTATAGATTCTTGGCTCAGTTCTCGAAACAAGAAAAAGAAGAGGCAAGAAGCAAACCTGGAGAAGTCTACTTCGCAGCAGTAGAGTTTCAGGGACTCCAAGTTTGCATGATATTGATACACTCGTTCGGGAAGGCGGAGCAATCTGTCGCCTATTCGTATCCATTTGGAGAAGTCGAGCTCGAGGTGCTCCACTCCCAGAGAAACAGCGTAGTTGATTGACGTCACAATGAAAGGGGCGTCGTCCTCCTGCAGCCTCGACATCGCGAGGCTGAACTTCCATAGTTGGGTTTCCCGCGGGTGTTTTGCAAGGAACCACAGGATAGAGTCCACGAACAATTTCCTCTGTAACTGTTGAATTTCCTTTGACTGATTGCGCTCGATGAACGTCTCCTCATCGAACACCAAACTCTTCATCTCTCTTCACTTTACTCCCTTCTCCTCTGATCGCTCGTGTAGTTTGGACTATGGAATAGTATTTCCGGGTGTAATTTGTGTGTAGCGTTTCTTGGTTTTGGGGTCGTGGTACTTTTTTATGGCAGAGAAAGGTGGTGAAGAACGCAGTGAGGAAGGATATCTTGGATATATAGTTTGGATGCTATTATTTATTTATTTATTTATACTTCCTCACTGCGTTCAAATCCGGTTCGAAACAAGCATTGCCTATTTTCAATTAAAAGAAGCAATAATCACAGACAGAAAAACGACAAGAGAACTAACTACATTGTCATAAGTAGGAGACAATATAAAATATATGGATCTGCATTGAAAAAACTTGACAGGACATTGACCCAAGAGACTAACCTACTGTTACCGAACTTAATTGTGTCTTTTTCGAAAAGTTCATAATATCGTTGAGGTGCGGTTGTCCTGCAAGAGCAGAAAACACAGCAGCGATCTAAAAGTTGCAATTGTAACAAGGTAACTTATGAAACCATCAGTTGAAAGTAATATCTCAGCAACGAGCATACTTCCTTACGTTAATGAATGTTTTATTTGTGCTTCAAAAATCCATAAGGTAGGGTCTGCAAATGCATTGATGTGTTACTTGTCAGCATAACGATCATGCGAAACTTTGAATCAACTGAAGATAACTCATTTGAGAATTCTTACTTCACTTTCTAACTGAAGATAACGAGCTCCTCCTTGGTCACTTGCCTGGCAAATAAGAGAATAAAAGAATTAGAAACACAATGTTTCTGTGACCATAATCATTTGGGAAAGAACAGCCAATTCTGGATCTACCCAAATTGAAGAACTGCGTGTTGTTTGCTACAAGGTGGATGATCTGTAGGAACATCTGCTACTCTCCTTCCTCTGCCGAAAAGGTAATAGCTCTGCCTATGTATATAAAGGAAGACTAAAGCAGAATGTTGATAGAGTTCAAACTCTGCTCCTGAAAATTGTTCAGATGTGTTAACTGCCCCTGGAATTGATGGTGTGGTATTGTTTTGCCATATTCAATGTCAAAATAGGTTTTCGTATCGGATATTCTTTTCCTATCACATATTTTTTTTAATGAGTTTGGTATGGTAGCGTTTTGACGAGGCCGGTGGTCGCAACCCTATTAGATATGGCAGGGGGAATACCACATTAATCAGTGGTATAAGAATTTGATGTAGCATGGATGTAGGGGCTGCACAGATCTATTGATTCGCCAAGAATACCGAAAATGGACCAGGGATAAGTTTCGATGAGTCCATTGAATCCGCAGACTGTTGGAGACGAGACGAGATAAATATCAATGATTCTGTTGAATTAGCAAACTATCGGAAGTAATGTTCATCGATTTATCGGAAATGCACTCAACGATGAAACCGGACTAGATCGAACAAATCCACTCAAGGTCACTAGTTCCAATATTTTCATATACCAATTAACAACCATCTCGATTACAATGCTTAGGACCTCTTATATAGGCCACCAAAAGACACGAACATGAACCCAAAAACTTGAAATCCAACAGGCATCTAAGAAACCAAAAAGCACAAATGAATCTAAAAGACATGACCCGGATTTGACCAAAACATCTCCTTTGGACATGAATCGAACATAATTCATTTTTTTACCACCCGCATTAGAACAACTCTCTCTCTCCGTCGTCATTCATCTAGAGTACTGGTGAACATAAGAAGCTAATTTCCCATCATTTGCGAAGCATGTGCACTGTGACAACATAATAATGTTGATATTTTTTTCGTGTTTCTTTTCTTTTTTTCGTTCTCTTGTCATGTTTCGCTCGCCATTGGATGTCCCGGTGATTTTCAAGTGTGTGGAGCTCTTGGCTAAAAGCAGGCCAGATAAACGTAAATAGTTCATTAGCCGGGTATATTTGTCTAAATGGACTTGTTGACATGATTGTTCTACTTGTAGATTGGTTGCAATATAGGGTAAGATGGGAGGATGCTAGGAAAGGTGAAGCCAACGCATTCGTGCATTCTCATTCATTCATGCATTTACATTCTCATATATCACATCGTTAGTTTACAAGTGTGGTCAACTTATTTATAATTGTAGAAAATATATATTTATTGTCAAATTTTGATATAGATATAAAAATTATGACGTACATGCATACATGCACGATGCATTTGACAGAAGGAAATATAGTACGTGATGTGGGAGAGTCAGAAGCAAGGAAACTCTTGATGTAACAATCGTTCGGAAGAAATTGATTATTAAGTAAAAATGATCAATTAGTAAGAGGTTTTTTGGATCTTTGGCCGTGTATATATATATATATAAAAGAAAAGTCTATTTTAGTACCTTGCAGTATCATGAAATATCATTTTAGTATCCTGTGGTAAAAAATTTATCAATCGAATCAAACCACACCCTATTAACATCACTTAGATCCGCGGACAGTTGCCCGGACTTGTCCGAACCTGCCCGGATCCTGCCCGGCCAACTAGGCCAGCCACGTCAGCAAAATCTAATGACGTGGCACCATGCAGCCAATTTTTTTCTTCTCTCTCCTCCTCCTCAACTACTTCTTCTTCTTCCTCCTCCTCCTCCACGATGGGCCGCTCCATTCGAACCATACGCACCATCTTAGACCAAAATGACAACGACGAAGAGGAGGATGATGATGATAATGATAGCGGCTACAGCAGTTGCCTCGACGCTTTCAAGAATCTCAGCAAATCGGTGATGGACATGCGCCTCAGCGAGCTGGCCTTGGCCCCTCGTGCTCCAGTGCCTCGCCGCCTCCCGTCTCTGGAGAACAACAGCCAGCGGCCTGCCGAGATTGAAGCTACAGCGGAGGAGCACTTCTTCGGGGAGACTGGGGAAGGAGTTTTGTCAGAGGATCTCCAGCCAATGGTAGAGGCGTGTGTAGTCGGGCTCTGACAGTACTCGGTCAACTGCAGAGATCTGCCGCCGCGAAGCTTCGGCCGTCCTCTCCTCAACCTTTCCCTCCACGACTCGAACAAAACCCTAATTTCTGACGCCGGCACCGTGAAAGCCCTCTGTTGGTCGCTTCTAATCAATAGGTCCTCCCAGGGGAAGAAGGACTCGCTCACCACGCTCTACAAACTCTGCTCCATCCACCAGAACAAGGAGCGGGCGGTTACTGCTGGGGCGGTGAGGCCCCTCGTCAAGATGGTTGCCGAGCAAGGGGCCGGAATGGTGGAGAAGGCCATCGTGGAAGAAGAAGAAGAGGAGGAGGAGGAGAGAGAGAGAAGAAAAAATTGGTTGCATGGTGCCACATCATTAGATTTTGCTGACGTGGGCGGCCTAGTTGGCCTGGCAGGATCCGGGCAGGTTCGGGCAAGTCCGGGCAGCTGCCGGTGGACCTAAGTGATGTTAATTGAGTGTGGTTTGACTTGATTGATAGATTTTTTTACCGCATGGTACTAAAGTGATATTTTATGATACCACATGGTACTAAAACAGACTTTTCTCTATATATAATTTGTAAGTCAGAAGTTAAATAGAGACCAAAATTTATGGCACTGGTCACCTCATTAGTAAATATGATTTGCATTAAATTCTCAAAGAGGGGTAACCGAAAACAGTTTTTTATAAGTGATTATATTAACTCTGAGTATTACATAGTTAATGACATTCGGTCAATGTAGTACTTCTTTACATTTTTGCATTTATTCCTCGGAATAGGCCATAAAAAAGTGCATCTAATTCTCAAAAAGGAAAAAAGGAAAAGTTGCATCTGAAGTTTTAGCTAGTTCACTTTTTTTTGTCCATCGTTTTCACTACAAATCATCGGGATAATAGAGGAAGAGACGAAATTAATTATCTATGGATACATGGTAACTGATGGAGCCTTTTCTATTATTGACCATAAAGTCCATCTGATTGAGCCCAGCCCGGACTAAGCCCAACCCAGCAGATCGAGTCCAACTTCCTTGACTTAGCCCAGCCCAGCACAACACGAGAGCGAATCATGCCCATTCCAGCAGATAGAACCCAGCCCAAGTCAAGTCTTGAATTACTAGGATCAATAGATAAATAGATAATGTTTCAATATTTATTTAAAACTCATAGTAGACTAATTGGACAGTGATGTCATGGGGTAGATGTCATCTAGAATCGTTCACCACCACGAAAAATATTATTACTTAACGTTCATTTGTGAGGATGGTTGTATGTCTTGACAGGGACAAGTTAAATATAAATGGACCGAATACAATTTCTAATTTTTGGCTTGAAATATGTCAACGAATGATTTTATTTTTTTGGGTAAAAAAGGAGTTTCTTTTACAAGTGGTGAAATGAAATACATTTGTTAATCAGTATAATTACGCCATGAAAGGGAAATCGATGCCTAACCGGAGCCCCACAAGATAATGAAGCCTCAACTAAAAGAACCTTGTCATTTGGTCGACATTTTTAAACGACAAAGTAATGATATAAAAATTAATCAAACTTAAGGTATTAAAATAAATTTTTGGATAAATTATTTTCAAGTCTCTGGTATTTTGATATCTTAGCTTTCGGATCCCTAAATTTCCGAAAATAATTTTTCTATCTCCAGTATTTGATTTTATTATATTATCGGGTCTCTCTCTTACATCAGCAGTACGAATCGCTACGCCTCGCCTCTTTCTATATGATAATATGCACCTTGTAAAATAACTTTTATGCCCTTGCAAAAAATCAACAAAAAGTAATAATTAATATAAAAAGGCCACCGATGGTGGAAGACCACCGTGAAGCAAATTCACCGGCGCCGGCTCTTCCTCCCACAATACTCACCGATCCCAGCCATTCGTCTCCCATCGAGAAGCACTACACCGGTGGCCCCGCCTCCTTGCTCGCCGACGATCACGTTTCCTCGTACTTCGTCGACGCCGATCCTAAGGGGTTCAACCCTTCGTGTTCCTGGCTAGAGAAGTTGACGAGATCTCAGATTCCTGCTAGTGGTTAGGCACAAGGATTTGACAGGGTACAACTCATTGTTACGGACCTCGCCTCATGATATTGGGTATAACTCCTCATCGCGGACCTCGCCTCTTCGTTAAAAGATGTTGGGAGCAAGTTTGACGGTTGAATTGGGTTAAGAAAAACGTTCGGGAGCAAGAGGAGAGGAGCGCTAGTCTCATGGACGACGTTGGGCGGTCGGACGAGCTCCAATCCCACCTCCCCGGAGACGCCAACAACGGAACCTCTCATGGAGATGCCGACGAGATCTCGACAAGCCCTTCAAGTCCGGTGAACTGTCAACGACGCCCTCGCTCCAATCCCACCTCCCCGGCGTCCTTGCTCCGACGTCGCTCAAGATCTTTTGTGTTCATCTTTTTTTGTCGATGGGTCCATTGGTTTTTAGTGTTGAATAGCTTTCTTTTCGGGAAAAGATCGAAACTTTGTCGCCCAAGTACAAAAATCTATTCTTTTTCTCCAAAATGATCGGAAGTTGGTATTTGTCTGAAAAGATGACCGGAGCAGTATAAAAGTCATTTCAGATATAAAATATTAATAAATTGACTAATGACATCAGTAAGGACTCGAGAGTATAATAAAACCAAACACGAGAATGGCAAAATCATTTTCGAAAATTCAAGGACGCGAGAAGTAGGATGTCAAAATACCAGAAATCTTATGGTAATTTGTCCTTTATATTTTTATAATTTTTTTTGAATAATGCATAAAAATGAACAGTCCTAAACTCTTTTTTGGGTTTATAAATATTTAGTATCTGGTCCACTAGACTGATTAATTCAATTTGAGTTGGGTAGGACCTTTGAAAGATAGCAAAATTCTCCCAACACGTATTTGACACTGCTGCGTTCCCACTCGAACCCGAGAACCTTTTCTTACGCCAGCCACCAACCCTTTTCTTACGCCAGCCACCAACTCACTGGGTATTAAAATGAACTGTCCTCCTAAAAAAAACTCACTGGGTTGGTCTCTCTTTTTTCTTCTTCTAAAGAAACAGATTTCTTTAAATTGGCAAGTGCCATGCACATATTCCTGGCATCTGATCCTCCATTAACGCTAGTCCTACTCTAATTCCCTTCCCTCCTCCATGGAACACTTGGACTTGGTGAAAGCTAGCCATGAAGGAGACATCAACCTCCTCTACTCAGCAATCCAAAAGGACCCAACCATTTTGGACCAAATCGATTCGATTCCATTCGTGGGCACCCCGCTTCACGTAGCTGCATCGTGTGGGCACGTAGAGTTCGCCATGGAAGTCGCCAGGCTGAAGCCTTCCTTCACCAGGAAGCCAAACCTGGAGGGCCTCACCCCCATGCACGTCGCCTTGGACAAGGACCAACATGAGATGGTCTCGTGGCTGTTGGCTTCGGACAGCAAACTTGCTCGCGTCAAAGGAAGGGAAGGGGCGACGCCGTTGCACTTCGCGGTTCGAAGGGGACAAGTTGATGTCGTGGAGATGTTGCTGTCGAGTTGTTTCAGGTTAGTGGCGGAGCTAAAGTAGTTGGGGCATACCAGTTAATGCATAGTTAATTTATTTAATGCAATATATTATAACTAAAAATACTATAAAAAAAATCAACCCAATTATATGAAATGTTAGCAAATAGCGAACATGAGAAAATATCTTTCGGATCTTCCAAATACTCAAGGTAACATAATAGGTTTACAAGGAAATCCTAGACAAAGTTCAAAAATGAAATAAAAAAACAGTCCAAAACTTTTTTTTTTCCAAAATAAGTGACAAAAAACCGATGCCCCGAAAATTGGGGATTTTCGCATTTCTCTGTAGATTACGAATCATCATCAATTTTATATATTACGAGCCCTGTAAGCTTCATTTTACGGTATCCAAAAACATATATTTATTGTTTCAGGTCCATCGAGGACTTGACGAACCGGAACGAGAGCGCCTTCCACGTGGCTCTCAAGAGTGGTCAGCTTCCAGCTTTCAACTTGTTGCTTGAGAGGCTTCACGTAGGGGGAGTGGAGGCCGGGGAGCTACTTTTGGACGCCAAAGATCTGGAAGGGAACACTGTCCTTCACGTAGCAGCGGCCATGAATCAAGTTCAAGTAAGTTGGATCCGTATATTCGAGTATTAATATAAACCAGATATTTAATATTGTGCCGGATTATGCGCAAATTGCAGAATTTAAGTAGCAACAACAAAATATCAAATCCAGACCCAAGGTTTAGTATCCTAGATCTGTTGAATTTTTACAGGGTTGTACCTATGTTTTAAAAATGATCTGGAAGTCCTGGCATCTAGATCAATCAATTTGACCGTTGGCCAGGTCATAACTTTTTTAAGATTAAAAATATTATTTTTCTCGGTCGATCGACCCAATTTTGAAAATCGGCCGGTCCGACTAGAACCACAATAGGCAACACTGTTTCTTTAAAGAGGTCCGACCTTTGTAAAACTATGGTTTCTTTAAAGAGGGTCGAATAGAACCGGGGTCCTTATCCCGTTCATATTTATATACCTATTTACCAGTAATCTCTTTTTTTTAGGATTATTTACGAGTAATCTAACCCACCACTCCATCCTTGAAGACTCAATCATTAGTTTAGTCAATACATATATGATACCCATATAATATACAACATACGCAAGTTTGGAAAATAAATTTTAATGTACCATTTTTAAATATATGAAATTACTCTGCAGTTTTGAGACTATAAGTTGAAAACATGTATACAACATAAAACATTATATATGCTACTAAAAAAAGCATGGCCTTTTTTAACTTTTAAAATTAACCTTTTGACTTCCTTTATAACTAGAATATTAAAAATTAAACTATTCTAACAAAATATTTACTCCATTTTATTGCAATTGATTAATCTATTTGATATTGTATATTTTTTGTAGAATTTTTAATGATTTAATCATTATTGATTATACCTGTATAAACTGTATCCTAAACCAGGCCATAGAGTCGCTGCTAAAATGGTTCGGAGTGCTTTCAATGAATGCTATGAACTAGAATGGTCAAACTGCCCTAGAGACTGCTGTTGCCTACCATCACTCGAGCGTCGAAAGCCTCTTGACGCGAGTCGCCCTTAAATAGAACTCGATAGCCAATGCGACCATACATCAACCAGCACCAGCACCAGCTTCAACGGAAGATGAGACAGTATTACCTTTAACCAGGGACGAAATAATTGATTGGGAAGACTTCTTCGTGTTCCGATTTGGGAAGACCGACCCTGAGGCAACGAGGTCCAACTTGCTGGTGGTCGCGGTGTTGATGGCAACCGCGACCTACACTGCCGTCCTCACTCCACCGGGCGGGGTGGAGGACGATACCGGCTTGTCAAGACTGGCCAAGGAATTACCGTCTTCGTATATATGGTTCATGGTCTGCCATTCCTGATGATATGGATAGTTTCCTGACGGGTGCTTCCCGAGCTGGAAACGTATCCCTCCTGTACGAGGCTATTCAACGGCATCCCTTCGTTCTCGACCAGATCGAAGGGATCCCGTTCGTCGACACGCCTTTGCATCACTCGGCATCCGAAGGGCAGACCGCGTTTGCATTGGAAGTTGCCAGGTTGAAGCCCTCATTCATCAGGAAGCTGAACCAGGGCGGCCTCAGCCCCTTGGAGCTGGCTATGGCCACACGGATTTGGTTCTTCGGTTGGTGGAAATCGATCCTGAACTCGTCAGGATCAAGGGCAGGGAAGGTATCACTCCAGTTCACCTCGCGGCCGAGGGAGGGAACCCGAGGTTCTTGCAACAGATGCTGTCTCATTGCCCCTCGGCAGCGAAAGTAGTGACGGATCAGCGGGAAACCGTGTTCCATGTTGCAGTCAAGAACAAGAGGGTGCAAGCTTTCGAGTTCCTTTTCGGGTGGGTTCACAGGGCGAACATGGAGGATGTGTTGACCTGGCAGGATGGAGATGGCAATACCGTCCTGCACATTGCAGTAAAGGAAAACCTGCCTAAGGTAGGCGACTCCCATTTGTTGAAACTTCGGTATTCTTTTTTGGTATCCGCGACTTCCAACACCAAATTCCATCGAAACTGCAGGTCTTGAAACTACTGATCAACAATGTCAATGTCAAAGTCAAGAACCTGAAGGACGAGACAGCCCTGGATATCTACAAAAAGGGGCCTCCGAACTCGGAAGTCGAGAAGATACTAGGTCGTGCCTCGCTCGTATCCACCTACCTGAACTCACTCCTCAGGAGAAGGGACAAGATTCTGCAGCTCCACAACCAAGATGCCCGCGCCAACGACGTCCGCACCATATTGTTTGTGGTCGCGGTATTGATCGCAACCGCGACATACCAGGCAGTGCTCAGCCCACCCGGAGGGTTCTGGCAGGACGATCACCCTGCACCACACAGCATTACGAATGTAACAGACATCCACGGGCGTAGGTACCACCAGGCAGGGAAGGTGGTAATGAGCTCGTGGGAAGGTGCATACTTCGCGCTTCTAAATACGACCGCGTACTGTGGATCGGTGTGCACGATCATCGTACTGATGCTCGGGACCCCGTTCGTGTTCTTCCCCGAGATTGCCATCCTCTTCATCAGCTGCTCCTACTTCGTCTCGCTGCTAACGGTGTTCGAGCCCTTTGATGGAACCACATTGTTGCTGCTGCTCGGGAACGGGGTCCTGCTGATCTCTGTGCATCTCGTTGCGTTTGAAGTGCATAGGCGTCAAAGGAATAGGCGCAGGGTAGGGAAATACTTGTGGCAGTACGAGGAATCTACATCGTCAAATTTTAGTACGATTACGACATAATATGATTTGTTATAGGGATAATTCTGGTATTTCAGTAAACCCTCTTTTTAGTCTTTATTATTTTGAATAACATTTTTCGATTCTTAAAATTTGAAATAACAGCCATTTTTAGTCTCTGGCAGACCATCCGCTGATCTCATCGATCAAACTAATTTTTTTAGTGACTCTTTTTAGTAAAAAAATAAAAAAAATTGGCCATCCCCGGCCTCCCTCCATCCGAACAAAATTTTAACAATTAGTACTCAAATTCGAGAACCAAAATAACAACGATGGGTCTCAAACTTGAACCCCGTCTCTTTCCGCCATCGAAAGCCCCAAGTCTCAAGCTTTTACATTTTCTCTGGGTACCCAGAAACTTAGAACCTAACTTGGGTGGTAAAGACAGGGACTTCACTGGTTGGGGAGCCAAGTGAAGGGGGAGCTTACAAGATACTGTGGCCATCATTATCAGCTCACAGAGGTTCTATCACTTGGAAGTTACCATATCAACAGCTCTGCCAACATACTGCTTGGAAGGTAATAGTGTTGGGTTTTATAAACACAAACCTTAGGTTTGCAGCAGCGGAAGATAAATTTTTTTACCAACACCGAATCTGATCATGGCTGTATAACATAAAATCAAGATAACATCGTTAGAGGATGCTTACAGTGCGTTGTAGATCGATGCTCAACTACGGTATCCACGTAGTCCTCGTCTACGAATTCCTTGACAGTTGAAATCTTCGAGAATTCGCTAGGAGAATTCTTTATCGAAGAAACTAGAGAAAATATGTGTCTTGTATCTAGGTTAATAAATTTCGGTGTTAAAAACCCTTGATACCCACACATATATATATATATATTAAAATAATTAACCAACTCCTACCCTTTTAGGAGTAGGTTTCGCAGGAGGCAAGATTGGAAGCCCTTAATGGCTTCCAACATTGACTTCCCTTTTGAGCCTCTAAGCCCATTCTATTATTTTCTTGACCCAGTCAATATGTCCAACATCTAATAGATTTTACTATACATATTAGTATTTAATTAAATCCAACTTAATTAAATAATTATAATTATAATTCTATCTAATAGAATTATAATATTTCTCTATAGATTAAATATTCTTGATCAAATTAATATTTAATCTAACCAACTTCAATTCGTAAACCAAGACTACTTGTTATGTGACCCATAGGCCCTCACATGTCAAGCGATTAGTCGAACCAATGGTCTTAGTCGAACCCTAGACAATAGACCAGACAATCTCAACATATGAGGTACGTTGCGAGGATACTGCAACTACCTGTAATGTGAAGCTCAAAGTGATACGGTCCTTTCATTCATGAATACTCGATTAAGTCTTGAACATGATTAAGTGTCTATTCAAATAACTTAATCATATTATCTCATTCTACTAATTGATCATATTGTCACTTTTAGACACCATTCCAAAAGTAACGTGTATTGGCCAATGACTAACGATCCAATTAGTTATGAGAAGACAAGTATTCTCTCCAAGTCTATTTGAGGAATGAATCCTATTCTTGGCTCAACTACCACGCACATGCACTTCGTGATGTACCCAACACATGCCGTATCTACCCCGTCAGGAGTGCAAGCATTGGTCATGGTCAAAGTCCATCACTCCGTACATGTCGTGCGTATTGACCTCAAGTCGGAGGATTATTACACTACTCCACAAACTGATATTCCCGTAGACACGTAAATAGAATACACCAAACGATTTCTCGGTCGGGTATGCCAATACTCTCCAAAGTATCTGTGCATCCATCATGAAATACCTAGTATCTCGTAGTTGTGAGAACCACTACATCTTCTAAGGATATGATGCAGATCGCACACCAATCTCAATCGCATCATCGATATCCCATTCTCGATGATCATTGATTGTGGCTATTTAAGAACTACGTGCATAGTCATCTGAGATCTCACATTCTCAATGACAACACTAGTTCATGGGAATATAAACATGAATATATGCAAACAATCAAACATTATATTCGTTTATGTAATGCCAAATATTATTAATGCATATTAATAATATAACTAAATGTGATCAAGTATAATGTTCTTATATCGATTGTCTCTAGGACATCTATACCAACAAATAGCTCTGCCTATGTATATAAAGGTAATAGCTCTGCCAACATAGTCCGTGGGCCTCTCAGCGAAGTAGAGCGGATTCTCCTTACCAACATAGTCCTTCAAAATCCCAGCTAGCTCGTCCCGCCACATAACTCTCGGCCTATCAAAACCTCAAACTTAACAAGACCAACAAAATGCACCTCCCTCAAAAATTCAAATTTCAACCATAAAGTTCAAACACCATAACCCATCAAGCACCCCCTTCCGGCAACACATTCATTTACGTCCCCACCTGTAGAACCGCTCGGTTCAATGCAAGACCACCACTTTCCAATTCAACAACCAACTGGGTCACCAAGAAATCTCAAATCCGAGCCTTAGAAATGCAGCTACATTCAAACTCAAAATGTGATTTCCAACAAAAAGATTAACCAAATGGGTCATCCAAAGATCGCACCTTTAATCGAAAAAATGAAGACCCAGATGGCACCAAACAATTTGGGAAATACCTGAAGGAAGGGGGAAATTTTAGGGAAAGATTTGGTGGGGCTGGTCGATAATTTTTTATGTTGACGGCATTCGTTATTTTATCTTAATTATGTGTCGAGTTGAATCTCAGAAATGTAATATTGTTGAATATTAGAAGAATTTTGTCATCTTTCAAAGTTTTCACTCGACTCGAACCTATATTAATTGACTCAGTAACAGATGGTGTAAAATAAACTAGACTTTCACAGCATGTGAATCAAGAAGATAAATTCTCTCGTATTCCAGTGTCGAATATTGTCAAATATTTTTCGGAGAGTATATTTTTATTAATATTTTTCATTCATAAATATAAACATATACGAGTTTATCATTATGTGAACTATAAGATACCATTTTAAGAGATGATTTTTTCAATAAAATTATAACTTGGTGAATGAACATAAAATTTTTTTAAATAAATAAAAATTTCTTACTATCAAAACCAATTCTCGTTAGATAGACTATCATCATTCGATCGAAAACCAATCATGTGTTAAACAAGTTAAAAATGCGGTAAAAAATTGTACCCAAAACACAGATAAAGCAACATAAAAGAATGTGTACTCTGTTTAGTTCACATTCTTTTATGTTGCTCCCGTTTCAGCAATAATCCTCTTCTTCCAGAGATGCTTAGCGAGCAAAGCTTGCCCAACGGCATTGTCTTTCAAAATCCCAGCTAGCTCGTCGTGCCACATAACTCGGCATATCAAAACCTCAAACTTAACAAGACCAACAAAATTCAAACTTGAACCATAAAGTTCAAACACCATAACCCATCAAGCACCCCCTTCTAGAAACACATTCATCTACGTCCCCACCTGTAGAAACCCCTCGGTTCAATGCAAGACCGCAACTTTCCCATTCAATTACCAACTGGGTCACCAAAAATCTCAAATTAACCAATTGGGTCATCCAAAGATCGCACCTTTAACCAAAAAATTGAATACCCAGAAGGATGGAGGGCGCCTCGAGCTAGGAGAGGGCCTGCATGAGCGTCTCCGGAAAGTACTTGCCCCCGAACTTCCCGAACCGGCCGAAGGGGTCGGTCGGGTCCACGACCGCGGTGTCCGTCCTCGGGGGATTCTCCGTGGTCAACGTGCAGGAGACGGAGAGGCGCGCGCTGGCCGGGAAGTAAATTTGGTGAAACCGGAGGCCAGTTGTAAGGGAGAGCGGACAGAGTTGGTGGATGCTCTGGTTCCGAAGGGAGATGGCTTGGGTTGGTGGTGGCCATTGGAGGGTGGGAATTGAATTTAAGAGGGAGGGAATTGGAAGGTGAATATTTAAAAAAGCGATAGTATTTTTGCTGGCAATTCTAGGGAATTGGTCATTGTTTTTAGGGAAAAGTCTACTTTAGTACCCTGTGGTATCGCCCAAAATTACTTTAGTACCCTGTGGTAAAAAACCGACCAATCGAGTCATACTTATTCCAATTAACATCAAAAAGGTCCTCGGGCAGCTGCCCGGAGCTGCCCAGACCCGCCCGGAGCCTGCCCGGACTATGTGGCCAGCCACGTCACCAAAACTTGATGACGTGGCGCCATATGGACATCCATCTTCTTCCCTCTCTTCCTCTCCTCCTCATCCTCCTCCTCCGTCTCCTCCTCCTCTTCTCCTCCTCCTCCTCCTCCTCCGCCTCCTCCTCCTCGTCCTCCTCCTCCTCCTCCACTTCGTCCTCCTCCTCCTCCTCCTCCTCCTCTGCCTCCTCCTCCTCCTCCTCCGCCTCTTCTCCTCCTCCGCCTCCTCCTCCTCTTCCACTTCGTCCTCCTCCTCCTCCACTTCGTCCTCCTCCTCCTCTGCCTCCTCCTCCTCCTCCTCCTACTCTTCTCCTCCTCCTCCGCCTCCTCCTCCTCCTCTTCTCCTTCTCCTCCTCCTCCTCCTCCTCCACGTGGCGCCACGTCATCAAATTTTGGTGACGTGGCTGGCCACGTAGTCCGGGCAGGCTCCGGGCGGGTCCGGGCAGCTCCGGGCAGCTGCCCGAGGACCTTTTTGATGTTAATTGGAATAAGTATGACTCGATTGGTCGATTTTTTACCACAGGGTACTAAAGTGATTTTGGGCGATACCACAAGGTACTAAAGTGTACTTTTCCCTTGTTTTTAAGATGGCGGTCCGACCAGTCAGACCATAAATCAGAGTTTTGGGCGGGTCAAAAAATATGGTACGTACTCTGACCTAATGAACTGGATAATTTTTAGTCAAACCGGGCAGTTGGCTTGATTTTTTGACTTGAAAAAATCTGGTTCATTAGGTTTGACTAAAAATTGAACCAAAAAATCCAAAATTCACCCAACCCAATCCAAAAAAATTTTAAAAAAATCAGATTACATACTCGAATTTTCTAAATCAACACAAAATTAACTAAATCAACAAAGATAATTATACTAAATATAAAATAAATTGACCAACATATCGAGAATATTAATTTTTAAACTTATTATTTACTAAATATATATATAAAATAATATAAAAACCTCTAGTCTGATCGGTCAGACTGATTGACCCAGAAGTCGGCCCAAAATCCGGTTCGTTTTTGAAAACAATGGAATTGGTGGCAATTTTAGGGAAGATTTGGTGGGGCTGGTCGATAGTACTTTTGCTGTTGACGGCCACTACTCTTTAAATCAATTGTATTTTAGCTTAATTATATGTGTAAAATTTTAGAAATAACTTAAATTTATATTAGTCGACCTAATAAATTAAATAACAGATATAAAATAAATAAGACTTTGACAACATGTGAATCGAGAAGATAAATTCTCTCGTATTCCAATGCGAAATATTTCAAATATTTATAGGAGAGTATTTAATAATATTTTCATTCATAAATATAAACATATACAAGTTTATTATCATATGAATTATGAGATCCTATTTTAGAATATGATTTTTCCAGCAAAATTTATAACTTGGTGAACGAACACAAAATCTTTTTAAATAAATTAAATTTTCTTACTACCGAAACCATTAGATACTCCTAAAAAAGGTTTGATAGATTATCGTCATTGGATCATGTGGTAAACAAGTTAAACGTGCGATACAAAATTGTACCCAAAACACAGATGAAGCAACTAAGCAGAGCCCACATTATTTTATTCATATGCTGCTGGTTCCATGACTTCACTGCAAATCGGAACACAATACTCTTGGAACTCTTTCGACTTTAGTTTCGGTAATATTAACAAAGACTTGAGTGATGTCTCTTTTTCCAGATGTACTTAGTTCCGAAACTAGAAAACGTCAAACTTACATCCGATGAACCAACAATGCTGGGTTTTTTATAGGACCTCTTTAACCACCGATATCTTCAAATCCGGGTTTGCCTTGGGAGATTGCATCAGAAGACTGGCTTGGCTTACGATCATACTGTAAATGTAACTAGTCTCTTGCATCTGTGCGAGACACACATTCACAATCCTCAAGCAACGGCCGTAGCGCATGATATAACGGATCAAGCTCATCTGGTTGGCCCCCCCTTGAAATCCACCAACATTAAGCACCCGTAGACTTCGCATTAAACAAGTCTCCGCTTGTGGGGTCCCAGACCAGAAATTCTCCGAGTTGATTATGAATGGAGCCTCGTAATCCTGCACCAAATGGAAGAAATAAGAAAAAGGGTCGTGTGGATTGTCAACCGAGGATTGAAATTGCGTTGACTCGACATGTACTTACATCGAAGATCTTTCCGGGAACGATGCACAATGTCAGAGTGTTTATCCGTGGGCAAGCTGCGAGCATGAACTTGATGCCTATAAACTCGTTAACGTGCAATGCCGTGTTCATGGTCAGATGATGGACGTTCGTATCGAAGTCAAAGTCCGTGTTTGGACGCAAGTATGCGGGGGAGATAATCTGTTTAGAATCAATCAAAAGTACCTGTCACGAAATCACATTTAATAACAACTGGATTAATCTGGCATTAATTAATTAATTACTAACCTGCAGGAAAACGCTGCAAACGGTCAAGAACTTGACAGTGAGCAAGTCCCCCATCAGGAAACAGAGATGCGATGATGATCTAACGAACTGTTTCTGCTTCAAGAAATTGAGGCGAAGCTCGATGAGTTCACTCTGGTTCCCCATTTGGAACTCGACCACCTGTCCGGAGTATTCAAAGTACCTCAAGGTGTGTCCTTCAAGCTCTAGAACATCCTTGTTGTGGCAGCTATCCATCACAAAGTTCTTCAGATTCGAATCTTTCCAGTCGGGATTCATAATGCTCAACGACCCCATTCCCCAACACCGTTCAAGCTTCAGGGTGTCCAAGATCGGACAAGAATTCACCAGCGACCTGAGTTGGTCCGAGGTTATGAGGGTATAACCGAGGCAAAGGGTTCTCAGAAACTGCAAGGATGTGAGCCTGCACAAGTTGAATAAAATTTTCGAATAAAGATTGATTCTTGAGTTGGTTCTTGAACTTCAAATAAAGAAGAAGCAAACCTGGAGAAGTCTACTTGGCAGGAGTAGAGCTTCAGGTACTCCATGTTTCCATGATATTGATACACTCGTTCGGGAAGGCGGAACAATGGGTCGCCTATTCGTGCCCATTTGGAGAAGTGGAGCTCGAGGTGCTCCACTCCCAGAGAAACCGCGTAGTTGATCGACGTCGTGATGACAATGGCGTCGTCCTGCGACCTGGACATTGCGAGCCTGAACTTCCATAGTTGGGTTTCCGGCGGGTGGTCTGCGAGGAACCACAGGATAGAGCCCACGAACAACTTCCTCTGTAACTGTTGAATTTCCTTCGACTGATCTCGCTCGATGAACGTCTCCTCGTCGAACTCCAAACTCTTCATCTCTCTTGATCGCTCGTGTAGTTTGGTCTACGGAATGGTATTTCCTGGTGTAATGTGGGTTTAGCGTTTCTTGGTTTTGGGGTCGTGGATCGTTTTTATGGCAGAGAAAGGTGGTAAAGGACGCAGCGTGGGTGTCTT
Organism: Hypericum androsaemum; assembly: GCA_963995505.1. NCBI lineage: Eukaryota > Viridiplantae > Streptophyta > Magnoliopsida > Malpighiales > Hypericaceae > Hypericum > Hypericum androsaemum. The sequence goes on from OZ023187.1 coordinate 16,372,807, forward strand.
GGATATATAGTTTGGATGCTATTTTTTAAGGACAAATTACCCTCACGTTACTGTATTTTGGTCACCCTTTTCTTAGGGTCCCTAAATTTTGGGAAATGATTTTTCCGTCCATAAGTTTTGATGATAATAGACTCTCGGATTCCTGGGGCCGGAATATTCTTTTTTCTCCGGTGAACCCCCACTTTAAATGACCCAAATACCCCTCCTATTTAAAAACAAAAAAAAACTCTTTCCTTCTTTCTCCCACCTCATCTCCATCCTCCAACCTTGAACCACAACTCAAAAATTAATAAACCCATATCGAAAATTAATAAACTCATATAAAAAATTTCTTGTTCGTTTTCATCAAAAAGAAAGAAATCCAGATCAAAAATTCTTTGTCCATCTCCATCGAAAAATAATTGAATCCCAGGAAACAAAATACAATTAAATTCTCTGTAGATCTTTTATTATTTTTTTCCATCTCACTAACTACTTCTCAATAACATAAAGGCAAAAGCCGAACCTCACATTAAAACCCAAAATTACAAGAATTGGGAAACCCTAGATTAGTACCACTACGAACAAGGAAGATTCGAAATCACAGAAGTAATTACAGCATGATAGAAGCCCCAACAGAGATTGAAAAATAAGGAATCAGATTTGAAACCTACCAAAAGCGGCGAAACAGGGAAGAAGCTTCGCCGCCTTTTCGAGGGAGAGTGGGTGTTGGATGATAATTGAAAGGGGATCGGCCGAGGTTCGAGTGTTGTTTTACTTGTGAGCTGAGATTGGATTGGGAAAGAACGCCCAGGGGAACGCCGTTCGGGCCCTCAAGGCATCCAACGTTTCCAAGCCGGAGATCGATGCCGCCATCCCATCCCTCAACTTGCTGAAGCTCGACAAGTACGAGATCGAGAGGCAGCTCCTCGCACCCGTCAACGGGCCCGATGGCGGCGACTCCAAGTGGATGATTTTATTTTATGGATTTAGGTTGGGTTTGGATTTTTAGGTTGGGGAAGATGACGAAGGTACCCAGATGGAATTTTTGGGTATTTTGTTCTTGGTTTTAGTTTAGGTATTTTTTTATTTTAGTTTTGATTAGTTATTTTTTATTCCCAGCAAAGAAGAAGAAGAAAGGGAAGGGAAGAAGATAAGGATGAAAGAACCCGAATTTACTGCTCAATGCTAATAATTGGAATTTGAAAGATAAGCGAGGTAAGATATTTTAGTGTTTTCGATTTAATTTGAAAGAACACCAATTTACCCGCCAAATCAGCAGCACAAAAAAGAACAATTTCTCCACATTTCTTAGTTCTAGCATTTCTTTCATTTTACGCTTCTATTGGCATACTTGCCTACAATAATACACCATATAAGAAACGACCGGATGACAGAGATGGGAAGTAAAATTAAAAGGGTCGGTATCCTTCAATGATAGAGAGAACAAGAGGAAGGTTGTTGCTGTAGGTGGCAACGAAAACAAGAGAATTAGTTGGAAATTAGGCAGAATCACACTATGCTTGAAATATCTCCTCAAGTAAACCTTAAAAGCACTCCTTCCTACCTTCTGCCTTTTTTTTATAAAAGTAAATGGTATATATTGATACTCTAAAGTATTTACATAATAGGATGCCAAGGGATTACACAGAGAGCGACGCCTAAGAACCCAGGTATCCCTCAAGTCCAGTTAAAAAAACAAGTACAAATAAAAGAAGCTATGCCAGGGCTCCAGTAGTAATGCCCACGTCCTGAAGATGAAGTTTGGAGGAAAGCCCAAACCAATATGACCATTCCGAAGTGCGCCTAGCCACGTTCAACAATACCTTGCCAAGCTTCTGCTGTGCTTCCATAGCTTCCTCTGCAGCTTTCATCCTGGCCACGGAATCTTCTTCACTATTCCTGATGATGTATGCAAGACGAGGAGGAGGAGGAGGAGGAGGAGGTGACGTGGCTGGCCACGTAGGGCGGGTCCGGGCAGCTCCAGCCACGTAGCCCGGGCAGGGTTCGGGCGGGTCCGGACAGCTCCGGGCAGCTGCCCGAGGCCCTTTTTGATGTTAATTGGAATAAGTATGACTCGATTGGTCAGTTTTTTACCACAGGGTACTAAAGTGATTTTGGGCGATACCACAGGGTACTAAAGTGGACTTTTCCCTATTTTTTATGGTCTACGTATTTATTCAAACTCGTGGAATGGGTACATACGCCGATCAATTGTTTAAGTATAACTTTTTATCATAAATTAAAATTCCTGAGATGTACTTGGAGTTATTTTCAAGTAAACAAAGTTCTTGTGGGAGGATCTCATCTTGTATGCAAATAGGTAATTTAATAAGAAATATCTCATAATATATTGTTTGTAAAAAGAAAATTATAATGGTTAATATGCTGCAAATGAAAATCAGTTGCGTTCTATGCTGCAATTTCCATGTTTTTTATACCATCTTGTATTGAGACATTCATTAAGTTAATTTATCTAAATTTGAGTCAGGTAGAACTTTTTGAATGGTAGTAAAAAAATTTCAAAAAATTTGTTTTTTAATAAATGGAAATCTTTATTAGTCAAAAGAAAAAAAATGTACATCAACGTACACCCATACTCAAGCTACCCCATATTTGGATAGTCAAGAACATCCTAAATTCTATCCGTACTGCAACTATGGGCCTAGGCACCCAAAGCGAGTACCAAGCTGCTCCTTCGCATAAGGCAGTACGAGATTGCAGATGTAGCTCAAATTTTGTCGCTGTAAAATCCAGTGAAAAAAACTAGAAAAGGAGCGCTAGTACTACGAAAACCTATAATAATATTTGAAACTCGAGTCTTAAAAGGGTCTTAGGAAAATATTTTGGTAATTGTCATTCCGATTGAGATATAATCTTGTACTTAAAAAAAGATATTTTGAATCATGTGGTTTACCACATTTTGACACATAGAGGCTCGAGGAGTTCCCCGAGCCAATTTTGACCCCGAGCCTCAGAACGACGTCGTTTTGAGGTTGATGTGGCGCGCCAACACACAATTTATTTAAGAAAAAAGTTTACTTTTATACCTTGTGGGTTCATTTTTTTAAGATAAGATCATGTACATTAAAAACGACCTTTTAAATCTTGTGGTTTCAACATTTTGGTAGTTATAGGCTCAAGGAGAGCCAATTTTGAGTTGAACCAAAAAATATCGTCGTTTTGAAATTGACTTGGCACGCCATGTTAGACATTTTAATTCTGTTTGGCAATAAGATTCAAAAGGTCATTTTTATGTACATGATCACATCTCAAAAAATTGTAAACAATAGGGTATAAAAATGAACTTGACAAAAAGAATGAAATGCTAGGGTTTTTTTTTCCATCCTCGTAGGGATTCAAGTATCTAGTTATCCAAACTAGTCTGAATCCTATGGCTGATGCGTACTTTATAATTTTTTAATAATAACTCGAACAATATCTTGGGAAAATTGGAAAGTGTATACAAAAATTAGATAATCTATTTGAAAATACATGGGTGATAAAATAATACAAATTTGGGGAGGTCGCTATTTATTATTGTCTTTTAACTTTGTGTATACAACGCGACTTGTTTATTTTCTCTAACTTTGTTCTACTACAATGTCACCCTTTATTTTGCCACTTCCATTTCAGGGACAATCAGGCCCTTTTCCTGGCCCTCCGTATCAGAAGTGAACACCTAACTGAGTGTCGTGATCCAGAGGAGGTATATATGCATCGTAGCAATAAGGATTGGAAGCTTTCGTCTGCAATCCGTCCAACGGAACAGGTTTCTTGTCCGGACCGAAAACTTCAATGTTGCCAATGTAAGCAGCTCTCCGGTATCCATCTTTAGGAAAATGTCCACTCCCCATTTGGGTTGTCGTGTGGACACCTCCAGGCTTACTGTTGTATCAGGGGCGGAGCCAGAAAATTTCGAGAGTGGAGGCAATATAATTTGATAATAGTACAGATTAATATTCTGGTTTTAATTTTTAGGTAGATTAATTTTTTTTTGGAATCAATTTCTAATTTTAATGGGAACATATGTTAAAAAATATACTAGTTATCAACAAAAAAAAATATTTAAGTGAGGGCAATTGCCCCCCACTCTCCTAAACGTGGCTCCGCCACTGTGTTGTATATTTCTCCGCCAAAATATACACGAGCTGAAGAATCTTGTAGTTGGGGTAACAACAGCGATGGCCAATATCCAATCAATATTCTGTGAGTGCTCCACAATAGCTTCCAGCTTCCTGTAGTTTGTTCCTGAGCAAAATAATTTCATTAGAGTAATTACTTTTTAATTAAAATAATAAAAAGTAGAGGACAAATTTGCAATGTCTTTATAGTTTGCCCTATTGTATTCTCCGGTCCTTGATAATTTTATATTTAATGGATATGACTTTTTATAAGGTCGAGAGGTGATATGATCGTAGAAGAATCTGTCGAAAAATATGAATTATAAGGGAGCCCTAAGCACGATAGGTCGATACCATGGCTACTTAAAGTCGATACCATGGCCACTTAAAGTTTCCGTCAACAACGATCTTCAATTAGTTAATAGAGTTTAAAAAAATGGAAAGAACTTATTTACCTTCTCAATTGGTAATGTGATCTTACGTGAATCACCACCTAAAATAGATATCGGATGGAGGATGGCTCCAAGAACAATATGCGGATTTGTTTGGATAAATCCCGAGCATAATAAATTGAAGCATCCAGCCTTCTTATACCAATTATCCTATTTTTTATAAGTAAAATAATTTCATTATTCTAAATCTTTTTACACAAGTAAAAAAAAACTCTTTATATATACTACGAGCAGAATAAATAACGACAAGAAACACATAACTCTTGTTATACTAATAAAAAGATATCAAATAAGATTACATCGAAAATACCCAACCTCAAAATAACTCAGATAACCAAATCAATCTGGTATAAAAAACATAATCAACAAGAAAGGCGGAAACCAAATGACTTCTTGGTTGTGAATCTAGAAAGTAATCAACATATGACGTCCAATTCAAATTTGTGTACTCACTGTCCAATATATAAAGAATCTTGGTTGATTGTCATTGAATAACCGTGGATAAACCTGCAAAGACAAAAATCTGGTTAGAAGTAGAAATGTACATACCAATGATAACCTACTTGGGTTTTCTATTGAGATTTTTTTCCTAAAATACAACAGACAAGTGAATTTATTTTCATACAATTACTCTTGTTTTCTTTTAGCTGGCCTTTTTAAACATGAGAATGTACTTACAATCCAACCAGCATGAAGTGCAGCGAGTTTGAGGTTAGCTTTACTATTCACGAGCCGAATCTGAGACATGCTGTACTCCATTCTGACAGACACGTTAGGTGCCCAAACGTTGATGTCTGCTTGTGCCCCAAGATATCTGCCTGTGTCGAGAAATCCCCATGCATACTATAACCCAATGACATAAAAACAAATAGGAATTAAGCAACTCCATCAAAAATTGTAAATCATGTCTAGGAATTAAATATTTCAAAAGTACAATTTATGGAATAAGTATGTTTCAGTACTTATCATATTCTGCATAAAACGACATAAGTTATGAGAACTTGCTGGAAATGTCATGGAGTAAGAGCGAGGGAGATTGGGGGTTTATTCACTTAATTATTTTTAATATCTAAAATGATGTATGAATAAATTAATCTGATTTCTAGCAATGTTAAGAAACTTAAAATCAAATAGTGAAATATTCTGAGCTATATTTTTGGAAGATTTACATAATTATATATGTTATAAACAATACCCATAACAAAGATTTCTGAAGTGCATTTACCCCTTATTTAATTAATCGTAAAACTACAAAAATTGTTGAAAAAAATAAAATACTTATTCCACAAATATATCTATAAAATTGACATCATTTTTTTTTACAGTTTTCTGGACTTTGTATCAATGGCATTAGAAAATATTTCCTACAAAATAAATGAAGAATTTACTTTGATCAAGCTAGTAGATACAAATAGCCTATACATAGATAATATTTCTCGGTTGCTCGGGCCCAAACTTTTGACTCAAAAACTCCTATAAACCATTCAAAATTTATTTGTAATTTGGTAAATCAAATTAGTATTATTGGCCGTTAAAATAATATATGGTTTGCTAAAAAAAGTATGAAACTACAGCACTCGAAAAGTATTTGTTTTGCTAAAAAATTCAAATCTGCTAGTCAAGATTTAAGTCATAACTTGATCCTCTAATCTTGTATGACTTCATTTATTTTAAGGTAACATCTTCCATTTTCTCATTTCGTATGTATATAAGATGAGTATTATTTATAAGCATCATTAGATCGAGAGTTTAAAAGTACAATTTTGGTAAGAAATAATACTACGAGGGAAAATTCAACTAATAATATACTAGCTATCTAGAAATGCCAATGGAATTACTAAATCGCATTGTTTTGAAAAACATAATAGATCAACTAAGAACTTTTGGACTAACCTCGTAGGGAATCTCAACTTCATTTGTAGGTTTCATCCCAAATATTTCAGAGAAGTAGATTTTGAAACTTCTTCTTCGGAAATTCTTCTTATTGGAATTGTTCTTTCTGGAGATGTCTCACCATTTAAATTCCACAATTGAAAAGTCATTGTTGAATTGAACTCATATGATCTTTTTTTAGGAAATCATATAATCTTTTTGGTAGCTCCTAATAATATGCAAGTAACAAGATCAAATTAAATATTCAAACTTTTGTTAATTATAGAAGAAAATATAACACAATCTTAATGTAAAACATTTTATTACCTTGGCTATCTTTCCTTTCAGTAAAGGATGACCAAAGGCCGTTTGATTGTGAAATAAAATATAATCTATAAGATCACCATGAGGACTCTGGATTTAAAAAAATTCCTGACAAATAAGTTATTATTACAACTAAAAAACGTATCATGACTTAAAATGAACAACAATTTTAATGTTTAAAATCTAAAAATTAATACTTTTATAGTTTTCTCGGCAGGCTTATTCATCTTCTTAAGGTATTTCCTTATCAGTGTTATCTTCTGTGCCTCATCTACTTCTAATGAAAATATAGGACAAGTTAAAGATACAATAAGAAGGAAGCACAAAAGAATAGTTGCAAATGGGTGTATCACAGTGCACCAACAAGAAGCCATCTTTAAGATATTATGGTTCTTGTCAATACTGAAATTTGTGGTTGTACTGTTGCAAATCATAAGTTTATATGAAGTGAGAGATGAAATTAATTGCAGCTTTTAAATTAATGACATTTAAGTAGTTTTTTTAAATTAAGGTAAGGTCGAAAGGTCAATAGAATGAATATGCTATAAAGGGAAATCAATGTTTGACTCTATCAATCTTACTGTGATACTCCGAAAATGATCTGTTCTATCTGAAATGCTTAAGTGATTTGATTTGACTATCTATACCAACAAGGTGCACCTTCTTTTCTGGCACACATCTTGAGAGAACTCCAAGGTTAAACGCGTTTGGCCGGGAGTAGGATCAGGATGGGTGACCTCCTGGAAAATTTCCCGGGATGCGTGCGAGTGAGGACAAAGCACGCTGAAAAAGATCCGTGTTGGTCTGTGGAGCCAGTCGATCGAATCACGGGGCGTTACATTTGGTATCAGAGCGACCTCGGCTTGTACGGTGTGGTTCGGGGATCGAATGTACCTGCAACCGAAGGATTCTGGGACTGTCTGTATCTGGCGCGACGAGGACGTCGTGTATTTAAGGAAGGGTGTATGTGATACCCCGAAAATGATCTGTTCTGTCTGAAATGCTTAAGTGATTTGATTTGACTATCCATACCAACAAGGTGCACCTTCTTTTCTGGCACACATCTTGAGAGAACTCCAAGGTTAAATGCGTTTGGCCGGGAGTAGGATCAGGATGGGTGACCTCCTGGGAAATTTCCCGGGATGCGTGCGAGTGAAGACAAAGCACACTGGAAAAGACCCGTGTTGGTCTGTGGAACCAGTCGATCGAATCACGGGGCGTTACACTTACTTTAAAAGATCAACTATTTACTAGTCAAAGGCTACAAGAAATTATTATTTAAAAGATTACCGGTCATGGATTTTGACCTTTTAAATTAAGCAATGTTCTCTCTCATTTAATGAATAATTTACATCGCGTTATATTCATGATGAGAGACGAATCCAAAGAGGTAATATCATGTTAATTTAAGAAGAAAATAACATGGAAAGGATATAATATTTTGAAATGTTCAATTTGTGTAATATGAATTCATAATATTTTTATGTGTTAAAAAACACTTTCATTACTTGGGGAAAAAAGAAGTCCACAAAATATATGTGTTTTACCATATAACAAACATTTATGTGGCCTTGCAAAATAAGCACAGATTACATTTCGATATTTGTTAATAAAATTCACCAGTATATATATATATATATATTTATATCTAGCTATATTTATCTATCTATACAACAGATATAGGGAAGGAAAATTTAAAACCGATACTTTAAAATTCGAGAATCGCTCTATCTAAATTTGAAAATTTTCTATAATACATATCCTTGTAATTTACTAATTTATCATTAAATTAAATTAAACCCCAATTCAATTAGAAAACTAAAACTCACATGCTTCTCTCCTAGCCTGGAGGTTTATAAAACATTACGTTTTTTACAAGTCTACCTAAAATCAAATTCTGTTACTTTTTTTAGACTTAAAATTTTTTTATTACCATTCTTAACTTGTCCTCAGAGAATGAAACATATTTATTTAGAATTTTCCTACGTGTTCCATATTTGAAGCATCACGAGTCAACCATGAATACCTCGATTTCACAAAATACTGAAAACAACCTATGGATAGAGAATCGTGAATCCGTTGATAATGAGAATATCGAAAGGCGACACAGAATTAAGAAAATTCTTAATTTTATTTATCAAATTTTAACTATCAAAACAATAGAGAAGGTCCTAGTTATAAATAACCAAAAAAACCTATTATGTAATATTCTACTATAAATCAAACTCCTAATATTAATCCAAAAAATTTAGATAATGATTAAAGGCTGAATTATAGCGATCAGTTCTTATGTACAGGCTGAATTACAAGAAATGCTTAGACATTATAAATACGAAGATCTTGCTCACGTTGATGTTGTGTTTAGCGTAGCATTCATTGCCCCTGCATAAGCCTTTGCCTGTACAAAAATAGCACAAATATTATCGTATTTAGGACTATTGACTAACGAGTACAATTAGGTATAATAAAAATGATTATAAATTATGTTACAATTATAAAATAGTATGAGATTGAATACCACAAAAATAGTCTCAAACGACAACTCAATTGAGGAGTTATTGTTTGTGTCATTTGACAAATTAGTGTCATTTGGTTTCAATACCAAATGACATAATTATACCAATAATCCCATCACATCTAAATATTCAATCTTTATTTTCTTACATGTCCACTATAAGACATTGTTGTTATAGTGTCAAAGGTGAATTTCTAAGTGTTACTACTTAGAAATTCTAGAATTCTTGAGCAGTCCTAAAAGTGTGTTTGTCAGAACTCGTTGGCAATAAATAATGGAGAAAAATAGTACTTTAAGGATAGTCTCAAGAATACAAGATTGAAGACCTCCATCAGATTGGTTTGAAGCATCGTCGAGTCAATCATTTGGCATTCATTTAACGACTCTATAATTAGGTTTGGACTGTAATATTAATTACATAAACAATAAGCGAAAGCGTACCAGTTTGGTTGATGAAGAACTCAGCTTCTTAAAATTATACATACCGATAATATTGACTATTTATTGACCATCTTTAATGTGTAAAAGTATTTTACCACTGTTATGTGATTTTCACGTTATAGTTATGTCTATTTACTTCATGAAAATTCTCAAACATTTAATGTCTTTGAGATTTAACTGAATGAAGTAGAAAAGATAATTAGATATGAATGTGAAAATAGTAAGGTATGATAGAGGTAGTAAATATTATAGCAGACATGATGAAAATGGTCAATATTTTGGTCAACTTTTAAAGTTCCTCGGAAAGAAAAAATTGAACTTTAATGGTTAGGAGAATGATGAGTACCCATCTCATAGTGGACATATACTCTCTAACTGTTGTGCATAATTGAATAGGGTTCCTTGTAAAGTTGTCCATTAAACTCTTGAAGAGTTGTGGGCAAAAGGATACCTTTTATAAGGCACCTGCATGTTGGAGTTTTCCAGTGGTAATGAGATTGTATAATCCATATAAAAGTAAATTAGATTCTCTAACGTTGGGTAATTATTTAGTTACCTAGAGAAATCTAAAGGGTACAAATTTTACTGTCTAAGCCATAGTTTCAGAATTGCTAAAACTCGAAATGCAAGGTTCATATAAAATGATGAAGTTAGTAGGAGTAATGAAAATTAAAGGGTACAATTATGAAAGTAGGGGTTAATATTAATTTGCATGTATTGATATTTACTTTCATAAACGTACCACATGTCATTCCAAATGTTGAAGTAATGCAAGTCAACATGAATGAATATTTGAGTCAACAAGTACCAAATGAATAAACTAACTCACTAAATTTAAATGAGCATTAACCACATATGGTAGCATTGAGGTATTCCCAATGGGAATGAAAGTCAGAATGCTCTGTGGTATATTTGCATGAATATAGACGTTATATTAAAGTCAATAATTCAGTTTCGTTTTTACAAGCTATTAAATTATTTGAGTCTAAGAAATGAATGAATGCTATGAAGAAAAGAGTTAAAATTCATAGAAAAGAAAAAGTCTATAATATTGTCAAATTGCTGAATATTTAAGAGGCTTGCGTGTTAATGGGTCTTCAAGACCAAGCGTGACCCCAATGACAATATCGAACAATATAAAACTAGACTTGTAACCAAGAATTTTACTCAGAAAAGTGGCATTTATTATAGCAAGACTTTTTCTGCAATCTCAAATAAAGATTCTTTAAGAATAATTATAGCATTGATGACTCATTATGGTCTAGAGTTACACTAAAGAATGTGAAAATAATCATTCTTAATGGGGCCTTTAAGAGAAAATTTATAGAATCAACTTGAAAGATTTGAGGTTGAAAGAAAAGAATTATTGGTGTACAAACTTAAGATGTCAATAAAGGCTTATATTTTCTTCATGACAAATGTATCTTAATGTTCATGATACTAGTATATCTTTTGGTATTAAGGGAAATATCGTTGACCGATATATATACCAAAAGGTCAATGTGAGCAAATTTTTGTGAAGTCTTATGTTGATGATATTTTGCTTGCTACAAATAATTTAGGAACTTTATGTGAGACTAAAGATTTTATCTTAGATGAATGATTGAGGTGAATCATTCGATGTGATTGAAATATAATATTCTATAATAGTTCACAAGTTTGCTATAATTGTTACCCACAAGAAACTTAGTCTCATTAATTTGATTCCTAAATATTAAATGCTCATGTATAGGACTCGGCACATTAAAAGTGTCAGATATTTAGTTTCATGGTTGTCTTATTTCCATTTTAAAGGGACAATATTATGGAAGATTGCTAAGTAATATATTATTGGCATTGCTCAATATGAAAATTAAGATTGTGACATATTTTGAAGTCATGATTAATGGATTATGACTAAGGAACTCATTTTAGGACTTTGGAGATTGTCGATGCCATTATCAAGTCGCTGAAAATTTATTGCCTTAGTAGTATGTTTCTCTAAAGATTTCAAATACTGTGAAAGTGTTAATCACATGAAGTTCAAGTATTTCATCGCTAATGACAAAGGTTACATGAGTGTCTGCATGGACTTCCAAATTTACCTCAAATTTTGTTTGTGTATCGACGTCATAGGAATCGAGATGTGCAACCGAGAATAAGGGTCTTCCGGAACCCTAAAGGACGTGAAATTGGAGAAGATTAGTAAAAATTTTTTTGAAAAATATGGCACAACTTAGTCGTACAAGTAAGAGATTTATTTAATCATAACAAACAGTAAGAAGAAAAAAAACCAACTAGAAGGCCATTGGATTTATTATAAAATAGAATCTAGAAAAGAGAGGTGTCGATTTAGTCCTACAACTTGAAGGCAAGAAAAAGAGAGAGAAAATATTGATCTAATTCTATTGATTATTGATACAGTTCTTTAAAAACATCGATCAAATTACATTGAGCAAACCTAGAGAATACCAAGTTGCAGCAGAAGAGCTTCAGGAACTCAGAATTTACATGATGTCGATACACTTCTTTAGGATGGATGAAGATGAACGATATTGTTTTGTTTCAATACAACTTGTTTACGGGTATCCCGAATCAAGTAAAAGAGTGGAACTTTAGAAGAAGAAAAAACTAGAATAAGAATATTAGGAAAAGTCCACTTTATACGTATGACAGAAAATCACTTGATTAAAACACAAATTTAAAAAAAGAAAAATATTCATAGGTCGTTTTTGTTTGACAAAATATATTAATTAGGATAACCTAATATTGGTTAGTTCCTGTTATTTTATAAATCAAATAATTAGTTCCTAAACCTAACTTTCAGTATTTTATAAATCAAATAATTAGTTCCTAAACCTAACTTTCAGTCATTTTTTTGACGAGACATTATTTAAAGTGACAAAAATACCCATACTCAATACAAAATAACATATTTGTCATTTTAATTATAAAAAAATTAAAGAAGCAGCAATCAACCGACGTTCACTGCCGCTTTAAAATTATATCCTTGGATACTGAATTGGGTGGATAATCATGTTAAGCATATGTCACTAAAATATAAACTAAAAAATATTTTGTCACATTCTTAATGTGAATGCGAGGATGGGTCATGGAGAATAAATAGAACCAAGCGGGCTACGATGGTATGCCAAAGTAGTTTAAAAAAATTATTAGAGCAAATTGTCCTCAGGTCTCTGGAGTTTGTTTAAATTACTGTTTTATTCTCTCTTGTTTCGAAATTGAAACTTGGATCTCCCTAGTTTACTTTTATAGTACTCTCAAATCCCTCGCTGATGTCAGCATTTTTAATATTTCTAAAAAGATAATTTTACCCTTCAAAAAGGGACCCATTTTCAACCTTCGCTCAACTCTTCCCTGTCACTCCACGGAGTCATCGTAACTCCAGCCTGGTGCCGTCCAAGGCCTCTTGACGACCCACTGGCATTTCTTGCGTACCACCTTCGTCCGACGGCGAGGACCGTTTCTCGCGTGGCCTCAGTGGTCGCTTTTGCTGCATCCCGAGCCGAGCCGGCCAAGCCGCCGGTTCTGAAGTCTCGCCTCAAGAGGCTCTTCGACTGGCAGTTCCCCAGCGTGCTGAAGATCTCGTCCGTAGACAAGCCAGCCGCCGGCGAGCAGCCATCATTCCCGGCGGCGAAGGACGCCGAGTCCAGCCTGAGAGGTTTCTCCAATTTCAATTTCAATTCTGATGTCTGCTGCCCGAGGATCGTACCACCTTCATCCAGGCGTTTCTCGCATCCAGGAAATTGAGTTTGTCTTGAGGAGCCGCACTTGCAATGTCCTGTCCCGCCTTCAGGGCTTCGTCGGTACTTGAACAATAGTGGCGGTGACGGTGACCCAAGCTTGGGCTGGAGAAGAGGCGGACGAAGGTTGAAGATGGGTCCAAGGGTATAATGGTCATTTTAAAAATATTACAAATGATGACATTAGCGAGGGACCTAAGAGTACAATAAAAGCAAACTAGGGGACTAAAGTTTTGATTTTGAAACAGCAGGGAGTAAAACAGTAATTTAAGCAAACTCTAGGGACCTGAGGATAATTTGATCAAAATACTATTATTTTGAAATTTTTGGTTTGATATGAAATTTATAACATAATATTATGTTTAGGCTAATTTTGTAAATTGCTCACCCGAGTTCCATGTCATAGCACGTAGGGATGGCAATGGGTAGGGTATGGGTAGGGTAGGGTATTGATAGGACCCTACCCATACCCTAATTTTTTTGGATGGACCCATACCCTACCCTCGACCCTACAAATTTTTTTTGTTAGATTCCTACCCTACCCTCCTGGAGACCCAGGGTCTACAGGGTCCGACCCTTTAACGTTATGCATTTTGATAATTTTCAATCAAAACTTAATTTTTATATAAAATTTAAATAAATTCAAGACATCTACTACGTTACACATCAATATTCAATAGAAAATTGATAAAACATCAAATTTTGCAATTTAATTTCAATAGTCAAAGATTTTTTTTTAGAGTTTGAAATACATAAATAATTCAATAAAAAAAATATAGCATGTCAGCTTCTAGTGATCCATTATTCACGACATCTACTAAGCTGGTTGCGGAATAACATAATAAATATGTTAAAATTAACCGTAAAGTATATTATATATATTATTAATACGGTCTAACAAGGGTCTAACTAGAGTCTAATTAGGGTAGAGTCTAAAATAGGGTAAAAATGTAAGGGTATGGTCCGACCCACGGGGTCTAGCTATGGATTCATACCCTACCCTAGACCCTACCTCTAAACATGGACCCATACCCATATCCTACCCTAGACCCAGTTAAAGTCAACATACCCTAGATCCGTAGGGTAAAGGTAGGGTTCGACCCTCAGGGTATGAGTTTTTCTGCCATCCCTAATAGCACGTTAGTGAATAAATTGATTTTTATATATTTCTAATAAAATTGAGAAAGAGTATTGATATATATAAAGCGTCTAATCAATAAGAATCTCTCGGGACAACATTTCAGTTATGATCATGTTGGAGGTCAAATATCCTTTTCCCCGCAACAGATCAAAAGTTAAATAATCATCGCATACTTTTTAATCACTAGATTAAATAACAAGCGCATATGTTTCAATCACTTAAAATACTCTAGATTGGCAATTATATTCTGGAAAGGGACTGACCGCCGACTTAAGCCTAGCATTTTCATTTTATGTTTGGTCTAAAGTTGAGAATGGTGGGTAGGATCCACAACGTATCAATTCTGAAGCCAAATTGGATTACTATAATCAGCAAAAAGCACCTAAACCACCAAATTGGATTTATATATTGGGTCGGTAGGTTGGGCTCGGCGCCGCTCTACCATGTAAACGTGCGTCGCGTGTCTATAAATGCACATAAACATATATCTGAACTTATTTAAATTAACATATATATGTATTATCTTGGTAATAAATTGTTTACATGACACTTATTATGAAAATAAGTAAAATCATTCGTTTTTCAACGTACAATCAAACATTAGAATTTTATATTATTGAAATAGAGGTACTTATGAGTATATTTTTTAATAACTTACATTAAAATGTCAAAATTATTTGTAAACTAATACATCGATTAAGTATGATGATAACAAACTCGGCACACTATACAAGAGATAACAAGGATATGTTTTTAAGGGTATATAAGTAATTTTCATGATAAAAAGACCAATCACGTCATTGGGGATCCAAAATTATAATAAAACTAAATACAAAAAATGAAAAAATCACTTTTGAAAAATGAGAGTTCATTGCGGACATATTACCAAACTCCAAGAATCCGAAAGTAATTTACCTTTCGATTACTTATGTAACATGTAGGCATTTTTCTTTGGGTGTAATTATTATAAAGGGACATATATAAAATAAATTTACTAATAAAAATCAATGTAATTGATTCGTATCATTTAAAAAGGGTTTCCAGTTTAATTCTTGATTTGTTTCAAATTCCGTAACCGGCATTGCATTATACTTCATCCTCGACGAGGCTTTGTGTGATGGAACAATATCTGAACTTTATATGGCTTCCTTTATACGTAAATCTGGGGTGTAACGTGTAAAGCGTTTGGAGCTGTGCTGTATAGGACTGATTGTTTAGGGAATCCATGTAACACTCTTGGTTTTTAATATAACTACGAACAAGAGCAAGTAACAAAAAATACTTTAGCTTTCTCAATTGTCAAACTAAAAAATTCTTATAAAGAAACACGAGCAAGTAACAAAACCATAAAAAATCTTAAAATTCTGGCCATGTTCCACGCTCCAAAATTAAAGCTGGTAACCCGTTTGATCAACGCTAAACCTAAACCTTGAAATATTTACAAATTGTTTTAAAATTTAAAGCGTGTTTCTAAAAAACAATTGTTTAAAAACATTATTAATTCCAAAACAAAATTTGGAATTCCGAGACAGTTCTTTAATTTATTTGTCAGACTAAATTGAATTAAACTATATTATTTCGTGTCGGAACTTGCAAATGTAACAAATTAGATCCGGTACATTAAAAACACAGGTATGGGCCGTATGTCTCATCAAAGAGCCAAAAGGAAAATTTATTTTTCAAAATATTTAGTTTCAAAACTTAAAAGTTAGAACTTTCGTTCATATAAAAATAACTCTATAAGTTCATGTATGGCTATGAAGATATGGGTTTTTTTTATGTTGCAACGTTTTTGGGGATTTTAGTTGTCGAGGAATAATGCAATCTTTTGAAACGATAGATACAACCGAGAGTTTCTTATTCATGTCATCCTGATTCGGACACATAAAAGGTTTCGGTGATCCAATTCTGTCTCGGAAGGAACATCATGATCTACTATTATACTTATAATCACGGTGAATAGGGGTGTACTTAGCAATTAGGTTTTGCCTTGTGCTTTTGGTGTAAATTTTCGATGTATATAAAATAGATTTACTTACCAAAAAAATTCATGTCGAATATTGGATATAACATTATCCAAAGAAAAATTTATTCCGTTAATTATTCTGTATATTGTTTAGCTAGTCTAAAAATATTTTCAAATTTAAACAAAAGTAAACTAAAAAAATGAGGTTTCCATCTCCATTGGCATCAAGTTCAATCAAAAGTTCAATTTTTAAGACTAGGAACATCAACACCTCTCACGAGAGGGTCACGCTGATGTGTAAAAAAAAATTTTAAAAAGGAAAAATTAAATGGGGGAGAGGGAGGGGAGTGGATTGAGTACGGAGTGAAGGAATTGATTCCGTACGGTTTGGAGTGAAGGGGGACCGCAGCGGCAAACACATGTATGTGATAATGGCAAGCGCAGTTATGTGATAATGGCAAGTACAGTTATGTGATAATGGCATGTGTATTTGTGACAACGGCAAGTCCCGTTTATGATAATGGCGAACGTAGTTTTTTTCATTTTGGTCCCCCGTATTTTAGCATTTTTGCAAAAAGGCCATACTGGCACGCACAGTTATGTGATACTGGCATGTCCAGTTATGTGATACTGGCATGCACACTTATGTGATAACGGTATTTGTATCTGGCATGTGTTTGTGCGTGGCTTTTTTTATTTTGGTCCCCGTATTTTAGCGTATTTGCAAAAAAATCCCCGCGTGTCTTCATTCCGAACGGTTCGAAATCTGAGCATTCTGTACCCAATCCATACCCGAGAGGAAGAGGGAGGGCCACAACCCTGGGGCAAGAGTCACCTCGCCCTCGCCTCTCATTATTATAATAATATATATATATTTTTTTTATATCTACTTAGTTATACTTGACACAATGTTATTAGTATAAATAGATTTTTTCGGATATGCAAGTTCATATTTTTTAAATCTCTATAAATAGAGTCCAATGTTAACATATTTTTCTTATTATAATTATAAATAATTATTTTTGTAAATTAATTATAAATTTTATATAAAAAAATGATAGTAGATAATATGTGGATGAAAAAGAAATTAATTATTTATTCCGTGACCCTGAGTTGCTGATGTGAGTAGAAAAAATATAATGGAATTGAGTTGGGTATGAATGAGAGAGAAATTAATTATTTATTCCATGGGATATGGATTGGGCACGGAATGCTCAGATTCCAAACTGTTCGGAATGAAGACACGCGGGGACTTTTTGGCAAATACGCTAAAATACGGGGACCAAAATAAAAAAAGCCACGCAGAAACTTAGGCCGGATACAAATGCCATTATCACGTAACTGCGTATGCCAGTATCACATAACTGTGCATGCCAGTATCACATAACTGTGCATGCCAGTGTGACCTTTTTGCAAAAATGCTAAAATATGGGGGACCAAAATAAAAAAAACCACGCGCGCCATTATGATCAACGGGGACTTGCCACTGTCACAAATACACATGCCATTATCACATAACTGCGCTTGCCATTATCACATAACTACGCTTGCCACAGCGGTCCCCCTTCACTCCAAACCGTCCAGAATCGGTTCCTTCACTCCGTGCTCAATCCACTCCCTTATTCCATGACCCTGGGTTGTTGGGTCACTGATGCAGATAGTCTCACTAAAAAGAGTATTTAAAAATATTTTATACATTTTGATGTAATCGAGTAATCTGACAAGGAAATGATAGAGTTCTCTTCTGTTTCTTGCCAGATTACTTTTTTTCCTTCTAAAAATATTAATCTGACAAGGAACTGATAGACTTAAAAAGGTCCAATTATAAGATCGCATTTCAAGAAATATGCGGATCAAAAACCGCAAATAGTATCTGTGGTATTCTACTTTAAATAGTTGTTAAATTCTACTTTAATATTATGTGATATTGTGCCAAATCATTTTAGTATCTGTGGTTAAATGAAAGAGAAACGCATTAAATTGCATTTTGTTGAAATTTAATGCGTTACATCCTATACTTTGTTTGATCACTATTGCAATTTTGTTGAAATTTTATTCAAACATAAGCTAACTAATTTAAATTTTAGTCGAGTAACGCATTACATTCTAACTTCTCATATGTAATCCATAATTTATCATATCTAAAATTTAACTAGTTGGTAGATCTTTAAGTATATATTGGGCCAGATAATTTACCTCTTGCCTAGAATCACATTTTAGTGGCAAAATCAGTTCCTACGAGCACAATAAATTATAAAATCAATCAATTTTAATATTGACTGATTCGACGCGTAATTAACAAATAATTACGTGTTAAACACGTTTAATTAACAAATTAATTCGTTAATAATAAATCACTTACTTGTTGAAGTAAGAAGTCCACAGGTTCGGGTCCACAATGTCTTCGCGCTAGTCGAATTACGATCACATTTTAACGGATTCGTAATTGATTTTTACGAGATTTCCTCTATAGAAAATCTGATCAAAATTCAGGAACTAATCCAGAATTTTTCCTTTCTTATTGAGTGGTTATGGACAAACTTCACAATTGGTCAAGCAGATTTTCCTATAAAAGGGGAAATCCGGCACACCAAAACACGCCACGTGGCACTACTGGGACGCATGTATGTCACGTGGCGTGCCACATGGCACTTTGGACTGCATGTCCACCACGTGGCGCCACGTTAGCGTGCCACATGGGCCGCCACCTTCGGTGGCAACTGCGTCAGCGCCACACCACGCTAACGTGGCGCCTACGTGGCATCGGGCCGGTCAATGCGGGTTGACCGGCCCATCCAACCCAGCTAATGGGCCTGGGCCCAATCAGGCACAATAATAATTACCTGATGGGCCCAAGGTCCAACATCTCCCACTCAATTATTATTGACCTTGATCAACAGCTATCAGATTTCTTTAAAGGATTTCGTGCGACCAGCACACGTCGAGTATGTTAAGCCAAATTCAAGAGCACGGACACTCAGGCTACTTGAATAGTAGCATCTCGATAACCTTCTTGTATAATGTATGCTATTACCCCAGGACTCATGTCACATTCCATTGTTCACATCAGTGATTTCAAACAATTATATTCGGGTTCACTATTGTACTTTTCAATACAATTGGTGCACCTGAACCACGAAACTCAGAATGTGATGAACATAGTTCATTCTCCCTTAACTATATTCTTTTCATAATGATACAGCCTGCTTTTCTGGTCAGCCCTGCCAGGTCGAATCGCTATGCCATAACCTTTTCATGAACTTTTCAAGCTAGCAGCACTGGACCATACTTCCAGAATTTATTTAGGATCTTAAGGGTAGGTTTCGGGAATCCCAGTTCTCGAAAATTAGTCTCACACCAGAGATTGTGAAATCACTCAATATTTTTATCCCATCCAGTGGTCGAGTAGCACACATGATACTAATCACGTATTACGGTGTACTTTCCTTTTTAAAGGAACACATGTCATTTAACACCATACTAGAGTATCAGCCTTAGCTTAATTCTAGGCTAATAGGACAGACAGTATGATAAGTTCCACTTATATCTGATCATATGGATTGTAAAAAATCTAAATGCAGCAACTTATTCCTACATCCCATAAGGAAACTTGCTCTTGAGCAAGACGGCATTCCGTCATAGGACATGCACTTATGAATGTCCAATAACTGCCTCATCTCATCTAGGAATCAACTTCGAGGTAAACACCCGTGTGAGTGGGCTACTTCTCTGTCCGACATGTTTCATAATTAACTCATATTGCCAAACAAAACTCCTTTATTCCAACTAATTAGATTACAAATAAAACCGTCGTAAACCCAGTGACTTAACAGGTCTCTCGAACACTTCTCGAGATAATGCTTTAGTCATTGGATCTGCGGCCATATCTTGTGTAGATATGTGTTTCATACACAGTTCTTTATATTTTATTAAATTTCTAACAAAGTGAAATTTAATATCGATATGCTTAGCCCTGCTATGGAATCTAGGATCCTTAGCATATGCTACAGCTGCCTGGTTGTCACAGAATAGACTCACGGGCTCCGTCGAGTTGATCAGGGAGAGATGGCTTAAGAATATCTTCAACCATACCGCTTCTTGTGTAGCATGAGCTGAAGCTACATATTCTGCTTCCATTGTTGACAGGGATACACATGTTTGCTTCTTACTGCTCCATGAGATAGCACCCCCGTTCAACAAGAAAATGAATCCAGATGTAGACTTTTTCTTATCCACACTGCCTCCCCAATCAGCATCAGTATAGCCACTCAATATCAGGTCACGGCCTTGATAGCACAAGGAATATTCTGCAGTAGTGTTCAAATATTTCAAAATTCCTTTGACAGCCTTCCAGTGAGCACTGCCTGGATCAGACTGATATCTGCTTGCTATCCCAATAGCATAGCAAATATCAGGTCTAGTACACAACATTGCGTACATCAGGCATCCAACTGCATTGGCATAAGGAATCTTCTCCATGTCCTCACGTTGTTTAGCTATTTTTGGGCACATGTCCTTACCCAAATTATGACCTTTAACCAATGGGACATACTTTGGGTTACTGTGATCACAATTGAAACGTTCTACTACTTTGCGAATATATATCTCTTGTGAAAGAGACTCTATTCTTTTCGAACGATTCTTCGAAATCTTAACTCCGAGTATGTAATCCACTTCGCCCATGTCTTTTATTTCAAAGTTGGAAGATAACCAATCTTTGATTTCGACAAGAAATCCCATGTCATTTCCAGCTAAAAGTATGTCATCAATATATAAAGTGATGATAACAAACGTCTTTCCTGATCGCTTAACATACACGCAGTGATCTTCGTCTATCATTATAAAATCATGCGCCATGATCGTATTATAAAAAAAAATATACCACTGTCTAGATGACTGCTTAAGACCATAAATTGATCTATTCAATTTGCAAACTTTGTGTTCGCAGCCTTTTTGAATGTAGCCCTCAGGCTGAATCATGTAGATTTCTTCATCCAATTCTCCATGGAGAAAAGCAGTCTTTACATCTATTTGATGTAATTCTAGATTTATGTTAGCAACCACAGCTAAAATGACCCTAATTGACGTAAATCTAACAACAGGTGCAAAAGTCTCCTCATAGTCTATCCCAGCATGTTGTTTGAATCCTTGGGCAACCAAATGCGCTTTGTATCTTTCGATACTGCCATCTGCATTGCGCTTGATTTTGAGAATCCACTTATTCCCAATTGCCCTACGCCCATTAGATAGGTCAACCAGATCCCAAACCTGGTTTTTGATCATAGAAGATATTTTTTCCTCCATTGCATTCATCCATTCATTTCGTTTTGGAGATGACAAAACTCCAGATACATTCTTTGGTTCATCTTCATCCTATAGGATGGCCAGAAGAATTTCACTTGGTCCACTAAATTTCTTTAGTGACACCAAGAATGCATTAGCCTCGCCTTCGATGTCAAATCGTCGGCGTGGTATGCTAGTTCTGCTAGACCTACGGTATTCTCAGTTTTGATAAACATCTCTCATATATTCATCATATTCAGGAATCGCACTCCCACTGGGCAGAAATACCGTACTCCCACTAGAATAAGGAATTATCTCCCTTTCAGGACTCAGATCATGACCTTCCGGATCATTTTGAGTTGGAAAATCTCTATCTTCCTCCTCAATTCTCCCACTCGGAAGAAGTGATCCAGATGGCTCTGGTTCATTTGTCTCATAAAGGGTAAGGTCATTACTAACCTTTCCCAACTTTGGAAATTTATTTTCCAAAAATGTGACATCGCGTGATTCAAATTCTGTTACATGTCCATTGTCCAGTTCACCCACGAACAAGTACCATTTAGATACCTCTGGGTATCTTATAAAGATACTTTTTCTACCTCTCGGTCCTAATTTACTGAAAGCACTTGAGATAGAATGGACATATGACGCACACCCCCATGGCTTAAAATAGGATAAATCGGACTTCCGATCTGTCCACATTTCGTAATGAGTGGCTGTAATAGACTTAGAGGGAACACAGTTTAGAACGTATGCGGCAGTCAGGAGCGCATCTCCATAGAATGATATAGGCAAACTTGCCTCTGCCATCATCGATCTAACCATATCAAGAAGGGTTCTATTCCTTCTTTCAGCAACTCCGTTTTGCTGGGGTGTATAAGGAATGGACAACTGATGTTCAATCCCTTTTTCAATACATAGAGCTTTGAACTCATCTGAAAGATATTCACGGCCACGATCAGTTCGTAAGGCCTTTATCTTTCCATCCTTCTGATTCTCAACAAAATGCATGTATGTCATGAAGCAGTTTAAGGCTTCAGACTTGTGAGAAATCAGGTATATCAGACCATATCTAGTATAGTTGTCAATAAAGGTGATGAAGTAATATGCTCCATGCCTTGCCCTCACGTTCATTGGACCACATATGTCAGAATGGACTAGTTGTAGTGGAAATTTGGCTCTAGCCCCAGTATCGAAAGGTTTTCTAGTGCTTTTCCCTTCTAGACAGGATACGCATCTGGGTAATATAGATTTCTCTATATTTTCCAACAATCATGCCTTAGCTATACGGTTTAAACGATCCTGACCGATATGGCTAAGTCTAGAAAGCCATAGTTTAATATCATTCTCTGATGAGTTTGAACTAGTGACAAAGGAAAAACTTTCACAAGGATCAATATTCAGAATTAAAAAACCTTCTGATATATATCCAAGGCCAAAATAGGCATCATCCAAAAATAATCTAACGATGTCGTCCTCAAACGACAACCAAAAATCTAAAGACATTAAGGCCGAAACAGAGATCAGGTTCCTTCGAATGTCTGGAGCATATAACACGTCATGTAAAAGAAGGGCACGACCACCACGAAGGTGTAATCTACAAGTGCCCATACTTTTCACATCCACGCACGAGTTGTTACCAACAAAAATAGTTTTTGCTCCAGCCGGTAACCGCCTGTACTCAATGAACGAACAACGGTCTCTAGCTATATGGTCTGTTGCTCCTGAATCAATCACCCACATAGAATGTGACTCAGTTAGAAGGGTACAAAAGAGGATACATACAACTTACTCACACTTGAGTTTAGATGTACCTGCTTGGGCATCTTGTAATCTTTTGCAAAATGTCCCTTTTGTTGACAGTTAAAACATTTCACTTTTGAAATGTTAAACCGCTTGTTCTTTTTAGCCTTAGAGTCATCCAACTTGGTTCCATGATTTTCAGCCTTTGGAGTTTGTTTACACTTACCCTTCCCTTTATCTTTTTTCTTTTTCCCACCACTCTCAGTCGAACAAATCGAATGGACTTCAGGGTGAGATTTCATAGCTAGGAGGCGATCTTCCTCCAGCTCAAGGTATCTGGCAACATCATCAAATATTATCAAATGATCAGAATGGGTAAGATTCATCTTCATCTGTTCCCAACTTGGTGGTAGAGAACGGATGACAGCTTGAATCTGCTGCTCGTTGCTAAGTATGTGACCAGCCTCTGCTAGTTCACTGATCATATTGGACATCACTCTTAAGTGTTTCCTCATGGAAACCTCCAGACGCTTTTTAAAGGTGTCAAACCTTATGGTCAAAGTACGCAGCTTCGACACTGAAAGCTTTCCGAATTTTTGTTTGAGAGCATCCCATAACTCTTTCGCGTTGTCATGCACGCGAAATTGTCGGGTGATATCATCCATCATTGAACTTAGCAAAATCAATCGAGCAGTAGTGTTCTTTCTTTTCCAAATAACATAAGCTTCTTTGTCTCGCTTATGTTGAGCAGTTGTGCCTTCTTCAGGCTCATCCATTATCACATGTATGTGCTCCAGAACCTCTTGTTCCTCAAGCACATATTGAATTTTCATGCTCCAATTTTCATAGTTTTCACCGTTGAGTTTTAACTCATGGTTTAACTCAGCTATGATGGATCTAGAAGCAACTGACATTTCTATAGGGATTTTTAATATGAGAAAATATTAGAAATTTGATTTGGCAATATGATACAATTTACTATACATTCATAACTTTTAACGATATGAAGTTCTTGATTAATCTCAAAATCGAAGTGAGCGCGGGCATGCTTCCCCTCACCATTCAAGTATTAATCTTAAACTTCAACCGTTTAAAGTTCATCGATAGTAAACTCAAGTGGAAGTAATTAAACAAACATCTTTATTTAATTACATGTTTGACACATGCATTTGTACACTCTGAGTATGCTCGCACATGCACAAAAACTCAGACAAGGTCTCAACCTATTGTACAGAAATCTCCCAAAAATAACATATGTACATGGGGACAGTTAAACATAACATATAATCACACAGGGATCGGATGTCCAGGCGATCCGGTAGGAGAATCCAGATACATATCTGGATCTGGGTCCGAAGACGATCCTATAGGGACCGGGTGCGAGGACGATCCGGCGAAGGATTCCAAGTTCATTGCTAGAACCGGGATCGATTCCATAATCCAAATGATCAAGAGCGGAGGAAAACTATAATAGTATTCCTTAGTGAGGTAGCGGTTCAAGATCAAACCGCTTCGCAGCTCCAGAACAGGAGAAGGTATCATTTCTCTGCGAAGACCCCTTTCCTCGAGATAGTGGATCAACCCATAGAGATCATCTCTATGGGTATTGAACTCAGGCTCCGAGAAGACACACATATCTTCACGGATTTTCAGCGCGACCAGGAGGTCTTGAAACATGGAGATCCAGTCCTCTCCATGATCATACCCTCCGGCCCAGATGCAGTCTTGCATCTCCCGGTGAACAGCCTCGACGTGCTCAACGATAACATACATGTCATCCTTAGGCACACGCAGCGGTAAACGGTGCTTCAGAACCTTTTGTCGAAGTTCTGTTGCACAGAAGTTCAGATACATTCCTCCAGTAGCCATCAAATCTTGCAACAATTGCAATTCAATTTTGGGTTAATTCTCATATTCTCCCAAAATATGATTGAAAAACTCATTTTTCAATCTTTTGATGATGGATCAATTTATGTGATTTTAGTTGAATTTAACATATCTTGGAACTCGTTCCAAAATATTTTTCTTTTAAGTTTATTAAAAATATCGTTATAATTTTACTAAACCTAATTGACAAAAATTTCTGAAAATTTTTATCAATTTATTAGATTTTAATTGAATAAAAACTGATTTTATCAAATTAAAAGAGGAAAAAATCCAATAATTTAAGTCCAATTTTGACTTAAGTCAAAATTGACCGTAAATCGTGTTGGGTCGAACCAAGAAACCAGGCCAATCCGTCCAGTTTTTTGATTTTCTTGACTCGGGTATAAATATTTTCGGGAAAAATCGTGAAATTATGATTTTGCCCCTCGCATATTTTTTCCTTCCACTTTCTCTCTCTTCTCCCGCGATCGCCGAAAACCCGACCGCCGCTCCGCCTACGACCGCCGAGCAACGACGGTGAACCAACGGCCGAGACCGATGGCAATAGATTCACCGTGGTGTCGCGAGCACGTCCGTAGCAGCCTCGCGGGCCGTCGTGCAGCCGTTCTCCGTCGCGGTCGTCTTCTCCGTTCCGCGCGTCTCCGCCGTCGTCGGCTTCAATCTCGCGATTCTGGTGACGTCGACCCACAAACGTGGTATCGGAACGTCGAGGGGAAGCCGGAGAATCGACTATCGTCGATCTACGGCGTCGAAATCGTCAGATTTCCGATGAAATCAACGGAAATTGGTTTGAGGCGAAATCGCCCCAAATCGCCCGATTAGGGTTTTTTTATTGATTTGGGGATTTTTGGATAAAATTCAATTTAATCTTCAAGTTTTCCAAAAATTGCACCGAAGTCTATGACACGCAGGTGCCACGTAGGCGGTCAATTTTTAGATTGGTACCTTAAGTTTCCCCTAGTTGCAAAATACACGCCGACGTCTCTTTTATTTGATTTTATTATACATTCGGATCCCTCAATAAATTTTCTTATTTTTTTGTCATTGAAATGACAAAAATATCTTTAAAACAAAAAAGACAGCTCACAAAAAAGTTCCGGTGACTTATCTCAATCATCTTCCTCAACCCCTTCCCTTTCTTCTCCGATGTCTTCGTGGATTTTGGCCCCAAAATCCTCCATCGCCCTCTCTCTCTCTCTCTCTCTCGAGCATGTGTGTTTAGCCAGAAGAAGTTAAGCCATAGCTGATTTTAAATTACCCAAAACAATTGAATTTTCCATATTGGTTTTCGTGGAAGGGTATGGGTTAATCTCCATGGGTTCCTTTACAAGCTTGGAGTGGTGAATTTCTTTGAAAAAATATCAGTTAAATGGGGGAACTTGAAGGTATGGTTTTCATAGAAGGGTTTGGGTTTTCTCAGAAGGGAACTTTGAAGGTCACGAATCCATGGCAATGGTGAGCTCTCACGTTTCAAAATTGAAGGTTCAAGAATCCATGACCGATCGTCCGTCGCCTCCGCCTTCTCCCACGGTGTCTCCGAGCTCGAGGTCGTTCGTCGCTCACGGGCCTCTCCCTCTACGGCAACTCCTTCACTGGCGCGGTCCCAACCCAGATCAAATCGCTTCGGGCCGTGGCCCACCTCGACCTCTCTTCCAACTACCTCAACGGCTCCTTCCCCCGCCTCGCCGCCCTCACGCGTCTCCCTCTCCTTCTCCCTGTCCACCGTCATCCACTCCCTGCGATTCCTCCCTCTTCTCCTTCTCGGTCTCTCGTTGTTCATGACCTGGAAATGATTTTAATTGAAGTTAAGTTTTAGGGTTGATTTTCATTGAGGTTAATTTTTGAAGTTAAGGAATGATTTTAATTGAAATTAATTGTTGATTTTCATTGAAGTTCTGGATTTGGCGAAGGAGGAAGGAGGAGAAGAGAGATAATATTAGCATTTTTTATTTTTTTTGATTTAAGAGTATTTTGCTCATTTTATTGACAAAAATGAAAAAAAAAGTTGTTAACGTGCGCCAGAAACCCGAAAGTATAATAAAATTAAGAAAAAAGTTCATCTAAGTACCCTATAGTTTAGCGCTTTCCAAAATAAAGCCATGTGATTTTTTCCGTCCAAAATCAATCCCTATGGTTTATTTTCTCTGACATTCCCGAGTCCCGGGCAGCCCGGATAGATGCCCGACCACATGTCTGCCACATGGGAGCCACGTCTGCCAAAGCATATTGGTTTATTTTGTATTTGATTGCTGATGTGGTATGTGGTAAATTACCACATTAGTCCCAAATTTGAAATAAAAAATTATCTTAAAAAAATTATCTTTAAAAATGTTCTGTAATAAATTTCTTTAAAAAATTTCCTTAAAAAATTTCGTTGAACAAAATTTTTTTTTTAATTTTTTACTTCGAATTTGGGACTAATGTGGTAATTTACCACATGCCACGTCAGCAATCAAATACAAACCACAGGGACATCTATCCGGGTTGCCCGGGACTCGAAAATGTCCGAGAAAACAAACCACATGGACTGATTTTGGACAGAAAAAACTACATGGCCTTATCTTGGGAAGCGCTAAACTACAGAGTACTTAAGTATACTTTCTCCTAAAATCAAACACAAGGGACGTCGGTGTGTATTTTACAAACAGGAAGACTTTTGAGTATATTTAAGCAAACCCAAGGAACTTGAGAGTAATTTATCCTTAAATTAATTATGTAACATGTAGGCATTTTTCTTTGGGTGTAATTATTATAAAGGGACATATATAAAATAAATTTACCTATAAAAATCAATGTAATTGATTCGTATCATTTAAAAACGGTTGCCAGTTTAATTCCCTGACCGCTAGGTAGTAGGTACTACAAATTTGTTACCCTAAAACCTAAATCTCATTTCCGAGTAACGATTTTAAAATCATTCAAGCCAAACTTCCAAAAAATCTTTTTTTAAATGATTGAATTATGATATGAATATTTGTAAATTATAAAATTTAAAATAAAAGCAGTTGTATATTTAAAATTATTTGACATTTTTAATACTAAATAAAACTAGTAATATATTATTTTATTTAAAAAGTTCAAGTCGACGATCAAACCGGACAAACTCTTTGAATTAAGAAACGGAAAGAATCACGAGTGAGACTTCAATTTGTTTTAATATACAGTGCATGGTAATTCTAAGGAACCTACATATTTATTACGACCATGGTTTTAAAAAAGGACCTGAAGTTCTATTCGAGATTTTTTCCATTTTTTGGTCAATCGGTCGGATTGTCGTTTCGGTTAGAGATTTTTTTCAAATAAAAAATAGATTATTTATTATATTTACTATTAAAATAATAAATAATTATACATATTATTTAATTTTATTGCAAAATTTATAATGTATAGGAATCAAAATCGTAATTCAACAACAACTATTAATCTAATTGTAAGAATTGAAAAACTAAAGTGATAACCTCATAAAGTTAAAGGGAGCAAAACTTAATTTGCCACAAAGCCTAGCTGTGCTAGGGTTTTTAGCCCGAAAACTATGTTAAATAGGCCCCTAGGCCGTCCATTCTACCACAGAAATAATAGCCACGAAATTCTTCTCTCTGTGAAGGTGAGGAGCAAAATCGGACTCGGGAGGAGGGGCTAGGAGACGACGAGGTCTTCCGAGAATCACCGTACGAGAGGGGTAAGCTCCTGATCCTGTTTTTCTTCTTGGAATAGAGTAACTTCTGCCCCAAGTCACGTATTCTGTCTTCCAAAAAGGTGAAGAGGACGAACTTACTGAGTCTCGGGAGGATCGGGGGAGGGTTAAGAACCTAGGAGCAACGTCAGGTAAGTGGAAGTCTTAGATCGAGGATTTTAGAATTCTGAACACATATGGCTCAATTTAGGTTTCTGATTTAATCTGATTGATCTCGGTCCGGATCTGATTTTTGTGATGCATGGGAAACCAATTTGGTCCTGTTTTGTGTACGAATTTGATAAGTTGATTATGTATACGCTTATGGATCTGACCTCGTCTGTTTATTTATGATTCTGTACGGATTTGAGTATAAGTTTCGATGTGAATATGTGGATATGTGAATATGTGAATATACTGGTCATGTTCTGTTTAGTCATACGAGATTATTTCTGTACCTTTTGGGCCCTATAGTTCGTACGCATCGTTTTAAAGGGGAACCGGGTAACCCTAGGTGCGTGTGATCAAATGGATAGGGAGTGCAGAAATTATCTGGGCTCGTGGGGATACCCTTCTGTCTTTTGGGCCCGTACGCGGGAACGGAGGGGTACTTTCTGGGCCCCCGAGAATCCCGTCATGAATATGTTCGACTCCGGAGTCTATGTGTGTTAGTCGGTTAATGGATCTTCTGTGATTATGCTCGTATATTTAATTTTGTTGTGAATATATTTGTACTTGTTCCACTTACTGGGTTAATCAACTCACGTTAGTCGTATGTGTTTCAGATGGTTCAGCTAAGGTTCGGGATCGGGAGTAAAGGGTTCGGCTTGCATGCATCATCACTGCTTTCTTGAAAAATAAGGGCGGTTGTTTTTCCGATTGCGAGTATTTGGATTTGATGACAATTGTTCGTTTTCCTATTTACTAAAAAGTTGGATTTTTATTTGTAATAAAGCCTGATGTCTAGCGGGATGTCTTAATCCTCGAGCATTGTCACTTCTATTTTCTGGTCGTGACACTAATATTAAACAAAAATATAAGTTTTGATAAAAATCATATTTCCCGGAACAGTTTACGTGGTCGGGTCTATAAGTAGACAACACACATTCGAAGGATTCAACAGAAAGCAAACAGGCTTATAGCAGAGGTAGTGAAGTAGCACCATGGCATCGACTTGCGAGACCCAGTCTCGTCCCCGTTGCGAATTCCCCCCCGAAATATGGGGAGATTGCCTCGCTTCCATCCCATTCGATCAACACGTGGGCGCCTCCCTGCTTTCAATAGATTCCATTCTTTTTACTTATTTTCTTAAACTCTTACTAAACGCTCGGCCGGACAATTTTACGATATTTTTATACAAGTATGATTTGGTTTAGGTAATGATTAGAATTTAACTAATTAACAGTTTTATGCTGTGTCAACTATTACTTAAATAGTATTACTTTCAACGTTTATATTGTAGAAACTTGATGAGTACGATATGGAGGTAGAGATGTTGAAGAGCAAAGTGGCGGACGTGTTAAAGGATACTGCCGGTGATGAATTAGAAAGAATTAAACTGATCGACATACTATGTCGTCTTGGCATATCGCATCATTTTCAAGCTGAAATTGAGAGACAGATGCATCAAATTTTTGACACCCAGCCTGATCTTTTATACAAAAAAGATTATGATCTTCACTCTATTACAGTTGTATTTCGAGTTTTCAGGCGACATGGAATTAAGATGCAATGCGGTAAGATTTTAATACTTAAAGTATGCAGCACGTTCAAACTTTTTGTTATTAAATGGAGCGAAGGTAAAACTTTACCAGAACCGGCAGGTTAGTTAAAAATAAATGATCATTTGTCTAATTATGTTAATCATGGATAGGATAGAAGGTTGTGCGACCGGAAAAATTCAAATTTGAAGATGGTAAGCCCTACCCAAAAAAAATTTCGATTGTCCTTTCATTAATATGATTAAACATACTCACGATTAGAATTTTAGTAAGCGTTAATTTTTGGTTTCAGATATCTTTCACAAGTTCAAAGATGTTGAAAACGGTAACTTCAAGGACTCCATTACCTGTGATCCAAAAGGATTGTTGAGTCTATTTGAAGCAGCCCATCTATGTACACATGGCGAAGAGATCCTTGGAGAAGCCCTAGCTTTCACTAGGACCCACCTCGACCTATTGGCTCAATCGAAACCTGAATTGGCTGATGAGATAACCAGTTCGTTAACGATGCGGTTGCACAAGACACCGCTTAGAATAAAGGCCAAAGAATTCATTTCTCTATACGAGAAACGCCGCCATGACCCTTGGAATGATGCGCTGCTCAGGTTTGCTAAGCTCGACTTCAACCGGATTCAGTTGCTACACCAGCAAGAGATAAGGAGCATCTTCAAGTACGTACATATGCTATTTATTAAGATTAACTGAGGATAATTAATACGGTATTAGAAGCAAAAACATGAATAATTGATAGAGGATAGAGGACTATTCGGTCGAAAGAGCCGAATGTGGAGTTACATGTTAAGATTATCACAGTGCTGCATTTTTTTACAAGTGTGAAAAATTGTACCTATTTATTGCCTTATACTTTTAGTTTGGATATAGAAATTCTAAGTAGAGTAAATCTATGGCCACGCCGAAACCAAACTAAGTTAAAACCGACGAACTCCTAACATCGGCCTCTTATTTATATAGGTGGTCGAAGGAGCTGGACCTTATATCTAAGTTACCATTCGCAAGAGACAGAATAATGGAATTCTTCTTCTGGAGTGAGACTGTCTATTTTGAACCCAAGTATGCTCATGCTCGGGCTGAATACATCAAACAGAGCAACCTTGTAACATTTCTCGATGACGTGTATGATACCTACGGTAAATTTGAAGAACTTCCCACCCTTACTCATGCCATGAACAGGTTTGTTGTCTACCCTAGTTACGTGTATGAGATATATATATACACACACACTAGAAGTGTAGATGAAGATATATTTAGATTTATTATGGAAAAGCATATGTAGATGTTTCCAGGTGGGATGTGGGGATGATGGAGCGGCTTCCGGCAGATTACATGAAGCACCTCTACAAGGCCTACTTGGACAGTTTTGATGAATTAGAAAATCACGCTGCTCAAGAGGGAACATCGATGTGTGTGTCCTTGACAAGGGAATACGTAAGATGCAACTACCCTACTCGAATTTGGATAATTTGACTCTAAGAATAAAATCACGTCTAGTTAAAAAAAAAACCCTGTGTTTGACTATGCAGCTACTGGAATTCGTGAGACTTTACATGCAAGAAGCTGAGTGGATCAGGAGCGGCTATATTCCATCGTTCGAAGAGAGTTTAGACATAGGAATTGTCTCGGCCGGGGAAAGATTCATGAACGGAATAGCCTTTGTCGGAATGGGAGAGCTCGCTGTGCAGGCATTTCAATGGCTACAGACTGGACCTGATCTGGCCCGAGCTGTTAGTACAATTGCCCGTCTTCGTAATGAGTTGGTCAGCTACAAGCGCGATGAGGCATGTGGAAATGCCACTTATCCATTTTGCTGCTACAAGAGAAAATACGAAGCATCGAATGAGGAGACGGTGACAGAATTCCGGAGAAGAATTTTAGACGCATGGAAGACTGTGAACGAGGAGCTAATGAACGAATCTGTGAATGTTCCAATGGAAATTCTGATGCGCATCGTCAATTTCGGGCGTCTTATGGAATTCTTTTACAAAGATGGAGACGGGGTAACCGATGGAAATTTTGCAGAGAGTTGCATCGAAACCCTTTACATTGATCCCATCCCCCTCTAATCAGCAGAGACCATAAAAAATAATAAGATTGTTTATGTTTTTCCGAATTATGTTTTAAGATTCGACAAGATCTTGTTTTGTGAATCAGGTCAGTACGATGCGCGCCGTCGTGTGTTTTCCTATCTTGATTTCATATGACACTCACACCGTCGATGTCATGATAAAGTCAAATTTCGTTTGAATACTCGTGTTGAGATTATCACATCGTCAGTTGGTCGCACGATCATAGGCTTGAACGGATCATCTGCAAATTTAGCTGCCTTGTGCAATTTATTTTTCAATCCAATGATTCATGACCAAAAAATATTTTGATACAACATCACTTCCTTTTATAGAAAGATAAAATAACACATCCTAGCTGTCTCTACATTGTCATTTTTTTATAAGTAAATTTGAGATTTTTGCCCAAAATAGTGCCACAGTACAATTTTATTATCAATATGGTGTTACTGTTGAAAAAATTCCGAGAATGGTGTCCGTTTCCCTGATTGAAAAAAAAAATTCGACCTGGGGGTACTGAGATCGAAAAAATTATTCGACCTGAATCTGAAATAAATAAAAAAATTCGAATCGACCTGGGACCTAGGTCGAAAGTTTTTTTCGACCTGAGGAGAGAGAAACCTCAAGTCGAAAAAAACTTTCGATATGAATCTTATTTGAAATTGAATTGAAATTAACTTTCGACCAGAGCACACAATTCTATATCATGAATGAATTGAAATTAACTATTGGAATAGGCCTTATTTGTTCTTAGAAGACATTTCAACTGAAATTTTTTATTTTGTTAGAACAAATAAGGCCTATTCAACTGAAATTTTTTATTTTGTTAGAATAATTTATTGTCACTTGATTTATATATTTGGTAATGAATGTCACCAAACTCGATTACATAATTAAACAATGAATTAGGACGACCACTTAAAATTATAAATTTAGAATTGTTGCACAATTTCATATATGTGTTCTAGAGTCTAGATAATATATAGTTATCTTCGGAAAGAATAGATAATTTATTTTTTGATATAATGTACAAATTAATTTAGATCTAAGTCGAGTAAAACTTTTAAAAAATGATAAAAAATTTCAAATAAATATTTAACATGAATATATTCCTCAAAATTTCTTGATTAATAAAAAATTAATTACACTTTGTATGTTATGCTAGGGTTTTTGCCTTTACAAACAAATAAGTCACCTCTTACCAATAGTAGATAAGGCCTATTATCAATAGTTAATTTCAATTCATGCTATAGAACTGTCTGCGAGAAGTCACCTCTTCTTTGAACAAAAAAAATGTCAGAAGACTCAGATCGAAGGTTTTTTTCGACCTGAGGTTTCTCTCTCCTCAGGTTGAAAAAAACTTTTGACCTGGGTCTCGGGTCGATTCAAATTTTTTTTTCGATTTTAGATCCAGGTCGAATAATTTTTTCGATCTGAATACTCTAGGTCGAAATTTTTTTCCGATCCGGGAAACGGACACCATTCTCAGAATTTTTTCAACAGTAATATCATATTGGTAATAAAGTTGTACTGTAGTACTATTTTGGACAAAACCCCGTATATTTGTATTAAATTCATCAAAAGTGATTACACCAAATTTAATGTTGTGAACAATATTCGGGTATCAAAGGTACTAGATAGATACGTATCTAAAAAAAAGATAAACACTATATAGCACATTTCTAAAAGCGACACAACCAAAATACATTGGCCCCCAAATTACACCCAAGGAGCAATTGAAGTCTTCTAAAGAGGATCAAAAGGTTAGATACAAACAAACCCTTAAGCCGCGTCCTTAATCACATGGAGGATGGAAGAGGCGTCTTCCTCCCAAATTTTTTTCATAAGAATCGCTAAACGCCAAGCCTCGGCCATAAGCTCCTCATTAAGAGCATCGTCCCGCACCTTCATATTAGCTAAGAGCGAGCAAAGGTGCAGCTCCACTGAAGGCCGCTTCGAGGAAGGCATGACATCCCTCAACGGCATCATTTTGAGAGCCGTTGCCTTGACCGTAGGTTTCCTAGTCCTACAACTAGATCTTATCGGGATCATCATAAATGTCTTCCTTTGTGTAATCCTCTTGATTACATTGGGAGGTGGCACCACTGTAGGAGAATGTCTCGCCACCAAGGCCGACACATTGGCCTCATCCGCTGAAAGAGTTAACGACAAATTTGTCACACAAATAGCAGCAAGGAACTGCAAATCGTCCAATCAGACACTCGTATCGACCCTAGAAGCAGCATCATCCTTAAGCAAACTACCTTCGTTTCTGATCAGAGGGATTTGAGGCTCACTAAATTGCGTTGCACTTACAACCTCAGGGAAAGCCTGGCGAGATAGCCCATTGCCCATGCCATCAAATTTGTCTCTACACTGTCATTGGAGAGAACATATAAGAAAATACAATAAGGCTCATCAAATTTGCAATTACGTGCCCCAAAAAGTAGGCGGCAGAAAAATAAAATTTCAGTCTTTAATTGACTAGCACATGTTAATCTCTTCCTCGAAAGAATAATAATATTGTTTTATAGAGTTGTACATATTCGTTTGGCCGGCTTGTGATCGACATTATTGGTTCATTTCCATTTTGTAGTATAATAAAGTCTGCACCCACCGACTTAAAATAATACTGAATATCCTCGAAATTTTATGGCGTTACATTTTTTATATATTAAAAACCCCACTTGGTAATCGCTCCTAGTAGTTGGCCCTTACAGTAGATGGCCAAAATAGATCTCCCCCTATCGCTGGGGTTTAGATTAAATTTTAGTATGACAACGCCAGATATATTTTATTAATAAGGCCTTATATGTTTTTTGTTTTTTTTATTGTAGATCATACACAATTTATTTCTCTCAAATATTAAGTCGTTTAGCATACTATTAAAATTAATTAGAAGTTTATGGATAGTCGACGCATCTCGCACGCGACCAATAATTTAGCCAAATAATATACATTGTTTCTAAACTAAAACCGAATCTTATAATAATTATGAAAATAATTTTCTACGTCGGCCATTGAATTTTAAATTAATATCTCGGTTGGTTAGGTTTAGTATGAATCATCTTCAAAAATCTCGATCAAAATAGACAATGCTAAATGTGAATACTCCAAAGATCTCACGAGAATACTTTAAAACTCTACACTGCGCTTTCATCTTTTATCCAATCAAAAATTAAATTAAACTCCGACGTCTAAGTACACTAAACGAGTCAAAGGTTTCCGCAGAGCACCAACGATAAATCCTTTGGTATTAACACTA
The DNA here is from genome assembly GCA_963995505.1 of Hypericum androsaemum. Lineage (NCBI taxonomy): Eukaryota > Viridiplantae > Streptophyta > Magnoliopsida > Malpighiales > Hypericaceae > Hypericum > Hypericum androsaemum. The sequence goes on from OZ023187.1 coordinate 16,409,017, forward strand.
TTTACTATATAAAAAATACGTGAGGGTGTCGTAAGAAGGATAGATCCAGATATCTTTATATTTTATATAGATAAAATATATTACTCGAGATAAAATGGTTATATAATTTGGTTAATTGGAAAATACAAATAACTACAATAGCTATATTGTATTCCTTTCACCAATTTTCGCCTTTAGATAGCATTCTATTGCGCTTTATCCCATTCATCTCCGTTTAATGCCCAATTTTGATCGCAATTTTTTTTATGGATTTGAGAAAATTCGAATCTTCTCCATCTCACAAAATTTAACATTTTTTTTCTATTGTATCCCACGCCTTTCCAAGTGAAACTTATCTAAGACCATCTCTGGTGGTTGCCAAATGGCCATCATTTTCATATATTTATTATAATTTACATAAATATAAATTTGTTAGTAGATAATATATGGATGTGAGAGAAATTGATATGTGAATAAGAAAATATTTAGTTGGATTGAGTTGTAAGTGGATGAGAGAGAAATTAATTCTTTATTTGATAATCTGATTGAACGAGATCACCACTAGAGATGATCTAAGTGAAACCTAGTCTTTAAAGATAAATTTTATACTAATAATTATATCTTATTACCATTTCACGAAGATTAATTCCACTCCCCCAAACTCCGTTACTTGGAAGCTCTTGTCAAAGAGGTCTCTCGCTTGCACCCTGAAGTGCCCTTGCTAATTTCACGTTGTCCAAGCAAAACAACAAATGTAGGAGGATACATCATCCTTAAAATTATACGGTTTTTATGAATGTTTATTCCATATATAGGGATACTGCTTTCTGTGAAAATTCTCTAGAGTTTAAACCCGAGAGATTCCTGAATAACGGGGAGGAAACGAGCAAGTTGGATTTCTATGGAAATAACTTTCAGTACCTTCCGTTTGGATCCGGAAGGCGGATGTGCTCAGGGCTTTCACTGGCCGAGAGGTCGATGATTTATTAGTTGGCCTCACAGCTGCATTCAGTCGAGTGGAAATTACCCGACGGGTTAAGTAGACTTTTCAGATAGGTTTGGAATGGTTGTGAAGAAAATTGAGCCTTTAATTTGTATTCCAACTCCAAAGTTGTCCAATGGAGACCTCTACTTGAATTCGTGGACGATGTGTTTCTTCAATCAATTGAATAAAAGGCGCAATGCCCAGAAGTTCAATTATCCTAGCACTATTTTAGTTATTTATTCATGCTTGTATAATTTGACATTTTTCATGTTTTGAAAACAAGAATGTCACACACTTTTGAGGTCAACCAATCCTATTTGATGTGATCATGCCAACAGATTACTTAATAATAGTGTTCTACCTTTGGATACCGCCGAGCCAATTTCATTATCGTCAACATAGCAGTTTACTACATTTTAATCACGTGAACCGCGTAATAGAAAAGTAAAAACTAGGAACGAAATTCTCCCATATGAGATGATGCTTTCAAGCTTATCATGATGCAAGTGTGATGTAGTTAATTATAAGTGTGAAAAATCTATTTATCGATTTCAATGGTGCCAAAATGGTTTAATCATGTGACCTATTGTTGCTTGTAAAAAGGTAAAGTCAAAGCCCGACTATAATTGTAACATCCTGTGATTTGACGGATTGTCTCCACAAATCAACACGAGTAAGTGACCCATCCAGTAATTGTCTCAAGTTAAGCGCGTTTAACATTGGTGTTCTTTCGAGATGTATCTCGAAAAAGAAGGTGTGCCTTGTTGATATGAATTATCAAATCAAATTATTTAAGCCTTTCAGATCATATCATTAATGGGGTATCACATTCAGTCATTCACGCGTCATTAAATACGTGACGTCCTCGTCGCAGCAGATTCAGACAATCCTAGAACTCCTCGTAGTCAGGCATGTTTGATCTCCGCATCACACCGTACTAGCCGAGGTCTTGCTCTGTTACTAACTGTAACGTCCCGTGATCTAACAGGCAGTCTCAACATACCAACATGCGTCTTTTCCAATATTTTTTGTCCTCACTCACACGCATCCCAGAAACTTCTCATGAGTTCACCCATTTTGATGTGTACGAGAAAAAATGTGTACTCTTGTTGCTAAGGATAGTCAAATCAAATAATCAAAGCGCAAGTTCGGCTTTGACCTCTTTGAAGTGACGTAGACATCCACCACATTGCAATGATGGTAGAAGAACACACAGAAAAAAGCGAAACTCCACTACGAAGGAAGGTTGTCAACAAAAAAGTAGTTGACAAAGCCATGGCAGGCGATCCTCCACCACCCCCAGCCTTTCCGCCGGCAGAAGGTGGAGAGGTTCCGTGGAGGAACCCGGGGTCACAGACGGACGAAATAGGAGCTAATTAGTTTTAGGGATTGGAGAAGGGATTTGGGGAAATTTTTTTGGCTTTGGGGAGGTGAACAGTGTGATCGGGGGGAGAGAAAAGGGGATTCAAAATTCCAAAAAAAAGTTTGATTTCATGTGACTTATTACCACTAACACAAGATCCGCATCATGATAAGTTGATAAAGTCAAAATTTTGTCTAAAAACTCGTATTAAGATTATCATATTATTAGTTAGTCGTATATGGTCTTTAACGGATCATCTGCAAATTTAGCTGCCTTGGTTATAACCAAAAAATATTTTGATACAACATCACTTCCTTTTATAGAAAGATAAAATAACACATCCTAACTGTTTCTACACTGTCATTGGAAAGAACATATTAGAGAAAATACAATAAGGCTTATCTAATTTGCAATTACGTGCCCCAAAAAGTAGGCGGCAGAAAAAAACATAAAATTTCAGTCTTTAATTGACTAGCACATGTTAATCTCTTACTCGAAAGAATAATAATATTGTTTTATAGAGCTGTACGTATTCGTTTGGCCGGCTTGTGTTAAGTCTGCACCCACCGACTTTAAATAATACTGAATATCTTATGGCGTTACATTTTTTATTCAAAACCCCACTGAGTAATCGCTCCTAGTAGTTAGTAGATGACCATAATAGATATCCCCGTACCGCGGGGGTTTAGATTAAATTTTAGTACGTCTTGCAAGGAAAAAAGGACGAGAACGTCAAAGAACGATTCTGATATAGTCTCTAGTAGTCGTTCCAAGAGCGATTCCAACAAGCTGCGAAAAAAGTAAGAAAGTAGGATAAAAAGAGAGAGTTGAGGGAAAGGGAGTTGTATTGAGAGTAAGGAAAAAATAGAGTATAGAAGTTTTGTTCGTATGATTTATGGTGTTGTCCCTAAACCTAACCCCGGCCTATGCTCATATACACAAAAGACTCCCAACTCCGGCCTACTACCTAAGCCGACTTTTAGTCGGATACAACGACTTAAAACTTATCTTCCCCTAACAACTATCCTTATCCGACTCGGACTACCTCGGTCTCCAAAAGTCCACCCGCCTTCGATGTCTTCATACCTTCTAGACTCCAAGTCCGTGTACGACTCCAATAACTCGAACACATCCGGTCTCTTCGAGCTTATCTCACCTCCTATATATTCCATGTTTGCCTCTAACTCCTGAGAGTCCACATGCATCAGGGTATCCTCGAGCTCACCCAACTCTTCCCAAGTTCGTCTTAATTCGGTCTCTTCAAATCTTATCAACGCCGAGTCTGGCATTAATACGAAGTCTCTACCTGCCAAATTGGGATTAACGATGATCCGCGAAGAGTTGAAGTTGGCGACGATCCAAGGAGGGTCGAGTGGGTGACGATCTAAGGAGGGTGAAATGGGAAACGATCCAAGGAGGGCTAGGCGGGTGAAGATCCAAAACAAGTGGAAGTGGGCGATGATCTGCCTAGGGTCAACTTAAAACTAAATTTTGACACCCTTACACTCAGAATTAGAAAAATTATAAACTATAAAGTTGTAGATGTATGTGTTGACTGTCCACAGAAATTTGAATCATTTCAATCAGATATCTGAGTAACAAGATATGATCATTTTACCAACGGGAAATGATCGGCCTAGGGTCAGTTGGTGACGATCGGCTTAAGGTGAGTTGGGCGACAATTGACCTATGATCGCTTTCAAATATATTTTGGACATTCTTCCGCTCTAAATTACAGAAAGTTATCAACTACAAAGTTGTAGACCTATCTCTTAACTTCTCGTAGCCATAAGAACCACTTTAATCTAAGATCTAAGTCAAAATATATGAGTGATTTACCAATGTCCGATGGTCCCCAATGAGGAAACTAGGACCAACACTTGAAGTCTTATTTTGATCCTCTTCCAGGCAGAATTAGGTAATGCCTTAGAAACATAAAATAAAGATCTACCCCTCTCTTTTGATAGAAGAAGGAACCACTTCATTCCGATGCTCGAGCACTAAGCTATGGTTGATTTACTAATAATGGGTGCTCTGAGGAAGCTCCTACAAGCCAATGAGCGCTCGACCTCTCCAAGTGAGTGATCGACTTGAGCAAGGATTTTCACCCCTAACAAGTGCTTGACCTAACCTGAGAGAGTTCCACCTGACTTGAGGCTGAAGGTACCCAAAGTGACTTGAGGCCCGGAGTACCTAGGTTTGTTTATCCTCACGGTACCCCAAGGTGATTCAAGGCTAAGGGTACCCAAGCTGATTTGACTCTGTGTAAAATATCTTGGAACAATAATACAGCTCGATGGATGTTGGCATTATATATAGTAGAGTTACACAGTAGAATAACCTAGATACAGCGGATACACATTCCTATATAGGATTCTTGCTCTACAAGGCTTTACATATTTGATACCTAATAGGATTCTATTCCTATTTTGGTTCTGTCATTCTCTACACTCCACCTCAAGTTGGCGTGTGTAAATTCATCATGCCCAACTTGCCCAAGAGTGCATGAAATCGATCCTTCCCTAGTGCTTTGGTGAAGATGTCGGCCAGTTGATCACGCGTATGAATCTTCATTGGCTCAATCTCTTGTGACTGTATACGTTCCCGAATGAAGTAACAGTCCATCTCTACATGCTTCGTCCTCTCATGGTAAACAAGATTCATGGCAATGTGCAACGCCGCCTGGTTGTCACAATAAAATGGCGTGGGTTATACTTGATACATGCGTAACTCCCTGAGCAACCAACGTAACCAAATTACCTCACTCAAAGTGGATGCCATAGCTCGATACTCTGCTTCTGCTGATGACCTGGCTACCACTGATTGTTTCTTGCTTCGCCAAGATATTGGCGAGCCACTTAAGGTGATGGAGTACCCTGTGCATGAACGTCGTATGAACAAACAACCTCCCCAATCCGCATCACAATATGCTGTAAGCATGGTATTTCTGCCTTTTCATAAGAGGATGCCTTGTCCCACCATTCCTTTCAAATATTCCACCACCCTATCTGCGGCAATTCGATGCTCTTCTCGCAGAGAGTCTATAAACTGACTAAGAATTCCAACTGCGTATGACAAATCTGGTCGTGTTACTGTCAAGTACATCAATCTACCAATCAACCTTCGGTATTGTCTTGCATCTTCCACCTCTTTGCCCTCATTTGCAGTTAGCCGGTGGTTCTGTTCCATTGGAAAAATTGCTGGCTTGCTTCCTTCCTTTTTACACTCTTGCAAGATGTCTAGAGTGTATTTTCGTTGACTCAACACGAGTCCCTCCGGAGTTCTTGCTGCTTCAATTCCCAAGAAGTACTTTAATAGACCCAAGTCCTTGATCCCAAATATCTTGTTCAAATGTCCTTTCATTGACTCGATCTTCTCCTGGTTTGTGCCCGCAAGTATCACGTCGTTAATATAAATTAATGCCATCACAATGATCTGCGGCCTTCGATAAATAAAAAGTGAGTGGTCCACCCTAGACTGGCAAAAACCCTCCTCTAATAGCATCCGCGTAAACTTGCTATACCAGTTTCTCGAAGATTGTTTCAACCCATACAGGGACTTTCTCAATCGACAAACTCTAGTGTCTCCTGGTTTCGAGAAACCTTGGGGAATCTTCAAATACACTTCTTCATGTAGGTCATCATGGAGAAACATATTGTTCACATCAAGTTGATAAACTATCCAGCCTTCTTTAACCGCGATTGCGAGTAAACACCTCAAGGTCACCAACTTCACAACCGGGGCAAATGTCTCATGAAAGTCAACTCCTTCAATCTGAGTGAATCCTCGCATTACAAGTATTGCTTTGTAGCGTTCTACTTCTCCAATGGGCTTGAACTTCACCTTGTAAACCCATTTGGAGTCCACTGCTCGCTTTCCTTTAGGCAATTCTTGTAATGTCCATGTATGACTTTCTTCAAGACCTTGTATTTATTTCAACATTGCCTCTCTCCAATGTTTAGATTTAATAGCCTGTGAAAATCTTCGAGGCTCATCATGGGATGATATTGCTGCAAGGAGTGCCTTGTGTATACCTGAAAAACTATCATAGCTCATATAACATGACATGAGATATACCACAGAGTTACCTGAAGGTCGAGTAAGCTATTGTGATGGTGTAGCAACGAGGGGTGGCGTAGTGGAGGGTGGCGTAATGGAAGGTGGCAAATCTACTTTAAATTACTGTAAATGCGCTGGTGGTTGGCGGGTTCGTTGTGGCCGACCACTTTCCACTTCAGCTCCTCCTTGCAGAACTTGCTGTAATCCTAGTGAGGTCCCGTCCTCCTCTAGTGAGACCTCCTGATTATTCTCACCTCCATCGAGCCCTACTCCACCATTACCTATCGAAGTGGGTGCCTGCTTTTCGACCCTGGTATTAGATGGACCGATCACTGACATATCTTTAACTATTGTTATCCCATCTGGTTGTCGGGACAAGTTGTTGTCCAAACTCTCCCTAAGAGGAAACACATTCTCAATAAACACCACATCTCTGGACGTGTGTACAGTTCCATCCTCTAGGTCATACACCCTATAACCTTTCTTGCCCAATGGATATCCCACAAATACACCACGTCTCCCCCTATCACCACACTTATCAGAGGTTGGGTGATGCATATATGCCAGGCATCCAAAATTTTGTAGATGGGCATAATTCGCTGGCTGGCCAAACAACATCTCATAAGGCATCTTATAATTAATGACTTTTGATGTCATTCGATTAATCAGATGTGCAGCGGTGAGGATGCATTCTCCCCAAAAGTCAATTGGAAGGCCAGCCTGAAATTGTAAGGCGCGAGCCATTTCCAAAATATGTTTGTGCTTTCTTTCAACCACTCCATTCTGCTGGGGTGTGTTAACACATGACGTCTGCAAGACAATTCCACGTTCCTCATAATAATGCATCATATTATTTGACTGAAATTTGGCACCATTGTCGCTACAAATCTGCTTAACTTTTAGCATGAATTGAGTCTCAACCATGGAATAAAACACACGTAATAATCGTCTGACCTCAGACTTATTTTGCATCAAATAGACCCATACACCTCGACTATAATCATCGACAATGGTGAGGAAAAAATGTGCTCCAGTCAGAGAACTAGTACGGTAAGGACCCCATATATCATAATGTATCATCTCAAAGCAATGAAGACTTTTTATTGAACTATCTTGAAAAGGAAGTCGAGTTTGTTTTGCTCGTAAACATGAATCACAATGAGAGAAATCTTTATAGTCTGCATTCTTCAGAAAAGAAATTCCCATCATCTTCTCTCGAGAGGGATGTTCTAACCTTTGATGCCATAACTTGAGATCATCGTGCCCTTTCACACCCATTACCACCTGACCACCCTCCACTGACTCGAAGTAATATAGTCCATCACAATGCCTACCCAGACCAATTAGGTTCCTCGTAGGTAAGTCCTGTAGAACACAACAGTCAGGGAGAAAAGTCAGCGAGCAGTTGAGCTCCTTAGCCAGTTGACTAACTGAGAGCAAGTTGCATTTGAATTCAGGAATGTATAGGACATGATTTAACACAATTCCATCGGCCAACTGGACTTTTCCAATTCCTTGAACTGGAACTTGGGTTCAATCTGGTATCTTGACCGAGAAGAGCGAAGTATCATGATGTGTTAGTCCCTGCAGTAAAGAGCAATCAGAAATGATATGTTCCGATGCTCCAGAGTTAATGATCCAGGCTCTGTTGTGAAGATTCTTACCAGCCATGTTGAAAGTAGGTTTTGAAGATTGCTGATTTTCATTATTTTTGTCCTTATTTATAGCCAAGAATTTCATCAAACCTACATACTGCTCATTCGAAAAACCTGGTATAGGGCTTTCGTCTCACAAAACCTGTGCTGCCTTCGGTCGATTGGTGAACATGGGCGACCCTCTTTTGTCATTAGGGTTTTGCTCAGCACCATCTCGTGGTCCCTTTTTCCATCCTAGCGGGTACCCGATCAGCTCAAAACAACCATCTTCAGTATGGCCAATTTTTTGGCAGTGTGCACAATGGGGTTTCTCCCCTTGAACCTTCAACTTTCGTTGTTGTGTAAGGCCTGCCTGGAAAGCTGCTGGTTCGGTTGTTGACCATCGGTGAGTGGACAAGTTTCGCTATTGTTCATCTTCAGCCACTAGGTGATAGACCGCTCCAAGACTTAGCGGTGGTGTAGTGCTCAATATTTGAGTTTTCACCACATTGAATGCCTCGTCCAGACCCATCAAAAAATTGTATAGTTGTTCTCATTCACGCATCGCAGACATCCTTTTTTGAACGTCACACATGCACTTGGTGCACTGGCACTTAGACATCGGGTTTGCGGCTCGTACTTCATCCCACAACCCTCTCAACTTAGTGCAGTAGGCTGAGACTGACATCTTCTCCTACCTGAGAAGCGATATCTCATGGCGGAGTTCATAAGCCCTTGGATCGCTCCACTTTCCGAAGCGTTCTTCCAAGTCCAACCAAATATCTGTCACAGTTTTTGCATATCGGATGCTCGAACGAACTTCCTTGCTCATGGTGCTCTTGAGCCAATCTTTAACCATAGTGTCGCAGTGCATCCATGTAGCAGAGTCTTCTGAGTCCGTTGTAGGTCGCTCCACGATTCCGTCAACGAAACCGTACTTGTTCTTCGCATAGAGTGCATTGGACATGTTGGTAACCCATTCTCCATAGTTACTGTCATGGAGAAGGTCACCAACGAAAACATGTCCTGGGTTGTTCGACGCGTGGATGAAGAAGGGGGATGTCACATCCATACTGCTGAAAAAGCTCGGCGCAGAGCTTGCTTCGTCTCTTCTTGACGACATCTTCACAACGACGGACGGCTTTTTTAAATTTTATTTTAGGGTTTTATCAGGATTGCTCTGATACCATGTAAAATATCTTGGTACAATAATGCTGCTCAATGGCTGTTGGCATTATATATAGTAGAGTTACACAGCAGAATAACCTAGATACAACAGATACACATTCCTATATAGGATTCTTACTCTACAAGGCTTTACATATTTGATACATAATAGGATTCTATTCCTATTTTGGTTCCGTCATTCTCTACACTCTGAGGACAGCGAGGTTGCCTTAAGCATACCCAGCTAAGGCAAGTTCACATGCAAGTGCAGGTGCATCCATGATCGTCCTAATCGGCCCTGAGCTCTCAGCATGTTATTTTTACACTTCAACAGTATGACAACGGCATATATATTTTATTAATAAGGTCTTATTTTTTTTGGAAAAAATTAAATTTTATTATAGATCATACGCAATTTATTTCTCCCGAATATTAAATCGTTTAGCATACTATTAAAATTAATTATGAGTTGATGGATAGTAGATAGTTCTCGCACGCGACCAATAATTTAGCCAAATAATACACATTGTTTATAAACTAAAACCAAATCTTATAATGATCATGAAAGTAATATTCTACGTCGGCCATTGGATTTTAAATTAATATCTCGGTTGGTTAGGTTTAGTATGAATAAATTTCAAAGATCTCGATCAAAATAGACACATGCTAAATGTGAATACTCCAAAAATCTCACGAGAATACTTTAAAACTCTACGCCACTCTTTCATCTTTTATCCGATCAAACATTAAATTAAATTCCGACGTTTAATTACACTAAAGTAAAAAGGTTTTCCGCAGAGCACCAACTATAAATTCTTTGGTATTAACACTATTTACTAGGTGTCGTAAGAAGGGTAGATCACGATATCTTTATCTTTTATATAAGTAAAATTATATTACTCGAAATAAAATGGTTACACTTAAAGTGTAATTTGGTTAACTGAAAAATACAAATAATTACAATAGCTTCATTGTAATAGCATTCTATTGCACTTTATCCCATTCATCTCCTTTTAATGCCCAATTTCGATCGCAATTTTTTTTATGGATTTGAGAAAATTCGAATCTTCTCCATCTCACAAAAATTAACATTTTTTTCTATTGTATTCCACGCCTTTCCAAGTGAAACTTCTCTAAGACTAGTTCGAGTTATACGACAAGAAAAAAATAAAAAAGGAAAAATGACATTTATTATTATTATTATTTTATTCAATCTAATCTAGTGATACGTAACACAATATTATTCATTGAAATTTGGATATAATTTGTGTAGTTATAAAAATTAATTATTTTTCAAAAACTTCAAATAAATAATATGAAAATTTGCATTTTTTATATCTCTATAAATAGAGTTCAATATTGATATATTTTAATACAAAATCTAAAATTTTCTTTTCTTACTTTTGTTACTTTATTATACTTTTTTCCTTGCTATAGTTATAGAAGCATCAATTTTTGTATATTTGTTACAATTTATATAAACATAAATTGGTAATCGATAATATATTAGAGAGAAATTAATTTGCGAGTAGAAAAATATTTAGTTACGTTGAGTTACAGAGAAATTAATTATTTATTTGGTGACCTGTTTGAATTAGGTCACTATTAGAGATGATCTAAGTGAAACCTAGTCTTTAAAGATAAAATTTCCATTAATAATTATATATTATTAGCATTTGAACTCTAGATTTTTTACGCAAATAAGCTATTTCATTGACACAAATTAATTTCACTACCCCAAACTTCGTTACTTGGAAGCTGTTGTTAAAGAGGTCTCTCGCTTGCACCCTGCACTGCCTTTGCTAATTTCACGTTGTCCAAGCAAAACAACAAATGTAGGAGGTTACATCATCCCAAAATTTCTATGCTTTTTATGAATATTTATTCCATATATAGGGATACTGCTTTCTAGGAAAATCCTCTAGAATTTAAACCCGAGAGATTCCTGAATAATAGGGAGAAAATGAGCAAGTTGGATTTCTCAAGAAACAACTTCCAGTACCTTCCATTTGGATTCGGAAGGCGAATGTGCCGAGGGCTTCCACTGGCCGAGAGGTCGATCATTTTTCAGTTGGCCTCCTTGCTGCATTCATTCGAGTGAAAATTACCCGACGGTTCAAAAGTAGACTTTTCAGATAGGTTTGGAATGGTTGTGAAGAAAATATAGCCTTTATTTAGTATTCCAACTCCAAAGTTGTCCAAAGCAGACCTCTACTTGAATTAGTGGGCGATGTGTTTCTTCAATCAATTGAATAAAAGGCGCAAAGCCGGAAGTTCAACTATCCTAGCACTATTTTTAGTTCTTTATTAATGCTTGTACAATTTGACATTTTTCATGTTTTGAAAACAAGAATGTCAGGCACTTTTAAGGTCAACCAATCCTATTTGATGTGATCATGCCAACAGATGACTTAATAATACTTTGGATACCGCCGAGCCAATTTCCATGGTATCATCAACATAGCAGTTTACCGTATTTTAATCACGTGAACCGCGTAATAGAAAAGTAGAAACTAGGAACGAGCTTCTCCCATATGAGATGATGCTTTTAAGATTATGATGTTGCAAGTGTGATGGAATTAATTAAAGTGTGAAAAATTTATTTACCGATTGCTTGTACAAAGGTGAAGTGAAAGCCCGATTATTGTAACGTCTCGTAATCTGACAGACTGTCTCCACAGACCAACATGAATAGATCACTCATCCTGAAATTGCCCCAAGTTAAGTACGTTTAACATTAGAATTTTTTCGAGATGTGTGCCAGAAAAATGTGTATTTTGTTGATATTGATTGTCAAATCAAATTATTTAGGGAAAAGTACACTTTTAGTATTTGTAATTTTGCGTTTTGACAAATATGATCCTGTGGTTTAAAAATGACGTTTTGAATCCTGTGGTATGCACCCTCGTTTCACTTTTAGGCTCGGATGGCTCCCCGACCCAAATTTCACTCCGAGCAAAAAATGACTTCGTTTTGTAGATGATTTGGCAGCCACGTCAAAAAAAATTATCCCGTTTGGATGTATGAGTTGTACAAAAGGAAATATCAATTCAATCCCTTCTTTATTTGTATTTTCCAAAAACCACCCCTCTCCATCATCTTCTTCCCTGTACAATACCCACCCCTCCTCCAATTCAAACACCATCTTCTTCTCAGGTCACTCAGACCAAATACCAACTCAGCTTTACTGTAACAAATATCCTACATAACCAACAACTGCTTCCTATCATTATGACCCATCAAAGCCAAAAGAAACCATCGAGAAACATCATCCCCATCTCCAACTACAATTCACCTAAAACCACCAATCTCGAGCCACCAATATCCAGTCTCTAATCTCCAACAAAAAGGACGGAAAACAAAATGACATCGGATGGAAGTTGGGTTTCTCCAACCTCTCCCATTCCTTCAACAATGGCATCAGAACCCAGAAAAGTTACCGGCGCTGACGTCGGTGGACTGGTCAACGACGGGTACACCTGTTCGTACGGACTCAAACCCTAGCTGGGGTATATGGAGGGGGAGAAGAAGGAGAAGAGGTCTTGGACCGTGGAGTTCACCATCTTCCAGTCCCCGGAAACTAACTCCTTGACTGGCGCCGGTGGCGGCTTCTTTCCGGCCAATGAGCTCTTCTAGAAGGGGCACCTCCTCCATATGTTAAATGCTGGCATCGGCTCCGGAGGTGTGAGGGCCAACAAAGGCGGGATCTTGGTCTATGGTTTTAGGGTTTAAAGGTTGGAGATTTTTTGTTGTGGGTGAGGATAGGAATGGTGTGGAGTTGGAATAGGGATGTTTGGGAGTGGAGTTTAGGGGGTTTTGTTTTGTGGGTCGGTGGAGAGATTAACTTTGAGTAAAGAGAGAGAAGAGACAGGGAAGAAGAAGAAGAAGAAGAAGAAGAAGAAGAAGAAGAAGAATAAGGGTTTTTTGAAAACATATAAAATGAAGGGACTATTTTGAAGTTTTTTATCAAGACAACTCAAATTTCTACGTGATAAAAAACATGACGTGGCTGCCAACTCAGCTGCAAAATGAAGTCATTTTTTGTTTCGGAGTAAAATTTGGGTCAGGCAAATCCGAGCCTAAAAGTAAAACGAGGGTGCATACCACAGGATTCAAAACGTCGTTTTTAAACCACAGGATCATATTTGTCAAAATGCTAAATCACAAGTACTAAAAGTATATTTTTCCCAATTATTTAAGCATTTATGATCATATCATTAATGAGTTATTATATTTAGTCATTCACCCATCCTTAAATACGTGACGTCCTCGTCGCGCAAGATTTAGACAATCACAGAATTCCTCGTAGTCAGGCATGTTTGATCTCCGAACCACATTGTACCAGCCGAGGTCTTTCTTTGATACCACTGTAACGTCCCGTGATCTGACAGGCTGTCTTAACAGACCAACACAAATCTTTTCCAACGTGTTATGTCATAACTCACACGCATCCCTGAAACTTTCCACGAGGTCACCTATCCGAATATGTGCCAGATAAAAAGTGCACCCTTATTGCTAAAGATAGTCAAAATAAATAATCAAAGTGCGAGTTCCGCTTTGACCTCTTTGAAGAGATGTAGACATTCACCACATCGCAATGCTGGTAGAAGAACTCGAAAGATGAAAAACACCACCACGAAGAAAAGTTGTCAACAAAAAAGTAGTTGACAAGGCCATGGCAGACGAGCCTCCACCACCCCCAGCCTTTCCGCCGGTAGAAGGTGGATAGGGGCAGTGGACGAACCCGGGGTCACAGACGGACAAAGTAGGAGCTAATTAGGTTTAGGGATTAGAACAGGGATTTGGGGAAATTTTTTGGCTTTGGGGAGGTGAACAGTGTGATCGTGATCTGGGAAAGAGAAAAGGGGATTCAAAATTAAAAAAAAATTGATTTCATGTGACTTATTACCACTAACACAAGCTCCGCATCATGTAAAATTCACAAAGTCAAAATTTTATTTGAAAATTTGTATTATGATTATCACATCATTAGTTCGTCGTGTTTTAACAGAACATTTGCAAATTTAGCTGCCTTGTGCAATTTTTTTTTCAATCGAATGATTTATAACCAAAAAATATTTTGATACAACATCACTTCCTTTTATAAAAAGATAAAATAATACATCCTAACTGTCTCTACACTTTCATTGAAAATAACATACAAGAGAAAATACAATAAGTCTCATCTAATTTGCAATTCGTGGCCCAAAAAGAAGGTGGCAGAAAAAAAAATTCAGTCTTTAATTGACTAGCACATGTTAATCTAGATCATACGCAATTTATTTCTCTCGAATATTAAGTCCTTTAGCATACTATTAAAATTAATTGTGAGTTGATGGATTCTCGCACGCGACCAATAATTTAGCCAAATAATACACATTGTTTCTAAACTAAAACCGAGTCTTATAATGATCATGAAAATAATTTTCAACATCGGCCATTGAATTTTAAATTAATATCTCGGTTGGTTAGGTTCAGTATGAATCGTCTTCAAAGATGTCGATTAAAATAGACACATGCTAAATGTGAATACTCCAAAAATCTCACGAGAATACTATAAAACTCTACGCCACTATTTCATCTTTTATCCAATCAAACATTAAATTAAATGCTTGTATCCTGGCACTATTTCTAGTTCTTTATTAATGCTTGTATAATTTGAGATTTTTCATGTTTTGAAAACAAGAATGTCAGACAATTTTTAGGTCAACCAATCCTATTTGATGTGATCATGCCAACAGATTACTTAATAATAGTGTCCTACTTTTGGACACCGCCAAGCAATTTCCATGGTATCATCAACATAGCAGTTTACTACATTTTAAGCATGTGAACCGCGTAATAGAAAAGTAAACTAGGAACGAGCTTCTCTCATATAACATGATGCTTTTAAGATTATACGTTGCAAGTTTGAAGTACGATGGACCTTAAGTGTGAAAAATCTGTTTCCTTTTTTTAATGATGCCAAAGCAGTTTGATCATGTGATCCATTGTTGTTTGTACAAAGGCGACTTCAAGGACGGGCTGTCTCTACAGACTAACACATGTAGATCATCCATCATGAAATTGCTCCAAGGCAAGCACGTTTGATCTTGAAGTTCTTTCAAGATGTGTGTCAAAAAATAAAGTACACCTAACGTCCTTGTAACGTCCCGTGATCTGATGGACTGTCTCCACTGACCAACACGAGCTTTTTCCAGCTTATTTTGTCCTTAGCCATATGCATTCCGAAAACTTCCAAAGAGGTCACACTCATCCTTATGTGTGTCAAAAAAGACGATGCACATTGTTGATATGGATAGTCAAATCTAATCATTTAATGTCAAAGAGCTTGTGGCTCAACAGCACAAGGCGTTGTAAATATTTATGAGGCACAGGGTTCAAACTCTGGTATTGTCATAGTGTAAAATTTACCTTTCAAAAAAAAATCTAATCATTTAAGTCTTTAAGAACATATTATTAGCAGAATATAACAATTATCTTAAAGTATTTAGGTTGGTGTTGCGATAAATTGTGGTAGAACGTCGGAAACGATCTTAAGAACTGGTTCGGAGTGATCGTCCCAAGAGCGATTCGAACGAATAGGTAAAGATGGAAGAAATATGGGAAAAAAGAAGAGAAGAAGTAGATTAGACTTAGTAGAAGAGAAAAAAATTGATAGAAGAGAAAGAACTTTATTAAAAATATGGGGGAGAGGAAGAAGGGAAAAACATAAAGATAAAAGCTGGAGGCTACATAAGATAAATAATATGAATATTTGATGTTTGATTTGTGTGTCTTTCATGATTGTACCTAGCTCTTCTTATATAGAATAAGCTCTCCCCAACCCCATACAAAAATCCTAGGCCGTGTTCAATATAGGAAAATCTAACATAGTTCTGGCCTAATAAAGAAAAAATTAAACTACCCAAAAATTCCAACTCACGTTTAAGCTGCTTCCGTACTGAATTTAAAAAAGTTATAAACTAAAAAGTTGTAGATCTCTGTCTTCTCTTTCTGTGACTTTTAGAATCATATCAATCTGATACATGAGCCGAAAACTATGGCCTTTTTACCAAAATAGGTTTAGCAGATCCGTGACCAAATAAGAAAAATCTACTGCTGAAACTTCCAACTCAAGTCTTACTTCCTTTTGCACTGAATTTGGAGAAGTCACAAACTAGAAAGTTCTATATCTTTGTTTTATCTTTTTGTAACTTTTTGAATCACATCAATCGGATGGACGAGTAAGAAGATATGACTATTTTACTGAGATATAGTCAAATAAATCTGTGAATTAATTTTTCGCTCCAACAGTTGGATATTAATTTCTAACGAGATTCGATCAAAGTGTTCCCAACTTAGTAAAATGTGATAATATGATCTCTGCTCTGTTTGGATGCCTGCTAATTTCCGTTCTTTTGGTGGTCTCATCAGTTACAACAGAACTAAAATTAATTGGAAAGCAAACACCTAATTTATCTGTAAGAAATTGTCGAAACTTCATTCCAGAACCACACGTCCAGGCTTTTCAACAACAACAAAAAATTGAAATGTAGGAAACGAGAAAGGGAAACGAAGACTTAAAAATAAAAATATGGTACCCACCGACCTTAAATAATACCGAATATAATTAAAAGTTATGACGTTATTTATTTAAAAACTCCACCATAAAATTACTCGGTATTGGTTCCTCCTAGTTGACCCTCGCAGTATTAATTTTTCTAAAGAAATCTTGAATCTCACTGTTGATCATTAGTCCACTGTCGTCACAATCAAATGTGATCACAATCAATTTGATATATTGTTGACAATTCTCGCACGCGACCAATAATTTAGCCAAGTAGTACATTTTGTTACTAAACTAAAACCGAATATTATAATGAAAATGAATATAATTGAGTTCATAAAGTTTAAAATAATGTACTAAGCTTTATTTAATTAGAGATAACTAAATACTCTCCATTACTTTTATTTAATTTTTTAAAAAATTTAACTCTCCATTACTTTAAAACTCTGAATCACAATAACATGTACGAACCCCACTATAAAAAACCCACTCGCCATATTAATAAAAATTAAGTCTACCTCATAGCCCACCTCATCCGACCGAATCAGTTAATCATAAAATCAAACAATACAATTTTTCCCCATCCTAATTATTTGGTTCTACACGCCTGTAACAAGTTACTAAAATCAACTACCGATCAACCAAAATAATTTTTTTCATACAAAACACAATGAGAATATAATTTGAACATAAAGACTAATTAATTCAATTTTTCGAAATTTAGTGACTAATAATTACTAGCTAAGCTAAACCGAATATTTTACTCTGAAAATTGTACTACAACATTTGTTACAGCTTGTTTAATTTCTCGGCTTCGATTCCTGATGACAAACAGTCCCTTACTCTTGTTGCTCGTCAAGGGCCGGAAGAAATCCATCAATGGCGTTGCCCCTTTGCCACCAGGCCCTCGTGGCCTCCCGATACTCGGGTATCTACCATTTCTTGCTCCTGATCTTCACAAAGAATTCGCCAAGTTAGAACAGCAGTATGTCCCTATTTTCAAGCTCCGGATAGGCAGCAAACTCTGCATCGTGATCAGTTCGCCTTCGCTGGTCAAGGAGATCGTGCGGGACCAGGATGTGACCTTGGTAAACCGCGACGTCCCGATCACTGCCAAGGTCGTGACACAGGGGAGGAATGACATTTCCTTCAGTAATTATGGTTCGGAATGGAAAATTTTTCGCAAGATCTTCGGCGGGAAATGATGAGTAACGTTAGCCTTGACGCTTCTAGTGAACTGAGAAGGCAAGCGGTGAGGAAGGCCATCCCGGAAGACAAGAGTTTTTGGTTCTTAGATAGAGTTAGTTCTTTTTTCAACCTCATGAACCGATTCACAAAACAGAACCGTTGTTTATCAACAAATCTGAATCCTATTGAACTAGCAAACCAAGTTGCTTTAGTATGGGGATTGAAAATCATAAGCCCGATCAAATTAAAATTCACTGGTCGTGCTCTAATTGAAATAGATGTTCTAACTCAACATAAACACTAATTAGTTGTCCTACTATGGTATATATGCCGTATTTACTTGTATGTCACCCAACATGAAGATTAATTATTAGTGTAACGCCCCGTGATTTGACCGACTATTTTCACAGATCAACACGGGTCTTTTCTAGCATGCTTTGTTCTCATTCGCACGCATCCTGAAAATTTTCCAGGAAGTCACCTATCCTCCCGGCCAAACGCATTTAACTTTAGAGTTCTTTCAAAATGTGTGCCAAAAAAGATAGTGCACATTATTGATACGAATAGTATCAATCAAATCACTTAAATATTTTAAACAGAACAGATCATTAACAGGGTATCATAGGTCACCAAAAAATTGTTGTTCTAAATATTACATTAATTGTTGTGTTGTTTTGAAAAAGGATATAGTACTAATTGAAAAAGGGTTAAGCAATAAGCATACAAATTTCAGTAAAAAAATATAAATTATAAGGCAGCGTCGACAACCGTAATCCCGTTATTAGTCATCCTGTTGGGCCCACCTCCACTCTCACTTCTAAAATTGGTAAGGCTCACACGCTCTCCGGATGTTTTAACTGATTTTATGTTTTTTACCAATTTTTTATCTTCAATTTAATCGTAATTGTTAACAGTGTTAAAAGGGTTTGGATTGTTGTATAGAGTTAATACACTTGATTTAAAAAAAAAATTAGAATTCCAAATTAACTATGTCTGATAATATTTAACTCCAATACTTATTTAAAAAAGTTTAGACGTTAGTGATTATAGGATCAGGATTTCTATAAGTTTGCGATATTTTACATAAATTGTTTCGGAAAAAAATTACTTTGATATTGTAATATTTAACTAATTTTGTCTGATATGTCATTGTCTTTTCAAAAATATATTAACACACGAGAATGACACATCAAACAAAAGACCACACATGAGGTCATAAATATTACCAAAGGAGGAACAATTAAATAAAGAATTTTCAAAGTAAGCACCGGCACATCAAATTTTCAAGGTAAACACATACCCTCAAAAAAAATACTCATATTGCAATAAATTAATTTAGTCAAAGGGGATCAGATCAGACGTTACTGTCCTCGATTGATCAAATGCTGTCAAGTCGAGTATTATTTTTTCAGCTTCTAAATTTCTTTGATCTCCTCAAGATGCACGCCCAGAATAAAATAAGTTGGAGGAGGTGGGAATCATTCAACCCAACTCATCTGTTTCAAAAAAATTCAACCCAACTCATCTGATATGTTAAATAAACGTAAGACTGTCTGCGAGTTCAGTGCAATATAAAATAAACATATAAAATAAATCAGGCATATGGGTAATTGTTATTAAGGGAAATTATTGTCAGGCCTCTGATGTTTGATATATTCGGTACTCGCTCTCTGGCAATAATTTTTTTTTATTTTTTAAAGATATTTTGGTTTTCAATGACAAAATAAAAAAATAGATGATGATGTCAGCGAGGGACCCGTTTGAACAACGCTAAACCTAATAAACCTTGAAATATTTACAAATTATTTTAAAATTTAAAGCGTGTTTCCAAAAAACAATTGTTTAAAAACATTATTAATTCCAAAACAAAATTTGGAATTCCGAGACAGTTCTTTAATTTATTTGTCAGACTAAATTGAATTAAACTATATTATTTCGTGTCGGAACTTGCAAATGTAACAAATTAGATCCGGTACATTAAAAACACAGGTATGGGCCGTATGTCTCATCAAAGAGCCAAAAGGAAAATTTATTTTTCAAAATATTTAGTTTCAAAACTTAAAAGTTAGAACTTTCGTTCATATAAAAATAACTCTATAAGTTCATGTATGGCTATGAAGATATGGGTTTTTTTTATGTTGCAACGTTTTTGGGGATTTTAGTTGTCGAGGAATAATGCAATCTTTTGAAACGATAGATAAAATCGAGAATTTCTTACTCATGTCATCCTGATTCGGACACATAAGAAGTTTCGGTGATCCAATTCTGTCTCGAAAGGAACATCATGATCTACCATTATACTTATAATCACGATGAATAGGGGTGTACTTAGCAATTAGGTTTATTACGACCATGGTTTTAAAAAAGGACCTGAAGCTCTATTCGAGATTTCTCCCATTTTTTGGTCAATCGGTCGGATTGTCGTTCGGGTTAGAGACTTTTTCAAATAAAAAATAGATTATTTATTATATTTACTATTAAAATAATAAATAATTATACATATTATTTAATTTTATTGCAAAATTTATAATGTATAGGAATCAAAATCGTAATTCAACAACAACTATTAAAAAAGGACCCAAAGCTCTATGCCTCTATTCAAGATTTTTCTCGTTCTTCAAGTCATCCGGTTAGATTGTCAGTCGGGTTAGAGACTTTTGTTATATAAATTATATTTACTATTCAAATAGCAAATAATTATAAATAATATTTAATTTTATTACAAAATTTATAATGTATAAAAATCATAATCATAATTCAACCACTATTAATCTAATAACAAATAACAAATATAAGTTAAAAAAATCATTTTCCCAGAAGAGTTTCTGTGGTCGGGTCTATAAGTAGAAAACACACATTCCAAGGATTCGACAGAAAGCAAACGGGCTAAAAGCAGAGGTAGTGAAGTAGCATCATTTTCCTCAAAAACAAAAAAGTAGCACCATGGCATCAACTTGCGAGAGCCAGTCTCGTCCCCGTTGCGAATTCCCTCCTGAAATATGGGGAGATCGCCTCGCTTCCATCCCATTCAATCAACACGTGAGCGCCTCCCTGCTTTCAATAGATTCCATTCTTTTTACTTATTTTCTTAAACTCTTACTAAATTAACAGTTTTATGCTGGGTCAATTATTACTTAAATAGTATTACTTTCAACGTTTATATTGTAGAAACTTGATGAGTACGAGATGGAGGTAGAGACGTTGAAGAGCAAAGTGGCGGACGTGTTAAAGGATACTGCCGGTGACGAAGTAGAGAGAATTAAACTGATCGACTCGTTATGTCGTCTTGGTATATCGCATCATTTTCAAGCTGAAATTGAGAGACAGTTGCATCAAATTTTTGACACCCAGTCTGATCTTTTAGACAAAAAAAATTATGATCTTCACTCTATTGCTGTTGTATTTCGAGTTTTCAGGCAACATGGAATTAAGATGCAATGCGGTAAGATTTTAATACTTAAAGTACGCATCACGTTCAAACTTTTTGTTATTAAATGGAGCGAAGATAGAAGGTGGAGCGATCGGAAATATTCAAATTTGAAGTACATTTAAAATTTAAAAAAAAATCAATTTGTGAATAACTTGTGTTAAAAGATGGTAAGCCCTACCCATCGAAAATTTTTACAATTGTCCTTTCATAAATATGATTTGACATACTCACGATTAGAATTCTACTAAGAGTTAATTTTTGTTTCAGATATCTTTCACAAGTTCAGAGATGTTGAAAATGGTAACTTCAAGGACTCCATTACTTGTGATCCAAAAGGATTGTTGAGTCTATTTGAAGCAGCCCATCTACGTACACATGGCGAAGAGATCCTTGAAGAAGCCATAGCTTTCACTAGGACCCACCTCGAGCTATTGGCTCAATCGAAACCTGAATTGGCTGATGAGATAACCAGTTCGTTAACGATGCCGTTGCACAAGACACCGCTTAGAATAAAGGCCAAAGAATTCATTTCTCTCTACGAGAAACGCCGCCATGAGCCTTGGAATGATGAGCTGCTCAAGTTTGCTAAGCTCGACTTCAACCGGATTCAGTTGCTACACCAGCAAGAGATAAGGAGCATCTTCAAGTACGTACATATTCTATTTATTAAGATTAATTGAGGATAATTATTACGGTATCAGAAGGGAAACATGAATAACAGATAGCGCACAATACGTAGTTTGGTCGAAAGATCTTCATTCATGAAGCCGATTGTGGAGTTACATTGTGAGATTATCACAGTGATGAATTTTTTTTGTAAGTGTGAAAAATGTACATATTTATTGCCTTATACTTTAGTTTGGACATAGAGATTCTAATATGAGCACGTCGAAACCAAACTAAGTTAAAACCGACGAGCCCCCCTAACATCGACCTCTTATTTATATAGGTGGTCGAAGGAGCTGGACCTAATATCTAAGTTACCATTCGCAAGAGACAGAATCATGGAATTCTTCTTTTGGAGTGAGACTGTCTATTTTGAACCCAAGTATGCTCATGCTCGGGCTGTATACATCAAACAGAGCAACCTTGTAACATTTCTCGATGACGTGTATGATACCTACGGTAAATTTGAAGAACTTCCCACCCTTACTCATGCCATGAACAGGTTTGTTGTCTACCCTAGTTACGTGTATGAGATATATATATTGTTGTAGTCGGAGGGTTGGTGTACTTCATTAGGATCTACGGCAGTCGAGGCAAGTGTTGGATATTTTCTCCGTAAGACGAGATTGCCCCGAATATTTCAGTATGGTACGGGCTACGACAATCGTCCCCAAGATACAACGACTGTTCGGGCGTTTCCAAGAACGTTGCACACGTATCTCGAAACTTTCGGGCGAACCCTTATATACCCAAAACTTTCGGACTCTTTGTAAGTGAAGAACGGGGGAGAGGAGAAGACAACAATGCTTATGGAACACTTGTTGTTGGGATGAGAAAAATGGCAAGGGGGCAGGCCTATTTATAGGCTGGAGGAGGCAGGGAAGCAGCCACCCCGAAGGGACGCGTCCGTTCGGCCAGCAGGCTGGCTGGCTGCGCTCGTGGCCCTTCGGTGGCTTCTGGATCCTTCCAGGCGCGCCCAGGCTGTGTTGGCGCCCTTTCGCAAGGGATCTCGCAACCTTTCGGCCTTCTGGAAGTCTCCTGGATATTCCTGCCCTTCGTGCCTCTTCGGTGGCCATCCTGGAAGGTGCTCGCAGCTCCTCGTCACTTCGGTAGCTGCGCAGCTCTCTCCTGACTCGGGCAAAATACTTAAGGCTCCTCTCCTGACCCGGGCAAAATACTTAAGGCTCCTCCAACTTCTCGCGACGATGCGCACATGCGAAGTGCCAAGTGCGCCACAAAGTGCCCATTGCGACCTGCGTCCAATGCGCCATGTGCACACGCACACGTGCGTGCACGTGCGCATGCGCGTGCTCATGCTCGTGCTCGTGCTCGTGCTCGTACTCGTGCTCGTATGGTACTATGCACCATCCTCGTCGCGGTCCGAGTTGGCTTTCCCTCCAGGTGGTCAACTTATTTCCTAGTCAACAAGGAGTTTCTCCTTATAAACTAGGAAATATTGGTGCCACTTTCTAATGTGGGATGGCACTTTCCATTTTCCCTTTTGGGCCTCCCACTTTGGGCCTTTCCACATTGGACTTTGCTTGAATTTTTATTCAAAACTTTCCTAACAATCCCCCACATGAATGATGATTAATGCATGCAGACTCTAATCGAACCTTCTGACGTGTTATTATTGCATCAAAATAGGTAGCTTGTGGCTTTGAATCTTCTCTAGTAATATGTTATCGAATTTACTTGCTGCTCGGTGAACGTGATGTCTTGAACCGTCAGCTTTTGGCGTAAATCAAGACAATAACATTTACACAATAATAACCCTAGTATATTTGGGTTCTCACGTTGTGTCCGTTTCGTCCATGGACCGTATCTTGGATTCATAAGTATTTTTTCCTATTTGAAGCAGCCTCACTTTATACTTATATAGGTGATCTCCTATCAGGAGCATCCTGCCATACTACACCTTTATCAAGGTATAGGAATCATTAAAAGTGTAATGCTTAACCTTACCACACCTCTGCAGGTTAACACCTGGGCAGCTTCTGAGAATGAGATAGGTTCCAGGTGATTAACTGAACCCTCCATAACTTAGTTGGCTCATTGAACCAAGTTTGTGGGATCTCCACTCATCATGGTTGAGTTATCGCTATGGACGTTCTTTAGTGTGTGGATTTTAATCTCATTCCCCTTACTACATTGTACATTTGATCTATATTGATTCCTTTTGTAAAAAGATCAGCTAAGTTGTCCTTGGACTTTACGTAATTAATGGTGATCACCCCACTAGAGATCAACTGTCTAACGGTATTGTATTTTCGACGGATATGTCGAGACTTTCCATTGTACATTGTACTTTGTGCTCTCCCGATTGCAGACATGCTATCACAATGTATCAATACGGGAGGCACTGGTTTGCTCCAGCACGGAATATCCTCTAGGAAGTTTCTAAGCCATTCAGCTTCTTCCCCAGCTTTGTCTAATGCTATAAACTCCGACTCCATGGTGGATCGAGCTATGCACGTTTGTTTAGAGGACTTCCAAGACACAGCTCCTCCTCCTATGGTGAATACGTATCCACTTGTGGATTTGGAGTCCTTAGTGTCCGATATTCAGTTTGCGTTACTGTATCCTTCTAATACAGCTGGATATTTAGCATAATATATGCCATGGTTTATGGTATGTTTTAAATACCGTAAAACCTTTTCCAGAGCTAGCCAGTGATCCTTCCCTGGATTACTTATGAATCTACTAAGCTTACTAACTGAGTACGCAATATCGGGACGTGTGCAGTTTGCTAAATACATCAAGCTCCCGATAATTTGTGCATACCTCAGTTGAGATACTGGGTCCCCTCGATTCTTGGCTAAGTGTAGATTCAAATCTACTGGAGTCTTAACCGGAGGTTTGTCAAAAGCTTCAAATTTCTTGAGCACGCTTTCCACGTAGTGGGATTGCGTCAAGATAATTTCAACAGCTTTTCTAGAGATTTTTATTCCTAGTATGACGTCTGCCAGACCCATATCTTTCATGTCAAAGTGGTTCTTTAACATGTTCTTAGTTTTCACAATAACCTCTTTATTACTTTCCATAATTAGTAAGTCATCTACGTAGAGACATATAATTACGTAAGCTTCAGGTGTGCCCTTAATGTAAATACATTTATCGCACTCATTGATCTTAAATCTATTCGACAGCATTGTCCTGTCAAATTTCTCGTGCCACTGTTTCGGCGCTTGTTTTAGCCCGTATAATGACTTGACTAGCCGATACACTTTATGCTCTTGACTGGGAGCCACAAACCCTTTAGGTTGCTCCATGTATATCTCCTCTTCCAGACCTCTATTTAGGAAAGCTATTTTTACGTCCATTTGGTGGATCTCGAGGTTATAGAGTGCCGCAACAGCTATGAGTACTCTAATTGATGTGATTCTTGTGACCGGTGAATACGTGTCAAAGAATTATATCCCTCCTTCTGTTTGAACCCCTTAGCTACCAATCGAGCTTTGTACTTGTCGATTGATCCATCAGCTTTGTATTTCCTTTTTAGGATCCACCTGCATCCCAAAGGTTTGCAGCCCGGTGGGAGATCCACGATTTTCCACGTGTGGTTTTGCATAATGGATTCTATCTCACTATTGATAGCTTCTTTCTAGAGAAGAGCATCTGGACTGGACAATGCCTCTTGAATTGTCCTGGGTTCATCTTCTAACGCATAGGTTAGATAATCCGGACCAAAAGATTTGGTTACCTTCGTCCGTTTACTACGTGTAGGTTCATCATCTTCCTGATTTGACCGTTGGGTAGTCTCGTGAGCCCTTTTCTTTGGACTCCCTTCCTTTCTTTCCTTATTAGGATAGCTATTCTCAAAGAACGTTGCGTTCCTCGATTCTATGACCATTCCCGCATTTATCTCAGAGTTTTTAGATTTATGCACCAAAAACTGATAAGCACTACTATTTTGCGCATATCCGATAAAGATGCAATCAATGGTCTTGGGTCCTATTCTCACCTGCTTAGGCTTAGGTACTTCGACCTTTGCTAGGCACCCCCACACTTTAAGGTAATGGTAGGAAGGCTTCCTTCCTTTCCATAGTTCATATGGGATTTTATCCCTTTTCTTGTGTGGCAACTTATTTAGAATGTGGTTAGCTGAGAGCAGAGCTTCCCCCCACATGTTCTGGGGTAAGCCCGAGCTAATCAACATTGCGTTCATCATCTCCTTAAGAGTTCGATTTTTGCGTTCAGCTATGCCATTCGATTGAGGTGAGTATGGAGCAGTCATCTGATGAATAATGCCATGTTCTTCACAGAGTTCATCAAACGGAGCTACATATTCTCCCCCTCGATCACTTCGAATCATTTTGATTTTCATGCTGAGTTGATTTTCAACCTCATTCTTATATCTCTTAAAGGCATCAATAGCTTCATCTTTGCCCTTTAAGAGATATACGTAACAGTATCTCGTGCAATCATCGATAAATGTGATGAAGTATTTCTTCCCGCCTTTAGTTTGCACGTGTTTCATATCGCAAGTGTCCGTATGAATTAACTCTAAAGGCGTAGTACTTCTTTCCACCGAATGAAAAGGTGCTTTAGTCATTTTAGCCTCCACACATACTTCACATTTATCAGATGGGTTGAACTCTAGATTCGGTAATAAATTTAAACTTACTAACTTTCTTAGCGAGTTTAAATTTACGTATCCTAATCTACCGTGCCATAAATTAGAACACTCGGCTAAGTAAGAAGAAGCGTTAACTTTATTTTCACCGTTAAAGGTGCGATGTATAGTTATTACATTCATCTTAAACAGCCTTTTTTCTAGATAACCCTTTCCTATGCATTGACCCGCTTTGGTCAGTACAAACTTATCAGCCTCAAATACAAGCTTAAGACCGGCTTTGCTTAACAGTGAGACAGAAACTAAGTTCTTGCGGATGTCCGGGACATGCAGCATATCCTTGAGGGTCAGCTCCTTTCCTGAGGTCAGCTTCAGGACCACCTTACCCAGACCGACAATCTTGGACGTTGCGGAGTTTCCCATGAACAGCTTTCGGAGCTTTCGGCCGGTGATCGAGATATAGTTCGAGAACTTCTCCTTGTCCGAGCAGACGTGGCGGGTAGCTCCTGTGTCTACGAACCACTCTCTCGGATTGTCCACCAGGTTGGCTTCAAACACCACGGCTGACAGATCTATTTCGGACAAGTCTTCAGCCAGGTTAGCCTTTCCTTGGTCGTCCTTCGTCGGCTGGTGACAGTCCTTAGCCATGTGGCCGGGTTTGCCGCAATTGTAGCAGTTGCCCTTGATCTTCTTGTTCTTTTTCTTCTTGGGCTCTTGCTTCTCCTGCTTATCCCCGGACTTCTTCCTCTTCTTGCCACCTGTTCCCTCGGCGAGGTGTACGGTGGTCTCAGAGTTGGCCTTGCCTTGCTTGACTTCGAACTTTCGGTTATTTTCCTCGATCCTAAGTCTCATGATCAAGTCTTATAGGCCCATGTCCTTCCTCTTGTGCTTGAGGTAGCTCTTGAAGTCCTTCCAGAGCGGGGGGAGCTTCTCGATCATCGCAGCTACTTGGAAGGACTCGCTGAGTTGCATCCCTTCGGCTTAGATCTCGTGAAGGATCAGCTGCAACTCTTGCACTTGGTCGATGACCTTCTTGGAGTCCACCATCTTGAAGTCGAGGAATCGTCCGACGATGAATTTCATCGTCCCGGCATCCTCCATTTTGTACTTCTTCTCGAGTGAACTCCACAGCTCCTTAGCGGTCTTTGCTTCCGCGTAGACGTTGTAGAGTGTGTCGTCTAGTCTATTCAGGATATAGTTCCGGCACAGGAAGTCGCTGTGACTCCACGCGTCGAGAGCGTTGATCTTCTGTTGATCCGTCTCGTTTTTTGCTATCATCAGTGCTTCCTCTTTCAGAAATCGAACTAGGTTGAGCGTGGTCAGATAGAACGTCATCTTCTGTTGCCACCTCTTGAACTCGGTACCGTTGAATTTGGCCGGCCTTTCGGCGTGGACAGTTTCTGGGACCACTGGCATTGGTACGGTGCTTGACGATGCCATCTTCAAGTACACGATCTCGTCTTATGATTGTTGTAGTCGGAGAGTTGGTGTACTTGATTAGGATCTACGTAAGACGAGATTGTCCCGTATATTTTAGTGCGGTATGGGCTACGAAAATCGTCCCCAAGATACAATGACTGTTTGGGCATTTCCAAGAACGTTGCACACGTATCTCGAAACTTTCGGACGAACCCTTATATACCCAGAACTTCTGGACTCTTTGTAAGTGAAGAATGGGGGAGAGGAGAAGACAACAATGCTTATGTAACACTTGTTGCTTGGATGAGAAAAATGGCAAGGGGGCAGGCCTATTTATAGGCTGGAGGAGGCAGGGAAGCAGCCACCCCGAAGGGACTTGCTGTTCGGCCAGCAGGTTGGCTGGCTGCGCTCGTGGCCCTTCGGTGGCTTCTGGATCCTTCCAGGCGCGCCCAGGCTGTGCTGGCGCCCTTTCGCAAGGGATCTCGCAACCCTTCGGCCTTCTGGAAGTCTCCTGGACATTCCTGCCCTTTGTGCCTCTTCGGTGGCTATCCTGGAAGGT
Source organism: Hypericum androsaemum (assembly GCA_963995505.1). Lineage (NCBI taxonomy): Eukaryota > Viridiplantae > Streptophyta > Magnoliopsida > Malpighiales > Hypericaceae > Hypericum > Hypericum androsaemum. The sequence goes on from OZ023187.1 coordinate 16,437,591, forward strand.
GCTCGCAGCTCCTCGTCACTTCGGTAGCTGCGCAGCTCTCTCCTGACCCGGGCAAAATACTTAAGTGCCAAGTGCGCCACAAAGCGCCCATTGCGACCTACGTCCAATGCGCCATGCGCACACGCACACGCGCGTGCGCGTGCTACGCACCATCCTTGTCGCGGTCCGAGTTGGTTTTCCCTCCAGGTGGTCAACTTATTTCCTAGTCAACAATGAGTTTCTCCTTATAAACTAGGAAATGTTGGTGCCACTTCCCAATGTGGGATGACATTTTCCATTTTCCCTTTTGGGCCTCCCACTTTGGGCCTTTCCACATTAGGATTTGCTTGAATTTTCATTCAAAATTTTCCCAACATATATATATATACACACACACTAGAAGTGTAGATGAAGATATATTTAGATTTATTATGGAAAAGCATATGTACATGTTTCCAGGTGGGATGTGGGGATGATGGAGCGGCTTCCGGCAGATTACATGAAGCACCTCTACAAGGCCTACTTGGACAGTTTTGATGAATTAGAAAATCACGCTGCTCAAGAGGGAACATCGATGTGTGTGTCCTTGACAAGGGAATACGTAAGATGCAACTACCCTACTCGAATTTGGATAATTTCACTCTAAGAATAAAATCACGTCTAGTTAAAAAAAAACCCTGTGTTTGACTATGCAGCTACTGGAATTCGTGAGACTTTACATGCAAGAAGCTGAGTGGATCAGGAGCGGCTATATTCCATCGTTCGAAGAGAGTTTAGACATAGGAATTGTCTCGGCCGGGGAAAGATTCATGAACGGAATAGCCTTTGTCGGAATGGGAGAGCTCGCTGTGCAGGCATTTCAATGGCTACAGACTGGACCTGATCTGGCCCGAGCTGTTAGTACAATTGCCCGTCTTCGTAATGAGTTGGTCAGCTACAAGCGCGATGAGGCATGTGGAAATGCCACTTATCCATTTTGCTGCTACAAGAGAAAATACGAAGCATCGAATGAGGAGACGGTGACAGAATTCCGGAGAAGAATTTTAGACGCATGGAAGACTGTGAACGAGGAGCTAATGAACGAATCTGTGAATGTTCCAATGGAAATTCTGATGCGCATCGTCAATTTCGGGCGTCTTATGGAATTCTTTTACAAAGATGGAGACGGGGTAACCGATGGAAATTTTGCAGAGAGTTGCATCGAAACCCTTTACATTGATCCCATCCCCCTCTAATCAGCAGAGACCATAAAAAATAATAAGATTGTTTATGTTTTTCCGAATTATGTTTTAAGATTCGACAAGATCTTGTTTTGTGAATCAGGTCAGTACGATGCGCGCCGTCGTGTGTTTTCCTATCTTGATTTCATATGACACTCACACCGTCGGTGTCATGATAAAGTCAAATTTCGTTTGAATACTCGTGTTGAGATTATCACATCGTCAGTTGGTCGCACGATCATAGGCTTGAACGGATCATCTGCAAATTTAGCTGCCTTGTGCAATTTATTTTTCAATCCAATGATTCATGACCAAAAAATATTTTGATACAACATCACTTCCTTTTATAGAAAGATAAAATAACACATCCTAGCTGTCTCTACATTGTCATCTTTTTATAAGTAAATTTGGGATTTTTGTCCAAAATGGTGCCACACTACAATTTTATTATCAATATGATATTACTGTTGAAAAAATTCCGAGAATGGTGTTTGTTTCCCTGATTGAAAAAAAAAATTCGACCTGGGGTACTGAGATCGAAAAAATTATTCGACCTGAATCTGAAATAAATAAAAAAATTCGAATCGACCCGGGACCTGGGTCGAAAGTTTTTTTCGACCTGAGGAGAGAGAAACCTCAAGTCGAAAAAAACTTTCGATATGAGTCTTCTGACATTTTTTGGTTGAAAGAAGAGGTGCGAGAGCACACAATTCTATATCATGAATTGAAATTAACTATTGAAATAGGCCTTATTTGTTCTTAGAAGACATTTCAACTGAAATTTTTTATTTTGTTAGAACAAATAAGGCCTATTCAACTGAAATTTTTTATTTTGTTAGAATAATTTATTGTCACTTGATTTATATATTTGGTAATGAATGTCACAAAACTCGATCACATAATTAAACAATGAATTAGGACGACCACTTAAAAATACAAATTTAGAATTGTTGCACAATTTCATATATGTGTTCTAGAGTCTAGATAATATATAGTTATCTTCGGAAAGAATAGATAATTTATTTTTTGATATAATGTACAAATTAATTTAGATCTAAGTCGAGTAAAATTTTTAAAAAATGATAAAAATTTTCAAATAAATATTTAACATGAATATATTTCTCAAAATTTCTTGATTAATAAAAAATTAATTACACTTTGTATGTTATGCTAGGGTTTTTGCCTTTACAAACAAATAAGTCACTTCTTACCAATAGTAGATAAGGCCTATTATCAATAGTTAATTTCAATTCATGCTATAAAACTGTGTGCGAGAAGTCACCTCTTCTTTGAACAAAAAAATGTTAGAAGACTCAGATCGAAGGTTTTTTTCGACATGAGGTTTCTCTCTCCTCAGGTCGAAAAAAATTTTCGACCTGGGTCTCGGGTTGATTCGAATTTTTTTCGATTTTTGATCCAGGTCGAATAATTTTTTCGATCTAATCACTCCAGGGCAAAAAAAAATTTCGATCTGGGAAACGGACACCATTCTCTGAATTTTTTCAACAGTAACACCATATTGGTAATAAAGTTGTACTGTAGCACCATTTTGGGCAAAAACCCGTAAATTTGTATTAAATTCATCAAAAGTAATTACACCGAATTTAATGTTGTGAACAATATTCGGGTATCAAAAGTACTAGATAGATACGTATCTAAAAAAATAAAGATAAGCACTGTATAACACATTTCTAAAAGTGACACAACCAAAATACATTGGCCCCCCAAATTACACCCAAGGAGCAATTGAAGTCTTCTAAAGAGGATCAAAAGGTTAGATACAAACAAACCCTCAACCCGCGTCCTTAATCACATGGAGGATGGAAGAGGCGTCTTCCTCCCAAAAAATTCTCATAAGAATCGCTAAACGCCAAGCCTCGGCCGTAAGCTCCTCATTAAGAGCATCGCTCCCGCACCTTCATATTAGCTAAGATCGAGCAAAGGTGCAGCTCCACTGAAGGCCGCTTCGAGGAAGGCATGACATCCCTCAACGGCATCATTTTGAGAGTCGTTGCCTTGATCGTGGGTTTCCTAATCCTACAACTAGATCTTATCGGGGTCATCATAAATGTCTTCCTTTGTGTAATCCTCTTGATTACATTGGGAGCTGGCACCACTGTAGGAGAATGTCTCGCCACCAAGGCCGACACATTGGCCTCATCCGCTGAAAGAGTTAACGACAAATTTGTCACACAAATAGCAGCAAGGAACTGCAAATCGTCCAATCAGACACTCGTATCGACCCTAGAAGCAGCATCATCCTTAAGCAAACTACCTTCATTTCTGATCAGAGGGATTTGAGGCTCACTAAATTGCGTTGCACTTACAACCTCAGGGAAAGCCTGGCGAGATAGCCCATTGCCCATGCCATCAAATTTGTCTCTACACTGTCATTGGAGAGAACATATAAGAGAAAATACAATAAGGCTAATCAAATTTGCAATTACGTGCCCCAAAAAGTAGGCGGCAGAAAAATAAAATAAAATTTCAGTCTATAATTGACTAGCACATGTTAATCTCTTCCTCGAAAGGATAATAATATTGTTTTATAGAGTTGTACATATTCGTTTGGCCGGCTTGTGATCGACATTATTGGTTCATTTCCATTTTGTAGTATAATAAAGTCTGCACCCACCGACTTAAAATAATACTGAATATCCTCGAAATTTTATGGCGTTACATTTTTTTATTAAAAACCCCACTCGGTAATCGCTCCTAGTAGTTGGCCCTTACAGTAGATGGCCAAAATAGATCTCCCCGTATCGCTGGGGTTTAGATTAAATTTTAGTATGACAACGCCAGATATATTTTATTAATAAGGCCTTATTTTTTTTTGTAAAAAAATTAAAAAATTTATTGTAGATCATACACAATTTATTTCTCTCAAATATTAAGTCGTTTAGCATGCTATTAAAATTAATTAGAAGTTTATGGATAGTCGACGCATCTCGCACGCGACCAATAATTTAGCCAAATAATATACATTGTTTCTAAACTAAAACCGAATCTTATAATAATTATGAAAATAATTTTCTACGTTGGCCATTGAATTTTAAATTAATATCTCGATTGGTTAGGTTTAGTATGAATCATCTTCAAAGATCTCGATCAAAATAGACACATGCTACATGTGAATACTCCAAAGATCTCACGAGAATACTTTAAAACTCTACACTGCGCTTTCATCTTTTATCCAATCAAAAATTAAATTAAACTCCGACGTCTAAGTACACTAAACGAGACAAAGGTTTTCGCAGAGCACCAACGATAAATCCTTTGGTATTAACACTATTTACTATATAAAAAATCCGTGAGGGTATCGTAAGAAGGATAGATCCAGATATCTTTATATTTTATATAGATAAAATTTATTACTCGAGATAAAATGGTTATATAATTTGGTTAATTGGAAAATACAAATAACTACAATAGCTATATTGTATTCCTTTCACCAATTTTCGCCTTTAGATAGCATTCTATTGCGCTTTATCCCATTCATCTCCGTTTAATGCCCAATTTTGATCGCAATTTTTTTTATGGATTTGAGAAAATTCGAATCTTCTCCATCTCACAAAATTTAACATTTTTTTTCTATTGTATCCCACGCCTTTCCAAGTGAAACTTATCTAAGACCATCTCTGGTGGTTGCCAAATGGCCATCATTTTCATATATTTATTATAATTTACATAAATATAAATTGTTAGTAGATAATATACGGATATGAGAGAAATTGATATGTGAATAAGAAAATATTTAGTTGGATTGAGTTGTAAGTGGATGAGAGAAAAATTAATTCTTTATTTATTGATCTGACTGAACGAGATCACCACTGGAGATGATCTAAGTGAAACCTAGTCTTTAAAGATAAATTTTACACTAATAATTATATCTTATTAGCATTTGACGAAGATTAATTCTACTCCCCCAAACTCCGTTACTTGGAAGCTCTTGTCAAAGAGGTCTCTCGCTTGCACCCTGAAGTGCCCTTGCTAATTTCACGTTGTCCAAGCAAAACAACAAATGTAGGAGGATACATCATCCTTAAAATTATACGGTTTTTATGAATGTTTATTCCATATATAGGGATACTGCTTTCTGTGAAAATTCTCTAGAGTTTAAACCCGAGATATTCCTGAATAACGGGGAGGAAACGAGCAAGTTGGATTTCTCTGGAAATAACTTTCAGTACCTTCCGTTTGGATCCGGAAGGCGGATGTGCCCAGGGCTTTCACTGGCCGAGAGGTCGATGATTTATTAGTTGGCCTCCCAGCTGCATTCAGTCGAGTGGAAATTACCCGACGGGTTAAGTAGACTTTTCAGATAGGTTTGGAATGGTTGTGAAGAAAATTGAGCCTTTAATTTGTATTCCAACTCCAAAGTTGTCCAATGGAGACCTCTACTTGAATTCGTGGACGATGTGTTTCTTCAATCAATTGAATAAAAGTCGCAATGCCCAGAAGTTCAATTATCCTAGCACTATTTTAGTTATTTATTCATGCTTGTATAATTTGACATTTTCATGTTTTGAAAACAAGAATGTCGCACACTTTTGAGATCAACCAATCCTATTTGATGTGATCATGCCAACAGATTACTTAATAATAGTGTTCTACCTTTGGATACCGCCGAGCAATTTCATTATCATCAACATAGCAGTTTACTACATTTTAATCACGTGAACCGTGTAATAGAAAAGTAAAAACTAGGAACAAAATTCTCCCCATATGAGATGAATCTTTCAAGCTTATCATGTTGCAAGTGTGATGTAGTTAATTATAAGTGTGAAAAATCTATTTATCGATTTCAATGGTGCCAAAATGGTTTGATCATGTGACCTATTGTTGCTTGTAAAAAGGTAAAGTCAAAGCCCGATTATTATTGTAACATCCTGTGATTTGACAGATTGTCTCCACAAATCAACACGAGTAAGTCACCCATCCAGTAATTGTCTCAAGTTAAGCGCGTTTAATATTGGAGTTCTTTCGAGATGTATCTCGAAAAAGAAGGTGTGCCTTGTTGACATGGATTATCAAATCAAATTATTTAAGCCTTTCAGATCATATCGTTAATGGGGTATCACATTCAGCCATTCATTAAATACGTGACGTCCTCATCGCGGCAGATTCAGACAATCCTAGAACTCCTCGTAGTCAGGCGTGTTTGATCTCCACATCACACCGTACTAGCCGAGATCTTGCTCTGTTACCAACTGTAACGTCCCGTGATCTAACAGGCAGTCTCAACAGACCAACATGAGTCTTTTCTAATATTTTTTGTCCTCACTCACATGCATCCCAGAAACTTCTCATGAGGTCACTCATTCTGATGTGTGCAAGAAAAAAATGTGCACACCCTTGTTGGTAAGGATAGTCAAATCAAATAATCAAAGCGCAAGTTCCGCTTTGACCTCTTTGAAGTGACGTAGACATCCACCACATTGCAATGATGGTAAAAGAACCCACAGAAAAAAGCGAAACTCCACCACGAAGGAAGGTTGTCAACAAAAAAGTAGTTGACAAAGCCATGGCAGGCGATCCTCCACCACCCCCAGCCTTTCCGCCGGTAGAAGATGGAGAGGTGTAGTGGAGGAACCCGGGGTCACAGACCGACGAAATAGGAGCTAATTAGTTTTAGGGATTGGAGAAGGGATTTGGGGAAATTTTTTTGGCTTTGGGGAGGTGAACAGTGTGATCGGGGAGAGAGAAAAGGGGATTCAAAATTCCAAAAAAAAGTTTGATTTCATGGGACTTATTACCACTAACACAAGTTCCGCGTCATGATACGTTAATAAAGTCAAAATTTTGTCTGCAAACTCGTATTAAGATTACCATATTATTAGTTAGTCGTATATAATCTTTAACGGATCATCTGCAAATTTAGCTGCCTTGTGCAATTTGATACAACATCACTTCCTTTTATAGAAAGTTAAAATAACACATCCTTACTGTCTCTACACTGTCATTGGAAAGAACATATTAGAGAAAATACAATAAGGCTTATCTAATTTGCAATTACCTCCCTCGAAAAAAAATTGCAATTACGTGCCCCAAAAAGTAGGCGGCCGAAAAAAACATAAAATTTCAGTCTTTAATTGACTAGCACATGTTAATCTCTTACTCGAAAGAATAATAATATTGTTTTATAGAGCTGTACGTATTCGTTTGGCCGGCTTGTGTTAAGTCTGCACCCACCGACTTTTAAATAATACTGAATATCTTATGGCGTTACATTTTTTATTCAAAACCCCACTTGAGTAATCGCTCCTAGTAGTTAGTAGACGGCCATAATAGATATCCCCGTACCGCGGGGGTTTAGATTAAATTTTAGTACGTCTTGCAAGGAAAAAAGGACGAGAACGTCAATGAACGATTCTGATATAGTCTCTAGTAGTCGTCCCAAGAGCGATTCCAACAAGTTGTAAAAAAAGTAAGAAAGTAGGATAAAAAGAGAGAGTTGAGGGAAAGGGAGTTGTATTGAGAGTAAGGAAAAAATAGAGTATAGAAGTTTTGTTCGTATGATTTATGGTGTCGTCCCTAAACCTAACCCCGACCTATGCTCATATACACAAAAGACTCCCAACTCCGGCCTACTACCTAAGCTGACTTTTAGTCGGATACAACGACTTAAAACTTATCTTCCCCTAACACCTATCCTTATCCGACTCGGACTACCTCGGTCTCCAAAAGTCCACCCGCCTTCGATGTATTCATACCTTCTAGACTCCAAGTCCGTGTACGACTCCAATAACTCGAACACATCCGGTCTCTTCGAGCTTATCTCACCTCCTATATATTCCATGTTTGTCTCTAACTCCTGAGAGTCCACATGCATCGGGGTATCCTCGAGCTCACCCAACTCTTCCCAAGTTCTTCTTAATTCGGTCTCTTCAAATCTTATCAACGCCGAGTCCGGCATCAATACGAAGTCTCTACATGCCAAATCGGGATTAACGATGATCCGCGAAGGGTTGAAGTTGGCGACGATCCAAGACGGTCGAGTGGGTGACGATCTAAGGATGGTGAAATGGGAAACGATCCAAGGAGGGCTAGGCGGGTGAAGATCCAAGACAAGTGGAAGTGGGCGATGATCAGCCTAGGGTCAACTTAAAACTAATTTTTGACACCCTTACACTCAGAATTAGAAAAAATTATAAACTACAAAGTTGTAGATGTATGTGTCGGTTGTCCAAGAAATTTGAATCATTTCAATCAGATATCTGAGTAACAAGATATGATCATTTTACCAATGGGAAATGATCGGCCTAGGGTCAGTTGGTGACGATCGGCTTAAGGTGAGTTGGGCGACGATCGGTCTATGGTCACTTTCAAACATATTTTGAACATTCTTCCGCTCCGAATTACAAGAAGTTGTCAACTACAAATTTGTAGACCTATCTCTTAACTTCTCGTAGCCATAAGAACCACTTTAATCCAAGGTCTAAGTCAAAATATATGAGTGATTTACTAATGTCTGATGGTCCCCAATGAGGAAACTAGGACCAACTCTTGAAGTCTTATTTTGATCCTCTTCCAGGCAGAATTAGGTAATGCCTTAGAAATATAAAATGGAGATCTACCCCTCTCTTCTAATAGAAGAAGGAACCACTTCATTTTGATGCTCGAGCACTAAGCTATGGTTGATTTACTAATAATGGCTGTTCTGAGGAAGCTCCTACAAGCCAATGAGCGCTCGACCTCTCCAAGTGAGTGACCCGACTTGAGCAAGGATTTTCACCCCTAATAAGTGCTTGACCTGACCTGAGAGAGTTCCACCTGACTTGAGGCTGAGGGTACCCAAAGTGACTTGAGGCCTGGAGTACCTAGGTTGCTTTATCCTCAGGGTACCCCAAGGTGATTCAAGGCTAAAGGTACCCAAGCTGATTTGACTATGTGTAAAATATCTTGGTACAATAATGCAGCTCGATGGCTGTTGGCATTATATATAGTAGAGTTACACAGTAGAATAACCTAGATATAGTGGATACACATTCCTATATAGGATTCTTGCTCTACAAGGCTTTACATATTTGATATCTAATAGGATTCTATTCCTATTTTGGTTCCGTCATTCTCTACACTCCCCCTCAAGTTGGCGTGTGCAAATTGATCACGCCCAACTTGCCCAAGAGTGCATGAAACCGATCCTTCCCTAGTGCTTTGGTGAAGATGTCGGCCAGTTGATCATGCGTATGAATCTTCCTTGGCTCAATCTCTTGTGAGTGTATACGTTCCCGAACGAAGTAACAGTCCATCTCTACATGCTTCGTCCTCTCATGGTAAACTGGATTCATGGTAATGTGCAATGCCTCCTAGTTGTCATAATAAAATGGCGTGGGTTGTACTTGATACAAGCGTAACTCCCTGAGCAACCAACGTAACCAAATTATCTCACTCATAGTGGATGCCATGGCTCGATACTCCACTTCTGCTGATGACCTGGCTACCACTGATTGTTTCTTGCTTCACCAAGATATTGGCAAGCCACCTAAGGTGATGAAGTACCCTGTGCGTGAACGTCGTGTGAACAAACAACCTTCCTAATCTGCATCACAATATGCTGTAAGCATGGTATTTCTGCCTTTTCGTAAGAGGATGCCTTGCCCACCGTTCCTTTAAAATATTCCACCACCCTATCCGCGGCAATTCGATGCTCTTCTCGCGGAGAGTCTACAAACTGACTAAGAATTCTAACTGCGTATGACAAATCTGGTCGTGTTACTATCAAGTACATCAATCTACCAATCAATCTTCGGTATTGTCTTGCATCTTCCACCTCTTTGCCCTCATTCGCAGTTAGCCGGTGGTTCTGTTCCATTGGAAAAATTGCTGGCTTGCTTCCTTTCTTTTTACACTCTTGCAAGATGTCTAGAGTGTATTTTCGTTGACTCAACACGAGTCCCTCCGGAGTTCTTACTGCTTCAATTCCCAAGAAGTACTTTAATGGACCTAAGTCCTTGATCCCAAACATCTTGTTCAAATGTCCTTTGATTGATTCGATCTTCTCCTGGTTTGTGCCCGCAAGTATCACGTCGTCAACATAAATTAATGCCATCACAGTGATCTGCGGCCTTCGATAAATAAAAAGTGAGTGGTCTGCCCTAGACTGGCAAAAACCTTCCTCTAATAGCGTCCGCATAAACTTACTATACTAGTTTCTGGAAGCTTGTTTCAACCCATACATGGACTTTCTCAATCGAAAAACTCTAGTGTCTCCTGGTTTCGAGAAACCTTGGGGAATCTTCAAATACACTTCTTCATGTAGGTCACCATGGAGAAACGCATTATTCATATCAAGTTGATGAACTATCCAGCCTTCTTTAACCGCGATTGCGAGTAAACACCTCAAGGTCACCAACTTCGCAACCGGGGCAAATGTCTCATGAAAGTCAACTCCTTCAATCTGAGTGAATCCTCGCGTTACAAGTCTTGCTTTGTAGCATTCTAATTCTCCATTGGGCTTGAACTTCACCTTGTAAACCCATTTAGAGTCCACTGCTCGCTTTCCTTTAGGCAATTCTTGTAATGTCCATGTATGACTTTCTTCAAGAACTTGTATTTCTTTCAACATTGCCTCTATCCAATGTTTAGATTTAATAACCTGTGAAAAGCTTCAGGGCTCATCATAGGATGATATTGCTGCAAGAAGTGCTTTGTGTATACCTGAAAAACTGTCATAGCTCACATAACATGACATGGGATATACCACAGAGTTACCTGAAGGTCGAGTAAGCTGTTGTGATGGTGTAGCAACGAGGGGTGGCGTAGTGGAGGGTGGCGTAATGGAAGGTGGCAAATCTACTTCAAATTGCTGTAAATGCGCTGGTGGTTGGCGGGTTCGATGTGGCTGACCACTTTCCACTTCAGTTCCTCCTTGCAGGACTTGCTGTAATCCCAGTGAGGTCCCATCCTCCTCTAGTGAGACCTCCTGATTATTCTCACCTCCATCGAGCCCTGCTCCACCATTGCCTATCGAAGTGGGTGCCTGCTTTTGGACCCTGGTAGTAGATGGACCGATCACTGGCACATCTTCAACTATTGCTATCTCACCTGGTTGTCGGGACAAGTTGCTGTCCGAACTCTCCCTAAGAGGAAACACATTCTCAACAAACACCACATATCTGGATGTGTGTACAGTTCCATCCTCTAGGTCATACACCCTATAACCTTTCTTGCCCGATGGATATCCCACAAATACACCACGTCTCCCCTTATCACCACACTTATCAGAGGTTGGGTGATGCACATACGCCAAGCATCCAAAATTTCGTAGATGGGCATAATTCCCTAGCTGGCCAAACAACATCTCATAAGGCATCTTATAATTAATGACTGTTGATGGCATTCGATTAATCAGATGTGTAGCGGTGAGGATGCATTCTCCCCAAAAGTCAATTGGAAGGCCAGCCTAAAATCGCAAGACGTGAGCCGTTTCCAAAATATGTCTGTGCTTTTTTTCAATCACTCCATTCTGCTGGGGTGTGTTAACACATGATGTCTGCAAGACAATTCCATGTTCCTCATAATAATGCACCATATTATTCGACTGAAATTTGGCACCATTGTCGCTACAAATCCACTTAACTTTTAGCATGAATTAAGTCTCAACCATGGAGCAAAACATACATAATAATCGTCCGACCTCAGACTTATTTTGCATCAAATAGACCCATACACCTCGACTATAATCATCGACAATGGTGAGGAAAAAATGTGCTCCAGTCAGAGAACTAGTACGGTAAGGACCCCATATATCACAATGTATCATCTCAAAGCAATGGAGACTTTTTATTGAACTATCTTGAAAAGGAAGTCGAGTTTGTTTTGCTCGTAAATATGAATCACAATGAGAGAAATCTTTATATTCTGCATTCTTCAGAAAAGAAATTCCCATCATCTTCTCCCGAGAGGGATGTCCTAACCTTTGATGCCATAACTCGAGATCATTGTGCCCTTTCATACCCATTGCCACCTGACCACCCTCCACTGACTCGAAGTAATATAGTCCATCACAACGCCTACCCAGACCAATCAGGTTCCTCGTAGGTAAGTCCTGTATAACACAACAGTCAGGGAGAAAAGTCAGCAAGCAGTTGAGCTCTTTAGTCAGTTGACTAACTGAGAGCAAGTTGCATTTGAATTCAGGAATGTATAGGACAAGATTTAACACAATTCCATCGGCCAACTAGACTTTCCCAATTCCTCGAACTGGAACTTGGGTTCCATCTGGTATCTTGACCGGGAAGAGCGAAGTATCATGATGTGTTGGTCCCTGCAGTAAAGAGCAATCAGAAATGATATGTTTCGATGCTCCAGAGTCAATGATCCAGGCTTTATTGTGAAGATTCTTACCACCCATGTTGACAGTAGGTTCTGAAGATTGCTGATTTTCATTATTTTTGTCCTTGTTTATAGCCAAGAATTTCATCAAACCTGCATACTGCTCCTTCGAAAAACTTGGTATAGGTCTTTCGTCTCGCAAAACCTGTGCCACCTTCGATCGATTGGTGAACATGGGTGACCCTCTTTTGTCTTTAGGGTTTTGCTCAGCACCATCTCGTGGTCCCCTTTTCCATCCTAGCGGGTACCTGATCAGCTCAAAATAACCATCTTCAGTATGGCCAATTTTCTGGCATTGTGCACAACGGGGTTTCTCCCCTTGAACCTTCAACTTTTATTATTGTGTAAGGCCTGCCTGGAAAGCTGCTGGTTCAGTTGTTGACCATCAGTGAGAGGACAAGTTTTGATGTTGTTCATCTTCAGCCACTAGGTGATAGGCCGCTCCAAGACTTAGCGGTGGTGTAGTGCTCAATATTTGAGTTTTCACCACATTGAATGCCTCGTCCAGACCCATCAAAAAATCGTATAGTTGTTCTCGTTCATGCATCGCGGACATCTTTTTCTGAACATCACACGTGCACTTGGTGTACTCGCACTTAGGAAGTGGGTTTATGGCTCGTACTTCATCCCACAACCCTCTCAACTTGGTGCAGTAGGCTGAGACTGACATCTTCTCCTGCCTAAGAAGTGATATCTCATGGCGGAGTTCATAAGCCCTTGGATCGCTCCCCTTTCCGAAGTGTTCTTTCAAGTCCAACCAAATCTTTGCCGCAATTTTGGCATATCGGACGCTCGAACGAACTTCCTTGCTCATGGCGCTCTTGAGCCAACCTTTAACCATGGCGTCGCAGCGCATCCATGTAGCAGAGTCTTCCGAGTCTGTTGCAGGTCGCTCCACGGTTCCGTCAACGAAACCGTACTTGTTCTTCGCATAGAGTGCATTGGACATGTCGGCAACCCATTCTCCATAGTTACTGTCATGGAGAAGGTCACCAACGAAAACATGTCCTGGGTTGTCCGACGCGTGGATGAAGAAGGGGGACGTCACATCCATACTGCTGGAAAAGCTTGGCGCAGAGCTTGCTTCGTCTCTCCTTGACGACATCTTCACAACGCTAGATGGTTTTTTTTTGTTTTAGGATTTTATCAGGATTGCTCTGATACCATGTAATATATCTTGGTACAATAATGCAGCTCGATGGCTATTGGCATTATATATAGTAGAGTTACACAGCAGAATAACCTAGATACAACGGATACACATTCCTATATAGGATTCTTGCTCTACAAGGCTTTACATATTTGATACCTAATAGGATTCTATTCCTATTTTGGTTCTGTCATTCTCTACACTCTGAGGGCAGCGAGACTACCTTAAGCATACCCAGCCAAGGCAAGTTGACATCCAAGTACAGGTACATCCATGATCACCCTAGTCGGCCCTGAGCTCTCGAATATTAAATCGTTTAGCATATATATTTTTACACTTCAACAGTATGACAACGCCATATATATTTTATTAATAAGGTCTTATATTTTTTTGGAAAAAATTAAATTTTATTATAGATCATACGCAATTTATTTCTCTCGAATATTAAATCGTTTAGCATACTATTAAAATTAATTATGAGTTGATGGATAGTCGATAGTTCTCGCAAGCGACCAATAATTTAGCCAAATAAAACACATTGTTTATAAACTAAAACCGAATCTTATAATGATCATGAAAGTAATTTTCTACGTCGGCCATTGGATTTTAAATTAATATCTCTGTTGGTTAGGTTTAGTATGAATAAATTTCAAAGATCTCGATCAAAATAGACACATGCTAAATGTGAATACTCCAAAAATCTCACGAGAATACTTTAAAACTCTACGCCACTCTTTCATCTTTTATCCGATCAAACATTAAATTAAATTCCGACGTTTAATTACACTAAAGTAAAAAGGTTTTCCGCAGAGCACCAACTATAAATTCTTTGGTATTAACACTATTTACTATATAAAGGTGTCGTAAGAAGGGTAGATCACGATATCTTTATCTTTTATATAGGTAAAATTATATTACTCGAAATAAAATGGTTACACTTAAAGTGTAATTTGGTTAACTGGAAAATACAAATAATTACAATAGCTTCATTGTAATAGCATTCTATTGCACTTTATCCCATTCATCTCCTTTTAATGCCCAATTTCGATCGCAATTTTTTATGGATTTGAGAAAATTCGAATCTTCTCCATCTCACAAAAATTAACATTTTTTTCTATTGTATTCCACGCCTTTCCAAGTGAAACTTCTCTAAGACTAGTTCCAGTTATACGACGAGAAAAAAATAAAACAGGAAAAATGACATTTATTATTATTATTATTTTATTCAATCTAATCTAGTGATACGTAACACAATATTATTTATTGAAATTTGGATATAATTTGTGTAGTTATAAAAATTAATTATTTTTCACAAACTTCAAATAAATAATATGAAAATCTGTATTTTTTATATCTCTATAAATAGAGTTCAATATTGACATATTTTGATACAAAATCTAAATTTCTCTTTTCTTACTTTTGTTACTTTATTATACTTTTTTCCTTGCTATAGTTATAGAAGCATCAATTTTTGTATATTTGTTACAATTTATATAAACATAAATTGGTAATCGATAATATATTAGAGAGAAATTAATCTGCGAGTAAAAAAATATTTAGTTACGTTGAGTTACAGAGAAATTAATTATTTATTTGGTGACCTGTTTGAACCAGGTCACTATTAGAGATGGTCTAAGTGAAACCTAGTCTTTAAAGATAAAATTTTCATTAATAATTATATCTTATTAGCATTTGAACTCTAAATTTTTTGCGCGAATAAGCTATTTCATTGACACAAATTAATTCCACTACCCCAAACTTCGTTATTTGGAAGCTGTTGTTAAAGAGGTCTCTCGCTTGCACCCTGCACTGCCTTTGCTAATTTCACGTTGTCCAAGCAAAACAACAAATGTAGGAGGTTACATCATCCCAAAATTTCTATGCTTTTTATGAATATTTAATCCATATATAGGGATACTGCTTTCTAGGAAAATCCTCTAGAATTTAAACCCGAGAGATTCCTGAATAATAGGGAGGAAATGAGCAAGTTGGATTTCTCAAGAAACAACTTCCAGTACCTTCCATTTGGATTCGGAAGGCGAATGTGCCGAGGGCTTCCACTGGCCGAGAGGTCGATCATTTTTCAGTTGGCCTCCTTGCTGCATTCATTCGAGTGAAAATTACCCGACGGTTCAAAAGTAGACTTTTCAGATAGGTTTTGTGAAGAAAATAGAGCCTTTATTTAGTATTCCAACTCCAAAGTTGTCCAAAGCAGACCTCTACTTGAATTAGTGGGCGATGTGTTTCTTCAATCAATTGAATAAAAGGCGCAAAGCCGGAAGTTCAACTATCCTAGCACTATTTTTAGTTCTTTATTAATGCTTGTATAATTTGACATTTTTCATGTTTTGAAAACAAGAATGTCAGGCACTTTTAAGGTCAACCAATCCTATTTGATGTGATCATGCCAACAGATGACTTAATAATACTTTGGATACCGCCGAGCCAATTTCCATGGTATCATCAACATAGCAGTTTACCGTATTTTAATCACGTGAACCGCGTAATAGAAAAGTAGAAACTAGGAACGAGCTTCTCCCATATGAGATGATGCTTTTAAGATTATGATGTTGCAAGTGTGATGGAATTAATTATAAGTGTGAAAAATCTATTTACCGATTGTTTGTACAAAGGCGAAGTGAAAGCCCGATTATTGTAACATCCCGTGATCTGATAGACTGTCTCCACGGACCAACCTGAATAGGTCACTCATCCTAAAATTACCCCAAATTAAGTACGTTTAACATTGGAATTTTTTCGAGATGTGTGCCAGAAAAAATGTGTATCTTGTTGATATTGATTGTCAAATCAAATTATTTAGGAAAAAGTACACTTTTAGTACTTGTGATTTTGTATTTTGACAAATATGATCCTGTGAAAAATGATGTTTTGAATCCTGTGGTATGCACCCTCGTTTTACTTTTAGGTTGGTGTTGCGATAAATTGTGGTAGAACGTCGGAAACGATCTTAAGAACAGGTCCGGAGTGATCGTCCCAAGAGCGATCCGAACGAATAGGTAAAGATGGAAGAAATACGGGGAAAGAGAAGAGAAGAAGTAGATTAGACTTGGTAGAAGAGAAAAAAATTGATAGAAGAGAAAGAACTTTATTGAAAATATGGGGGAGAGGGAGAAGGGAAAATATAAAGATAAAAGCTTGAGGCTACATAAGATAAATAATATGAATATTTGATGTTTGGTTTATGTGTCTTTCATGCCTGTACGTAGCTCTCCTTATATAGAATAAGCTCGCCCCAATCCCATACAAAAATCATACGCTGTGTTCAATATAGGAAAATCTAACATAGTTCCGGCCTAATAAGAAAAAACTTAAACTACCCCAAAATTCCAACTCACGTTTGACCTCTTTTCGTGCTGAATTTAGAAAAGTCATAAACTACAAAGTTGTAGATCTCTGTCTTCTCTTTCTGTGGCTTTTAAAATCATGTCAATCTGATATATGAACCGAAAGCTATGGCCTTTTTACCAAAATAGGTTCAGCAGATCCGTGGCCAAATAAGAAAACCTACTGCCGAAATTTTTAACCCAAGTCTGACCTCCTTCTGCCCCGAATTTGGATCTATATCTTTGTTTTATCTTTTTGTAGCTTTTTGAATCGCATCAATCAGATGCACGAGTAGGAAGATACGGCTGTTTTACTGAGATATAGTCAAACAAATCCGTGAATTAATTTCCCGCTCCAACAGTTGGATATTAATTTCTAACGAGATTCGATCAAAGTGTTCCCAACTTAGTAAAATGAGATAATATGATCTCTGCTCTGTTTGGATGCCTGCTAATTTCCGTTCTTTTGGTGGTCTCCTCAGTTACAACAGAACTAAAATTAATTGGAAAGCAAACACCTAAATTATCTGTAAGAAATTGTCGAAACTTCATTCCAGAACCACACGTCCAGGTGTTGCAAATAAATAGTGGTAGAACGTTAGAAACGATCTTAAGAACGGGTCTGGAGTGGTCGTCCCAAGAGTGATTCGAACGAAAGAGAGAAATAGAAGAAATATGGGAAAAGAGAAGAGAAGATATAGATTAGAATAGATAGAAGAGAAAAGAATTGATAGAAGAGAAAGAACTTTATTGAAAATATGGGGGAGAGGAGGAAAGGAAAAACATAAAGATAAAAGCTACGAAGCTACATAAGATAAAAGCTATGATAAAAGCAATGAAGCTAAAGGTTTGATATTTGGTTTGTGGGTGTCCTTCATGCCTGTACCTAGCTCTCCTTTTATAGAATAAGCTCGCCCCAGCCTCATAGAAAACCCTAGGCCATTTTCAAACAGGAAAACTTAACATAGCCTCGGCCTAATAAGAAAAACTTAAACTGCCCGAAACTTCCAACCTATATTTGACTATTTTTCATGCTGAATTTGGAAAATTCATAAACAATAAAGTTATAGATCTCTGTCTTCTCCTTCTATGACTTTTAGAATCGTGTCAATCCAATACTTGAGGAGAAAGTTACGGTATTTTTACCAAAATAGGTTCAGCAGATCCGTAGCATAATAAGGAGAAAACCTACTCCCAAAATTTTCGACCCAAGTCTGACCTCCTTATATACCGAATTTGGAGAAGTTACAAACTAGAAAGTTCTAGATTTGTGTTTATCTTTTTGTAGCTTTTAGAATTTCATCAATCGGATATACGAGTAGGAAGATACGTCTATTTAACTGAGATATGGTCAAACAAATCCGAGAATTAATTTTTCACTCCAACAATGCCCCCCACACATCAATGTTTTGACGCTAGGAAAAGCGTTGACGTGTATCCATCTTTGAACATGCGAAAAATTAACTTCACTCAAAAAATAACCGGCTAAGGTAAGACTGTGAATTTGTGGAGAATGTACCATAAAACCGGTCGAGACCTAGCCGTTGTAGGCGTGTAGTTGATCACTCATCTCGAGATATCCGTGTGCTCACGGCTTTCTCACAAAAACTTGATTTAGGCCTACATGGTTGAGTAGGAGCTCTATGTCCTTCATCAAAATGACCATACAATTGTTGTTGAAGGTCTCTAAGCTTTTTCCTTTGCTTTTGAATTTTTTTCTCTAACCTTCTTCGTTGAGTCTTCGTGAGAGTTGGTCGATGAGACTCCGGACACTTGCCACCCGAGTGTGAGTTTGGCTTTTTTGGCATCTCCTTTCGCACAGGCTTTATGTGATAACTTGGAGACCTTGTAGGTGAATCACTCTTTGTGGGTCGTATCTCACATGGTTATATCTTAGACCGCAAAAGTTCTTCCTTAGGCACCCAAACCTTGAAGGGTTTCTTTCTCTGGAGAACTCCTTGCTCGGTCGCCAATCAAGTGACCACGTCTCTCTTAGCCCATGCGTACTCAGGCACCCTTTTTTTGTTGCTGGCCGATTTTGACCATGTGACTTGAGGACATTCCCTGTAATTTGAAACCTTTGATGGCCGAGGTTGAGCTGGCCTATTAGGTTGTTGCTTCACCGTACTCTTACTTGGTTGAGGAGGAGTTGAACACTTGACTTTATCATCCTTCACCTTCTTTGTCATGAGCACGTCTTGCCTTTTGGCCGGGATAATTTTGGCCGATGTAGGAGCTTCGACTACAATGTTGCAGCAATCTTCATGCCCCCCGGGTGAGATTGAATTCTGACTGTAGACTTGGCCCCCTGTGTCTTTCCATTGAGTTGGGACAAAATTGGGCAAGCGAAGGGGGCTCACTACTCGTGGAACAAAGGGTAACTCGGATCTCCGCAACAGGTGATTCGGCGGTGGCCATAAAATTCTCTTTGCTGGTGAAGGCCCAAAGATTCCCTTAGCCGGCGGAGGCCCTAGAATGTCTTTTGTATTTGATACAACACTTAGGGTTGTCTCAGTTGCCAATGAGACTTGTGTCGGGCATGGCTCTTGCTTTTCCTCAAATGTGGGCCTTGTAGGCTCGATGGCCGTGGTGTCGGCCAACTGTGGACTTATTGTGTCTTGCCCCCCATTGCTTTGTTGATGAGTTGGAACATGGTTGGATGAGCAATAATTGATGATTGAATTGATGTCTTCGCCTCGTTTTAACAACTTATAAGGCGGATCACCTACTGGTATCGTCGGACCGAACGGGCCAAACAAAGGTTTGTTTTCCTCGATACCTCGATCATAAGAATCCGAAGCCACCCTCAAAATCATCCCAGAAAACAATCTCTCAAGATAATCATTGCAACTCATAAATTCGATCATGGTTGAACAAGATGAATTAAAAATTTTGGAACCAACTTACAGAATGAGTAGTCTTTGGTCTTTTAGTCGTAACTTATTCATTCGAACTCCGATTAAAGCGATCTTAGTATCTCTGGAAAGATAACAGATAGATCTTCGATTTTTTTGAAATAGTTGTCTCTGAATTTGGTCGAGAAAAATATCAAAATACCTTTCAAACCTGACTGGACTTCTCAATCATATAGATCAATCAATCTTTAGTGTTTTGGTCGTATCTTCCTGGTACGAACTCCGATTTTGGCGTTCTTAGTATTCACAGAAAGAGGAAACAATTATCTTCTTTTTTGATGAAGAAAAATTCTTTAGATTTGGCACCAAAAAGGGCCAGAATACTCTCCAAAATCAACTGACCTCGCTGGACGTCTTCTTTCAGCACAACCTTTGACTGATTTTGTCCCTTTTGAGGAAGGACTCGAAACTGTATGTGGAAACTCGTGTATTTTGATGTAACAATCACTCTTCTCAGACACCCTCCTTAGTCCCACTGAGCATGCCAAAAAACTGTTGCAAATAAATAGTGGTAGAATTTCAGAAATGATCTTAAGAACGGGTCCGGAGTGGTCGTCCCAAGAGTGATTCGAACGAAAGAGAGAAATAGAAGAAATATGGGGAAAGAGAAGAGAAGATATAGATTAGAATAGATAGAAGAGAAAAGAATTGATAGAAGAGAAAGAACTTTATTGAAAATATGGGGGAGAGGGGGAAAGGAAAAACATAAAGATAAAAGCTACGAAGCTACATAAGATAAAAGCAATGAAGCTAAAGGTTTGATATTTGGTTTGTGGGTATCCTTCATGCCTGTACCTAGCTCTCCTTTTATAGAATAAGCTCGCCCCAGCCTCATAGAAAACCCTAGGCCATTTTCAAACAAGAAAACTTAACATAGCCTCGGCCTAATAAGGAAAACTTAAACTGCCCGAAACTTCCAACATTATTTGACCATTTTCTATTCTAAATTTGGAAAAGTCATAACCAATAAAGTTATAGATCTCTTTCTTCTCCTTCTGTGACTTTTGGAATCGTATCAATCCAATACTTGAGGAGAAAGTTACGGCATTTTTACCAAAATAGGTTCAGCAGATCCGCAGCCTAATAAGGAGAAAACCTACTCCCGAAACTTCCGACCCAAGTCTGACCTCCTTCTGCACCGAATTTGGAGAAGTTACAAACTAGAAAGTTCTAGATCTGTGTTTTATCTTTTTGTAGCTTTTAGAATTGCATCAATCGGATATACGAGTAGGAAGATACGTCTATTTTACTGAGACATGGTCAAACAAATCCGAGAATTAATTTTCCGCTCCAACACCAGGCTTTTCAACAACAACAAAAAATTGAAATGCAGGAAACGAGAAAGGGAAACGAAGACTTAAAAATAAAAATATGGTACCCACCGACCTTAAATAATACCGAATATCATTAAAAGTTATGACGTTATTTATTTAAAAACTCCACCATAAAATTACTCGGTATTGGTTCCTCCTAGTTGACCCTCGCAGTATTAATTTTTCTAAAGAAATCTTGGCAGGTTCTTACACGTTACTCACTGTTCATCATTAGTCCACTGTGTCACAATCAAATGTGATCACTATCAATTTGATATATTGTTGACAATTCTCGCACGCGACCAATAATTTAGCCAAGTAGTACATTTTGTTACTAAACTAAAACGGAATATTATAATGAAAATGAATATAATTGAGTTCATAAGATTTGAAATAATATACTAAGCTTTATTTAATTAGATTATATGAGATCACCAAAATACTCTCCATTGCTTTTATTTAATTTTAAAAAAAATTTAGCTCTCTATTACTTTAAAACTCTGAATCACAATAACATGTACGAACCCCACTGTAAAAAACCCGCTCGCCATATTAACAAAAAATTAAGTCTACCTCATAGCCCGCCTCATCCGACCGAATCGGTTAATCCTAAAATCAAACAATACAATTTTTCCCCATCCTAATTATTTGGTTCTACACGCCTGTAACAAGTTACTAAAATCAACTACCGATCAACCAAAATAATTTTTTTCATACAAAACACAATGAGAATATAAATTGAACATAAGGACTAATTAATTCAATTACTCAAAATTTAGTGACTAATAATTACTAGCTAAGCTAAACCCAATATTTGTACTCTGAAAATTGTACTACAACATTTGTTACAGCTTGTTTAATTTCTCGGCTTCGATTCCTGATGACAAACAGTCCCTTACTCTTGTTGCTCGTCAAGGGCTCGTCAAGGGCCCCTTTGCCACCAGGCCCTCGTGGCCTCCCGATACTCGGGTATCTACCATTTCTTGCTCCTGATCTTCACAAAGAATTCGCCAAGTTAGAACAGCAGTATGTCCCTATTTTCAAGCTCCGGATAGGCAGCAAACTCTGCATCGTGATCAGTTCGCCTTCGCTGGTCAAGGAGATCGTGCGGGACCAGGATGTGACCTTGGTAAACCGCGACGTCCCGATCACTGCCAAGGTCGTGACACAGGGGAGGAATGACATTTCCTTCAGTAATTATGGTCCGGAATGGAAAAAATTTCGCAAGATCTTCGGCGGGAAATGATGAGTAACGTTAGCCTTGACGCTTCTAGTGAACTGAGAAGGCAAGCGGTGAGGAAGGCCATCCCGGAAGACAAGAGTTTTTGGTTCTTAGATAGAGTTAGTTCTTTTTTCAACCTCATGAACCGATTCACAAAAGAGAACCGTTGTTTATCAACAAATCTGAATCCTATTGAACTAGCAAACCAAGTTGCTTTAGTATGGGGATTGAAAATCATAAGCCCGATCAAATTAAAATTCACTGGTCGTGCTCTAATTGAAATAGATGTTCTAACTCAACATAAACACTAATTAGTTGTCCTACTATGGTATATATGCCGTATTTACATGTATGTCACCCAACATGAAGATTAATTATTGGTGTAACGCCCCGTGATTTGACCGACTATTTTCATAGACCAACACGGGTCTTTTCTAGCATGCTTTGTTGTCACTCGCACGCATCCTGAAAACTTTCCAAGAAGTCACCTATCCTCCCGGCCAAACGCATTTAACCTTAGAGTTCTTTCAAGATGTGTGCCAAAAAAGAAAGTGCACCTTGTTGATACGAATAGTATCAATCAAATCACTTAAGCATTTTAAACAGAACAGATCATTAACATGGTATGATTGGTCACTAAAAAATTGTTGTTCTAAATATTACATTAATTGTTGTGTTGTTTTGAAAAAGGATATAGTAATAATTGAAAAAGGGTTAAGCAATAAGCATACAAATTTCAGTAAAAAAATATAAATTTTAAGGCAGCGTCGACAACCGTAATCCCTCCTATTAATCATCCTGTTGGGCCCACCTCCGCTCTCACTTCTAAAATTGGTAAGGCTCACACGCTCTCCGGATGTTTTAACTGATTTTATGTTTTTTACCAATTTTTTATCTTCAATTTAATCGTAATTGTTAACAGTGTTAAAAGAGTTTAGATTGTTGTATAGAGTTAATACACTTGATTTAAAAAAAATTAGAATTCCAAATTAACTATGTCTGATAATATTTAACTCCAATACTTATTTAAAAAAGTTTAGACGTTAGTGACTATAGGATCAGGATTTCTATAAGTTTAAGATATTTTACATAAATTGTTTCGGAAAAAAATTACTTTGATATTGTAATATTTAACTAATTTTGCCTGATGTGTCATTTTTTTTGTCTGATATGCTATTGTCCTTTCAAAAATATATTAGTACACGACACATCAAACAAAGGACCGACACATGAGGTCATAAATATTACCAAAGGAGGAACAATTAAATAAAGAATTTTCAAGGTAAACACCGTCACATCAAATTTTCTAGGTAAACACATACCCAAAAAAAATACTCATATTGCAATAAATTAATTTAGTCAAAGGGGATCAGATCAGACGTTACTGTCCTCGATTGATCAAATGCTGTCAAGTCGAGTATTATTTTTTCAGTTTCTAAATTTCTTTGATCTCCTCAAGATGCACGCCCAGAATAAAATAGGTTGGAGGAGGTGGGAATCATTCAACCCAACCCATCTGTTTCAAAAAAATTCAACCCAACTCATCTGATATATTAAATAAACGTAAGGCTGTCTGCGAGTTCAGTGCAGTATAAAATAAACATATAAAATAAATTAGGCTTCTGGGTAATTGTTATTAAGGAAAATTATTGTCAGGCCTCTGATGTTTGATATATTTGGTATCTGCTCTTTGGCGATGATTTTTTTATTTTCTAAGGGTATTTTGGTCATTTTAATGACAAAATAAAAAAATAGACGATGACGTCAGCGAGGGGCCCGAGAGTATAATAAAACTAAATTTCTGAGAGTTTTTAATCGATTACCAGAATACAGGAGAATGAGTAGGGGTGAGCAAAAGAACTAAGAACCAAGAACCGCAGAACTAGATCGAACCAAACCAAAAAAAATGGTCCAGAACTAGAACAAAAAAGAATTGGTCCAGATCGATTCTTTGTTTGCTCAAAAAATAGTTCTCGGATCTGGTTCGGATCTTTTTGAAAAGAACTATGGAGAATCGGAACAAACCAAATTTTTTGAGACAAGGATAAAAAGGTCCATGTGTGGCAAGGTCACACAACCAATGTATATTTTTTCTCACACAGTACAATGACAAACAATTTATGAGTGCTCAACATCCTCAAACAACAAATCTAATGTCAAATCCTAATTGACATCTCTCCTCTCGGCCTCTTTACCGTCTCTCGTTACCTTTCTCAAGTTCATAAGCGCTCATTTATTTATTTATTTATTGAACTTTGGGTATTTTGGTCCGAACCCTGACCAAACCAAAAAATTTGGTTTGGTTCTGGTCCAGAACCAATCAGCAAATGGTCTGGTACGAAACTCATTTTTTTAAAATAGTTCTTGGTTATTATGGTTCGGTTTGAATTGGTCTAATTTGGTCAATTTGCTCACTCCTGGGAATCAGCACCGAATATACCAAACATCAGGGGCATGACAATAATTTTTTCTTGTTATTATGCTTGATTGAACAACTATTATCACCTTCTCGCCCCTCAAATACATAAGTTGGATTCAGTGCATACCACTAAAGTGGTTATGTAAAGTATATAACTCATTATGGGCCGTCGGATGTGTACCATCCCCTTTCTCTTAGATCGGACGAATGAGAATAAAAAGGGGGTATTTTAAATATTTAACATACACAATGAGACCAATCATTTCCTTCTCTCTCCTATTCACGTCTAAGAAAGAGAAAATCATTAAAAATTTATGGGAGAAAATTCTGGAAAATTGTTTTGGCCTCAATTTGATTTTGAATCACTCTGAAAAATGCGAGACCAATTTCTTCTCGGTTTCACTCTCGTCGGCCACATTTTTTGGCCTTTTCGTTTAATTCGCGTTTGATTGCTTTGAGGTTAGGTTATTTTTTTCTCTTTTTTATGATTTTAGGGTTCATCCCGCCTCTCCTAGATCTTCCGCCTCCGCCCTACCTCCTTCTCCTTCTTCTGCTAGGCAATCACCATCGTCTCCTTCTGCCAGGCCTCTCCGCCATCTACAATTATATTTTCATTGAGCCCAGGTGTTGTTGTATTGGTCAAAGCTAATGATTTCATTAATGATGATGATGAATTGATGATCGGGTTGACTTCGACTGTGGTGATTGTGACAGAGGTGTGGGTTTATTATTCTGATTTGAAAGAATTGGTATT
Organism: Hypericum androsaemum; assembly: GCA_963995505.1. Taxonomy (NCBI): domain Eukaryota; kingdom Viridiplantae; phylum Streptophyta; class Magnoliopsida; order Malpighiales; family Hypericaceae; genus Hypericum; species Hypericum androsaemum. The sequence goes on from OZ023187.1 coordinate 16,463,244, forward strand.
TTTTTTTCTCAGCTTCGATAAATGTCATGTCTTGTTAAGATAAATGGCATGCCAGATTAAAATAAGCGACATATCCGGTTATGATAAATGGCACGCTCAAGTGCGATAAATGGCATGTCCGGTAACGATATATGGCATGTCCTGTTATGATAAACGACATACCCGATTACGATAAATGACATGCCTGATTAAGATAAACGGCATGCCTGGGTTACGATAAAAATGGCATGCCTAGTTAAGATAAAATGCATACCCGGTTAAGATAAACGTCATATCCAGTTACAATAAATGGTATTCCCGGTTACGATAAATAGCATGTCCGATTACGATAAATAGCATGTCCGATTACGATAAATGGTTGACCGGTTAAGATGAACGACATGCTCGGGTTATGATATAAATGGCATGTCCGATTACGACTAATGGCATGCCCGATTACAATAATTGGCAAGTCATGTTATGATAAATAGAATGTCCGGTTAATATTTAATAATACTCAAATCGCCGATTAGTGTTTAATAAATGGTGCAAATCGCCGTTTATTTGTCTTCCGTGATACGAAATGTCAAGTTATTAAATTAGTTTCCTGGTTTTCATTTTTTGAATAGAAAATTACTATTATTAGAAGCAGATTTATTCCCATAAGTGCATCATAATTAATAGGGCTGATTGTTTGAATTCCAAATACTAAATTTACCTCATCCTCTTTTTCTTTTTACAATTATGTCATTACTGCTTCATTTAATTTGGACGGTACATAATATTGCATTATGTACTGAATCCGACCTCCTCAAATACGTAATTTCCTCATATACGTGTCACACTTGTTTTATTTTCTCCCGTCATTAATTAATATCCGCAGGATCCACGCCTGGAATTTAATGAGTTTATCACGGTAGAGTTTCGTATACAAGATTTTTGTTATGTTGAGTATACACGTTATAATAAATTAACTTACTCAAAGGCGAGTTGGCTTTTCAAACGTTATCGTCCTCGATTGATCAAATATTGTCAGCTTCTGCTTAGGAAATTTTATCATCTCGTGCCACACAAGTCTTTCTCCAAATAATTAAAATCCTCAAGATCCACGCGCAAAATAAATTAAGTTGGAGGTGGTAAAAAATCATGTGACATATTAATTTTTTTATTATATTATCTAGCATCCAAACGCTCACTTGTATGATTAATATAAGTTTTAGTTTGGTAAAATTTTTAAAAGTTGACAATTTTTTTAACAAATATTTAACACACATTTTTCAAGATTGTAACATTTTGATTAAGCTCGAATAATGTTTATATTACATATTTAATAGAGACAGAGTGGTTCGACTTCGCTGCAATCCCAGATTCAAGCTCAACTTCATAGAAAATAGAACATAAATTAGGCATCTGTATGTACACGACTTCATTATTATCCCAATTCAACTCCGATCTCTTTCCCACCATGGATCAGCTTCTCTCATCTAATTCCTCCATAGCCTTGATCATAGCTTTCCTCACCTTCATTATAATGGCCATACAGAGGTATAATAGCAAGATCAGTCCCAAGAAGAACTTACCCCCAGGACCATGGAAGCTGCCGATAATAGGCAACATGCACCAGCTACACATGAATCCGCTCACTCATCGTTGTCTCGCGGACTTGGCCAAGAAACATGGACCTGTCATGTACCTCAAGCTAGGAGAACTTGTTAATGTCGTTGTCTCTTCCAGACGAGCCGCGGAGGAAGTAATGAGGACCAATGACATATTGTTAGCCCAAAGACCAGTTACAATTGGAGCAGCAACAATCACATACAACTGCAAGGATATTGTTTTTGCACCTTATGGAGACTACTGGAGACAGCTGAGGAAAACCTGTGTGGTTCACTTGACAAGCGCGAAACAGGTCGAATTGTTCAGGTCAGTGAGGGAGACCGAGGTAGCTATGTTTGTAAGATCGATCGAGGGTTCTTCGAGCAGCGGGTCCCCAGTAAACTTGAGCAAGATGCTGTTTTCTGTAACAACAAACATCATCTCCAGGGCGACCTTCGGGGACTCGTGCGAGCGGGTGGATGCATTCGTACCGATCCAGGCTAGGATATCTGATGTCTTGGCGGGTTTCAGTATTGCAGACTTCTTTCCTTCGGTTGGAGTGCTGCACAAGATCAGTGGGATGAAGGACAAGGCGGTGAGGCTACACCAAGATATCGACGACGTGCTTGAGAATGTTATTGGTGCGTACAAAGCATCCAAAGAAGCAGGTCAAACTAAAGCAAGTGACATTCTCGGTGTTCTTCTGAATCTGCAGAATCAGACAGACCCAGAAACTTTTTTGTCGACCGAATCCATCAAAGCAATCCTCCTCGTAAGTCTTTTGATTGCGAAATATATTCGTCATATCGTATTAGAATCTCTAAATTCGATCTGGATTTGAATTATATTGCTAAGTGAAGTGTCATAGAGTAAGTTCAAAATTCATGTTTCATAAACAATGTGAGATTCAAATTCTAAAACTTAAATATGTCAAAACTTCCAAAATTACTCTATATTTGAGGCTTTTCTCATTCTGTGTAATATCACATCTTCGAATCGACAAGGGTTATAATTCAATAGATAAGAGAGATTTTAAATATTTTGGCCCGGTTCTAATTTGTGTTGAAACTACCACTTGAGTGTAGTGAGATTGTTTATAAGTCTAGAAGATACATTACTAGTAAAGTCTTGAGTTAAATACGAAGATTTTAACATAGTATAAGAAAATGACTGGTTTTCTTGTAAGCAACTTTGGAAACATAAATTTTTTACTCCAATTTTAATACCATTAAATTTGTTTGATCAGGACGTGTTATCTGCCGGTATTGAGACAACTACTACAACTATAGAATGGGCAATGTCAGAACTTGCGAAGCACCCAGATATCATGAAAAAGGTACAAGAAGAGGCGAGGGAGGTTTTCCACAACAATTTCAACGTCGACGAGGCATGTTTCCATCAACTAAAGTACATGGACGCAATTATCAAAGAGACACTAAGGTTACATCCTCCTCTTCCCCTCCTAGTCCCAAGAGAAGCCCAAAAGAGCCTGACCATTAGTGGGTACCAGATACCTGAAAAAACGAGAGTACTCGTCAACGCTTGGGCGATTGGAAGAGACCCAGAAATCTGGAGAGACGCGAATAAGTTTTGCCCCGAAAGGTTCCTCACATCATCGGTTGATTACAAAGGAGGCCACTTAGAGCTCATCCCTTTTGGTGCAGGAAGGAGGATGTGTCCTGGAATGATGTTTGGTATGTCTAGTGTTGAGTTAACACTAGCCAACTTGCTCTATCATTACAATTGGGAACTTCCTGGTGGTCTGAAACCCGAGTCCCTAGACATGTCCGAAGTTCCTGGACTTACGGTGAGAAGGAAACATGATTTATGCCTTATGGCTATTCAGTACCGTCCTTAACTTTCTCCTGTAACCTTGGTCCAATCCTTTGGGAGTCATTAATAAAATTTCACGTTAAGTCATGTTTAATACTTGGAAAAAGTTCAATTTTGTACCTAGTAGTTTTAATTTTTTTTAAATATGATCATGTTCTTTAAAAACGACTATTTGAATCATGTAGTTTATGACATTTTAGCACTTAGAAGCTCGGAGAGGTTGACGTGGCTTATCGCGTCAATTTTTTTATCCCATTAGCAATGTGAGGTATGTTAATGAAAATTTTCAAAAATAAACCCTAAAAATTATCTCCTCTCTTGGCATTTCTTCTCTCTTCATCTTCTTCTTCTCTGAACAATGTCAATTGGAAGCACCCAATTCGGGTGTATTCTTTGGGATTAAACCCCCCACAAGCACACTGTTCTCGGCTATCTTTTCCCCTTCATTTGCATTGATGGGTATTGTTCTCCCCACTACATATTCTTTTTATATTCGTTCTATGGACACGAACTCTTCAAAAACAAAATCTTATGGCCTCTGAATTTTTCTCTTTGAATTTAAATTGTTATTTTTAAAGTATATGATCACATCTCAAAAAAATAAAAAAATTATAGAGTACAAAATTGAAATTTTCCCATAATACTTTTAAAGTTTTGCATTTTAACACTAGGTTTTACTTGATTAAACTGGAGTTATTTTAATTATTCGGTGTGAAAAATAACATCATTAATTTTATTTGCGTGTCATGTTACATCACTAATTTCAAGAAAAATGGAACAAATTTGGTAGCATTCAGATTTAAATTTTGACAAGAATGAGATCGACGGTGTCTAGATCAAGGACCAATGGTAGTGCCATATGCATAAAATTAGTGATGTGGTATCATACATGTATAAAATTGATTATGTGGTATGACACTCGAAATAGTCTAAGTTTGTGTCACTTGATTATTAGTAAAGTATAATCTCTCACCTGATAAAAAATTTAGAATCACAAAATAATTGCGTGAACCACGAAACCAAAAGCTAATAAAGTGATTTTTTAAATATATATATTTACCGATATAAATAAGGGAAACGTTCATTTCAAAAACTCAACGCACATTCCGCAAGTGATCTCGACACTCAGAACTCAAAACAAAGTTCGTCTCGAGCGTTGAAAACAACCAAACGAGCCGAGATTCATAATTTTCTCAGAATTCGGCACTCGGTGCACAAAACAGCCAAAGGAGCGCCGAGTTCCACATTGTCCTTGGAGCTTGGCTCTTCAAACTTGATTTACGGAATCCCTTCCATACAAAATTCAGAAATTCCATAGAAATACAAAATTGTGAATATCCATCTAACGTGAGGCGGTATTTCTTGTGGCGGTGTGGTATTGTTATTGTGATTTTAACGTCAAAATAGGTTTTTCTGTTGGGTATTCTTTCCCTACCTCACATTTTTTTCCTACGGATTTAGGTGTGGTAGTGTTTTGACGAGGCCAGCGGTAGCAATCCCATTTACGCCATGGCATGAGTAATATCACACTAAGTAGGATGTACATTCCACGGCGTTTAATAATATATTTACCTTTTAAAAAAGTTAAAACCGTGTTTAAAAAAAATATTGTTTAAAAAAATTAATTCCAAAACATAATTTAGAATTCCAAGAAAGTTCTCTATTTTATTTGTCTAACAAATTGAATTCAACTATATTATTTTGTGTCGGAACTTGAAAATGTAACAAATTAGATCCCGTACATTAAAAATACAGGTATGGGCAGTATGGCTCATCAAAGAGCCAAAGGGAAAATTTGTTTTTCAAAATATTTAATTTTAAAACTTAAAAGTTAGAACTTTGATTGATCTATAGAATCATATAAAAGTAACTCTATAAATTCATATATGGCTACGAATGTATTGATTGCTCTTTATGGTGCAATTCTTCGGAAATTTTGGTTGTCGAAGAATAATGCAATTTTTTAGGCGATAGATACAATTAGGAGCTTGTTATCCATGCCATTTTTATTCGGGTCCATAAGAAGCTTCGGTGGTCTAATTTAGTCTCAGACTTGGAACACTACTATTATACTTAGAATCATGATGATTAGGGGTGTACTTCGCACTTGGGTTTTGCCTTGTGCTTTTGGTGTAAATCTTCGAAGTATAAAAATAAATTTACTTACCAGAAAATTTCACGTCGAATGTTGGATATAACATTATCCAAAGAAAACTTTATCTTAATCGATTCGGTTAATTATTATGTATCTTGTTTAGCTAGTCTAAAAATATTTTAAAATTTACACAAAAGTAAACTAAAAAATGAGGTTTCCATCTCCATTGACATCAAGTTCTGATTGAACCAAAAGTTCAATTTCTCTAATTAAAAGGACTATTTAAAAATATTTTATACATTTTGATGTAATCGAGTAATCTGACAAGGTCCCCTAAAAAAGAGTAATCTGACAAGGAACTAGAGTTAAAAAGGTCAATTACAAGATTGCATTTCAAGGAAAATGCGGAACAATATGCACAAAGACGTCGAATCAAACATTAAATAGTTAGCAAAAAGAACATGAGCACGTGATCGAATATATAATTAGAATTGCTTTGAGATTCCTTCTTGATAATAGAGTGGCGTTCATTATTGCATTTTTTAAAACTAGTATTTAGATATTTATAATAAAAGTTAATTTAATTCGAGATGAACATAATTTAAAGGATCCGTAAAATAAAAAAAAAATCAACCGTGGGTTTGCACCTGGGTTTCAAAAACGTAGCCTGACTGTCGGATCGCGATTCGGGCATTTGAGTGTGGGTTTTGGTGGTAAGGATGCCCACCTTATGAACCGGATGAAATCCGGTCGGATCGAGTAGGTTGGTGAAATTTTTGATTCGGACTATTCGGTCCGAGCAGATTTTGCCCAACCCAATCCTAAAAAATTAGATCACATACTCGACATTCTCAAATCAACATAAAAAAACTAAATCAACAAAAAAATTATACTAGAGATGAAATAAAGTGACTAACATATGGAGATTATGGATTTTCAAACATATTATTTAGTACATATATTATTTTAAAATAATAAAAAATATATAATATACGGTTAGACCGACGATCCCACCGATCGGAACAGTTGACCTAAAAGTCGGACCAAAATCCAAGTCGATTTTCAGGTGGTTTTTGAAAACTTTGGTTTGCACTAAGATGTAGGACTAGCCGATAAAGTATTTATTTATTTTTTACTATATGTAGCTGAATAAAAACAGAAGAAAATTAGCATACAAATATCCTAATGTCAGACGAAAAGTCTGCAAATTATAAACTATGTTTATTTAGTTAAAAATATTTATCAGGTCAAACTAACACGAGAAAATATTTTCTCTATTGCAAATAATTTTATTAAAAGTGGGAAACATATTGACCAAATTTACTTAGTACTTTGAAGCATTTTTTGACAGAAATTTCTTAAGAGTATGTCGATTTTGTTCCCAACGATAAGGAGAATATTATCCAAAAAACTATATATATAACTAAATAAAATTATATCATTGGATACTTAATTTGGTGGATTATCATGTTAATCATATGCCACTAACATATAAACTAAGAAATATTTTGTCACTGTCTTAATGTGAATGCGAGAAAGGGTTATGGAGAATAGATCAAAGCGGGTTACGGTGGTATGCCAAATTAGTTTAAATTTTTTTTATTATTTTGAAATTTCTGGTTTGATATAAAATTTATAACATAATATTATATTCAGGTTAATCTTGTGAATTGTTCACCCGAGCTCCATGTCATAGCACGCTGGTAAATCTTCGTTGGTCGAATTCAATCACGGATCTCGGTCATCAAGATCTACTACTGTTCATGGAGTCTTTGAGACGAGATTCTTGATGTATTCGTTTTTGGACTTTCGTCCGACTTTGGTGTAATATTTTGAAATTTATCTATAATACTCATCCATTTACCAAAAAAAAAACATGTTGGTAAATAAATAGATTTTTATATATTTCTTATAAAATTAAGAAAGAGTATTTATATATAAAGCTTCTAATCAATAAGAATCTCTCGTGACAATATTTTGACTATAACCAAAAGTTAAATAATCATCGCATACTTTTTAATCACTAGATTAAATAACAAGCGCGTTGGTTTCATCACTTAAAATACTCTAGAATGGCAATATATATTCTAGAAAATGTGTTCCTTCTAGGGTTTTCTCTCTCGATACGAGTCTTGTCCCTTCTAGGGTTTTCCCCAAAAATTTCCCCTATACTTTCTTCAATCAGTACCAATCAGTCTAGGTTTCGGTGAAATTAATAGTAGGTCTCCTGAGTTTGTCTAGTCTAGTGGGGTGGGTAGAGTTCTTTAGCTCCTTTATAAGGGTTTCTCGGTTGTTCGGGGGCGCAGCGGTAGGATGGGTGAGGACGTTGATGGGGGTGGGTATGTTGGGAAGCAAGGTGGAGGGGCCGATGCAGGGGTTCCCAAGGAAATCCCGTTACGATCCTCGGTGTGACATAAGGTTTTCAATTCTTGAAGTTACATAATTGTAAGACAATGAAGTGTAGAGAAGAAAAAAAAGATAAGAAATGGAAGAGAAAGTAGTAGATTAGGATAATTTGATATTCAACATTGATGATCTTCCTTGTACACACTTGTGTCCATTTTATACTAGAACAATATGGTTAAAAGGAAAACTACCCACTACACCCACTACGTCCACTACAACCACCACTAATACACAAACTAACTACAACTATTACAAGTAGTTGGTTCTTGTCCGGTAACCACCAATTGAGTATCGTGACAAATCCTAAGTCGAAAAGAAAGAAAGTGGATCATCGGAATGACGATGACATACGCTATTATTATCGATCGGGTTCTATTCTGGAGCACCAGATTCTCACAGCAGGGGGCAATATGGTCAGGGTGAAGGCGGTATGGATAGTACACAGAATAATACTTGGTCTTCTCTGACTAGGACTGGTGCTTCTCAAATGGAGGAGGATATACTGCTTCTCTCAAGTGATTTACTGGGCATAGGCTTGGAGACTAAGCCATTCTCGCTCGTTGGCAAAGTATGGACGAAAAAGTCAATAAACCCTAAAGCTTTTATGACGATGATGAGGAATATCCGGGCTCCCCGTCGTACCCTTGATATCACAGAGATCTTGTCCAATCGCTTTCTATTCCAGTTTCAAGATCGAAGGGACATGGACCGAGTGCTTCTGGACCAACCATGGCTATTTGATAGACAGGTCCTCCTTCTCAGCGAGATCCCTGATGATGTGCAGCCTTCTCTGGTGGACATGTTTATAGTTCCTTTTTGGGTACGTGTTCACGATCTTCCTCTAGGAGGATACAATCAAGCCATGGCTCAAACCTTTGGGTGTTTATTTGGACAATATCTGACGTGGGATGATACGATGGCTACCAAGGGGAGATATATGAGGATCCGTGTCCTAATAGATGTCCGGCAAGCTTTACCTCGCATGAAGAGGATTCAGTTCACTGGAGGAAAATAATTTACTGTCTACTTTAAATATGAAAGATTACAAGCTTTCTGTTATCATTGTGGGAAGCTGGGCCATGTCGAAAAGGCTTGTGAGTTAGCTGATGATGATGAATTACCTCCCACCTCTATGGAAAACTATGGTACTTGGCTTCGGGCTTCCCCTTTTAAGCCAAGGAGAGTGTCAACAAAGGATATTCAGGAAGGTCTATGGAAGCCTGCAGCAAGGCGAAACATTTCCTTCACTACCCCTGATCGGAGTTCTACTCCTCCACATGAGACTTCTGGATTATTGGTGGAGAACTATGCAAATGAAGGTTGTTAGGGTTTATCTCAAATTCTAGACAAATTAGTACTCTATTCCTATTTAGAGTAGAGATACAATCTCCTATATATATTGGCCTATGCCTAGGTCTTTTGTGTAGTAGTCGAGAGTTGTGAGGTAGAGAGAACCCTCACGGAGGCCTTGTAACCGATTGGACTTGCATAGTGGATGACTCTCCTTTGCCCGTGGTTTTCTCCCCGTCTTGGGGTTTCCACGTAATTCTTGTGTCTCGTGTTTTACTCGTTTCGATCTTATTTCTCAACAATTGGTATCAGAGCCAGATCTGAGTATTCGAGTATTTGAGATTTAAAAAAAGGAGGCAGAGAAGAGACGTGAAGAAGGAGAAGGGGTTTTGGACAAGAAATCTAATTAACCCTTTGGAGCCGCCGCCGCTCAGGAGGCAGCTGACCACCGCTCACGTCCCCACTGCCCTAGCTAGTCCGCCGCTCGTCCGTCTCTTGTAGCTCGTCGTCGCCTGGAGTTTCTGCGTCTAGCCGTTTCCGTGGAGAGAGAGGAGACCGACGGCGGAAGGAGAGACGAGGAGAGAGAATGGAGAGCACGCAGATCAGAGCTGCCTGCTGCCGCCCCTGCCGCCTGTCTGTCATCCACTGCTGCCCGGAATCACTGCCACCGCTGGGAAGAAGAAGATTCGGCGGAAGAAGAAGGAGATACGGGGGGAGAGAGAGAGAGGGAGTTTTTTGGGTTGAAAAACCCTATTCCCAAGTTGACTTGGTCAACCGTTTGACTGGTCAATAGTTTGACCGGTCAACAGTTTGACTGGTTGACCAAAAATTAACTGTTTTGGCTGATTTTAGTTTTTTAACAGATTTTGGGCTGATTTCTTGGTTCGAGGTATTTCAGGATGACTTCCATGAAGTACGAAATCCCTCAATTGATGAGAAAAACTAATTTTTCCCTGTGGCAGATGAAGATGCGCGCTATTCTGACACATTTAGAGCTGGATGAGACTCTACTTGATGAGAATTCGATACCTTCGAGTTAGGATGCTGCGATCAAAGCGTCAAAGAACCGTAAGGCTGTGAGTCAGATTCAGTTGCACTTGTCAGATGATATTTTGCGGGATATGTTGAAGGAGACAATAGCTTCCTCATTATGGGCAAAGCTTGAAAAGTTGTGCATGCCCAAGAGTTTGACAAATAAACTGTGCTTGAAGCAACGACTATTTTCTATCCGGATGCAAGAAGATAAGTCTACTCACGACCACCTTAATGAATTTAAGGATATAGTGGCTGATCTTAGAACTCTGGATGTGAAATATGATGATGAAGATCTTGTTTTATTGTTATTGTGTTCGTTGCCTGCTTCTTATCAGCAATTCAGAGATACTCTGTTGTTCAGCTATGATACTCTGAGTTGGAATGATGTTCATGATTCGCTCTTGGAGAAAGAGAGAATTGATAAGTACACTGTGAGTTCCTCTGAAAATAGCCAAGGGACTGGCTTGGTCGTGAGAGGGAGGTCTGAGGAGAGGAATGCTAAGTCTGGTTCGAGGAAGAAGAGCAGAAGCAAATCAAGGTCAAGGCACAAGGATAAGACTTGTTTCAACTGTCATAAGGTTAGGCATATTTAATGGTTCTGTCCGGAGTTGAAGAACAAGAAGAAGGATGAAAAGTCCAGTGCTCCGAAAGGAGAAAGTTCTGATAGCGGCAGTGTTAGTGTTGCCACCACCACTTAGAAGAAAGAATCTGATGGAGACCTTTTGTCTGTGATTCATGGGAAGTCTAAAGTTGATGCTGCTTGGGTCCTTGATTATGCTTGTACGTTTCATATGTGTCCTATCCGGGACTGGTTTTCAACATATGAACGTGAAGAGGGTAATGTTCTCATGGAAAATAATTTTGTCTGCAAGATTGTTGGTATTGGCACAGTGAAGATCAAGATGCATGATGGTATCATTCGAACCTTGACGAATGTGAGGCATATCCCTGATTTGAAGCAGAACTTGATTTCGCTGAGTATTCTTGATATATTGGAGTACAAGTATACCGGAGAAGGTAGAGTTCTTCGTGTGAGTAAGAACTCATTAGTGCATATGAAGGCCAAAAAGGAGGTTGGAAATCTGTACGTTTTGCAGGGTTCTATAGTTACAGGGACTGCTGCTGCTGCATCTGGCTCGTTGACAGATTCTGAGAACACCTCATTGTGGCATATGCGACTTGGTCACATGAGCGAGAAAGGCATGACCGAGATAAATAGGAGAGGATTATTATGTGGACAGGGTATTGGGAAGCTGGAATTTTGTGAGCACTGTGTATTTGGCAAGTAGAAGAAAGTCAGTTTTTAGAAAGGTATGGACACTACAAAGGAAAAACTTGACTATGTTCATTCTGATCTTTGGGGACCAACTCAGGTTGCAACAAAGAATGGTTCCAAGTATATGCTGACTATCATTGATGATTATTCGAGGAAGGTGTGGGCGTTCTTCTTGAAGAGCAAAGATCATGTCTTTGTCACTTTCAAGCAGTGGAAGACTATGATTGAGAAGCAGACTGGGAGAGATGTTAAGCATCTCCGCACAGATAATGGATTGGAGTTTTGCTCTAGTTGGTTTGATGAGTTCTGCAAGAATGAGGGTATTGTCAGGCATAAGACAATCCCTGGTACACCTCAACAGAATGGAGTCGCTGAAAGAATGAACAGAACTTTGTTGGAGAAAGTTTGTTGTATGCTGTCAAATACTGGTTTGCCTAAGTCATTTTGGGCTGAAGCTGCTTCCACTGCCTGTCACCTTGTCAATCGTTTACCTCACGCATTACTTGATGGCAAGGTACCTGAAGAATTATGGTCTGAAAATCCTCCTAATTATGCTATTTTGAAGATATTTGGGTGTCCTGCCTATGCTCATGTAAATAATGGCAAGTTAGAGCCAAGATCTGTGAAATGTATCTTCCTTGGCTATGCTTCTGGAGTGAAGGGATACAAGTTATGGTGTCCCGAGCTGTCTAAGGTCTTGTTGAGTAGGAATGTTATTTTCAAAGAGACAGACATGCTGAGTAAGAGGGAGGATGTTTCTTCACCTGGTGTTCCAAGTACTCCAAGTGTGGACTTACAAAAGTCAAAAGTGCAGGTGGAGTTTGATGCTGATCCAGAAGCGAGTTCCTTCCGTGATGTTGATTGCTATGGTCCTACTCATGGTGGGTTGTCTGATGAAGCTGAGAATGTTGGCACAGTTGAGAGGCAGCCAGCGTATTCTATTGCTAGAGACAGGCTCCGAAGAATTATCAGGCCTTCATAGAAGTTGGGTGAGGCTGATATTGTTGCTTTTGCCCTAAATGTGGCAGAAGAAGTTGATAGCTGTGAAGAACCGTCTAGTTACTCAGATGCTGTGAAGTCGAAAGATTCTGCTAGATGATTGGTTACTATGGAGGAAGAGATGGAATCTCTTCACAAGAACAAGACTTGGGAGATTACTAAGCTGCCTAAGGATAAGAAGGTTGTCAGCTGCAAGTGGGTATTCAAGAAGAAGGATGGTATACCTGGAGTTGAAGAGCCTAGATACAAGGCTAGGCTAGTAGCTAGAGGATATAGTCAGATTCCTGGTGTGGACTTTAATGAGGTATTTTTACCAGTTGTGAAGCACACCTCGATTCGTTCTCTTTTTGGTATTGTTGCTATGCAGGATTTGGAGCTTGAACAGCTTGATGTGAAGACAGCTTTCTTGAATGGAGAGCTTGAGGAGCGGATTTATATGGCACAACCTGAGGGTTTTTATATTGAAGGCAAAGAAGACCATGTGTGCTTGTTGAAGAAGTTCATGTATGGCCTTAAGCAATCTCCGAGGCAGTGGTATAAAAGGTTTGATTCCTTTATGATTTCTCATGGTTATGAGAGGAGCAAGTATGATAGTTGTGTTTACCTAAAAAGGCTACGCGATGGTTCCCAAGTGTATTTGCTCCTGTATGTGGATGACATGTTAATTGCTGCCAGTGACAGAGGAGAGGTGAGAAAGCTCAAAGCTCTATTGAGTAGCGAGTTTGAGATGAAAGATTCGGGTCTTGCTAAGAAGATTCTTGGTATGGAGATTGCCAGAGATAGAGGAGCAAGGAAGTTATTTCTAAGTCAGGAGAGTTACATTGAAAAGGTACTTGACATGTTTGATGTGACTGGTAATCCAGTGAGTACTCCTCTTGGTACACATTTTTAGCTTTCGTCTGCCTTATCTCCACAGTCAGCTGCTGAGGTCGATTACATGTCTGGTGTTCCATACTCCAATGCTGTTGGTTCTCTGATGTATGCTATGGTTTGCACACGCCCGGATTTGGCCTATGTTGTGAGTGTTGTTAGCAGGTTTATGGCAAATCTTGGAGAAGGTCATTGGAGAGCAGTGGAGTGGATTATGAGGTACTTGAAGGGTACCAAGGGCGTGTGTCTACAGTTTGGACGCACCAGTGATGGAGTTGTTGGTTTCGTTGATTCAGATTATGCTGGAGACCTTGATAAGTTCAGATCCTTGTCTAGATATGTCTTCACTCTTGGAGGATGTGCTATCAGTTGGAAAGCTTGTCTACAGGCCACAGTGGCGTTGTCTACCACTGAGGCAGAGTACATGGCTATAACTGAAGGTGTAAAGGAGGCTATCTGGTTGAAAGATTTCTTCAGTGAAATCTGTGAGAAGCTGCAGGTCAGTACAGTGTACTGTGATAGTTAAAGTGCTATCCATCTCACGAGGGATGCTATGTATCATGAGAGGACAAAGCACATTAATGTGAGGTACCACTTCATTCGAGAGCACGTTGCTCAAGGTGACATTGTTGTGAGCAAGGTGGGTACAAAGGACAACCCTGCAGACATATTGACAAAGCCGCTTTCTGGTACTAAGTTCGAGAATTGCTTGGACTTGGTAAGTGTTCGTGCTTGATGATGATTGCCCTTAGGGGCTGGTGGTGAAGGTGGAGCAGCGTTGATGTTGGAGTCATAGAATTTGGTCCAAAGTGGAGATTTGTTAGGGTTTGTCTCAAATTCTAAACAAATTAGTACTCTATTCCTATTTAGAGTAGAGATACAATCTCCTATATATATTGGCATATGCCGAGGTCTTTTGTGTAGTAGTCGAGAGTTATGAGGTAGAGAGAACCCTCACGGAGGCCTTATAACCGATTGGACTCGCATAGTGGACGACTCTCCTTTGCCCGTGGTTTTCTTCCCATTTTGGAGTTTCCACGTAATTCTTGTGTCTCGTGTTTTACTCATTTCGATCTTATTTCTCAACAAAGGCAATATCACAAGGTTCCAGCACTCTATCTCAGGCACTAGAGTGACTGAAAACCTTTACCCCTATCCTACGCAAACCACCCCTACTCCACTGAACATCCAGAACACCTTTAGCCCTACCCCAACCACTACTCCCATACCCCCCAACCCATAAACAAATACATCCCGCCCCCACTCTGACATATAATTGCCACTCCCTCACCTCTACACTCTTTGTCTACCACCAACTCGCTACCATGCTCCAGTCCACCTACCGTGACAATTACTGCAAACCCCACTCCACATGACCCCCTGCTCAACGCCCAGTCAACTGATAATCCTGTTCCCAAAGACATCCCACCCCAGCCTACCCCCAAAAACCTGGCATCATCACCCTCCCCCACTACCCAAACCAACACCGCTCAAGCTATCACAAAAACCCAGCCAACCCATGTAACGAATACCCAAGAAGCTGCTGGACAGGAAACTGACAACAATGACCAGACTATTATTCAAATGCCTGGAGCCTCTCTGAGATGATGGAAAAGGCAAGCAAGAGTTCCCGAGAGTGGAACTAATGTAGAGATGCTGAATATTAAAATTGGGACTCTCCAGAAGAGGAGTTCCACTGACACGCATATGGAGGATAGCCAAGTTAGCAAACACCAAGGCATGGTTTTAGAGACATCCTCATCTTCCCATTTTTTGGCGGAGGCTGCAGGTCAGCCCCGCCAGTCGCCATGAATCTCCTCTGCTAGAACTACTGCCGGTTGGGGAGCTTAGAGATAGTTCGTCAGTTACGCAGGCTCGTTCGAGACTGCTCTCCCCAAATCCTCTTTCTCTCGGAAACAAAACTCTCAAAGTTTGAGGCGGATTCTTTGAAGTGGAGGCTACAGTTTGAATGTGGTATTTTTGTCAGTTATCGAGTTACGGGGAGGGCCAGAAGTGGAGGCTTGGCTCTCTTGTGGAAACGTCAAGTTCCTATTCAACTATTGACATTTTCAGAAAACCATATTGATATTGAAATTCAGGCTATCTTCCCTTGGCATTTCACTAGTTTTTATGGGTGGCTAGCGGCCAGAGAAAAGCATAAATCGTGGTCCTTGCTCCATTTATTACGGGACCAGTCCTCGCTGCCATAGTTGTATGACAGTGACTTTAATAAAGTCCTTTCAAATGCTGAGAAGAGGGGTGGACAAGTGATATAGCATCGAAGGTTAGATGGTTTTTATGAGGCCATTCAATACTGCGGTCTGGGTAAGGTGAACCAAACGGGATTGTTTACACGTGGAGTAATGGACAAAAGGAAGAGTCACATGTTGAATGTAAGCTAGATCATATTTTTCTAACCCAAGCATGGCATGACAGGTTCCCTGCTTCCTCTACGGAGGCCCTTTCTCGCATCCGTTCTGATCATAGCCCACTATTGTGCAAAGTTCGAGTCGAAGTGGACCGCACACTAACCCGCCATTTTAGGTTCGAATCCATGTGGCTCTGACATGATGATCTACCTGACCAGGTAAATACCCCCTAGAATGTTTCTTCTGCCCAGCGAACATTGCTGGTCAAATAGAAGGGTGTGCCAGAATGTTACAGGAGTGGAGCCATCAATCTTTTGGTAGTGAGCGGAAGAGGAAGAAAGAAATTGAAGAGGAAATCAAAAAGCTTCAGTTGATACCTTTAAATGGTGAGAGGAAGCAAAGGTTATCGAGCCTTATGGAGGGGAGGGAGGAACTCTTAGCAAGGGAGGAGTTGATGTGGGCTCAACGTTCGAGGGCAGATTGGCTCAGGGAGGGTGATAAAATACCAGTTTCTTTCACCAGAAGGCGAGCCATATGCATACTAGAAATTGGGTAGAGGCGATTAGGAATGAGGAAGGAGCAATTCAGGCGGGGAGAATTCAGGAGATCTTTAGGAACTAATATATTTTACTATTTTCCTCTTCTAGTTTTGTGCAGGTTGATGAAGTGGTCCAAACGATGCAGCAACATATTTCTCCTGAAGTGGCAGCCTTTCTTGAGACTTAGTATACTAGCTCAGATGCACCCCACAAAGTCTCCAGGTCCTGACGGCATGTCCCTATTGTTCTTCCAGAAGTAAAGCAGTGGCATTTGTGGCAATAGCAGTTTTGAATAATAGTATGGATCCCTCTTTCCTTAATCAGACGATCATCGCCTTAATTCCCAAAGTCAGGAAGCCTGTCTTATGCTCGGAGTATAGGCCTAATAGTCTTTGTAATGTTATCGTGAAGATTATCACTAAGACAATAACTAATAGGCTAAAAGGACATCTATACAGCATTATTCATGAAAACCAAAGAGTTTTTGTTCTGGAAAAACTTATCTCTGACAACTCCTTGGTAGCTTTTAAGGTTTTTCACTTCTTGAAGAAAAAGAAAAAGGGGCGAAGAGGCTACTGTACTCTTAAACTGGATATGATGAAGGCCTATGATCGTATAGTGTAGCCTTTCTTGGAGAAGATGATGCTCGCACTTGGGCTTCCCTCATCGTTTGTTAACTTGGTGATGATGCGCTGTGTCCGAACGGTACAGTATATGGTGCAGGTAAATGGCCAGATTGGTGAGTATTTCACTCCTAGTAAGGGGTTTCGGCAAGGGGACCCACTCTCTCCATACTTGTTTCTGTTTATGCTGAAGAATTAGCAGGTTTACTGCACCAGTTTGAGGAGACTGGAATTATTCATGGTATTCAAGTAGCTCGAAGGGCCCCTTCTGTAACTCACATGTTCTTTGCAGATGATTCTTTACTCTTCGTCCGAACTACTGAAACAGAACTGAGATACATTATGAAAACATCAGGGCAGAAAATTAATCTCCAGAAGAGTCCAGTTACATTCAGCGCCAATGTTCCTGATCCCTTAAAGTCTCAGTTCCTTGCTATCCTTCGGATGCGATTGGGTAATGAAGCAAAAAATTTCCTAGGCCTTCCCACTCTCCTGGGTCGATCAAAGAAAGCTGTTTTTTCTGAGCCCTTGATAAAATCAATCTTGCAATCTATCCTGCTTATACTATGAGCTGCTTCTTGTTGCCAGGGAAGACATGTGACTGGATTCAAAAAAGACTATGTGGCTTCTTCTGGGGAAGTTCGAATAGAGAGTGGAAAATCCACCGGAGAAGCTGGGATCGTATGTTCCAGTCAAAGAACGAGGGTGGTATGGGTTTCCGGAGGCTGCAGAACTTCAATAGAGCGATGTTAATGAATCGGCTTCCCTGCAACACTAGAATCGCTGGCCCCAGGAGTATTAACCTCATCTAATATTAAGACAGCATCAACCTTTGGCAAGTCCGTTAGTATTTGTACCAAGAATGGCAATAAGACACTCTTTTGGGAGGATGCTTGGTGCACTGCAACCCCATTGAAGGATTTATATCCTAGACTTTACTCCCTTTCCCTAAACAAGAACTCGATGATCTCTGATTGTGGTGTGGGTGACAGGGACTCTTGGAGGTGGTCGTTGTCCTGGCGTAGACGTTTACTTGCGTGGGAAGAGGAGTGCAAAGTTAGCTTGAGGAACTCTCTCCCGGATCTTCGTGACAGGCTGCAGGGACAAGGTCAATTCGTCTGGAGGACCAATCCTAACGAAGGGTACTCGGTGAAAGATCTGTGCGGCTTGATGTTCGATGGTTTTCATTTTGATGCTCCTAAAGTCAGCGGCTTCCTGTGGGTCGCATTGCAAAGCCGGCTGAAAACAAGAGACCATTTGCTTCGGATTGGTCTTGCTAACAAGAGACCATTTCCTTCAATGCAGGTTCACTTCTATGGTTTGTAATTCGTTCCTTAAGGAGGTTGGGATGGCTTGGTGTATCCGGGGAGATCTGTTGCACCTCATCGAGGATTGGATGAGCCTGACCTTGGCGGGTAGCTATAAGAAGCTGTGGTTTTTAATCCTCGCTGCGGTCATTCGGTGTGTTTGGCTGCTACGATTTATAATGTGGAGGCGAGGTTGGACAGGCTACTGCATAATATCTCAACGTGCACTTCCAGGATGTGCTCCTGCTTCAACAGGTTATAAGGTGTTAGTTTCTGAATTATCAAAAAAAAAAGGTGTTAGTTTCTGAATGTATAGTCTGTTTTTTTCAGAGAGAATGTACAGTCTGTTACAGTGACTCGGATGTAACCTTATTTGGAGTAATGAAGTATATATTTTACCTCTAAAGAAAAAGTCTAGTGGCTCGGGTTTGTGAAGGTGTAACATGTACAAAGTGTTTTTTTTATTAACGAAGTTCTATTTACCTCTAAAAAATATGATGATACCATGTAAATTTAGGAACTGTAATTGGAAAGCTTCAATATATCTTTTATTTCATTTACAAGAATATACAGTAAAACCTCTGTAAAGTAATCTCCTCTAAAATAATAACTCCTCTAAACTGATAAAAATTTTCGGTTCCGAGTCGGGACTAGTATTAAAATTTAATAACTCTTATATCGTAATAACTAATACTTTTTCAAAAAAAATTAGTGTTAAATTTCGGTCCCAATTTTTGCATAAAGTGATATTTTTGAACAAATACATATATTTTTACATATTTTATGAATTTAAAAATTATTGTAAAATAGTAATTTATGCTAAATTTGCTTGTTTGATAAATTTATATCTATCATTCATCTTCACCATCGTATTCAAATGGTTCTTGTAATCGTCATCTTGTTGTAAGAAAATATCCTAATAGAGTGTAGAATTTGAATAACGATATAAATCAAAATTTTAGGAAATTTGTACATAGACAAAGTTTTTTTTGTATTTACGTATTTATTGTTTAAAAACTCAGTTTTAATATTTTTGGAAGAAAAAAATATAAACCTTTGTGATTAGTTTGTAATTAATCACATGTTCATATATCTTTTGTATATACAGTAAAATCACTTTAAAGTGATATTCTTCTGCGGTCCCAACAATATTACTGTAGAAAGATTTTACTGTATATACAAAAGATATATGGACAGATAATTAATTACAAACTAATCACAGCTGTTAAACTAATTACAATAATAATTAGGGCAAATTACTCTCAAGTCCCTGGACTTTGGTCACCCTCCCCCTAGGGTCCCTGGATTTTGAAAAAAGATTGTCCCGTCCCTAAGTTTTGATGATAATAGACTCTCGGGTCCTTAGAGCAAGAATATTTCATTTTCTCCGATGAACTCCCACTTGAAATGACCAAAATACCCCTCTAACTTAAAAAAATAAAAAATATGGAGGACGTAAAACTAATTTCTGACCAATGAAAATCAGGATCTCACTCACTGAGAAGCAGGAGGTGGTCCAAGACCGACCATGGTCGACCCCCCCACACCCTATGACGAACCTGAGCCTTTAGGAAGTTGAAGGAGAAGAGGTTAGGCTCCAACTCTTCCACATCCATTTCCGATTCCCGAATACCCCAGGACTTGAGCATACTGGCTTTAGCTATATGGAGTTTGAGCGATTTATCCACCAGTAGTTTTCCGATGAGGATCTTCTCCTTAACCATAGCTTGGTTTGTTGAGTTGGTAGGGATGCTCATCTTTGGCCCAATCCGGAGGGTTTGTGTCTTTTTTAGCAGATCTTCCATGTTGGGTTTACTCCTTCTACGGGAACTACTCCCAGCCATTAAATGAAAGAGTGGGTGAGGAAATTAATGGGCGAGTAAATGCATGAAGATGAGAAATTAGTGGTAGAAATTTTGTAATCCAGATCGAAAAGTTCAAGAGGAAGGAGAGAGCTCTAAGCCCAGAGAGGGAATTTCAGAGAGAGAAAGAAAAAAGTGTGACCACTATTGTTTGGCGACAAATTGATAGGTGTACATTTGGTTGTTGGTTGGCAGGCGGTGGAAATTAAGTTGTTAGAGAATGGAATTTTGTTTAGATTAGGTTTTAGATCTGGGTCAATAATCAAAATTAGGTTTTCCAAATTCAAAAAATGATTTGGGTTCGTTTAGATCTGGATTTAGATCTGGAGATAATCAGTATTGGAAATTAAGCATTTTAGAGAAAGAAATTTTGTTCTTGGTGATAGAGGTAGAAGATGGATAGGAATGAGATGGAGAGAGAAGGGAAAAAAATTATTTTTTTAAGTTAGAGGAATATTTTGGTCATTTCAAGAGGGAGTTCACCGGAAAAAAGGGAATATTCTAGCTCCAGGGACCCGGGAGTCTATTATCATCAAAACTTAGGGACGAGACAATCTATTTCCAAAATCCAGGGACCCTAAGGAGAGGATGACCAAAGTCCAAAGATGTGAGAGTAATTTGCCCTAATAATTAATATATATCCGTTGGTCATAGGGGAATCGCGCATTCCCTCCCTTGGAAGAGAAAACGAGCGCGCGAGAGGGAGGCAACAGTCACTAGCCGTTGGACCGTTGCCAGCGCGAGTTGGCCCAACCAATATGGGCTTTCGAAGGCGTGGCCATGATCTGAGAATAAGAGTGATGGCGGGAGAAGAAGAATCATCTTGAATATAATTAATTAAATTAATGATCATCATGGATTCTCAACAAAAAATTCTCTCCACTGGACTTTTCCTCTACACAACCACTTGAATCTGTACGTTCAATAATATATCAAGTTCATGCTCGCAAGTTGCCCACGGATGAACACTCTCACCTTACGGATGAACACTCTCACCTTGTGCCTCGTCCCCGGAATGAACTTCGATATAAGTACGTTGAGGCTTACGAGGTCTTGTTCTGCCGTATATATATTCTAATAAAATTTTACTTCTAGAAAAAAATTACACGTTGAGCCAACGCAATTTCGATCCTCAGTTGACAAACCACATGACCCTTTTTGCGTTTCTTCTTAATTCTTCCATTTGGTGCCAGATTACGAGGCTTCATGCCCAATAGACCCCGCAATTTTGTCATTTTCTAGCCGTAACATGATAGAACCAACATTGGAATAAAAGAATATGTGATTTGATGCCGGATTACGAGGCTCCATGCCCATTTTCTTTTTGTGTTTTGGGGAGAACCTTGTAACGCACATTTAACTTATGATTAAACTAGAAACAATAGCTTAATCAGAAATTTTGGTCGTTTGATTTAAAAGAAAAAAATTAAGTGGCTCACTTGATGGGCTTCAAGAATACTCGGTTGCAATAGTTTGAAGGTCCTTTTCCCATGGAGATGCTTGCTAATAATTAAGTTTTAAGTTTTCTCGTGCGGAATATCGCTTCTTCTCTACAAATAGATAGACGTGCTTTAAAAATTAATTTTGAATTATTAACTATTTGATCAACTGGATAACCATGTCTAAAATTCATCATCCAAAATTTATATACGAGTCGAACCCATATTAATCAGCTTAGTAAAGTAAGTATTGGGATACCAAGTCTTTTTTCTCGTTAAAAACAACTTCTATTTTTCCCTTTCATTACTCCTAAGTTGATCAAAACTCTTCCAAATGAAGCAAATAGAAAAAGGGAATTATCTTTCCCATGTTCTGGTCGCCCTCTGCACTTAGTATTCCTGTCTTAGTATTCCTGTCGTCTTAGAGTCCTTTTACCCTCAAAGGTTTTAACATTACCCCTTCTATTTAAACCCACAAAGAAGAAAGATAATAGAGTTTTAGAATTTGATAGTGTGAAGTCTTCTCGGTCATAGCCTTGTTGGTCTCTCTGATCTTCAAGGGCTGGCCTTTCTTTGGCATGTCGACCATAGACATTGTATACTTGAGTATGTCCGCATACGTGTCGTCTTAAGCCGACAGAAATGCCGACATGCTCAAGTTAACGTCTTGTGGAAACCTTCATAACAAGGAAGATGGAGATCTTGGGTGTAGTCGCTATATTGGTAACAGTTTTTTTTTAGAATGTATTTTGGTTACAGTTAGTAGGTACAATTGTTGTTCATTCTATTCTATTATAATAAAAAGAATTCCATGTTATAATATGTTTCCTATTGTATTGCAATGAAAATATGGACTCCCAATTACTCTGATTCGCAAAAAAAATTCTCAGTTTCTTGCTTTTGGATCCATAAGAACAAAAGAAAAAAACAAGACCAAGCACAGGGCTTGGCCTTAAGTGTGCAATAGTTTTTTTGGGATTACGTCTTAGTAGTTTGGTTTCAATAAAAAAAAAAATAAAGTCGCTCAGATGATGGGCTTCAAGAATTCTTGGTTGCAATAGTTTGAAGGTCCTTTTTTTCGTGCGGAATATCTCTTTATCTCTACAAATAGATAGACGCGCTTTACAAACACTTTATTAAAAATATTTTAAAAAAATCTTGATCCATATAATTCAGGAAAAAATCTGAATATATCAATAGAATTCAGACGTAATTTGCTAATAATTAAGCATGATGTGAAGGGTATTTATATATTTATTACTCATTCAGTATCAATAATCATGTTAATTTATGACGAACATAACAACAGGTTGTATTGTTCAGGTATGATCTCAATTTTTATCACAGATGCAAGTACTTGATAGCAGTCTGGACGTTCTTGAAAGCGTCGGACACAACTTCTCCAGATACGCAATTGCATGAGATGCTCGGGGATTATGCCCTCTAGTCGAGACAATCTCCTGAATGCTGCAAATACAAAATCCAACTTAGTTCAGCATGGGAGAAGGACACTGCATTTCGGGGTCGAAGTTGGTAGACCACAGACAGACTCCGGCCACAAGCTTTAACGGTATTGAGATCACACAGTATACGACAGGATGATCCATCTTGCAGTCGAACAAAGAAAAAGAAATGCAATCAAGTGATGCAACGACCTTGGACAAATTGCAGCAGAAAAGTTCACCAGAGAGGTCTTGCAAGAAATTATGCATCTCACAAAAATCATTAGATGAAACTGTCAACCTCGAATCTAGGTTGTTCCTTTTTACCTTCCAAAGCCTCTTCACCAGTAACACTGTGGAATTCTGCACATCCCATTTCTTCCAAGAAACTATGTTCGGGTCCAACACCAGGGTAATCCAGCCTAGGAAAAAAAATGCATAATTCATTAGTGGAAGGAAGGACAGCAATTTATCCATAACGAAAAATTTAAGGTTCGAGTCTCACCCGGCACTAATAGAATGAGGCTCAATTATTTGTCCATCTTCATCCTGTAATAAATAGCTCATGTCTCCATGCAATACCCATACTTCCCCTTTGGTCAACGTAGCAGCATGCTTCCCACTATCCAAGCCTAGACCAGCGGCCTCCACACCAATTAATTGAACATCATATAATATGGATGTGGACCAGCAACAGAACCCAAAATATAATGGTTCCTTTCCACATCCGTCACCCAGTCTCTTATCACCTCCGATGTGGCATCTTTCAATGTTGCTGTTCCAGAATGAACAGGCCCCACCTCAGATCCTAGAATTCGCATCCTGAACATGTTCAGCGACTGCCTTTCCATGTCTTGAACACCCATGTAAATAATGCACTGCAAACCAAACCGAGCACAAACTGTGGCAGTAGCTACTCAGTGCTGGCCAGCTCCCGTTTCAGCAATGATCCTCTTCTTCCCCAAATGCTTAGCGAGCAAAGCTTGTCCAATGCCACAGTTGATCTTGTGAGCACCCGTGTGAAAAATCTCCGGCCCTTCACCATTAGAGCGCTTATAGTACTCCCTCCGTAAGCCTCTCAGCGAAGTAGAGCACAGACTCTCCCTACCAATATAGTCCTTCAAATATCCGAGCTAGCTCGTCTTGCCACATAACTCGGCCTACCAAAACCTCAAACTTAACAAGACCAACAAAATGCAACTCACTCAAAAAATCTAAACTTCAATTACCAACTGGGTGACCAAAAATCTCAAATTAGATCCCTAGTAATGCACCTCCCTCAAAAATTCAAACTTCAACACTTTCATCTACGTCCCACCTGTAGAGACACCTCGGTTCAATGCAAGACCGCAACTTTGCCATTCAATTACCAACTGGGTCACTAAAAATATCAAATTAACCAAATGGGTCATCCAAAGATCGCACCTTTAACTGAAAAAACGAAGACCCAGAAGGCACCGAACAAGGGTCAGTTTGGTAAATACCTGGAGGGAAGGTTGGTCCTTGAGGGAATAGAAGGCGGACTCAAGCTCGGAGAGGGCCCTCGAATTTCCGGAACCGGTTGAAGGGTCGGACCGGAGCCACTGGGCCGGGTCCACGACGTGCAGGAGACGGAGAGGCGCGGTGGGCGGGATGTAAATTTGATGGAACTGCGGCTCTTGTTGAAGGGTACTCGTGTTCAGGAGGAAATGGGTTGGGTGGTCTATATTTTAAAAGGAGGTAATTTTAGGGGAAGATTTGGTGCATGGTTTTAAAAAACGACCCGGAGGTCGACCCGGGATTTCTCCCGTCCTCCGGGTCGAATGGTCCGACCGGTCAGACCACCGGTCGGACCATAATTTTTTTGTTTTTGTATTTTAAAAATTAATATATATGTAGTATCTAAAAAGTCTCAATCAGGCCCAGGACCAGGCCCATGCACGCTAAGAAAGGCTTGCACTACAAACCCAATGTAACAAAATCTAAAGCCCAATGTAAGCTATAACTAAAGCACACAATAGAGAAAATAATAAAGCAAGCTCACACTAAACTAAAGCGCTTCCCACTGCAATTAAAGTACACACTGTATCCCATCCAACAACAGCATACCTTCTTCGTCTAACCTTCCATGACTAATCAAATGAACCCAGAAACTAAAACAACAAATATATTCTCAATCCAAGTAAATGGATAATAAACTTACCAATGGTAAAAACTAGGTCCTCTTGCCAACCCCAGGCAGAATCTCCAATCAATGAAGTGACGAAGACGACGAGGCGGCGGTGCCCGACCAGAGACCTGGAATTTTTTATTTCGGGGTTGTTAGAGTTTGCAGCAAGGGTCGAAACTCTCAAGGGTTTCTTGAGATTATCTCTGGTTTTTTCGTTTTGGGGAAAAAAATTGGGTTTATGTACACATTTCCCCCTTTTTTGAAGGTCTCGTACGAACCGCTCCTGGCCGGTCGAGACGAGGGTACAAATCATCCGGTCGGACCAGTTTTTGAGCGGTTTATACGCCACCCGTCTCAAAGGCAAAAAACGACCCGTTGTGACTACCGATTTGCAGTCCAACCGGTCGAACCACCTGTCGGACCGCATTTTTTTAAACCATGATTTGGTGGAGCTGCTTTATAATTTTTGTTGTTCACAGCTTTATTTTAGCTTAATTATAAATTGAGTTTAAATCTAAAAAATGTAATATTGTTGAATATGGAAAAAAAATTTATCAGTTAAATCTATATTAGTCGATCCAGTATAGAATATCGTCAAATATTTTCAGAGAGTATTTTTTTAATAATATTTTTCATTCACAAATATAAACATATACAAGAGTATTATGATGTGAACCCTATTTTAGAAAGTAATTTTTTCCAATGAAATTTATAATTTCATGAATTAACACAACACATTTTTAAATAAATCAAATTTATTTGCTATCTTCTTTTTTTTAGGAAAAATTTTCAAATTTACTTACTACATCGAAACCAACTCTGGTTCAAATTTACTTACTATCAAATTTTCAAATTTACTTAGTATCGAAACCAACTCTGGTTTAAACGTGCGGTACAGAATCGTACCCAAAACACAGATAAAACAACTAAGTAGAGTGCACATTCTTTTATTCATATGCTGGTTCCATGACTTTACAATGTCAATCGAAACACAATACTTTTGTAACTTTTTCGACTTTAGTCTCGGTAATACTAAGAAAAACTTGAGTGATTTGGAAACTAAAAAATTTCAAAAACTTACATCCGATTAACCAACACTGCCGGGTTTTTTACAGGACCTTTTGAACCACTGATATTTCCAAATCCGGGTTTGCCTTGGGAGATTGCATCAGAAGACTTGCTTGGCTTACGATCGCACTGTAAAGGAAATTACCCTCTTGAACCTGTGCGAGACACACGTTCACACTCCTCAAGCAACGGCCGAAGCGCATGATATAACGGATCAAGCTCATCTGGTTTGGTGCCCCTAGAAATCCACGAACATTGAGCACCCGGAGACTTCGCATCAAACAAGTCTCCGCTTGTGGGGTCCCGGTCCAGAAACTCGCATGGTCGATTATGAACGGAGCCTCGTAATCCTGCAACAAATCCAAGAATTCAGAAAAAAGGGTCGTGCGAAATTGCGTTGGCTCGACGTGTACTTACATCAAAGATCTTTCCGGGTGCAATGCACAAGGTCAGAGTGTTCATCTTCGGGCAAGCTGCGAACATGAACTTGATGCCGATAAACTCGTTAACATGCAATTGCGTGTTCATCGTTAGATGCTGGACGTTTGCATCGAAGTCAAATTCACTGTCCGGTTCCAAGTATGCCCCGGAGATAATCTGTTTCGAATCAATCAAAAGTACACATCCCGAAATCACATTTACTAACAAGTGGATTAATCTCGCATTAATTAATTAATTACTAACCTGCAGAAAAACGCTGCAAACGGTCAAGAACTTAACAGTGAGCAAGTCCCCCATAAGGAAACAGAGATCTTTAGATGATCTGACGAACTGTCTCTGTATGGAGAAATCGAAGCGAAGCTCGACGAGTTGAAACTGGTTCCCCATTTGGAACTTGACCACCTGTCCGAAGTATTCAAAGTACCTCAAGGCGTGTCCTTCAAGCTCTAGAACACCGTTGTTGTGGCAGCCCTTCATCACAAAGTTGTTCAGATTCGAATATTTCAAGCCGGGTACCGTGATGTTCAACGACCCCATTCCCCAGCACCCTTCAAGCCTCAGGGAGTCTAAGATCGGACAAGAATTCACCAGCGACCCGAGTTGGTCCGAGGTTATGATGGTATAACCAAGGGAAAGGTTTCTAAGAAACTGCATTGATGTGAGCCTGGACAAGTTCACGAAAACCGAATCAAATCTTCGAAAAACTGCAAGATTGACCAAATTCTATAGATTCTTGGCTCGGTTCTTGAACAAGAAAAAGAAGAGGCAAGAAGCAAACCTGGAGAAGTCTACTTCGCAGCAGTAGAGCTTGAGGGACTCCAAGTTTGCATGATATTGATACACTCGTTCGGGAAGACGGAACAATCTGTCGCCTACTCGTAACCATTTGGAGAAGTCGAGCTCGAGGTGCTCCACACCCAGAGAAACAGCGTAGTTGATCGACGTCGCGATGACAGGGTCGTCGTCGTCCTGCAGCCTCGACATCACGAGGCTGAACTTCCATAGTTGGGTTTCCCGCGGGTGTTTTGCAAGGAACCACAGGATAGAGTCCACGAACAACTTCCTCTGTAACTGTTGAATTTCCTTTGACTGATTGCGCTCGATGAACGTCTCCTCATCGAACACCAAACTCTTCATCTCTCTGATTGCTCGTGTAGTTTGGACTATGGAATAGTATTTCCGGGTGTAATGTGAGTGTAGCGTTTCTTGGTTTTTTTTTGGCAGAGAAAGGTGGTGAAGAACGCAGCGAGGATGTCTTGGATATATAGGTTGGATGCTATTTTTATTTATTTATACCTCCTCGTATCCGGAAACCCGAATATGGATCGGTATTTCCTTTGCTTTGCTGTTTGGGATAAGGATGAAAGAAAACCAACCTACTGCACATACTGTTTGGGCAAGGATGAAAGAAAACCAACTTACTGCACATATGTACATGGATATATAGGTTGGAAGTCGGCCTAAGAAAGAAAATGAAATGCGTAAAACCGGTCATAAATATAAAATATGATATATTATTGCATAAAAACCATATAAGTATGTAAAACCCCCAAATCAGCAGCACAAAAAAGAACAATTACTCCACATTTGTTAGTTCTAGCAATTCTTGCATTTTACCTTCTATTGATATCCTTGCCTACATTAACACACCATATAAGAAACGACCGGATGACAGAGATCATCGATTGCAAGAAGTTTCATGCGTTTGATACAAATCTTCGTCATCTAAAAAAAGGGCACAAAGAACATCAGAAAATTTCCCATCTTCGCGGATTCTTAAAGCCATCGGTTCGCGAAGCAAGATGTCCCTGATCTCCCACAGGTTGCAAGGAATTCAGAGCGCCGGCTGATATCTTTCACCCGGCGGAGTTTTCGTGCAGGAGAACATATTCCCGGCTGCAACAAAAATCCAACAATCACATGAAAATTTGTAAAGTTAATCTGCAAGTAACAAATTTGAAGCTAATCTTGGCATGTCAGAGCAAATAAGTTGTGTGCATACAATAGGTGTATCGCCTCATTAACAAGACCCTGAATCCAATCTTAAACAACTAACAGAGACATCTAGATTGAGGTTGAAATCTGGTTCGAAACAAGCAGTGCATATTTCCAATTTAAAGAAGCAAAAAATCACAGATAGAACAACGACGAGGACTATATTGTCATAAGTACGAGACAATATAAAATATGCACTACTTGTTTCGAACCAAATTTCAAAGACAATATAAAATATATGGATCTGCATTGAAAAAACTCGACAGGACATTGACCCAAGAGACCAACCTACTGTTACCGAACTTAATTCTCTTTTTCGGAAAGTTCATAATATTGTTGAGGTTCCATGGGGTTGTCCTGCAAAAGTAGAAAGAACAGCAGAGAGCTAAAAGTTGTAATTGTAAGAAAGGTAACTTATGAAACCATCAATTGAAAGTAATATCCCAGCAACAAAACTGTCGGCATACGTCCTTACATCAATGAATGTTTTATTTGTGCTTCCAAGGTTCATAAGGTAGGGTCTGCAAATGCATTGATGTGCTACTTGTCTGCGTAACGATCATGTGAAGACTTTGAATCAACTGAAGATAATGTTGGGTATGGAGACTTCGTACTATACGGAGTTACTGTTTACGCGTTGAATATACGGAGTTACTGTTCACATGTTGACTTTTCACTGTTCACATGTTGACTGGGTACTATTCATCCGTGGCCAGAAATGTGATTTCTGGTGGACGATTTTGCCCCTGCCGACACCAAATAGTCCTAGGCTGTGGGCACTATAAATACCCACCTCTCAGTCACTATTCCTGTATCTTCTTCCTTGTGTAGAGAGAGAGAGAGAGACAGAGAGAGAAGAGGAGAGAGAAACACCATTGTTGAGCGAGTGAAGCTCTAGAGTGTAGATCGAGCTTGATATAGTGAAATCTCCTGGCTTGGTACGCCCCCGGACGTAGATCGGTTTAGATCGAACCGGGTGACCAAATTTTTGTGTCGTATTCTTGTGTGCGTGAGTTTCCTTTGTGTTTGTCATCGATCTCTAGCTCCGGTATTGTTCGTGTGGTGTTTGGGGCCCTCGTGTTTCCCAACAATTGGTATCAGAGCCCGGGTTTAGGGCGTGGTGGGAGCAATCACGATGGGTGATGTGAGATCGCCCGTGGAGAAGTTCGATGGCGTCGATTATGGCTTCTGGAAGATGCAAGTAGAGGACTACTTGTATGGCAAAGATTTGCACTTGCCCCTTGACGGGAAGAAGCCAGAGGACATGAAGGAAGAGGAGTGGAAGCTCCTAGATCGGAAAGCGATGAGCGTGGTGCGCTTGTCTTTGTCTAGGAACGTGGCCTTGCACACAGTAAAGTCAAAGACCACGAAGGAGATGTTGGAGACGTTGTCCGAGATGTACGAGAAGCCATCGGCGGCCAACAAGGTTCACTTGATGAGGAAGTTGTTCAACCTTCGGATGGCGGAGGGTACGATGGTGACCAAGCATCTTCACGAGTTCAATGCAACGATAGCCCAATTGAGCTCGGTTAAGATCGACTTCGATGATGAGGTACAAGCCCTAATTTTACTAAGTTCTTTACCCGATAGTTGGAATGGCACGGTCACGGCAGTGAGTGCCTCGGCGGGGAAAGTAACGCTCAAGCTAGATGAGGTGAGGGATTTGATTATGAGTGAGGAGATTCGTAGAAAGGAATCCGGAGTAGCCTCGAGTTCAGCTTTGAGCATGGGTAACAGGGGAAGGTCTGAGAATAAGTGGAAGGGGAAGAAGGACCGGGGTAGGTCAAGATCTAAATCGAAGGGTGGTCCGAAGAAGGACAAGAGCTCGGTGCAATGTTGGAATTGTGAACAATATGGTCATTTCAGAGATCAATGCACGGCACCAAAGAAGGAAAAATCCGCAAATGCGACAACGGAAGATCACGGGGATGCGTTGATCTTGAGTGTGAGCAGTCCATTGGAGGAGTGGGTATTGGATTCGGGAGCATCATTTCATTCTTGTAGCGATGCAGGGATGATGGAGAAGTATGTCATAGGTGATTATGGCAAAGTCTATCTAGCATGGGAGATGTTCGGATCAATACTCCTAATGGATCTTTGTTGTTGTTGAAAGGGGTGAGGCATATTCCTGGGTTGAAGAGGAATTTGCTATCCGTGGGGCAACTAGATGATGAAGGTTACACAGTGACCTTTGGTTGCAAGACATGGAAAATTACCAAAGGAGCTAGGGTGGTGGCTCGAGGTTTGAAGGAGGGTACTTTGTATATGACGAAGAACACCAATGAGAGCATTAATGTTGCAGGTGCAACGGATGATGCAGAATTGTGGCATAGTCGCCTTGGCCACATGAGTGAGAAGGGAATGAGGGTGCTATGCTCGAAGGGGAAGCTTCCAGGCCTCAAGACAGTGGAAGTGAAACTCTGTGAGGATTGTGTTTTTGGGAAGCAGAAGAGAGTGAGTTTTTCGAGAGCTGGCAGATCTCCAAAGGAGCAGAAGCTTGAGTTGGTCCACAGCGATTTGTGGGGACCAGCACCAGTGGCATCCTTGGGTGGTTCGTTGTATTACATGACCTTTATTGATGATTCTACAAGGAAGCTGTGGGTGTACTTCTTGAAACATAAGTCTGAAGCCTTTGATGCCTTCAAGAAGTGGAGAGCCCTTGTGGAAAATGAGACAGGTCTCAATGTGAAGTGTTTGAGATCTGACAATGGTGGAGAGTATGAGCTCCAAGAGTTCAAGGATTACTGTGCAGCAAATGGGATTCGCATGGAGAAGACAGTAGCTGGAACCCCCCAGCAAAATGGCATCGCAGAGAGGATGAACAGAACAATCAATGAGAGAGCTAGGGCCATGCGACTGAAGTGTGGCTTACCAAAGATGTTTTGGGCGGATGCAGTGAACACCGCGGCTTTCTTGATCAATAGAGGACCATCAACTCCTTTGGATAATGGGATACCGGAGGAGGCTTGGAGTGGGAAGGAGGTTGATCTTTCTTACCTTCGAGTATTTGGTTGTGTGTCATATGTTCATATTGATGCAGGTGATAGGAGCAAACTGGATGCTAAGTCCAAAAAGTGCACATTCATTGGATATGGTGGAGATAATTTTGGTTTCAGGTTTTGGGATGAGAAGAACCGCAAGGTTATCAGAAGCCGAGATGTCATATTCAATGAGAAGGTTTTGTACAAGGACAGGGGGAGTGTATCCGACGAGGTGGGTTCTAGCAGTGAGGTGATTGAGTTAGACATCTCGAACTCAGGTGGGAGCAAAAGGGCACAAGATGGCCAGGTGGCCGAGGAGGAAGCGGAACCAAGTTCTCCACCACCATTGGTTCCGGTAAGGAGGTCCACAAGACAACGTGGGTCTCCAGATAGGTATTCGCCAGCTAATTTCTATCTCCTATTAACTGATGGAGGAGAACCAGAAGATTTTGCAGAGGTTTAGAAGAGTGGACAAGTGGACAAGTGGAAGCTTGCAATGGATGACGAGATGAAGTCATTGAGGAGTAACATGACTTGGGAACTAGTCCAACTCCCTAAAGGCAAGAAGGCACTGCAAAATAAGTGGGTATATAGAGTTAAGCAAGAGGTGGATGGCACCGAGCGTTACAAGGCAAGACTGGTTGTGAAGGGATTTCAACAGAAATATGGTATAGATTTTACTGATGTTTTCACTCCTGTTGTGAAGCTGACCACTATTCGTATGGTGTTGAGTATGGTAGCTTCAGAGAATCTGATGTTGGAGCAGATGGATGTGAAGACAGCATTTCTCCATGGTGATCTAGAGGAAGAGATCTACATGGTACAACCAGAGAGATACTTGTCAGATGGTAAAAGTGAGCTTGTGTGCAGGTTGAGGAAGAGCTTGTATGGCTTGAAGCAAGCTCCAAGGCAGTGGTACAAGAAGTTTGATGGGTTCATGCATGAGATTGAGTTCGTGCGCTGTGAGGCTGATCATTGCTGCTATTTCAAAAGATTTGACAATAGCTATATCATCCTTCTGCTTTATGTTGATGACATGTTGATAGCAGGCGCCAGTGCTCGGGAGGTGAGCAAGGTGAAGAAGCAATTGTCTGAGAGGTTTGCCATGAAGGACTTGGGGGAGGCTAAGCAAATCCTTGGGATGAGGATTGAGAGGAATAAGGCTGATGGGAAGCTGTTTCTCTCACAGGCTGAGTACATTGAGAAGGTGTTGAAGAGGTTCAACATGCAAAAGACCAACCCCAAGTTGACTCCTTTAGGTGGGCACTTTATGTTGTCCAAGAAGGATTCGCCTAAGAGTAAGGCGGAGAAGGCTCAAATGGAGAAGACTCCTTATGCATCGGCAGTCGGAAGCTTGATGTATGCTATGATTTGCACAAGGCCAGACATAGCACATGCGGTGGGAGTAGTGAGCAGATTCATGAGCAATCCAGGTGAGCAGCATTGGATCGCAGTGAAGTGGATCCTTGGTTACTTGAGAGGTACTACTAAGAAGGCCCTGTGCTTTGAGGGCAAAGATGTGAAGCTGACAGGCTATTGTGATGCAGACTTGGGGTCCAATGATCATGATGGCAAGAGGAGCACTAGTGGTTATGTGTTCACACTGGGAGGGACAGCGATATCTTGGGCTTCCAGGTTGCAAAAGGTTGTGGCTTTGTCAACCGCAGAAAGTGAGTATGTGGCTGTGACAGAAGCAAGCAAAGAGATGGTATGGTTGCAAAACTTCTTGGGAGAATTGGGCAAGGAGCAAAGTGAAAGTGTGCTCCACAGTGACAGCCAAAGTGCGATACACTTGGCTAAGAATCCCGCATTCCACTCAAGGACAAAGCACATTGAGTTGAAGTATCACTACATTCGAAGTCTATTGGAGAGGAAGATCTTGCAACTTGAGAAGATTGACGGGAAAGTGAATCCCGCGGATATGTTGACTAAGGTGGTTACCTTAGAGAAGCTGAAGCTTAACATGGCTTCAGCGGGTCTAGTAAACTAGAGAAGAGACACGGCGTACCAAGCAGTGAAGAGGAGAAGGAGGTCATCAAGTGAATGGTGACAAGTGTTGAGGTCAGTCTCCAGGTGGGAGATTGTTGGGTATGGAGACTTCGTACTATACGGAGTTACTGTTTACGCGTTGAATATACGGAGTTACTGTTCACATGTTGACTTTTCACTGTTCACATGTTGACTGGGTACTATTCATCCGTGGCCAGAAATGTGATTTCTGGTGGACGATTTTGCCCCTGCCGACACCAAATAGTCCTAGGCTGTGGGCACTATAAATACCCACCTCTCAGTCACTATTCCTGTATCTTCTTCCTTGTGTAGAGAGAGAGAGAGAGACAGAGAGAGAAGAGGAGAGAGAAACACCATTGTTGAGCGAGTGAAGCTCTAGAGTGTAGATCGAGCTTGATATAGTGAAATCTCCTGGCTTGGTACGCCCCCGGACGTAGATCGGTTTAGATCGAACCGGGTGACCAAATTTTTGTGTCGTATTCTTGTGTGCGTGAGTTTCCTTTGTGTTTGTCATCGATCTCTAGCTCCGGTATTGTTCGTGTGGTGTTTGGGGCCCTCGTGTTTCCCAACAGATAACTCATTCGACAGTTCTTACTGTACTTTCTTGGTTGCCGTACCTTCTTGGTTGCCGTACCATCAACCTCCTCCTTGGTCACTTGCCTGAAAAATAAGAAAATAAAAGAATTAGAAACACAATGTTTCTGTGACCTTAATCATTTGGGAAAGAACAGCCAATTCTGGATCTACCGAAATTGAAGAACTGCATGTTGCTTGCTACAAGATGATCTGTAGGAACATCTGCTACTCTCCTTTCTCTGCCGAAAAGGTAACAACTCTGCCTATGTATATAAAGGGGATCTAATCATAGTCAAACCAATTAAAATCCGGTAGTTTAGAAATGCTGAAACTTAGAGATTGAGAACTTGTCAACTCAATTATATGCATGCCAAAAAAAAAAAAGATTTCATCAAAACCGGCAAATCACTTGGGGGTATGTACTTTCATAGCACTGTAATCTGCATACATCTTTGTATGGAAATGAATCACTTATTCAAGGATGCAACAATTGCAAAAAAGGCCATGCTTGAGGCAATTTTCAAGACACATTCCAGCTTGTCCTTGAACACCCGGTTGGACATTACTATTTCTGCTTAAAAAATAGTAATCTTAACTCTTAAACGAAACCTAATCAGGAACATACTACAATTTCAAAGAAAATCAAGAAAATGCTGTGTAATGCCAAGTTTTAAGATTGAAGCTTACTGGATATAACTTATCTTTTACAATATAGATGGACAACCAGGAAGAAAACCATAAATCTTGGAGTGCTTCGAGATCACATAGATAGACCTCAAGATTCACCCAGGACTTACCGTTCAGCATTTCGCCATTTTTGAAAACAAAAAGTTGCCATCTCAAATTCGGTTTCCGCGCATCTGGGGGCTCGTTAAATAAAAGAGTTACACCTGTTACAGAAAAAATAAGACAATTATTAAGAAAGAGCTGAAATAACTAATTGGCAGAAGGATAAACCACAACCTATAGAAACTGACATCCAAATGATATTATAGGTCAACTATATCTGCTTTCACAATCCACGAGGAAAAAATGCCATCTCTACTTACCGAGAACACAACGCAAAGGAATGGTTATTGATCGCAATTTAATTGTTTTCAGAAACCTGGTGCTCTAGTAGCTTTGCATTCATATGGAGGTTTATGGTTGCATCCAATCTCACCCTCCATCTCACGGAAGAGAATGGGAGTTTAAAAGCTACATAGGATAATGATAATCTGTGTGCAAGTCAAAACATTTATAAGAGAGATAAAAAACCTTTAACTCTGTTGGTTTCGGCGGCAAGTTTTCCAGATAGCTCAAAGGAAGGTTGTTGCTGTAGGTGGCGACGAAAACAAGAGGATTAGTTGAAATTAGACAGAAAAGGCTGGAAGTAAAATTGAACAGAATGGCTGAACCACACTATGCTTGAAAGCACTCCTACCTTCTGCTGTGCTTCCAGAGCTTCCTCTGCAGCTTTCATCCTGGCAACGGAATCATCTTCAGTATCCCTGATGACGTATGCAACCCCTATTGCCACTTAATTAGATAAGCTTACCGCCGTCCGTCGGAGACCGGATGAGTGCTCGGAGTCTTGGACTAAGAGGGAGAGAGTCGTCGGGATCCACGGTGGTCGCCGGTTGCTGCCTCGACGGGGTGAGTCGGGGGAAAAAGGGACGGTTACCTGGTTTAGGATTTTTAGGTCTTAGTCTTTGTACTTGATATGTATTCATGATTTAAATAAAATATTAAAATTTTACCGAAATTTGAATATACAGTAATTACTCGAAATTTCAAAAAAATGTCGACGTTACAACATATTACTTAGGGCCTTTTAGGCAATATTAAAAGAATGAAATTAACTTTCCATTATTTTTGCATATTCTTATATTGTGTGCACATTAATTTTCAGTTAATACTAATAAAATTTTGAAGTTATTATTGATGTACAAACTTCCAAATTCATAGAATTTTATTCCATTAACCAAATCCTAATTGGCATTTTTTCTTACATTAATTCAACTTTGGACCAACCAGTGGTCCACTAATTCTACTTGTTCTAGTAGGTTCTGAATCAAATCATAACTATTAGATTGTCTATTTTCTCCTTCTAAAAAAAATATTGACTATTTTCTTATTTATTTATATATTCGGAAAAAATGGCATTCAAAAAACTGGTCTGCATCAATATTAGAAAGCTGCGACACCAATTTTCGAATGTTGATACACCAGTTATATCTTGTACTATGTTTTTTCTTAAAAGTTTATACATGATTCTCGCTATTAATATGATAATTAGAATTTGATTCTGATGAAAAAAGTAGTACCATTACAATTTTCTTTTCCATAAGAAAATCTTCCAACATTTGAATCGTTAACAGTCCCCTAAAAAAAAGAATCATTAACATTAATTTTGAATTCTAAATTTCTATCTTTTTTTTCTTACCGCGTAATGTCAAAACTCAAATCTCTTTGAGAAGTGGCTATCGATGCGAGACTCAAGAGAGCTAACCTCTAGATACTTCTTATTTTTTTACTTGATCTATGATTATCTTTTGATTATTTTGAGTAGGAAAATGAGCTTAATCGCACATTAAATATAAAAGATTAACGTTTTATTGCACATTGAATATAATTATTATTGGAGCAATAAAAACATTTGCCTTAAAAAAATTCACGCATAATGTTAGATTCAGAACATTGTGTAATCAAGATTGAAAGATTAATAATTAGATCAAATATTAATTAGAAACATTTGCCGAACGAAACACTCTTCCAACCATCCAATCAAATATTAATTAGAACACGTAATCAAACTTTTTTTTTAATTACGAAATTTTATTAATTAGAAAAGAAAAAATTACAGAATGGGGGTGAGAAAGGGGAGAAAGAAGAAAAAGAAAGGCTAAAAACAAAGCCAATGCCTAAACGGGTAACTATATTGGCAAACTCGCTACCGTATCTAGTGATTTACCCAGGCAAACCCACAAGTCGGATAGTCAAAAGTGATACAAATCAGTCAGGGCTCATCAAAAATCTACATCGTACTCCGACCAACGTAGATCCTTTCCGGTATAGGTTATTCCCGCTCTCTTCCTCGCTTGAACACGTAATCAAACATTGAGAAGTGGCTTTCCAGGTTTTCTTCTAGAGGAAGATTAAAAGGTAAATCCAACTAATAATGACAATGCTTGAGTGATTATAGAAAACGGGTATGGATTGGATGCTGCTGGACTTCCAGCAACCCAAGAAGACAAGGAGATATAAATGATAAATTTGTAATTTTATATAAATATAAGAGTAATTTTGAAAATTAGTTAAAAAGTGACACAAGGGAGGGTTTTAGCCTCCATTGATTTTTTTTAGGGAAGGGAGGGTTTTAGCCTCCACTGATTGAGGTTCTGGTCGCACCGTAACGTGGCAATATTTTTTCTGTCAAATTTCTAATGCTATTTGCTTTTTCTAAACTTTGAATCTGAAACTTCGATTTAACTAGAATAAATTCTCTCGGTTGATTAATATACTTGATAGTTTTAGGCAATATATGCGTACGCATGTAATGATGTAAATTTCGATCGAAGTAGATGAATTCAGCGGGCTTCATGTTTTATATTTAGTAGCCTGTTAATTAATAGGGA
Organism: Hypericum androsaemum; assembly: GCA_963995505.1. Classification (NCBI taxonomy): domain Eukaryota; kingdom Viridiplantae; phylum Streptophyta; class Magnoliopsida; order Malpighiales; family Hypericaceae; genus Hypericum; species Hypericum androsaemum. Next base: position 16,501,041 of record OZ023187.1, read on the forward strand.
AACTTTACTTTAGTACCCCGCCCAAACCCAAAACGCTACCATTTTGTTATCTACGTGGCTCGCCGGGCAAAAATTTTATCATCTTGGTATTGACTCGATAAATTTTAAAACGGTTATTGTTTACTTTTTTCAAGGACCCCACTATTCCAATTCTCCTTCCTCCTCTCGTGGTCGAAGTGGTAGTTGGAGATGGATATAATACGTATATATTACAAAATTTTATTTTAGCAAAATTTTAAATCAGAATTTAGTACTAAAATTTTAAAAGAATTATTAAATTTTAATACTGATATTGATTCAAGATTAATTTTTTTATCAGTTTAGAGAAGTTATTACTATCAAATAACTCATATTGTATCAAATAACCATAATACTTTCTTTGATATCACCCACCCTTTCCTTTAATAAACCCTCCATCTAGCGTGATCAACCCATCTCGGAAAGCAGGACAAAAAATAAGTGAAACAAACAAGCTAAAATAGGACGGAAATTGGCTTGATCAACCCATCCCTTAACTAAATTGTGAGTTGGCGCGCTACGTCGAACTTATAATGACGTTGTTTTGAGAACTCGAAAAGTTCTCCGAGCTTTTATGTGCCAAAATATTGTAAACCACAGGATTTGAAAAGTTGTTTTTAAAGTACATGATTTCATCTCAAAAAGTCGCAAACTACAAATTGAAAAGTGTAGACAAAAATTGGAGAATCTATTTGAAAATACCTGGATGATAAAATATACAAATTTGGGGAGGTTGTTATTTATTATTGTCTTATAACTTTGTGTATACAAGGCAACTTGTTTATTTTCTCTAACTTCGTTCTACTACAATCTCACCATTTATTTTTCCACTTCCGTTTTAGGGACAATCAGGCCCTTTTCCTGGCCCTCCGTATAAGAAGTGAACACCCAACTGAGGGTCGTGATCCAATGGAGGTATATATGCATCGTAGCAATAAGGATTGGAAGCTTTCGTCTTCAATCCGTCCAATGGAATAGGTTTCTTGTCCGGACCGAAAACTTCAATGTTGCCAACGTAAGCAGCTCTCCGGTATCCATCTTTAGGAAAATGTCCACTCCCCATTTGGGTTGTCGTGTGGACACCTCCAGGCTTACTGTTATATACTTCTCCGCCAAAATATACACGAGCTGCAGAATCTTGTAGTTGGGGTAACAACAGCGATGGCCAATATCCAATTAATATTTTATGTTTGCTCCACAATAGCTTCCAGCTTCCTGTAGTTTGTTCCTGAGAAAAATAATTTCATTAAAGTAATTAATTTTTAATTAAAATAATAAAAAGTAGAGGACAAATTTGTAATGTCTTTATAGTTTGCCCTATTGTATTCCCCGGTCCTTGATAATTTTATATTTAATGGATATGACTTTTTATAAGGTCGAGAGGTGATATGATCGTGGAAGAATCTGTCGAAAAATATGAATTATAAGGGAGCCCTAAGCACGATAGGTCAATACCATGGCCACTTAAAGTCGATACCATGGCCACTTAGAGTTTCCGTCAACAACGATCTTCAATTAGTTAATAGAGTTTTAAAAAATGGAAAGAACTTATTTACCTGTTCAATTGATAATGTGATCACACGTGAATCACCACCTAAAATAGATATCGGATGGAGGATGGCTCCAAGAGCAATATGCGGATTTGTTTGGATAAATCCTGAGCATAACAAATTGAAGCATCCATTCTTCCTATACCAATTATCCTAGTTTTTACAAATAAAAGAATTTCATTATTCTAATTCTTTTTACACAAGTAAAAAAAACTCTTTATTTATACTACGAGCAGAATAAATAAGGACAAGAAACACATAACTCTTGTTATACTAAAAAAAAAATCAAATAAGATTAATCGATCTGCTATAAAAAACACAATCAACAAGAAAGGCGGAAACCAAATAACTTCTTTTGTTGTGAATATATATGACGTCGAATCTAAATTTGTGTACTCACTGTCCAATATATAAAGAATCTTGGTTGATTGTCATTGAATAACCGTGGATAAACCTGCAAAGACAAATTTGGTAAGAAGTAGAAATGTACATACCAATGATAACCTATTTGGGTTTTTTTATTGTGATTTTTTTCCCTAAAATACAACAAACAAGTGAATTTATTATCATAAAATTTCTCTTGTTTTCTTTTATCTGGCCTTTTAAAACATGGGAATGTACTTACAATCCAACCAGCATGAAGTGCAGCAAGTTTGAGGTTAGCTTTACTATTCACGAGCCGAATCTGAGACATGCTGTACTCCATTCTGACAGACACGTTAGGTGCCCAAACGTTGATGTCTGCTTGTGCCCCAAGATATCTGCCAGTGCCGAGATATCCCCATGCATACTATAACCCAATGGCATAAATACAAATAGGAATTAAGCAACTCCATCAAAAATTGTAAATCATGTCTAGGAATTCCATATTTCAAAAGTACAATTTATGGAATAAGTATGTTTCAGTACTTATCATATTCTGCATAAAACGACACAAGTTATGAGAACTTGCTGGAAATGTCATTGAGTAAGAGCGAGGGAGATTGGGGGTTTATTCACTTAATTATTTTTAATATCTAAAATGATGTATGAATAAATTAATCTGATCTCTAACAATGTTAAGAAACTTAAAATCAAATAGTGAAATAGTCTTAGCTATTTTTTGGAAGACTTATATATATATTATAAGCAATACCCATAACAAAGATTTCCGAAGTGCATTTACCCCTTATTTAATTAATCATAAAACTAATAAAATTGTTGAAAAGAATAAAATACTTGTTCCTCTAGTATATCTAGGAACTTAGCATCGTTTTTTCAGAGTTTTCTGGACTTTGTATTAATGGCATTATAATATATTTCCTACAAAATAAATGACGAATTTACTTTGATCAAGCTAGTAAATACCCATAGCCTATACATAGATGATTTTTTTCGGTTGCTCGGGCCCAAACTTTTGACTCAAAAACTCCTATAAACCATTCAAAATTTATTTGTAATTTGGTAAATCAAATTAGTATTATTGGCCATTAAAAGAATATATGTTTTGTTAATAAAGTATGAAACTACAGCACTCGAAAAGTATTTGTTTTGCTGAAAAATTCAAATCTTCTAGTCAAGATTTAAGTCATAACTTGATCCGCCAATCCTGTATGACTTCAATTATTTTAAGATAACATCTTCCATTTTCTCATTTCGTATGTATATAAGATGATTATTATTTATAAGCATCATTAGATCGAGAATTTAAAAGTACAATTTTGGTATGAAATAATACTACGAGGGAAAATTCAACTAATAATAGACTGGCTATCTAGAAATATGCCAATGCAATTACTAAATTATATTGTTTTGAAAAACATAATAGATCAACTAAGAACTTTTGGACTAACCTCGAAGGGAATCCGAACTTCATTTGTAGGTTTCATCCCAAATATTTCAAGAGAAGTAGATCTTGAAATTTCTTCTTCGGAAATTCTTCTTATTGGAATTGTTCTTTCTGGACATGTCTCACCATTTGAATTCCACAATTGGAAAGTCATTGTTGAATTGAACTCAGATCTTTTTGGTAGATCCTAAAAATATTCAAGATAACAAGATCAAATTAAATATGCAAAATTTTGTTAATTATAGAAGAAAATACAACACAATCTTAATGTAAAATATTTGATTACCGTGGGTATCTTTCCTTTCAGTAAAGGATGGTCAAAGGCTGGTTGATTGTGAAATAAAACACAATCTATAAGATCGCCATCAGGACTCTGGATTTAAAAAGATCCCAAACAAATGAGTTATTATTACAACTAAAAAATGTATCATGACTTAAAATGAACAACAATTTTAATGTTCAAAATCTAAAAATTAATACTTTTATAGTCTTCTCGGCAGGCTTATTCATCTTAGTAAGGTATTTCCTTATCAGTGTTATCTTCTGTGCCTCATCTACTTCTAATGAAAAAATAGGACAAGTTGAAGATACAATAAGAAGGAGGCACAAAAGAATAGTTGCAAATGGGTGCATCATAAGTTTGTGGATATTATGGTTCTTGTCAATACTGAAATTTGTGGATGTACTGTTGCAAATCATAAGTTTATATAGAGTGAGATTAATTGCAGCTTTTAAATTAATGACATTTATGAAAAAAAATTAACTAAGGTAAGCTTGAAAGGTCAATAGAATGAATATGCTAAAAAGGAAATCAATGTTTGACTCAATCAGTTTTACTTTGAAAGAGCAATTATTTACTAGTCAAAGGCTATAGGAAATTATTATTTAAAAGATTACCGGTCATAGATTTTGACCTTTTAAATTAAGCAATGTTCCCCATCATTAAATGAATAATTTACATCGCGTTGCATTCATGATGAGAGACGAATCCAGAGAGTTAATACTAATATCATGTTAATTTAAGAAGAAAATAACATGAAAAGAATATACTATTTTGAAATGTTCAATTTTAATAAGTCCGGTCGGTAACAATCCAATTGGCCAACTCGTTATCCGAACGTAACATAGGATTAAATATTACACTTGTCTGCTTGCTGAAGTTCATGTCTAGCCATTAAAGCCACATTCTCAAGTAGCCAATCAAAGGAGATTGCAGCACCATTGATGAAGACCACTACGAGAAGGAAAGCTTCTCTTGCTCGGAAATGTCTCTGCATTGTGTTTCGAGAAGGGTAGAACTCACTCTTCTTGCTCGTCGTTGTTGTCATCCTCCCGGTCGGGAGCACCCTCCCCGGCCGCCGCCTGCTCGAGGGTATCTTCCTCCGTTCCCATATCCCAAGCTCTAAAACACGAAACCCCACACGCGCCGTTATAAATTAGAATTTATTGGCCCATGAGTATTTTCAGTCGATTCAAAGTCTTCACATGTTCTTTGGCCCATGAGTATCTTCGTCGTTATTTTAGTATATCCAAATTAATTAAAATATGACTAAAGATTTAATTTTTTCGAGGATTAAAAGATTTAGCATTGAGCGGCGGAGGCTAATTAGCATTGAGCAATAAGTTAGTTTTCTTTCATCCTTACCCAAACAGCAAAATGCTATTCCACGGTCGTATCGGGATACGAGGCGGTATAAATCAACAATATTAGCATCGAAACTGTATATACATAACAACTTTACTGCCTTCCACTGCTTTAAAAACGAGCCACGGCCCCAAACCCCAGAAATGCTACACCCACATTACACCCGGAAATACTATTCCATAGTCCAAACTACACGAACGATCAGAGAGATGAAGAGTTTGGTGTCCGATGAGGAGACGTTCATCGAGCACGACCACCCAGAAGAAACTCAACAGTTACAGAGGAAGTTGTTCGTGGAGATATCGGTGGTTAAAGAGGTCCTATGAAAAACCCAACATTGTTAGTTGATCGGATGTAAGTTTTTGACGATATCTAGTTTCGCAACTACGTACATTTGGAAAAGAGACATCACTTAGCATTAGCAAACTAAAGTTGAAAGAGGCCTTCCCTAGAAATGTGGTAGGTGTTGGTGGCGCACTGCCAAGTTTTGCGATACTAATGTCAAATGAAAGTTTACTCTACCTAGGTACACATTCCCTACTCCAGGTTTTTTTTACTGGGTTTTCTCGAGGCAGAGTTTTGATAAGGCCGTCGGTCACAACCCCATAAAAGACTGAGAAGGAGTTTTACACTAAATAGATTTCTATTTGACCGTTATTTTAATATATAGGGATGTTTGCCTCTCTAATTCCAAAAAAAAAAGTCTAAAGAGTTACAAAAAGTATTGTGTTCCGATTGGTAGTGTAAACTCATGGAAATGTGTACTCTGCTTAGTTGCTTTATCTTTGTTTTGGGTACAACCTTGTACCGCACGTTTAACTTGTTTAACGCATGATTGGTTTTCGATGTCTTACTAGATCTAATGACGAGAGTCTATTTAATTGGTAGTAAGGGAATTAGATTTATTTAAAGAAATTTGGTATTCACTTACTAAGTTCTAAATTTCAGTGGAAAAATTATTCTGCAAAATAGAAACCAACTGTACTCGAAGTTGAATATATTGACGTAGATATAAGTGACTCACCCAAACTAACAAGTCAAGCACTTAGATTAAACATAGGTTAATAAGCGGTTCTGAATTCATATTCTAAAAAAAAGCAGAATTGTAAAGTTGTTTGAACAATTTTATCACATATAAAATCACATACAACTCGAATCTAAACTAATTTATCGATAAAGATTCAAAAATCGCTATATCATCATGAATATCCGCATTGCACACCAACTAATACTAAGTTTTTTCTCGTAACTTGTCCACAGATAAAGACCCTCGCCATATGTCTCGTTCGCAAAGATCTTCAAATCAAGTACACTTCAGGTTAATCATGTTCGGGATAGAATTATATTAAAATAAGAGTATTAACTATTTGACGGAGGTCAAGTTCAAATCGTGTAATTAATTGGATAAAAATTTACCTTTTAAAAAAACAAAGGAAAACTCAACATTGTTCCTTGATACCGATTAAAGAACAAAATTGGGTTCACGGCATGGGCTTCCTTAAGAGCTGGGCTGGTTGGGCTAACAGGCTGGTATTTCTTCCGGGCCGAACTGGTTTCATGGGTGGGCTGGACTAGCGGGCTGGGCTTCGCTGGGTTCAAATCTTTACTAAACGCTCACACCTGACACCCTTATAACGTACTAATAAACTATGATTCGTATTCGAGTTCGTCCTTAGACAAATCGAATATGAATTATAAATTATCAAATTTAATTTTTTATTTTTTAAATTGAATTGAATTTTTTAATTTTATAAAATTTCTAAAAAAATTTGGGGAAAAAATCTGAAAGATTATGCTTAGTGTACAAAATTAAGTTGCCTACTCCTTGGCTTCCAAGAAATCAAAGTATGCGTGAGGGTTACACACAGGACTAAAAGAGGATATTGAAATTTCAATCCCATGTTCTCTACCTCGTTTCAAACCCCTCGTTTCAAATTTGATCATATTTATTTTATTTGTATTTTTATACATAATTTGACGAGTCAAATTGGAAATTTGATTCGAACTTAAGAAATATAGATTCAGATTCGATGAGTCCAAGAACAAATTCAAATCTGAATTGAAATTCGTTCGAGTCGGTTCGAATCTGAATCGAATTTTTAACGAATCAAATTGAATTAAATCGGTTATCCTTACTTATGCCCACCATCTCCCAATTCCAATTCTAAACCTACCAGACCACTGGTTTCCCTCACAAATCCTACTCCTAAACCCTACCACCCATCCGGCATTGCCTCGTCGCTCAACCCCTGACACCGCATAAGGTCATTAATTCGACGTCACAACAACATATCTTGAAGATGAGATGCCACTTAACATTCGTAGACGTGCAATTCGGTATTCATGAATAAACACTGAATTGCACGTCAATGAATGTTAAATTTCTTCTCGTAAGTTGCTCACGGATGAAGACTCTCACCATATGTCTCGTTGGCGAAGATTTTCAAATCAAGTACATGTCTGATTAATCATGTTTGGAATAGAATTATATGAGAATAAGGGTATGCATAAATTTTAGATAAAGTTGAGCATAAAATTTACACCTAAACCATGGTTGTACAACTTGGGATGCGACTATAATAATAGAGCGCCAAGTTATTTATTGAATTTAGAATACCATGTAATGGAAGTACATGAAGCTTCTAATTGCTTATCCTAATACAAACATATTTACTCTATTTCTGTAATATCTGCTATGCATTAGTTTTTCTCATATTTTTTCTTTTACTTCCTAATTAAAAGACTTTTAGTGATTAAGAAAGTAATAATATTATTATAGCAACTGAAATTATTCTAGACACAATCTATAACTATTCGATAACTAACTACCTGATAATGTATATAAAAACAAGATAATCTAATAATATTATAATGAAACTGAAAAATGATAGAATTATTTTTCTCGCATTCTAATCAATTCGACTTGTTCACCATAATATGGTTCTTTTAGAGTTTATGTTGATTGGATTTATTTTTCTGAACAGGAAATATTATATCATCACTATTGTAATCAAATCAAACTTATCAAGTTCATGCATTTATATATATTATATCTCGAGCATAAATCTCTATCCAACTAGCAAAATATAGTTTTTAACGTAATTAGAATTTGGGAAAAATTTAAGCGGCAGGTTATTTATTGACTTTAGAACACCATGTACACGACGCTTCCGATTGGTAATCCTTTTCCGCATATATTTGTTTCCGCTATGCACTAGTCTTTTTCATATTTATCTTGTATTACCTAATTAATTGATTTATACTGATTACGCAAATAATAAGCTGAAATATGAAAGATAAAAAATTGTATCGTTCTCTAATCCGGAAATCGAAAAGGATATATATCTATTGTGTATATATATGGTGTAAATACGAAGTTTTAGAAGAATGAGGGGCACCACTAACTCTCGATATAACAAATATACCCTCCTTGAACTCCAAACTCGTTTCCTTAAATAAAAAAAAACTCCAAACTCGCCATCTTTATTTCCGCGTGTGATGTGGATCTAGGGTTTCTGGATTTTGGGTCTTCGTTTGTCTGACTAAAGCCCAGAAACACTACATCCACGTTACGTACGAAAATACCATTAACGAGAAGGTAATGATCGTCCAGCACGACCATCAACTTCATAGAAACCTGGCTTTGATCCCAAATCGGAACAAAACGGCATCGCTTAAAGTTAAAGAACGGAGTGAAGACTCGATATAATTTGATCAATCTTTTTTTCCATGAATTTGATCAACCTTTTCCTTTTCTTGATAATTTGATTCGCTAATGCTCGCGATAGAATAAAATACGATCAATCTGGGAAATTTACAATAAAAATCTGGTATGGACAAGTATTCAAGCTTCATCCACCTAAGGATTGAAATTGAGTTATCAAATTGATTAACTGTTGTCAGCCACATTGAAAATTGCAGAAAATGCAACTTCTACCAAGCAACGGAATAGGAAAAGTAATATGTAGCATTTTACATCAAGTGGAAATTAACAAAACTTATAACATTTTGTGAAGAGACATATGCAATTTTGTTGAATTTTTTTAATCATAAATCCTATACATCGAATTTGAATTATTACTCGAAATTTTTCTTGCAATAGTTTCAAGGTACAATCTCGGTCCTATTGCAGCGTTCTTTTGCTAATTAGCCAGGTTTCGTGACGGCTGGGAAAAGCTTATGCGCAAACATTCAGATCTACCATAAACACAGCTTAAGGTCATTAATTAAATATCGCAATAGATCTTGTAAATGAGATGTCAATGAGATGTCATTTAACATTCATTGACGTGCAATGTGGTGTCCATGTATAATGAACACTGCATTGCACGTCAACGAATGTTAAATTTCTTCTCATAAGTTGCCCGTGGATGAAGACCCTCACCATATGCCTCCTTCGCAAAGATCTTCAAAACAAATACACCTCCGTTTATTCATGTTTGGAATAGAATTATATTAAACCATGTATACACAACTTGGGGTGCAACAATGGCCAAGTTATTTATTGACGTTAGAATACCACGTAATCATGTACAAGACGCTTTCAATTGCTCATCCCAATTCTAAAAATATTTGTCCTATTCCTGTAATATCTGATATGCGTTAGTTTTTTATATTTTTTCTTTTACTTCCTAGTTAAAAGGCTTTTAGTGATTAAGGAACTAATAAAATTATTGTAGCAACTGCAGTTATTCTACACGATATATACAACATTACACAATCTGTAACTATCCGATAGCTAACTACCTAAACACAAGATAATCTAATAATAATGCAATAGTAATTCAATAAAACTGAAAAATGAAAGAATATTTTTGTTTTGCATTCTAATCAATACCGCTTGATAGAAGTAGTTACAATTGATTAGGAGACTGAAACAAATATCAGTTTCCTTTTTCGAGTGATATGGTTCCTTTCGAGTTTATTTTAGAATTGAATCTATTCTTATGAATAGGAAATATTATACCATCACTATTATAATCTAAATCAAATTTATCCGCATCATGTTCATGCAATTATATATATATATATATATATATATATATATATATATATATATATATATATATATATTTTTTTTATTTTTTTTTTGCGTATGTATGTACTTGTAAAGAAAGTGCCCACGTGTGAGCATCCTCAAACATCTTGTAGAGGTGGAGGATAAGAAACCAACATGGCGATGGTTCCTGCTTCATTGCAAGTCATGTTCTGCAGGTTATATTAAGGTATTTTGAAGACAAAGCAAGACCATCCGAGTAAAACTTTTGACATGCTAAGCCCATAAGACAACTTTATAAAGTCATGAAGTCCATATCACAACAGATCTTGGAAAAGAGATGTCACCAAACATTCGTTGGGGTGCAATGCGGTGTTTACGGAATATTCATGGATGACTATGCACACCGCATTGCACACCAACTAATATTAAGTTTTGTCTCACGCATTGCCCCGGGATGGATACACTCACCATATGCCTCGCCCATACTCTTCATGTTAGTAATGAAATTATATTAAAAAAAGGCAGGTATGAATTTCAGGAAAAAAGGTCTTGTGCGGGTGCGGGTGCGAGAAGTGCATTCAACCATTAAGAACTTGATGATGTTTGATGTGCCTTCCATTCAAAAATAAATTCGCTTGGAAGGCTTGGTGAACTTTCTTGAGTAAATTTTTGTTTCTTGGTGAACTTGATGATGTATGAGGTGCATTCAACCATTAATTCTTTCTCAGTTGAAAATCTGTGACGTGTTTCGTGTGCTAATTAATCTTGCAAAGACCCATCTCGTAGCAAGAAAAAGTTCTTCAAAATTGTAACAACACTAACTTAAATGATTTGATTGTATACATAGTGCACCTCTTTTCCTATCAAACACCATCATATTCACTGTAATGAAAACTTGATTATTTGTGAATACGTGTACTATGCTTCGTTGCTTTATTTCTGTGGCTTAGTCCATTTTCTTTTCGTGTTCACCTTGGAACGCACGTTTAACTTGTTTAGCACACAATTAGAGACATAATTAATGATATACTATATTTCCATAAGTACATAATTGAAAATACACCTAATGATATTTTCATGATTATATAATTAGAAATAAAATTAATGACATCTTATATTTCTATAATTGCATAATTGATAACATAATTAATGAAATCCTTGAAAAAAAAATTACCATTTTGTTTGTTATGTTATAAATAAACAAAAAGATATTAGTTTGGCATGACCATACTAGATTGGCACCAGTGTACCAAAAAGTATTTAAAAGATTCGGGGTTTAATAATATGTAATTCTTAGTGTAATTTTACCTTTTAAAAAAAATTGGCACTAGTGACATCCTCATTTTCATTTTCGTTGAATTTCATGATGAGACTTGTATCTTTTTTAGGGGGAAATATAAGTTTCGTATATTATTTCAAAATATTAATAAGAGACTTGGCTAAACTACAGATTACTAAAGTTAATTTATTCCTAAAAATAATTGTATATTTAAAGTATGGTCAATTTATGACGAGACATGAAAAAATATGACTTTTTATAAAAACTCTACAATTTTAAGAGCGACCATGAATTGAATCTGATTTAAATATTCTTCGATTGATAAACAAATTTAATTCAAATTATAATTGACTCACACATAACTACATTCGTCCTTAAATAAATGAGATACGAATTATAGTTTTTATAATTCGATGCCGTTGTCACCACTATTCGTAGTTTGGTTTTATTGGATTGTTAAAATTGTTTTGAACTTTGATTTGTGGCGGGCTACTTCGGGTGAAATGATGGCTCACTCTCGGGATGAGTTTGGGCTGGCTCCACGAGCCGCCGGGCGGGGCCAGGTTTGTGGGCTGGGCTATCTCTCAGGCCGGGTTGGGTTAACGGTTCGTGGGCTTCCTCGCGGGTTCACGGGGTGCGACTTCATAATTCGAAAATATTTACCTTGCTTCTGTAAACCGATTTTTGTATGGAATTCCGTTCACTTCACGTTACCTTTTATTTGAGAGGGATTCGCCTTACATTTAGAAATTTATGACATTCGAACGTTTTGTCTTATTTTTAGAAAGTTTTTTATGTTTGGAAATTTATGATATTCGAATGTTTTTCGTTGTTTTTAGAAAGTTTTCCTGACTGTTCCATAATAGATACCAAAAACTTATATAATAGAACTACAACAATTTCCGAATAAAAAAAATCATTGATAATAAAGTCGTTCATGTATGATGGCTCTCACCTAATCCAGGGAGAGAACCTCCATGCAAGTTCATCTCCAATTAAACTTTATTAAATTTCATGCGATTTCAATTCTTGGTATACATTCCTCGACCCTTTTCAATTGACTCTTAATTCTTCTGTTTTGTGCAGGATTACGATGCCCAATACCCCCTAAACCCTCAAGATTTGCAGTCCGAGGCCGTAGTGGTGCAAACTCGCTCAAGGCAAAGCCTTCATGTGCTAAACATTTTGGGCAAAGGGACACCGAACGAGCTGAGGTTGATCAAACCCATCTAGAACCTATCCTCGGGTGGATTCTGGACAAAGCCAGAGAAATCTGGTGGTTTCCGTCCTATCTTAAACTGCTCCAAGGAATGGTGGTGTTGCAAATATTTATACCCAGCTCGACCCTGAAGAACAACTGCGCTCGATTCGAACTTCGATTTAGTTACTGAGGACATGGACCCAATTCATCTTGGAGAGCCAGCAAGAACTTGTCGAGGCTTGTATTGTTTTTGATTTGCACGAGGAATCAGGAGCCCTCCTTTGGGAGCTAATAGATCTGCATTTTGTTGTTAAACTCATAACAATTTCGCAGCTTTTTGTAATCATTAATACGGATTTCATCATGGTTTCCTATCCAGTTGAGTTTAATCCAACGTTATTCTTTGGAAGTAATTTACCATTTTATTTGTTATATATAAATAAATAAATAAATAAAGAAGTATTAGTTTGTCATGACGAGACTAGATTGGCACTAGTGACATCCTCATTTTCATTTTCGTTGAAATTTCGTGACGAGACTTGTATCTTTTTAAAGAGGAAAATATAAGTTTCGTATTTTATCTCGAAAAATTTGAGTACAAAAGTTTATCAAGTTTTAAGGAATGGGAGAAAATCCAATCTGCCAGAAAGTGAACTTAATCTACCTTGTTTACATATTCAATTTGCAACGAGGCTATTTAATCTAGAAATGTATGCCTAAGTGAACAAATAGGCGAGCTTTTAAACTCTTGTCTCAAGTCCAATACAAGATTTTTCTACTATCCAATCAATGCGTGGATTAGGAACACTCAGAAATAAAAAGGTAAGGTGGGAATTCGTTTCCATTGTGGTTTCACATTACCATATTATCTCCGAACCAGTCTTAAACCATTCATATGAGTTGTCCACGAAGTTTGACTATGTAACCTAGAAATATATATATGCCTATGTGAACACCCTCACCTTACGCCTCGGCCCCGCAAAGATCTTCCTGGTAAATCCACCTCCAATTAAACTTAACTTTTCCGAGAATACGAGACAACTTATTCGATGGCAAACGGTAAGAAAATATAAACGAAAGGCCATTGTATTTATGGTAAAACAGATAGTTGAAAGAGAGATCTTGATTTAGTTTTTTAACTTGTCAGCAAGAAAAAGAAAGATCTATCAAATTCTTATACAGTTCCTTGATCTTAATGGCCGAATTAAATTGATAAAATTATATCGAGTCTTGACTCAATTCTTAAACTTTAACTATGCCTTATCTTTTTTATAACAATGAGAAGAAGCAAACATGGAGAAGACCAAGTTGCACCAGCAGAGCTCCAGAGACTCTGATGGGGAACAAAATCACGATATTTTGTTCCGTTGCGGTATCAAAAAGTCGACCTCCAAGTGCTTACTCCCAAAAAAACCGCAAAAGCGTAGTCTTGTGGCCTGGACTACGCCCCTTACATCAAATAGTTCATCCCTTTTGGTTTCTCTGAGAGTGAATCAATTGGAGCTCGACTTCATTGAAACAGCAAAACTTGGGTCCATAAGGAGTAAAAGCTCCGCATTGAAGCACTTTTCTATTAAAGATTAATCGGTGTGAGGATGATCGTGGTCATATGTCGATAAATTCGATTTGGATTATGATAATGATATTATAATATTTTCTTTTTCATAAGAACTAATCAAAATGTAACAGACATTCTAAAGAACCATATCACGATAAATAAAAAAAGGAACCATTTTTCAGATTGGCGTGTTCTCTAAGCTATTTAAAAAAAATCCTAAGCTAAGCTAATTTATAGAACAGAATTTAAAGTCTAATACAAAAAAAAATTAATTAAGTATAATACAATTTTCTAAAAAAACTGAGATCATACGATGAACAAATACATTCTCTTCTTATTCGATGATTTATCATTGTCATTTTTCAGATACTTACTCAACCAACAAATATATGTTCGATCCGGATATATTTTTGACATTTGATATCCAAACTTACTAATCTCATTTGCAAACCCAATATACTTTGAATATTCAACCACATTGTACGAAGAAAAGCTGGTAAAATTAAACAGAAAAATATAATAACCGGACATTATAACTTTTAGCTTGCTCTATGCACATTAAAATATAATATAGTGTCATGGTTGAATTTCGAATCCCAACTAGCCCAAACAAAATTTGCTTACGTACGCTAGAGTACGCATAGATAATAGGAAAAAGTCCACTTAACTACTGTGTGGTATCGCAAAAAATCAAGTCAGTACCCTATAGTTTAAAACGTATCAATTGAGTCAAACTTATTTAAATTAAAATCAATTAGAGGCCCGGGCAGCTGCCCAGACCCTGCCTGTCTTACCCGTACCCTGCGCGACCACATAGACCAGCCACATCAAATTTTTTAATTTTTTGCGATACCACTGGGTACTTAAGTGAACTTTTCCCTAGATAATAACAAGTAAGAATTTATACCATAATATTTACATCAACAATAATATAGTATTTTAGTTAAACAGAAATTTCTTTTAGTCGCAGATATTTATGCCGTTTTCTTAAAAATAGAAATATTTTAAGATAGCATATCGAATAAACAACTTTGATATTTTAAGCTTTTCTTAAAAAAGTCCGCGCTTTCTCTTCTCCCTCCACTAGTCAGCATTGGCTAGACTGCTCCACGACCCGGCTTCCTCCTCCGCCTTCCGGACCCCCTCGCCTCAGCAGCCACCTCGCACGCTATTCCTCAACAACTTAGTCTGCGGTGCTGACTTTCTCAACCACATTGTCTGCAACGTCAATAATATTGCAGGGTACAGTGAATTTTTTACCTTTTCATGTCACGTTTCAGGTTAGTATATTTTTCCTTTATTCGAAATTGACTTTCGTCATTAGTTCTATGTAAACAAACCATCGAAAACCAATCATGTGCTAAACAAGGTAAACGTGCGTTCCAAGGTTGACCCCAAATAAAATGGACTAATACCTGTATATGCAACTACTCATACGCTTTTATTCCAACTTCCAAGGTTGGTTCTATGACTTTACACTGCCCAATACTTTTGCAATCCTCACGGGCGCTATGTTAACAATGTTGAGTTTTTTATAGGTAGTTTCTAACCACGAATATCTCCAAATACTGGTTAGCCTTGGGAAATTGCATCAGAAAACTGGATCTGATCTCAAGCTCCTCCCTCATAACATGATCATCCAATTGCACAGGTACCAGAAACAAATTCACAGTCCTCAAGCAACGGCCGAAGTACATGATGTAACGGATCAAGCTCATCTCGTTGGGTGACCCTCCAAATCCACGAACATTGAGCACCTCGAGACTTTGGAGTAAACAAGTCCCCGCTTGTGGCGTCCAAGACCAGAAATTTGCGGGGTCGATTGGGTACGAAGCCCAACTTGAAGGCCAAGTTGAAAGATTATTGATTCGTTTCTTTAAACTCAACGACAGGGAAGAAAAGATTGATCAAATTATATTCAATCTTGAACTTTAACTCTGCTTTTTCTTTCTATGAATCAAGAAGAAGAAGAAGAAGAATTAAAGCTGGTGAAGTCCAAGTTGCACCAGTAGAGCTTCAAGTACTCCAGGTTTTCGTTAAGCTGATACACTCCTTTGGGAAGGCGGAAAACAATGGCGCCGTTTTGTTCCCATTTGGGATCAGAGAAGTCGAACTCCAAGTGCTTCGCTCCCATAAAAACAGAAAAGAGGATGAACTGGTTGATGTCATGGGCGTACTCATGTGGCCTGGACATTGTGAGGCTCATCTTCCATGCTTCGTCCTCCGGCGGGTGTTTTGCGAGGTCGCGGACGACGGAGTTCATGAACAACTTCCTCTCTGTAACTGTTGAGTTTCCTCCGACTGACCGCGCACGACGACCGTTGCCTCGTCGAAATCCAAACTCGACATCATCTCTCTTCAGGAATCGCCCCTCTCCTCTTATCGCTCGTGTGGTTTGGAATATGGAATGGTGTTTCCGGGTGTAATGTGGGTGTAGCGCTTCTTGGTTTTGGGTCGTTGTTCTTTCTTATTGCAGTGGAAGTTGGTTAAGAACGCAGCGAGGATTTCTTGGAAATATAGTTTTGATGCTAATTAGAGTTACTAAAATGGCTTTCTGATGTTAGATTTTGTATGGAAGGGCTTACTAATGAGAAATTGTTTTGGCGTGATTCAATTTGGTTTTGCCCTATTCTTAGGTGAATTTTTGATGGATTAGGTATTTAGATATTTCCAATCATAATTTTTACTATGATTCGTGATTATCTTGTATCCTAATTATTTATGTGATGTAATTTATGTACGAATGATATAATTACTATGTAATTACGTTTAGCGGTTTGGAAAAATTAATACAATTTTAACTTATCAAAAAAAAGAGAAATTTTTGTTCCCGTTTATATGGTGATTATGTTGGAATCATTCTCAAGGATTATTATTTTTAGTGGAATCCCCGCATACTAGGTATCACGAGGTTCGCTAAAAATCTCTCAGCCATGCAAAACTTGAGAATTGATAAAGAATATTGCTTGCTTTTATTTATAATGATCAGTTTCTTATATACAAGGCTGAATTACAAGAAATGAAAGTGTTACTTAAATACTGAAGTATTCGAACTAACAAGACTAATTACAGTTAATGACTAAGACTAATTACAATCTAAGTATGCAGCAATAATATACATTAGTTATACAAGGAATGGATAATAATCAGGTCTTCATCACAGTGATCATGATCATGATCAATGTTCATCACACATTTCAACATGTGCATATATATCACCTCATTTTTGTGTTGATTTCGAACGAAATCCGATACGACTAGGTGGTCTGGGTCAAAAAATCCTGACAAATTACCCAGTCAAAAAATCCATTTCGAATGTAATGGAATAAGGAGATCATTCTTAACTTTGGTTTGTGGCGGGCCACTTCGGCTGAAAAGATGGCTCTCTCTCGGGTTGAGTTTGGCTGAGTTCACGGGTTGGGCTGGCTCCACTAGCCGCTGGTCTGGGCCAGGTTTTTGGGATGGACTCTCTCTCGGGCAGGGCTGGGTTAACGGTTTGTAAGCTTCCTCGCGGGTTCACGGGGTGCGCTTTAAGGGCTGGGTTTCTGGGCTTCCCAATTCGAAAATATTTACCTTGCTTCTGCTGCTACGCATTATTCATTTTTTATATTCTTTTCTTTTACTTGCTAATTAAAATACTTATAGTGATAAAAATATTGTAGCAGCTGAATTGTGTAATTTTTTTAGATTATAAGAATATATATGCATAGATTACACTAGGATTACATGAACTAAGATAATCTAATAGTAATCCAACAAAACGGAAAAATGAAAGAATTTTTTGTTGTCTCAATTCTACTCAATGCCGGTTGTTAGAAGTAGTTACAATTGAATTAGGAGACTAAAAAAACATCAGTTTGTTTTTTCGCATGATATAGTTCTTTTAGAGCCTGTTTGGAACCAAATCCTATAGGAAAATGATTCTATTTCCATTCCCATAAGAGAAAAAAAACTCTTTTTCTCATTTTCTTGTAGGATCTATGACTTAAACTATGGAATTGATTTGGTATTTTTACTCTCACTACCCTTTACAACTCTTTTAACCAATATTAAACAACAACTATTGCTTGCCGGAACAATGAACCACGGATAGCATGAACAAAGCTAAAGGAGTTCATTGAAAAAAATGGCAACCAAAAAGAAAAAATTTATCGTGGAGGACCATGAAAAGAATAAAATAAGTAGCTCAACACAAAATCGATTGTTGTCGATCAAGAGAAATTAATAATATGGTTAATTGAAAGAAAAAAAATAAGGAATTGAAAAAATCCTATGTAAGAAACCCAAAATTGAGAATGGAAAACAGAAAGTAATTAATTGGAGGCTTACCAGAGTAGTCGATCGAAGCGGTCTTCTTTGCAACAGCAAAAGGCGTCCAAGATGGAGCTGTTGGTCGTTACCCAGTAGGAGATATGTGAGAGATTTGGGAGAGGAAGAAAGTGTCGAGGTTTGGAGAAAAAATGGTTAGGTAATATTAACCCAGGATCAGGGGTATTATTAGTATTTTATTACAATTCCTTTTTTGGTTCTAACAATTCCGACCTCTTTTAAGAAGAATTCCTTTCCCGAGGTTTTTACCCAAATGGAATTCCTTTCTTGAGTAAATTTGATACCAAACACACTTCAATTTTTAAAACTCGGGAATTGGAGTCAGATTCCTATTTCTTTTGGGCTTCCAAACAGGCTGTAGAGTTTATCTTAGAATTGGATATATTCTTGTGAATAGGAAATATTGTACCATCACTATTATAATCCAAATCGAATTTATCCACAGCAAGTTAATGCAATTATATAAATATGGATATATATTTATTGTGTATATATGTACATGTACCCCTGCATCGACCATTAATAACTTGCTGATGCACGATTGCGTTGCAAAATGTTTGTGTTTACGAGGCCTGTTGAATTTCCTTGGTAAAATGTCCTGATTAATTTGTTTAGTATTAATATTTTTTCTACATTGTTGTTGAAATTTTATCAATCTTACAAAGGACCATCTTGGAGGAAGTAGCGAGCAGTTCTTCAATTTCGGTAGATCAAGAGTTGGATTTTATTTTTCCCGTTCTTTAAGTTCATGAAGATTTTTATCAAACATTCTTGTGATCCGATCTTTATCTTTGAAGAATACCAATACTTCTATTTTTGCTTCCATCTCTATCACTCGTTCGTTTCGTATATGGTTGTTTTATTGCCAGTCATGTTCTGCAGGTTATATTTAGGAATTTTGCTGACACTTTTGTTTGCTAATTAATCTGGTTTAAAATTTTATGATATCTCGGACTGTTGCACGAATTCAGACCCTCCGAGTAAGGCATTTGAAAGACAACATTATAAAGATATGAAATCTATATAACAAAAAATCATGGAAAAGAGATGTCACTTGACATTCGTTCACGTGCATTGTGGTGTTTATAGATGTCCATGGATGAACACCGCATTGCACACCAACAAATATTAAGTTTCGTCTCACAAGTTACTCGGGGATATAGAAACTCACCATATGCCTCACCCGTAATGATCTTCAATATAAATGCACATCTAGGTAATCATCTTAGTAATGTAATTATATTATAGAAAGGTATGTATGAATGAAAAATTAACCTAGAATTTTCTCATTAACTGTTCATTGTCGTTAAAATTTCATCTAATTAATCTTGCAAAAGCCTATCTACTTTTTTTTGGAAAGTTGTAACCTAGTAGCCTTAGGTTCCACTTGCAGTTTATGTAAAATACAGTTTGTGAGGATTAAGCTTGGAAGCCTTTACGTGAAAGCCTCTAATACGAAAATGCTGGCTTTTTTGTACCAAACAAGATAATAACTGGGTACATTCAACTATTAACAATTTACCATATTTTAGGTTTATGATCGATTTACATATTACGTTTCCTTTTCGAGGTGTTTCACCTGACATTCGGACGTTTTGTCATGTTTTTAGAAAGTTATTTGCGTTTGGGAATTTATGATATTGGAAAATTTTTTTGTTGTGTTTAGAAAGTTTTGTTGATTGTTTGAGAATAAATACTAAAAAAATATGTAATTAAACTACAACAATTTTCGGATGAAAAATATCTTGGTAACAAAGTCGTCCGTGTATGATCACTCCCACCTTGTACCATGGCTGCGGTTGGAGGTAAGTTCATCTCCAACTAAACTTTACCAAACATCATGCAATTTCAATTGCCTTGAAGAAGGAGCGAACCAAGAAGCCCTGGAGGAATCGAGGGCGAAGGAGACCCGGAAGATGGTGGATGCTTGGGTATTGATATGTTTGGGGATTTTGTTGATTCTCTTTTGGTGTAGAACTAGATAGCTCTTATATTGCTATTGTTACTTTGATATTTTCTATCTGGTTCTTAGATGTTAGTATTTGAAGTATCTCTGATGTAACTAATTCTGGTGTAAGATTATTTGAAGTAGCTCTTTCCTTCTTGCGGGTTTTCTCACTGGGTTTTGAACGCCCGAGGTTTTACTGAGGCTAGCCGCAACCTTGAAAGAAGAGTGTTTTACTACAGTGGAGTAAACTCTAAATGTAGCGAGTCGTTTGTTGCATCTTATCTCAGACTAAGGTGGTTGGTATCTACACCATTATGTGTCGCAACGGATGGCTTGGAAACTTCTTAAAGGTATGTTCTCCAGCACTGAGGTATTATTGGTGTTATAAATATTCTGAAATTCATTGATAAAATGAAACAGCTATCGTCTGTGCTATAAATTGTTGATCCTAGTTTGTATTCTCTGTTTGCTGTATATACACAGATGTTCCTAAATCAGCCGTTCGGAAGGCTGAAAGAGGGCTGCCTACAACAGTTTATATCCTTAGAGTGAGCAGAACAACTTTTCGAGGTTGAAGTCTTACAGTCGTTTCCCTTTCTTTACCCAAAAGAGTTGGAACTCTTTTGTGTTGGAACATAACATTGTTTGTCCATGTCTCCTTGTTTAACAGATCACTCTCTAGGAGTTGCAGCATCATGGATCATTCAAGTGGGCATTGAAATTTATTGCTTCTTCTCTCGGTTGGCAAAATCGGAAGAAGAAACAACCGAGGTCAACAAATCAGAACAGGTTAAAGTGCTCTGGAAGAAATTCACTCATGTCACCATCAGGTGCGGCGCATCACTAGTTTTTGCGTCTGTTGGGGCAGGGATTGGTGCTGCTCTAATTCGCCCTTCATTGGCGTCGGTTTTACCTTTTGCAGCTTGGCGGATCGTCCTCTTCATCATCTCCGCGCTTCCTCTTCTGTGATCCCTTGACAAGGCTGGCTCTTTCCTTCCTGCCGATTAGAGTTACCCCGCACTTCACGATCGCTACACTATCTACTGCAAACATCTGAATTTCGGAATCGCTGTCACTATCACTGTCATCATCTAACACAACCCTGCCTCCCATGTCTTTTCCCCAAAGCTTCATCTTAGCAGAAAATTGAAACATGGCTTCATCGGAATAGAAGAATGTGTGCTCCGTGCGGAACAGAGTTGTCTTGCTGTCGAAATTGAAGTAGAAACTAGAAGCAAAATTCTCTCCGGACCTCGTCTGGCATTCGTTTATGTGCCTCTGTGACACAAAGAGAGAGAGAGAGAGAGGGAGGGAGATGAACATACCGCAACAAATCGAAACCGCAGCCAGAAATCTCTCAAGATTTCGTTCCTGGCATCTTTCTCTAAATCGAAGCAGTTACTGAACCTCGTACACATATAATTTGATGAGCAGTGGGTATACTTTTGCAGAGATGTGCAGTTAGATGCTTCTAGGTTCTACAGACTTGGTGGAAGCTCTGGTATATAACTCTGACTCTTGCTATTGGACAATTTGATTTCAAAGAGCTTGGTGAGGTACTTGATGTCTTCCGGTAAGCTCTTCAGATTGCTTCCTCGCAAGTCCAGTTCTGCAAGCGACACTAAGCTTTTCAAAGAAGGTAGTGAATTGCCTTTGAACCCTTCACATCTTAATAGTCTAAGAGACCTGAGGCCATCAACGGTCATTGGTAGGCGGCTGTTCGATGGCATCTGAAGAGTCGACAGTTGATGGATGCTCTGGTAGACTCTCAAGCTCTTCAAAGTGTCCGAGCTGCAAATCTTCGAGTTGGACTGATGGAGGCATTTCTTTTATTCTCGTAAAAGAAAGATCCAACCAAGTCAGATTTGGTGGAAGCTGTGGAAGGATAGTGATTCTGGAGCATCCTCGAAGAAAGAGTTGCTGCAGCTTTGTCAATTGCGAGAATTCTGGAAACCTTGCAAGGCTTCTGTTACCTGCCATATTAATGTCTATAAGTTCAAGTAGGTGCTGTATCGAGTCTGGAACGTGCTTCAAGTTTTCGCAATTGGATAGCCGCAGTGCCTTCAACTTCAATGAGTTTCTGAAGCTGGGAAGTGCGATCAAGTTCTTCGAGTAAGAAAGGTCGACACATTTCAAGCTCGGAAGGAATGGCTGCAACAATTTTAGAGTAAATCGAGGTCAATGAGCATATCCGTATTACAATCATATCTAAGCTACTAACAATCTAATTGCAGTGCCTCGTAAATCTTTTACAATTCGAGGAACTAAACGAGGTTACCTCAATTTCACCAGTCCAAAGTTGTGTCAGGTTGCTATTTTCCATGCGGAGTTCAACAAGATTCTCAGGATTAAACCGAGGTGGTAGAGATGGCAAAGGGTATTGGTCCCATTCGAAGGACCGCAATCCATCAGGAAGATACGTAAGGCCTTCCGGAAGAGATAGTATGTTGTCCTTTTTGTTGAAAGGATTGTGAAAAAGACGAAGGATTCTGAGTCCTGTCATCTTCTTGCAGACTCTGGACTTCAATCTGATACTTGTAGCCTCGGACAAGTCCATTGATATAACTTCTATCTTTCTTGTCCTTTCTCTCTCCTAACCATTGACATGTGAAAAATCAGAGATAATGTGCTAGTTATGTAAAAATTCTGAATGTGCTAGATGAAACTCTCGAGTCCAAACGTGCTGCTAGTAATCGAAAAAAATTCGAGCAAGAAACGTAAAGCCAGTCAACAAACTAGTTACCTGATGTTTCGTCAGTACGTCTACAACTTCCTTGTTCATCCACAACCTAGTGCCCTCGTGGGAAGCTATATGTTGGCCCATCTGCTGCAATAAGTCATGCATTTGAACTGTGTGGTTTGAGATGGTAATTAGAGCTCTGTCCACAAGGCGATCGATTCCGCTTATATAGCATAAAATCCGCAAGCATTCAGTATACTTTGAACACGATCTTTGTTCCAGCCTTTGAGGAGACAAGAAATATCGAGAAATATGCTCTTATCTGTATCTCCTAGCCCATCGAAACTAGTTCTCAAAATCTTTAGGATCTGCAAGTCAGGGATATCACCTAGTTTGTTCAACTCAGTCTTCCAAATAGATATATCCTTGTCAAATAGATTGCGACCAAGTACCACGAGAGCCAAGGGCAAGCCTTGTGTGTATTTGATAGCCTCTTTCAGTAACTCCATCTGGTCGGGTGTAGGCTGCCTCTGCTTCAAAATGTAAAGCTGAAGGAGTCGAAGGGATTCGTGTTCATTCAACTTTTGGATTTCGTATACTTTGTTGCATGCATTCTTAAGAACTTGTTGGTCTCTGCTAATTGCAATCATCTTACTTCCTGGAGAATACAAATTCCAATCCCCTATCAGTTCTTGTAATTGTCTCGCATCACTAACATCGTCAAGTACGACAAGCACCCTTGTTCTTTTTAGCTTCCTCTGGATGTCGTTGCGGTAGATGATAGGAGGGCCTTGGTTTGTATCATGATTTCCAAGGAGTTGGGATAGTAGATCCTTGCGTAAACGGTTGAAATTGCACCTTTCTGCAAACTCATTAACATTCTCGATAAAGCATTCTCCATCGAATTTGTTGCAGATACGCTCATATATCTTTGCAGCAAGTGTTGTTTTGCCTGAACCTCCCATCCCCCATATTCCGAGACATCTCACGTCTGGCAAGAATATGAGTGACTCGACTTCTTCCACATGCTCAATTCCAATAAAATGGCTATATTGATCATTGGAAGATATTTGACCCACAACAGATTGTACACAATTTAGAAGCTTATCTACAATCTAATGTCAGAAATCTAGGATGGCCTTCAAGTTTGAAAGGGCAGAGCTTCCAAGGAGAGATGCCAGTTGTAACGTTTGACCCCATCTCCACTTGCATATATCGTAACCCAATATTTCCGTACTGAGGTTTCCCCTTCACACATCTTTCTATATGCCACGAAACTTTGGTTGACGAGGTGAAACTGAATTTGACACGCTAGATGGACTTAGAACATCGATAAAAATCTTTGATTCATGATCGGATTTTTTTTTTTGAGAAGTTCATGATCGGATTGATGGTAGTAAATTGTGGTTGGACGAGTCAGATGTTCGACGCGACCTCCCCGGGTCGGTTTTCTAAAAGCACGTACAGCGTATGAACCGCTTATGGCTCAATTCATAGAAAATCAATGGACCCTCTATGGCTAATACAGCAAATAGGGGTTTCTAATCAAATTCTATTATTTTTTTTAGACTTAAACAAATTTTATTACCACTCTTACCTTATCCTCGGAGAATGAAACATATTTATTTCTAATTTTCCTATGTGTTTCATATTTGAAGCATCAAGAGTGATTCAATCACGAATACGTGGATTTCGCAAAATACTGAGAAAAAATAGGTTATGGATAGAAAATCGTAAGTCCATTGATAATAAAAATACCTAGAAAAATGATAGAAATCTCGTTTTTAAATAAATAATCTAATAGAATTATTTAATTACCTGCATTCTTAGTCGTACGCAACCAATTTTGAAGACACATCAAAGTTTCAATTGCATCATGGAGCAACCGACTACGATGAATGCTCACCAATTTACCACCTGTGCTAAAAGCAGTCTCAGAAGCAACACTTGAGACAGGAATGCAAAAAATATTTCTTGCAATAGTTTACAAAGTGGGATACTTGAGTCCACTTTGATTTCACCACCCCAATATGTCAAAATTTTCAGATCGTGGTAAAAGAGATTCCTCCAAATAGTGGTCCAGTTCAGTCTTTGTTAACTGAGTCGTGCATTGTTTTTCGCTCTTAACAAAAGATTCAAACTCAGACAAAGATCGAGTAGAGGAAGACTCACTTCCAACATCTTTTTCACCAGTCAAACCACTTGTCACCCGAGAATGAGTATGGTATTCAGCCACTAGATCATAACATAACCGATGAACATGCTCGAGATAGAAAGCAACATCTTGTCCATAGAATTGAGGAAAAAAAACTCAAGCAAAGTCACCTTGTATCTTGGATCTAAAATAATAGCAACAGCTATAACATCAACGATTTCACTCCAGTACTTGTCAAATTTACTCAACATATCAGTTGCCATCACGCGAATTACAATATTAGAAGAGTTTTTCTATTTATCTAATTCTTTCTTAATCTCACATATCTTAAGAAAGAATTGATTGGCTGTCACATACTTAGTCCCCGAGAATAATTCTGACACGTCATAAATATGGACAATCTTTGACAAATCTCTCTTGCCATATCCCATTGTATTTCACTTAGCATATAAGTATATGAATCATCCATTTTACTCAAACGAGCAAACACATCTTTGTACATAATACCAGTTTTCAGCATAACAAAAGTTGAGTTCCACCTAGTTCGACAATCATAGATTAATTTTTGTGTGACAGAAAAATGCAATTGTCGTCGGGGCTCTTCAAAAGTTTCAACTCATTTTGGAGTTACAGTCCAATATAGAACACTTTCACGAACCAATTCAATTGCATCCTTGATCATATTTAATCCTTCTTGCACAATCAAGTTCAATATATGCGCACTACATCTCATATGAAGTAATTTATCATTCAACATCAAATTATTTCTATCCAATTTAGCCAAAAGATGTGTAATCATCGCGTCATTAGTAGAGCATTTATCCAAGGTAATGGCCGCTACATTATTATCGATGTTCCATTCCATCATGCATGTAAGTAACACTTTTGACATCACCTGACTGGTATGTGGGGCATGCACATGAACGAACCTACACGTCAATCAAGAGAGAGTGTTAAACGTAATAATTACATAAAAACTTGTAATCCAATAAGTTGAGCATAAATGATTACCTCAAAATATGACTTTGAAGTGTCCAAGAGTCATTGATAAAATGTGCCGTGATAGACATATAACCTTTCTTTTGATGATCAGCCGTCCACATATCTGTTGTAATAGCAACTCGACTACTGTTCTTCTCCAGCAACATCTTTGTCTTGATCTTTTTCGTCTCATATATCTTAAATATGTTACTTTTTATATTATTGCGAGATGGAACCTTGAAAAGCGGTTGAAGAACCATTGAATAAAGCTTAAATCAGGAGTGATCGACCATACATATAGGATATTCATGGGTTACAATCATCTTGGCAAGTGTCTCTCTTGCTAATTTAGGGTCAAATGCATGGTTAGAAACTTGAGAATTGAGAAGATTCTTTCTCAAAACCATTTGATGCATATCTGTTTGCTTAAACTTGCTACCAAAATACTTTTTTTAGTGCTTTAGTAAATGACTTGTTCCATTTCCAAATTTTGCTGTGAGTTGCTTCTTACATCTTTTACATTCAGCAACAGCCTTTTCTTTCACTCTGTTTCTCTCGAAATAATTCCAAACAACACTTTTGTTTGTCCTATCTTTATCCTTGCCATCATTGTCATCTTCTTCATTTATTGGAGTGAGACTAGGAGATACAACATTTTTTGAAGTTGTCGTAGTAATATTGTTGCTAGGTGTAGACTGAATTCCAATGACACGAGTTGGATTATTCGAGCCATCCGATAACAAAGGCGATTGAGAGCCACTTCCATCCATCTAAATCCCTACATAAATTTCCTTCCGAATAGAGGCTCTATTCTCTCATTTGAAGTTTTTGCCACCTCTCGAAACTCCTACTTGATTCGAAGTTGAAATAGTTGGTGCATTATATCATATACTAATTAGTATAATAAAAAACAACCAAAAGCGATAAGCCCATAAAAAAAAGGCTGCAATTTCCAACACCGGGTTAAAACAGCTTCCAACACCATGATACAAAAGAATGTTCTAAAAACCAACTGAGAGATGACCCAAAATCTTTTATTTTCTGGATTGGTCGAACTAGGATTACCAAAAAATCAGAATTTTCTAACTTATTAAATTATTTTAATATATCCAAATTATTTAAAATATGACTAAAGATTTAATTTTTCGAGGATTAAAAGATTTAGCATTGAGCGGCGGAGGCTAATTAGCATTGAGCAATAAGTTGGTTTTCTTTCATCCTTACCCAAAAAGCAAATACCGTTCCATGGTCAGAACAGTAGTATTGGGATACGAGGCGGTATAAATCAACAATATTAGCATCGAAACTGTATATACGTAACATCTTTACTGCCTTCCACTGCTATAAAAACGAGCCACGGCCCGAAACTCCAGAAATGCTACACCCACATTACACCCGAAAATACTATTCCATAGTCCAAACTACACCAGCGATCAGAGAGATGTCGAGTTTGGAGCTCAACGAGGAGATGTTCATCGAGCGCGACCAGTCAGAAGAAACTCAACACTTACAGAGGAAGTTGTTCGTGGAGATATCAGTGTTTAAAGAGGTCACATGAAAAACCCAACATTGTTAGTTGATCGGATGTAAGTTTTTGACGATTTCTAGTTTCGGAACTACGTATATTTGGAAAAGAGACATCACTTAGCATTAGCAAACTAAAGTCGAAAGAGCACCTTGGGAGAGTACATTAAGCATTAGGGATCTTATGTTGGCAGATATCAGGGATGTAGCTTTCCCTAGAAATGTGGTTGGTGTTGACGGAGCACTGCCAAATTTTGTGATACTAATGTCAAAGAAAGGTTTACTGTCCCCAGGTACTCATTCCCCGCTCCAGATTTTTTTCATTGGGTTTTCTTGAAGCTGAGTTTTGATGAGGCTACCGGTCGTAATCTCACAAAGGACCGAGAGAAAATTTTACACTAAATAGATTTGTATTTGACCGTTATTTTAATATATAGGAATGTTTATCTCTCCAATTCCAAAAAAAAAAAGTCGAAAGAGTTACTGAAAGTATTGTGTTCCGATTGATAGTGTAAACTCCTGGAAATGTGTACTCTGCTTAGTTGCTTTATCTATGTTATGGGTACCACCTTGTACCGCACGTTTAACTTGTTTAACGCCTGATTGGTTTTCGATGTCTTACTAGATCTAGTGACGATAGTCTATTTAACGAAACTTGGTTTCCGTAATAAGGGAATATGATTTATTTAAAGAAATTCGGTGTTCACTTATTAAGTTCTAAATTTCAGTAGAAAAATTATTCTCTAAAATAGGAACCGACCGTACTCAAATTTGAATATATTGACGTAGATTTAAGTGACTCACCCAAACTAACAAGTCAAGCACTTAGATTAAACATAGGTTAATAAGCGGTTCTGAATTCATATTCTAAAGAAAAGCAGCATTGTAAAGTTGTTGGAAAATTTTATCACTTATTACATACAACTCGAATCTGAACTAATCTATTGATAAAGATTCAAAAATCGCTATATCATCATGAATATCCGCATTGCACACCAATTAATATTAAGTTTTTCCTCGTAACTTGTCCACAGACAAAGACTCTCGCCATATGCCTCGTTCGCAAAGATCTTCAAATCAAGTACACTTCAGGTTAATCATGTTCGGAATAGAATTATATTAAAATAAGAGTATTAACTATTTGACGGAGGTCAAGTTCAAATCGTGTAATTAATTGCGATAAAAATTTACCTTTTTAAAAAAAATAACAAAGGAAAACTCCATTTTCCCTTGATCCCGATTAAAGAACAAAATTGGGTTCACGGCATGGGCTTCCTTGAGAGCTGGGCTGGTTGGGCTAACAGGCTGGTATTTCTTCCGGGCCGAACTGGTTTCATGGGTGGGTTCAAATCTTTACTAAAGGATCACGCCTGACACCCTTATAACGTATTAATAAAATTGTGGTTGGTATTCGAGTTCGTCCTTAGACGAATCAAATATGTATTATAAATTATCAAATTTAATTTTTAATTTTTAATTTTTTAAATTGAGTTTTATTTTTGAATTTTATAAAATTTCTAAAAAATTTTGGGGAAAAAAATCTTAAAAATTATGCTTAGTTTACAAAATTAAGTTGCATACGTATCCTCGGCTTCCAAGAAATCAAAGTATGCGTGAGGGTTACACACAGGACTAAAAGAGGATATTGAAAATTCAATCCCATGTTCTCTACCTCGTTTCAAACCCCTCGTTTCAAATTTGATCATATTTATTTTATTTGTACTTTTTATACATAATTTGACGAGTCGAATCGAAAATTTGATTCGCCGAATAATTTGATGAACTTGAGAAATATAGATTCAGATTTGATGAGTTCAAGAACAAACTCAAATCTGAATTGAAATTCGTTTGAGTCGGTTCGAATTCAAATCGAATTAAGTCAATTCAGATTTGAGTTTGTTCTTGGACTCATCGAATCTGAATCTATAACTTGACAAATATAGATTCAAATTCGATGAGTCCAAAAACAAACTCAAATCTGAATTGAAATTCGTTCGAGTCAGTTCGAATCCAAATCGAATCGAATTAAGTCAATTTATGTTGATCCTACTTATGCCCACCATCTCCCAATTCCAATTCTAAACCCTACCAGACCACCGGTTTCCCTCACAAATCCTACTCCTAAACCCTACCACCCATCCGGCATTGTCTCGTCGCTCAACCCCTGACACCGTATAAGGTCATTAATTCGACATCACAACAACATATCTTGAAGATGAGATGCCACTTAACATTCGTAGACGTGCTATTCGGTGTTCATCTGTGAATATGAACACCGAATTGCACGTCAACGAATGTTAAATTTCTTCTCGTAAGTTTCTCACGGATAAAGACCCTCCCATATGTCTCGTTCGCAAAGATCTTCAAATCAAGTACACATCCGATTAATCATGTTTGGAATAGAATTATATGAAAATAAGGGTATGCATAAATTTTAGATAAAGTTGAGCATAAAATTTACACCTAAACCATGGTTATACAACTTGGGATGCGACTATAATAATAGAGCGCCAAGTTATTTATTGAATTTAGAATACCATGTAATGGAAGTACACGAGGCTTCTAATTGCTTATCCTAATACAAACATATTTATTCTATTTCTGTAATATCTGCTATGCATTAGTTTTTCTCATATTTTTCCTTTTACTTCCTAATTAAAAGACTTTTAATGATTAAGAAAGTAATAATATTATTATAGCAACTGAAATTATTCTAGACACAATCTATAACTATTCGATAACTAACTACCTGATAAGTGTATATAAAAACAAGATAATCTAATAATATTATAATGAAACTGAAAAATGATAGAATTATTTTTCTCGCATTCTAATCAATTCGGCTTGTTCACCATAATATGGTTCTTTTAGAGTTTATGTTGATTGGATTTATTTTTCTGAATAGGAAATATTATATCATCACTATTGTAATCAAATCAAACTTATTAAGTTCACGCATTTATATATACTATATCTCGAGCATAAATCTCTATCCAACTAGCAAAATATAGTTTTTAAGGCAATTAGAATTTGGGAAAAATTTAAGCGGCAAGTTATTTATTGACTTACACGACGCTTCCGATTGGTAATCCTTTTCCGCATATATTTGTTTCCGCCATGCACTAGTCTTTTTCATATTTATCTTGTATTACCTAATTAATTGATTTATACTGATTACGCAAATAATAAGCTGAAATATGAAAGATAAAAGATTGTATCGTTTTCTAATCCGGAAATCGAAAAGAATATATATCTATTGCGTATGTATATGGTGTAAATACGAAGTTTTAGAAGAATGAGGGGCATCACTAACTCGACATAACAAATATCGCCTCCTTGAACTCCAAACTCGCCATCTTTATTTCCGTGTGTGATGTGGATCTAGGATTTCTGGGTTTCAGGTCTTCGTTTGTCTGACTAAAACTCAGAAACGTTACATCCACGTTACGCACGGAAATACCAATCAAGAGAAGGCAATGATCGTCCGGCACGACCATCAATTACATGAAAACCTGACTTTGATCCCAAATGGAAACAAAACGGCATCACCTAAAGTTAAAGAACGGAGTCAAGACTCGATATAATTTGATCAATCTTTTTTTCCATTAATTTGATCAACCTTTTCCTTTTCTTGATAATTTGATTCGCTAATGCTCGCGATAGAAAACAATACGATCAATCTGGGAAATTTACAATAAAAATCTGGTATGGACAAGTATTCAAGCTTCATCCACCTAAGGATTGAAATTGAGTTATCAAATTGATTAACTGTTGTCACGCCACATTGAAAATTGCAGAAAATGCAACTTCTACCAAGCAACGGAAGAGAAAAAGTAATATGTAGCATTTTACATCAGGTGGAAATTAACAAAACTTATAACATTTTGTGGAGAGACATATGCAATTTTGTTGAATTTTTTGAATCATAAATCCTATACATCGAATTTGAATTATTACTCTAATTTTTTAAAGAAATTTTTCTTGCAATAGTTTCAAGATACAATCTGTACGACCCTATGGCCATTTGCAGCGTTCTTTTGCTAATTAGCCAGGTTTCGTGACGGCTGGGAAAAGCTTATGCGCAAACATTCAGATCTGGCATGAACACAGCTTAAGGTCATTAATTCAATATCGAATAGATCTTGTAAATGAGATGTCATTTAACATACATGAACACCGCATTGTACATCAACGAATGCTAAATTTTTTTTCGTAAATTGCCCGCGGATGAAGACCCTCACATATGCCTCCTTCGCAATGATCTTCAAAACAAATACACCTCCGTTTATTCATGTTTGGAATAGAATTGTATTAAACCATGTATACACAACTTGGGGTGCAACAATAGCCAAGTTATTTATTGACTTTAGAATACCAGGTAATCATGTACTAGACGCTTCCAATTGCTCATCCTAATTCTAAAAATATTTGTCCTATTTGTGTAATATCTGATATGCATTAGTTTTTTTATATTTTTTTCTTTTACTTCCTAGTTAAAAAGCTTTTAGTGATTAAGGAAGTAATATAATTATTGTAGCAACTGAAATTATTCTACACGATATATACAACATTACACAATCTGTAACTATCCGATAACTAACTACCTAAACACAAGATAATCTAATAATAATGCAATAGTAATCCAATAAAACTGAAAAATGAAAGAATATTTTTGTCTTGCATTCTAATCAATGCCGCTTGATAGAAGTAGTTACAATTGATAAGGAGAATGAAACAAAGAAAAACTTTATTTTAGTACCCTATAGTTTGGCTAATTTTCACTTACAACCCTGTGGCAAAAAACTTCTTAAACGAATCCCTGAGATTTCGAAAGGATCTCACGGGCAGCTCTCCCCCTGCCCGAAATCAAAACTACATCGTTTTGATCATATCTGGCATGCAAACCGGGCAAAAAAATTGAACCTGCTTTTGCTGAGTTGTTTTGAAGGCATATTTTAAAATAGTTCCAAGTTTTTTATATTTTGTTCAACGTACCTCTCTTCTCTAACTTACCCTCTCCTTCCTAATTTATGAAGAAAGAAAAAGACTTCACCGACCATGAATCCAACAAACCCAGTTCAGATCAAACAAGAACCAAAACATGGAAAATGCAAGAAACTAAAACAAGAACCCAGTAGTTCTCTTCTTCCTTGGAATCAAAACATGGAAAATAACCCATTTTCCCCTCTTCTTTTTGTCGATGAACAGAACCAAAAAGCCCAATACTTTTCCATGTCGTCGACAGATTCGAGACCGAGGAAAGGGCAGATCCATGCGCTAACAGGGGGTCGGACTGGTACTTTTCCATATCGTCGATGAATGGGGGAAGTGAAGGGCCAGTGGAGATGAGGTAGATCGGAGGATCCGACATCGACTGTGGGAGGTAGGGGTAGAGGGTGATGCCGACCACACTCTCCTCCGGCGGCGGTGGCAGTTTCGAGGCGAAGAAGACGATGGAGGGAGGAGAGAGAGAAGGGGATATTAAAAAGGGAAAACTCACGGTTCCCACGTAGCGCCCGTCGACCACGCGCCACACTCCCAGGACTTCAAATTTTGTCAGGAGATCTCCCGCCCTCCTCCCTTTAGAGTTTAATTTTTGGGGTTTGGTTGGTGTATTGAGGTCTTAAAGTGAGTTTTTGTTTGGTTGCCTATGTCGATGGCAGTTGCAGTATCATGGAGAGGAGAGAGAGGAGTAAGAGAGGAGAGAGAGGGAAGGAGGAAGAAGAGGGGTTTTTTGAAAATTAACGTATTAATCTGGGATTATTTTGAAAAATGTACTACGACATGGCATGCCATGTGTCGACAAAATGCCAGCTTTTCAGTTTCAGGCAGGGGAGAAGTTGCCCGTGAGATCCTTTTGAAACTTTAGAGACTCGTTTAAGAAGTTTTTTACCACAGAGTTGTAAGTAAAAATTGGTCAAACTATAGGGTACTAAAGTGAAATTTTCCTATGAAACAAATATCAGTTTCCTTTTTTCGAGTGATATGGTTCCTTTCGAGTTTATTTTAGAATTGAATCTATTCTTATGAATAGGAAATATTATACCATCACTATTATAATCTAAATCAAATTTATCCACATCAAGTTCACGCAATTTGGGGAGTGGGGTAATATAATTTTTGGGCCCGACTAACATATGATAAGTCGGTAATGGGTCATTCTGGTTTCAATTTTTAGGTTGATTAATTTTTTAGTGGGATCAATTTCTAATTTTAGTAAAAACATACATTAAAAAATATAACTAGTTATCAAACATAAAAAATTAAATAGGGGCAATTGCCCCCACCCCTTAACAGTAAGACCCGACCATGCTCGACTATAGTTGACGACGTTCTTCAGCTGCAAAAATCTGATCCCGACTATTACTCGAACGAAATAATCCGAGGCCTTATAATGGTATGCATGCATTTTGTTTATGCTAGTTGATCGAATAAATATATGAAGTCATATATGTATTGTGTGTACGTACGTGCTCATCATGGCTGGAACGGACTCGTCAGCCCTAACAATGGAATGGGCCTTGTCGCTCCTCCTCAACCATCCAAGCGTGTTAACCAAGGCCAAAGCTGAGATCAAACAAGTGGTGGGGGAGGACCATCTTGTCAAAGAATCAGATCTCCCGAACCTAAAGTACCTGCATTGCATCGTCAACGACGCACATCGGCTGTTCCCATCGGGGCCTCTTCTGGCTTCACATCGAGCTTCGCAGGATTGCACCATCGGGGAATACCATGTCTCCAAAGACACCATGCTGCTGGTCAACGCGTGGGCCATCCACAGGAGCCCCGACAACTGGCCAGACCAAGCAACCTTTCGGCCAGAAAGGTTCCTAGAGCTCGAACTCGAAGCCACCAAGTACAAGTTCCTCCCATTTGGGGTAGGGAGACGGGCCTGTCCCGGGATTGGCCTCGCTAATAGGGTAGTTGGGCTGTGCCTGGCCACGCTTATCCAGTGCTTTGAGTGGGAGAGGGTTAGCGATGAGCTCATTGACATGGCTGAAGGAAATGGATTCTCTATGCCTAAATTGCACCCCCTAGTTGCTCTGTGCAAGCCCGATCCCTACATGGTTCCTATCCTTTCACACATCTGATCCGAGAAGAAACGATTCAGATTTCATCATTTTTGTTCGTTGAATAACGGAGATTCTTTCTATTTGTGAGAACCTTCGCATCTCGTTGTTATGTCTCAAATCCATAGCTTGTGTGTTTGATAAGGTACAAATAAAGATGTAGCCAGAGCTAGGCCATCCGTGATCTTGTAACATATTTCATAACTTCACGATTCATGTAAACAAACATTAAAGTCTTTGACTTTTGATGAGTTCTTCGGCTACGACCTCTTACTATTGTGCGGGGTTTTTTTAGAAGTCAAATTTATATTGATTTATTTATATCAGAATATAAACTCGTAGTCTAGTAGTCACCTTTAAACCCCCGATACGGAAAAACACAATGAAAAAAGTCGCATCAGGTAAAAATTGGTAACACCACGAGTACCATCATGCGGGAGTTTCTACGCTCATAGGTTATAAATAATACGTACTAAGAAAATTTACCTATTAAAAAATCAAACTCTTGGCCTGTCCACCTAAATAAACAAAGAAGCCAGTGATCTTAGCTTGTTCTTATAACGGAATAAGACTTGAGTAAGTTCGCTATTTCTATAAGGAACATGCTGGCTCTTGTCCTAGAGCGGATATGACGTCACCTAATGCGATCGGTTTATGTGTTGAGCTTCTTTTCAAGCCCTGATTCGGGGAAATTAGGTTAATGGGATAAAATGGAGCTTTTAAGTAACAATTAAGATTTTTTTCATTTAAGGTTTTTTAGACATTTGTTAAAAATGTGTAGTAGAGTTGAAAAATCTCACCAACCAGGTGGCGTTACCAAATAATGTGACATGTTAGGTGGTCGGACAACAGGGAAGAAGATACCCGTGTCATTAAAGTGTCAAAACATAAAACCTCTAATCTATCACATGTTTGATGTGTTTTAAACTACAAGACATCAAAGTCAAAGCTACAAAGTACTTAAGTGAAGTATTCTCAAGTTTTTATTATTATTATTTTAGTAACCGGTTTTTGTATGGAATTCCGTTCACCTTATGTTTCCTTTTTTGAGAGGATTCTCCTTACGTTTAGGAATTTATGACGTTCGAACGTTTTGTGTGGACTGTTAGAAAATAAATACCAAAAAAATATACGATAGAACTACAACAATTTTCAGATGAAAAAAAAAACATTGATAACAAAGTTGTTCATGTACGATCGCTCTCATCCAGGCCATGGAGATTTACCAAATTTAATTCAATTACAATTCGTGGTATGTAATCCATGACGCTTTTCGACTTTCTCTTAATTTTTCTGTTTTGTGCACGACTACGATGCTCAATACTCCATAAACCCTCAAGACCGTAGTGGTGCAAACTCGCTTAAAGCAAAGCCTCCAAGTGCTAAAAGTTTCGAACTTCGTTCTGCTTGAAGGGCTTAAGTTGTGGAATTCAATTACTCAGGAAAGGTGACCCAATTCATCTTGGAGAGCGACCAAGAACTATCGAGGCTTGCCTTGATTTTGGTTTGCAGATTCAATTCGAGGAAACGGGAGCCCTCCTTTGTTGTTAAACTCATAACAGTTTTGCAGCTTTTGGTAATCATTACTATGGATTTCATCGATCTTTTGGTTTCCTTTCTATTAGTTGAGTTTAATCCAACGTTATTTTTTGAAGTAACTTACCATTTTGTTTGTCATGTTATAAATAAATAAATAAACATAGATATTAGTTTGACATGACGATACTAGATTGTGTACCAAATGATATTTGACAGAATTTTAAGGTTCAAATCTTGACAATGTATAATTATTGGTGTAATTTTACCTTTAGAAATATAGATTGGCACTAGTGACATCCTATTTTCATTTTCGTTGAAATTTCATGACGAGACTTGTATTTTTTATAAGGGGAAATATAAGTTTCATATATTATTTCAGAAAATCAGAGTATAAAAGTCTATCAAGTTCCGAGGATTGGGAGGAAACTCAATCGCTTAGAAGTGAACCTAGTCTATCTTCTTTACATGTCCAATCTTCTAGAAATATGCCCAAGTGAACAAAGAGGCAAGCTTTAAACTCTTGTCTCAAGTCCAATACAAGATCTTATATTTGTCGATCAATCTATCGATTAGGGACATTCAAAAATAAAAAAGCATGGTGGAAATTAATTTCTTTTATGGTTTCAAATTGCCATAATATCTCGGAACCATTCTTAAACTATTCCTTGGAGCTGTCCATGAAGTTTGGTGTATACAGAATGTAGAACGAGAGGTCTTGATTTAGTTCTTTTAACGTGACATCAAGAAAAAGAAAAGATTGATCAAATTCTTATACAGTTCTTTAATTTTCAAGGCAGGAAAAGATTGTTTTTCCTTCTATAAAAAAGAGAGGAAGAAGGAAACTT
Source organism: Hypericum androsaemum (assembly GCA_963995505.1). NCBI lineage: Eukaryota > Viridiplantae > Streptophyta > Magnoliopsida > Malpighiales > Hypericaceae > Hypericum > Hypericum androsaemum. The sequence goes on from OZ023187.1 coordinate 16,538,190, forward strand.
GGAGAAGACCAATTTGCAACAGTAGGGCTTCAGGGAAGGGGGAAGAAAACGACCCTGTTTTTTCCGATTTGGATTATAATAGTGTAATTATGATAAGAACTAACCCAATTCTAACAGAAATTCTAAAAGAGCCATATCACGAGAAAAAAGGGAACAAATTCTAAGATTAGCGTGTTCCCTACGCTAATTTATACACAAAATTTCTTTTTTTATAAAAGTCTAATACAATTTTCTAAAAAAAATTGAGATCATACGTGAACAAATACATTCTCCTCTTACTTGATGATCTATCGTTAGCATTTTGCCATTTGTTGAACACCTACCGGATCAATTAAGCTTCAAGCCCAATAAATTTTTTTGACATTTGAGATCCAAATTTACTAGTCTCGTTTAAAAACCCAATATACTTTGAATATTAAACCTCATTGTACGAAGAAAAGCTGGTAAATTAAACAAAAAAACATAATAACCGTACATTGCCACTTTTAGTTGGCTCTATGTACTTTTGTTTATGTACGTTAGAGTACGCATAGAGAATAACAAGTTAGAATTTATGCCATAATATTCACATATAATATAGTATTCTAGTAACATAGAATTTCCTTTTAGTAGAAGATATTTTATGTCGTTCTCTTGTAAATAGAAGTATTTTAATATAGCATATTAAAGAAACAACTTTGATATTTAAAGCTTTTCTTAAAAAATCCTCATAATTCTTTTCCTTCTCTCGCACTCTCTCTTCTCCCACCACTGGCCGGCACCGGCTAGACTGCACAACGATCCGGCCTCCTCCTCCTTCTTCCGGACCCCCTCGCCTCAGCAGCCGCCTCGCATGCTATTCCTCAACAACTTAGTCCACAGCGCTCACTCTCTTGCAGATAGAGTTACAGACCAATCATGTGCTAAACAAGTTAAACGTGCGTTCCAAGGTTGACCCCAAATTACAATGGACTAATACCTATATATGCCACAGAAATAATGCAACTACACATACGCTTTTATTCCGAGGTTGGTTCTATGACTTTACACTGCACAATACTTTTGCAATCCTCACGGGCGCTATGCTAAAGAGATGTCTCTTTTCCGAGATCGGTTGCAACAATGTTGAGTTTTTCATAGGTAATTTCTAACCACGAATATCTCCAAATACGGGTTAGCCTTAGGAGACTGCATCAGAAAACTGGATCTGATCTCAAGCTCCTCCCTCATAACATGATCATCCAATTGCACAGGTACCAGAAACAAATTCACAGTCCTCAAGCAACGGCCGAAGTACATGATGTAACGGATCAAGCTCATCTCGTTGGGTGACCCTCCAAATCCACGAACATTGAGCACCTCGAGACTTTGCAGTAAACAAGTCTCCGCTTGTGAGGTCCAAGACCAGAAACTTTCGGGGTAAATCAGGAACGGAGCCACGTAATCCTGCACCAAAATGAAGAATTAAGAAGAAACCGAAAAGGGTCATGTGGATTGTCAACTGAGGATCGAAAATTGAGTTGGGTCAACGTGAACTTACATCGAAGATCGTTCCGGGGACGAGACACAAGGTGAGTGTGTTCATCTGTGTGCAACTTCCGAGCATGAACCTGATGCCGATAAATTCGTTCACGTGCAATGCCGTGTTCATGGTCAGATGTTGGACGTTCAGGTTCAAGTAAGTGTATAGACACAAATTCTCGGTGGAGATAATCTGTTTTGAATTAATCAGTTACAATTACATTTTGTGAGCTTCAAAATAACAATTGGATTAATCTCGCATTAACTATTACCTGCAGAAACGCGCTGCAAACGGTCATCAACCTAACGGCGATCAGCTGCTGCATCAGATGGAAGATTTGAAATCCTATTCTCTCGAACTTTTCATGCATCGAAAAATCAAGGCGAGCCTCAACGAGTTCGCTCTGGTTCGCCATGAGGAACTGAACCACCTTCCCAGAGTATTCAAACATTCTCAACTTGGGCCCTTGAACCATTAAGAAGTGGCTATTTAAGCATCCGTCGAACGCCAAGTTCTTCAGCATCGAGTTGGGTTTGGAGATGCACAACCACTTCATTCCCACACACCGTTTAAGCTTCAGGGTTTCCAAGATAGGGCAAGAAGCCACCAGGTACCTGAGTTGGTCCGTGGTTATGATGCTCCAACCAAGGGAAATGGTCTTCAGGGTCTGCAACGATGCGAACCTGGAGAAGTTCGGGGGAAAATCGAATCACTTTTTTGGGAAATGCGAGACAACTTAGTCGTACAAGTAAAGAAAATTATTCATTAATAACAAACAGAAAGAAAAACCCGAGTTGAAAGATTCTTGATACAGTTCTTTAAGAAGAAGAAGAAGAATTAAACCTGGTGAAGTCCAAGTTGCACAAGTGGAGCTTCAGGGACTCCAGGTTTTCATTTTGTTGATACACTCCTTCGGGAAGGCGGAACAAAACGGCGCCGTTTTGTTCCCATTTGGGATCAGAGAAGTCGAACTCCAAGTGCTTCACTCCCATAAAAACAGAAAAGAGGATGAACTGGTTGATGTCATGGGCGTACTCATGTGGCCTGGACATTGTGAGGCTCATCTTCCATACTTCGTTCTCCGGCGGGTGTTTTGCAAGGTCCCGGAGGACCGAGTCCATGAACAACTTCCTCTGTGACTGTTGAGTTTCCTCTGGCTGATCGCGCTTCACGAACGTCGCCTCCTCGTCGAACACCAAACTCGCCACCATCTCTTCAAGAATTTCCCCTCTCCTGTGATCGCTCGTAAGTTTGGACTACGGAATGGTGTTTCCGGGAGTAATGTGGGTGTAGCGTTTCTTGGTTTTGGGTCGTTGTTCGTTTTTATTGCAGTTAAAGGTGGTGAAGAAAAGTGTACTTATAAAAACAAGGGAAAAGTGCACTTTTAGTACCCTGTGGTATCGCGAAAAATCCAGTCAGTACCCTGTGGTTTAAAACGTATCAATTGAGTCATACTTATTCCAATTAATATCAATTAGAGGCCCGGGCAGCTGCCCGGACCTGCCCGAACCTACCCGACCCCTGCCCGAACTACGTGGCCAGCCACGTCACCAAATTTTGATGACGTGGCGCCACGTGGACATCCTCCTCCTCCTCCTCCGCCTCCTCCTCCTCCGCCTCCTCCCCTCCTCCGCCTCCTCCTCCCCCCGCGTCCTCCTCCTCCTCCCCCCGCGTCCTCCTCCTCCTCCTCCTTCCCCTCCTCCTCCTCCTCCTCCTCCTCCTCCTCCTCCCCCCGCGTCCTCCTCCTCCTCCCCCCGCATCCTCCTCCTCCTCCCCGCGTCCTCCTCCTCCTCCTCCCCCGCTTCCTCCTCCTCCTCCTCCTCCCCCCGCGTCCTCCTCCCCGCGCCCTCCTCCCCGCGCCCTCCTCCTCCTCCTCCTCTCCACGTGGCGCCACGTCATCAAAATTTGGTGACGTGGCTGGCCACGTAGTTCGGGCAGGGGTCGGGTAGGTTCGGGCAGGTCCGGGCAGCTGCCCGGGCCTCTAATTGATGTTAATTGGAATAAGTATGACTCAATTGATACGTTTTAAACCACAGGGTACTGACTGGATTTTTCGCGATACCACAGGGTACTAAAGTGGACTTTTCCCTAAAAACAATATTGCTTGCTTTTATTTACAATTATCAGTTCCTTATATACAAGGCTGAATTACAAGAAATGAAAGTGTACTTAAATACTTAAGTATTCGAACTAACAAGACAATCAAGCCAGCAATTCGCCATGACTCAACGATGGCTAATTACAGTCAATGATTAAGACTAATTACAATCTTAATATGCAGCAATAATATATTAGAAATCTTGAGCTCCAACAGTTAGACAAGGAAAAGATGATAATCAGGTCTTCATCACATCACAGTGATCATGATCGCAATCAATGTTCATCACACATTTTAACATGCGAGTATGATAGGTGTATTATCTCATTGTCAGAGAACATTTGGCATAATACAACAAAAGTAATAAGAATTAGCGGAAGTACAAATTTCAAACTCTTCAAAGGTGCAACTTAGGCTTTTTCTTTGCCTTGAAGAGAGACTCTTTTACTTTGTGAGATTGGCATTTTAATATGTCCTCGAATTCGATTGCATCCACATTTTGACAATGTTGCACCAAGAAAATATTGAAACTGTCAAACCCATGAAATAATTCATTCAAAATTTTAATTGTAGTATTGTCCAATCGACAGTTTTAAGTGCAAACAATTTGAAATTTTATGAATAAACTATGTTGTGTCAAAACTAGCCTTGTTCGCCTTTTGAAGCACAGAATTTCCTCCAGCCCAGTTATCTTTCTTCTTTTTTTGGGCTTTCTTGTCCTCCTCCAGGCTTCGATGGGCCGGTTCCGGCCCATACTTTAATTTTTCCACAGAGTCCTTTCCCTCTTGAGTCCTCCAGCCCACGTAATCCTTTCACTCATTTTTCACTAGTCAGGCAAAAAAAATGGTCATGACCAAATATTATAAAATTATTTTATATTTCCTCTTCAACGACTAAAACTAAGTATATAATGTACTTTTCTCCTCTCATGTTCCCGAGGATATGTACAAAGAAATTAGTACCAAAAAGGTCATCATAATATTAGCTTTAGAAATAAAATTATATGCTTGCGAATTTGGTGGCATTGGCCTAGAAAGTTTGAAGATTAAGAAGGAGATAATGTGGTTGAAACGGGTCTGGAAGTTCTTGGTTGACAAGGAGTCTTGTTGGGCTGCTCAGGCTCTGTCTTTTCCCTCGGCTGTGTTCACGGGTGGGTTAGTATAATTCACATTTCAGGTTAGTATATTATCCCTTTAATTGAAATTGACTTTCGTCATTATATCTATGTAAACCATCGAAAACCAATCATATTCTAAGCAAGTTAAACCTGCGTTCCAAGGTTGACCCCAAAACACAAAAATTAAATAAAATGGACTAAAAACAATATATGCCACAGAAATAAATGCAACTACACATGCTTTATTCCAAGATTGGTTCTATGACTTCACAGTGCACAACACCTTAGTAATCCCCGCGGGAGCTATTTATTGACTATAGCAATATTTACATCTCTAACGTGTAGATTTTCCTCGTACAATGTACTTACAATCACGGATCTTACAAGAGATGTCTATTTTCCTAGATAGGTTGCAACAATGTTGAGTTTTTTCATTGGAAATTTCTAGCCACGGATATCTGCAGATTCGGGTTAGCCCTAGGAGATTGCATCAGAAGACTGGATTTGCTCTCGAGCTCCTCCCTCATAACATGATCATCCAATTGCACCGGTGCCAGATACAAATTCACACTCCTCAAGCAACGGCCCAAGTGCATGATGTAACGGATCAAGCTCATCTCGTTGGGTGACCCTCCAAATCCACGAACATTGAGCACCTGGAGACTTTGCAGTAAACAAGTCTCCACTCGTGGCGTCCAAGACCAGAAATGCGCGAGGTCGATTGGGTACGGAGGAGCCGCGTAATCCTGCAGCAAATTGAAGAATTAGGAAGTAACGGAAAAAGGGTCATGTGGATTGTCAGCAGAGGATTGAAAATCTCGTTGGTTCGACATGTACTTACATCGAAGATCCTTCCGGGGACGAGACACAAGGTGAGATTGTTCAACTGCGTGCAACTGCTGAGCATGAACCTGATGCCGATAAACTCGTTCACGTGCAATGCCGTGTTCATGGTCAGATATTGGACGTTCAGGTTCAAGTGAATACGTATAGACAAATTCTCGGTGGAGATAATCTGTTTTGAATTAATCAGTTACAATTACATTTTGTGAACTTCAAAAAATTACAATTGGATTAATCTCTAATTAACTATTACCTGCAGAAACGCGCTGCAAACGGTCATGAACCTAACGGCGATCAGCTGCTGCATAAGATGGAAGAGATGAAATCCTACTCTCTCGAACTTTTCATGCATCGAAAAATCAAGGCGAGCCTCGACGAGTTCGCTCTGGTTCGACATGAGAAACGGGACCACCTTCCCAGAGTATTCAAACATCCTCAACTTGGGTCCGTCGAGCACTAAAAACTGGCTAATGCAGTCATCGAACGCCAAGTTCTTCAACATCGTGTTGGGTACGGAGATGAACAACCACTCCATTCCCACACACCGTTTGAGCTTCAGGGTTTCCAAGATAGGGCAAGAAGCCAGCAGATACCTGAGTTGGTCCGTGGTTATGATGCTCCAACCAAGCGAAATGGCCTTCAGGTTCTGCAATGATGTGAACCTGGAGAAGTTCGGGGAAAATCGAATCACTTTTTCGGGAAATGCGAGTAAAGAAAATGATTCATTAATAACAAACAGAAAGAAAAACCCAAGTTGAAAGATTCTTGATACAGTTCTTTAAACTTAACGGTAGGGAAGAAAAGAAGAAGAAGAAGAAGAAGAAGAAGAATTAAACCTGGTGAAGTCCAAGCTGCACCAGTGGAGCTTCAGGTACTCGAGGTTTTCATTCTGTTGATAGACTCCTTTGGGAAGGCTGAACGAAACGGCGCCGTTTTGTTCCAAGTTGGGATCAAAGAAGTTGAACTCCAAGTGCTTCACTCCCATAAAAATCGCGAAGTGGATGAACTGGTTGATTTCATCGGCGTGCTCGTGTGGTCTGGACATTGTGAGGCTCATCTTCCATACTTCCTCCTTCGGCGGGTGTTCTGCGAGGCGGCGGAGGACCCTGTCCATGAACACCTTCCTCTGTAACTGTTGAACTTCCTCCGTCTGATCGCGCACGATGAACCTCTTCTCGTCGAAATCCAAACTCCTCATCATCTCTCTTCAAGAATTGCCCCTCTCCTCTGATCGCTCGTGTGGTTTGGACTATGGAATGGTGTTTCCGGGTGCAATGTGGGTGTAGCGTTTCTTGGTTTTGGGTCGTTCTTCTTTCTTATTGCAGTGGAAGTTGGTGAAGAACGGTGCGAGGATTTCTTGGATATATAGTTTTGATGCTAATTAGAAATGGCTTTCTGATGTTAGATGTTGTATGGAAGGACTTACCAATAAGAAAGTTGTTTCCGTTCATATGGTGATTATTCTTTTTCGTGAAGTATTTTTTTTTAAACGGTAGAATTTTATTAAAATTAGTGTAATGTACGTATCTACATATATAGGAAAGGCTTAAGTTACGTGGTTGCAGCTACAGAATTTACAAAAAATCACTTGTAGTAAAATTCAATTGAAAAAATCGGCAAAAAGAGTACCCGGAATTTTTTCGTAGAGTATTTGATGAGATCATTGCAGGAGAAGAATCAGAAGTGAAAAGGGAAATTGTTCAGCCATGCAAAACTTCAGAATTGATACCATGTAAAACTTGAGAATTGATAAATAATATTGCTGGCTTTTTTTTTACTATGATCAGTTTCTTATATACGAGGCTGAATTACAAGAAATGAAAGTGTACTTAAAGTATTCGGACTAAGAAGACAATTAAGCCAACAAATAGCAATGACTTAACGATGGCTAATTACAGTCAATGAATAAGACTAATTACAATCTAAGTATGCAACAATAATGTTATACAAGGAATAGATAATAATCAGGTCTTCATCACAGTGATCATGATCATGATCAATGTTCATCACACATTTCAACATGTGCATAGGTGTATCACCTCATTGCTAAAGGGCATCGGACCTGATAGAACAAGGTGGTAATAGGAATTCACATAAGTACAATTTTCTAACACCTCAAATGTGCAACTTAAGCTTTTTCTTTGACTTGAAGAGTGGCCCTTTCTCTTTCCATAATGGCGTTTTAATTCGCGAATATGTCCTTGATTGCATCCCACATTTTGACGACGATGCACCACACAAATTTTGAAACCGTCAAACCGATAAAATAGTTCATTCAAACTTTTAAATGTAATATTCCAAACCGATAGTTTTAAGTGAAACTGTGATACCGACAATTTGAATTTTTATAAATAAGTTATGTTGGTGTCAAAACCTTTATTTTTGGGCTTTCTTGTCCTCCCTTACTCCCGGCCCATTAGCTAAATTCCTCCTCCAGGCTTCGATGGGCCGGTTCCGGCCCATACTTTAATTTTTCCACATAATCCTTTCCCTCTCGAGTCCTCCAGCAGCCCACGTAATCATTTCACTCGTTTTTCACTAGTCAGGCAAAAAACATGGTCATGACTCATGACCAAATATTATAAAATTATTTTATATTTCCTCTTCAACGACTAAAACTGAGTATATAATGTACTTTCTCCTCTCATATTCCCGAGGATATGTACAAAGAAATTAGTACCAAAAAGGTCATCATAATATTAGCCTTAGAAGTCAATTATAGGCTCTCCAATTGTCAAGTTCCCCTCCACCGTCCACGACAAGTTAAAAAGCTTAGGCATTATAAATTTGAAGATCCTTTTCATTATGTTGTGTTTACACTTGAAATTCATTGCCCCTGCATAGGCCCTTGCCTGTGAAAAAACGTAAAAATAGTATTGTATTTAGGACTATTGACTAGCGAGAACAATTAGGTATAATAACTATAAATTATGTTAAATTATAAAATATCATGACATTGAATACCATAAAACTAGTCTCAAAGGACGACCTTTCTTGTCTCAAAAGACGAGTTGTTTGCGCTTGGAGCTCGACTTCTTTGATCCCTCATTGGAACAAAACAGCATCGTTTTCTTCCCCATCCCGAAGAAGTGTATCAACATCATAGAAACTCCCTAGAGAAGGATAGAAAAAACAAATCATTTTTTTCCGAAAAATTTGACACAACTTAGTCATACAATTAAGAGATTATTCAATTATAAATCTATAACAAACTGTGAAAAAAGCAGCTGAAAGGCCATTGGATTTTTGGTGAAATAGAATCTAGAAGAGAGAGGTCTTGATTTAGTTCTATAACTTGAAAGCAACAAAAAGAAGAAAAAAATTTGATCAAATTCTATTGATTATTGATATAGTTCTTTAAAAAGATTGATCAAATTACATTGAACAATTCTCTAAATTGAACAAACCTAGAGAAGACCAAGTTGCAGCAGAAGAGCTTCATGGATTCCAGATCTCCATGATGTTGATAGAGAATTGTTTATTCAACCAGCAAAATTTGATTATTTCTTAAATTTATGGGATTCAACCTAAACTACCCAGTAGTGACTCACTTTTGATTTTGGAAGTTTGAAGTGACTCCTGTTGTACGTTGAAGAAATCGTTGTTTCCCCAAATACTTATATTAAGTAGTGAATGTTTAAATTAACAAGGTTGTTTAAGTCTTTATGTTCAAATCAAATGCAACAATATTTATACCAAAAAATCAAATGCAACAATATTAAATTTGATATAGAAAGTTTTTGTCATCTTTAGATTTTTTTTTACAGGTAATATCGTCATCTTTTATTATATAGCTCAAATTTGATACGTTCGGTCATAATGATTTCAACCAAAAAAAAAAGTTAACAAGATGCTAACTTGGAAATGACTTCTAACTTTTTTTAGTTAACCTCTGCTATCAGAATCGAACTCAGAATTTTTATAAAGGTGGCTCTTGATATTTTTTAACCTGCATAATAATAACTTCAACCAAAATAAGACTAAAAAACCTAAAGAGGTTGCCCACAGGGAATTGATTCCTGATTTTAGGAATAGCAATTAGATCTGAATTATGAGAATCTATCCGGTCCTACCTGGTTTAGACGCCAAATACACGTATACAATAAAAAAAATCAACTCAATTCACCTTTTCTTCTCCAGTCAAGCAAACATGGTCATGCCCAAAAATTATAAAAACTATTTTCTGATTCCTCTTCAACGACTAATACTTAGCATATGACGTACTTTTTCTCCTCTCAAATTCGTGAGGATATGTACAAAGAAATTAGTGCCAAAATGGTCATAGTAATATTAGCTTTAGAAGTCAATTATAGGCTCTCCAATTGTCAAGTTCCTCTCCACCGTCCATGGCAAGTTAAAAAGCTTGGCCATTATAAATTTGAAGATCTTGTTTACGTTGATGTTGTGTTTGGCACTTGAAAAGAAAAGAGTCGCATTCATTGCCCTTGCATACGCCCTTGCCTGTAAAAAAAACCCAAATAGTACCGTATTTAGTGTGGACACATTAACAATAATGAAATAGTGCATACTAAATTTAAAATTTGAATATTTAGTTGTTCCATCTAAATCAAAACAACTGGTTATTTATTTTTAGTTGTGTTGTTATGTTTGTTTATGTATATTTGGATCGACTTTGGATAGATCGTTTAACTATATCTTTTTGTGTAGACTGTAGCACTTACTTCAACACTACCAGATTTGGATCGATCCTCTTATATTTAGGTTCATTCATCTAAGCTACTTAATTAAATTAGAGCATTCAATAATGTTACCTCTTAATTAATTATAGAAGTTCCCTCCAAATTATTAATCGCAATTAGGCTTAAACGCGTTGCTTCCATTACGAAATGTCGGGAAAATGTCAATTGCCAAGGAAATTGACAAGAGGGAGACCCACCAAGAGTCTTCCCTATGGCTTTCTAGAAACATTCTTCGGTTAGCATGCAAATTGCAAGACGTGTCACGTTCACTAAAATTCAGAGTATTAATTACTCGACATAAATGCGTTTTCTTGTGACATCTAATTAAATTTGTTATTTCAATTCGGGAAAATGGAATGTGACACACCTGAATCCCAATATAGAGAGGAAATTGACCGGATCTAATATATAATGGGAAAATCATTTTTTATAAGAAAAATATGTATACTTTCATAATTGAAACTTTGGTCACTCCAATACAGAATTTTCATTCATTCTTTTTACTATTCGAACAAAAACTCATTGGTGAAAAAAAAACCACATCAACTAATACGAAAAATCTAACACATATTCATGGACAGTTTAGTACCGGTGGAGCTATGTACACAGGGTGAGAGCAGTTGTCCTAATAAAATCTAAAAAGTCATATAAATATTGTAAAATTTTCAATAACTCATGTTAATGGAGAATTGTTTACCTGAGTTATTATAGTCCACTGGAGATTTGGTGGGAGGGTTACGAAATCATCAAACTTGGTCCCAATTAAAATAGGTATAGCATTCTGCATCCAATTAAAGAAACGGATTGAAACGGAAGAGGAGAAGGTTAGAGGTTCGAAACATGGGACTGTTCACATGAAAAATAATAAAGGAGAGTGGTCCATTATGATCTTTTATGACTAGGCCTCTATTGTTCAGAAAAAGTCCAAAAACTATCAATTTCTAGTCACGGATGCAATAATAATTTTCATAAATGAAAACAGACCCTTTCAGTTTTGATGATTTTTTTCCTTTTTTCAACTAATTTCCAAACCATCATTCAATTTTGGAGGCTAACCATTTTTGGTTGGAGTCATTATCTGGTACTTGGCATCCGTTTGACTACTATGTACAACTAAATTTACGGAATGAACTTTGATTAATCGGTTCAGTGATTGTCTGGATATTGTAGTATAAAAAAAACTTTAAAAACTAATGAAACGCCAATTAGTCTTCCATGATTAGTCTTTTATTGATTTCTGTTAGAGTTACTTCGTGGGCTCATCCAACTAGAACTTAATCGAGAAGATATCAGATAACAAGCGATTTAGACTAAAAAATAATGATACTAAACTAGAGTCCATCTGATTTCTTAACCAACGAAAAGGAATTAGGCAACAAGACAATCCACTAAATTGATGGAGAAGGAACACCAAACAAATTGCTTGCTAAGAAAAGGATTACCTGATTCCATTTCCTTGCTTCACTATACCATTCAGCAACACTGTTAAAACAGAAACCAACCCAAAACATTCTTATTGCTTTTGTTCAAGGCACAAAAAAAGATTAATTAATTGGTAACTGCAATTAATTGGGTTTTTCCAGAGCAATTAAGGGATTAAAAAAGTGGGAGTCATGTGCTTACCTGTTAAGAGTACACCGACTTGTAAGATCAAACATAAACAAAATCGCCACTGCATCTTTACAGGCCACAGGAACATGGTCCAATGCACTGGTATCCCCTGCAAATCCATAATTTTACCCGACTCAAACCTTATCCGAATCGAGGTTGGCAGAAGATGATATTAATTTTATTGGAAATTAATAAAGGTTACCTCCTACATCCCAAATACTAAATGAGATCCTAGCTCCTTGAACAACAAGTGTTTTGTCCATTAAGTTGAGCCCTGTCATCTGCAAGCTCTTCTTCTCCTGCTCATCCCCCACATACTTGATCTTATACAAATAGTCAAATAATCGATCATCACTAACAAATAGTGAAATAATTCGAAACGGACCGACTCTAACTTTGATTAGACGATTTAGTGAGGATAATACATACCACAAAACTAGTCTTTCCAATTTGGCAATCACCCAACAAGCTGATCTTCAAGGTCACCAAATCATCATCGCTTCCACACACACTACACGTCTCCTCGGAGCCGCCTCCGGCCTCGAACGGGGGAGAACTGGGTCCCCGGCGGCCCAGCCGACGGTACCTGGCGGGCCTGCCGGCGGAGCAAGCAAGTATCCTGTCCCAAAGAAACTGAAAAACCTGCCTGAAGACGGTGACACGTCCAAGAAGGCTCCACTTGATGTCGAAACGGACGACCTTACGACAGAGCCTCGTCATGGTCCCGTGGATGTCTTTCTTTGCCATTAAAGGGCAGGTTGAGATGATGACGATGAGTTTGGTCCCCAATGAGGAGAGGAGGAGTCCTCTGGTTTATCTCTATGGACATGTTATTACTTGTGTTGCTTTTGGTATTGTTTTTGTAGGGTAAGGTGTTTTTTGTTTTGGTATCAAAGTCCTCCTTTAGTAAAGTTTATTAAGATATTATTTTTTCGGTTTTCAAAGGTTGAAATACTTCCATGTATGTTTTTTTATAGGTAAATACTTCCATATATATTTCTATCACTTACCCTTCAGTTTTGACCAAGGTGGGAATTGTTGTCTTTTAACAAAACAGTTCCAATTTCGAACTTTGAAAATACAGTAATCCAAAATATTAAATTATCAGGAGAGCTAAAATAGTAATGAAACAAAAAAAATTATGAATTTAGAGCGAATAAATTTTGGTAGTAATGGAAAAAATCATCAATTTCCCCTTCCAACCAGTTTGTTTCCATTTTCACTATTCATTCTCCTTTTCTTTCCCCATCAATTCTCCCTTCCCAAACAAATGATCAATTTACTTGATATTCGAATAATCATTATACAAATTAATTCAGATTTAACCTTAAGACAATAAAAATAATAAAACTTTCTCTATTCAATTAAATTACAATCTCTAATTTGAAAACTTCGATTAAATTATAGCAACCACGGTGATTTCAAATATAATACGGTTGATAAAATATATACTTTTACTTTTTGATTTTTGGATGAGACTATATATTGCAGAGCCAAGTATTCAAGTCTGCATTTTTTTCAAAAAATATATATAATAAAGCAGAGTATTTTTGGGTAAAATAAAGGTGACTTTTGTGTCATCAACTTGGTTGTGAATTTTGGATTGGAGAGACGGTTGACCGGTATTTTATTTGTTTGGTGAGGATGGACCAGAATACCAAAAGAGTCCAAATCGCCGGCCTCTTCGGGTTCAACGAGGCAGGGGCATTTGGGTCAATTTTGGTGGGAGAGGATGGTGGCGTTTGGCTGGGAAATTTAGATGATACAAGGTTCTTACTAAAATATTATTAAATGCGGGGGAATAATTAATAATTATTTTGGAATTTGGCTTAGGGTTAATTTTAACTTTATTGATACATATTTTGATGGATCACATAAGTACCTCGAAATTCAAATCGATAATCATATCGGTAATATTTTTATGTCATTAATCTAGCATTGGATAAGACAGAATCTCCCCAGTTTAACAAACTATATGTCCTGCCCTTGTAAAATTTATTAGTTAAAATGAAACAATATGAATTGATGCGGAAAAAAAAACTGAATGTGCCCATTAATTGTATAAATAAGAAAAATATTGTTAAATTCTCTATATATCTCTTTAAGGTAATGAGTGCACAGTCTTTAACTTAACTAACATGCATGAAAGAGAATCGTGTTAGAAAAATAATAAGTTTTGATTCTAAATCGTTAAAGTTTTCATGTATGTATAACTTAAAATTTTAAGGTAATAGACCGTTAGATTTTTAACAATTATAAATAAATTTATTACACCGTGATAATCTTGTAATTTTCACTTACTTTCGTTTTCATCGATTTTCACAAAATTTGAATACGAGATCTTTAATTTGTATATTCCCTAACTACCAGGATAAATAAAAAGAAACTCACAAAATGTTGGTCTCTGATTGGAGGATCTAGATCGATAAACTTTGGTTGAGGCCTCTTGGAATAAAGCAAAAAAAGCTGCCAATAATCCCATCCACGGAGAAAAAAGAAGTCCGTGAACTTTTTTTAAATCGGTCCCTTCACAGAAAGAACAACTTATGAGTAAAGAATAGATGAAAGGTAGCTTCTCTTGTAACTTTAATTGGGATATTGGTAGTGGTGGCATTTTGAATCTTCTTTTTCAATCAACCTACAAAATTATTCCCCTATCATTTTTATAGTTAATTTTCTTTATTAATATTTACAACTTATGAATATTAAATCTCCGCATAGTCGAATACTTCATTAAAAATCATAATGTTGCAAAATTCGATGGAAAAAAAATAACGGCTAACACTCTAAACCATAATAACCACCTAATCGAGCCGGCACTAATACACCATAATTATTCCCCTATCATAGATTATAACTTTGGTGGTCATTCTAGCTACCAATTCTTGGCCATCATAATTAGCAGATTATTGAATTTTTTTATAAGCCTAGGTGGCCACACTTTACCAAATGCTATGTAAAATAATACGGCAAATTATCCCTTAGTCTCTGGTGTTTGGTCATCCTCGCCCTCGGGTCCCTCAATTTCCGAAAATGATTTTACCGTCCCCCGTATTTGGTTAAACCTTCCCCTCGGGTCCCTGACTGACGTCATCAGCTTTTTTTCATTTTTAGTTAAGGAAATGACTATTATACCCCTGTGGTCATCTTCTCAGGTGAACCCAACATTCCGGTCATCATCTCTGGCGACTCTCCGGCGAAAAAACCCAGAAATCTGACAACAAAAACCCAGAAATCTAAGCGACCCAATTCAACAATTACTCGACTAAAAAATACTCGACAAACAAAATTTGAGGTCATTTTCCAATCGACATTTCTAATTGCAATTTCCAATCGACGACCGTTGACAAACCCATGATCATCCACGACCATGATGGCAACCTCGAAAGGTCGTCCATCCCACAGTCCAAGAAAAAGTCGTACGCCGAAGAGAGAAGCGGTACGACACGCAGGAACTCGACGAATGCATCAGACCCCTGTCGCAATGCACCAAAAGATGCACCAGACCCCAGACCCCGAGTTCTTTTCTAGTCCCTAGCGAGTCGTCCTGACACGGCGCCGGCAGAGAGAGGGTCGTGAAGTTGAGGGTTGAGGAGACGTCGGCGGCAATTTAGTCATGAACAGATGGAGCGAGGATTCTGGGGGACGAATTGGGGCTAGAATTAGGGTTTCGATTTAGCCATGAGTGGTCACTTGTTATTCTTTGAATCGGGAGTAGAATTAGGGTTTCGAAGGTGGAGCGAGGATGGACTACGACGTTGAGAGCTCCTCCACAATAGCGACAGTCAGTTGCGGATGGAGGCTGACGGTCGTCAGTTGCGGGTGGAGGCCGGCGGTCCTTCGGGAGGAAGTCGAGCTTAGAGGCATATGGGGAGGAAAAGTTCACCGGAAAAGTTGTTCGCCGGAAAACTTTGCCGGAAAAGTTCGACAGAAAAGTTGGGTTCGCCTGAGAAGATGATCAGAGGGGTATAATAGTCATTTCTGTGACCAAAAATGAAAAAAGAGCCTCTGACGTCAGCCAGGGACCCGAGGGGGAGGTTTAACCAAAGACGGGGATGGTAAAATCATTTTTGAAAATCCAAGGACCCCGGGGAAAGCATGACCAAACATCAGGGACTAGCGAGTACTTTGTCCAAAATAATAACATGCCTAAGAAAATAGTAGTGCTAGAACCGCTAAGAACCAAATCAACTGATAAAAGTTACTATAATTCAATAAAAGTGAAGTCTGAATTAATCAATTTATAAATATACAAAAATTGGATGATTTAGAAAAATAAGTGTTAGATAAACGAACCACTTTTCCCCACAATATTTCATATATTTGACGGAAAGAGAGCCGAGCTTCTTGATTTTTAGACATCCAAGGCCCTTCGATAGTTTCAATGTTTTCTTATGTCCAATTAAACTTGAGAGCCCCTCAATCTAAGAGAAATAAAACAAACTTTTAATATGTTTCTGTTGAAGTTTTAAACTATTGCGATATGTTTGTTGATCTTAAGCGATTCTTGTGGGAATAAAATTGTCGTCTTGTATGCATACGCATGCTAACATTTCTCTGACCAAAGTATCTTTGGTACGTTGATATGTCAATTAGTATATTCGCACCCACGACAAGTTTTTATTGAGTAACGCACCGTATAGTTGACAAATTTATTGGGGTCGTCGCACTTCGATTGGATTAAATATTTGTTCATTAATTAGGTTATATTTCATATTTAACTCGAATTTAAATTAATTAATTTTGTAAATATAAAAAAATGAGTGTTTGGTGGGAGAAGGCAAATTAAGCGCCTAGGGAGTCGTCCAACATGAAATTACGAAATTAGGCGTATCTGGGGCCAGCGGCCAAACCACCTAACTGCCTATGATATATTATTATTCCGCTTGGTTTCCAAGTCTTTATAATATGGAATGGAAGGTTATATATATTAGAACATATTAAAAGAAAGATACCAACAATAATAATGATTGAAGAATGTAAGCTTGTTTATTCTCTTCGACTTACTGGGTGCAATTATTACAATGTCCTTCGGTCATTATTTTGTGTATGTTTATTGTGTCGAAGACTTCTAAGTTGAAAATAAAAAATTGTTGGCTTAAATATATAAAGGCATGTCCTTCAAAAAATTATATATATGTACTACAAAGTGTTGGAAATAATCAGTGAATTGTGTATCGCATGCAATATAATATTAGTATATAAAAAGTCTTAATATGAAATGATAAGGAATGCTTAAAATAAAGATTTTAGTAAATTCACCACCATCGTAATATCAAAAGTGTTCAGATTGAATCTTCGGTGTGCCACAACAAACCATGTACCCTTAAACTCGAAATAAATGCCTATATACTTCAGCCCTCATGAGTAGGGAGTTCCCAAAGTACAATGATGTGTTCAATAAGAAGTAACTAACCGAATATCTTTCGAATCTTTCGTGAGTGCAGAATTCAGACACTTTGATTATGAAAAAATGCTATGGTGTGAAAGGGGAGAGAAGAAAGCTTTGAGATTATGCGCCCAGGATGATTTGGACTCAATGAGAATGCCTCTTTTTATAGGCTTTCATGGACCTCCAATAACTGAATCTGAGTTAATGACACACATTAACCTCCTATTAACTTTTTTGCTACAGGAGCCATGAATACTTCATATTTATTTGGTTGTTACTCGAAAAATTGACTACCAGCTTTGAATTCAAATTTCCACGATTTTTAATTCAAACAGAGAGCTTCTGAAAGGAGAAGATGGATTTCGAAAATGGGTTTGTCCAAGCTCAAGTGCAAATAATTTTAGGCCCATAATTAAAGCAACAACTCTAGCTCGGGTTCAAAAATATAGGTCGTCGAACGTGGAACAATTTTCACAAACCTGCAACTATGCCCTGCTCGTGCATGTCAAGCCGAGCTGGACAAAAGGACGACGTGAGAAGCTCGTCTCTTCTCCTCTAGATTACTCATGCTAGACTTCAACTCTATTTTAACCACGTTAAGCACACTTCCCTAAACCAATGTGAGATTTCACATATTGTAGACTCGAACAATACTACTTTAAAACTAATTTTCATCCACGCTGAAAATTAATTTTTCACAAGTGTCTTATATCGTTACAGAATTTTCTTAACGAGTTTCACATTAACTTCACAAACACTCAAAATAATTGATATGATCCACATTTTAATTAGTTTAAAATTATCATTTAATCACTTAGCAATTATGTTTAATTAAAAATTTTCTAA
Source organism: Hypericum androsaemum (assembly GCA_963995505.1). Lineage (NCBI taxonomy): Eukaryota > Viridiplantae > Streptophyta > Magnoliopsida > Malpighiales > Hypericaceae > Hypericum > Hypericum androsaemum. The sequence continues at coordinate 16,556,298 of OZ023187.1, forward strand.
TTAAACTCTTAAACCTAATTTAAACATACTTATTTGTGTAGGTCAACCTCTACCTTGCTATAAAATCGAATTCTCCAACACATAGCTCTACGTAGCGAACTAGAATTTAAATTAGATATTGACATTTGTCAATAGCTTACAGAAGTGGATTGGAGGTTGACAATGACCACGAAGGCCACTGTCGTTTGCCAACGCCAAAGTAGTAGTCGATTCCAATCAACTAATCTTGGCTGATTCTTGACGTAAGCTACAGGATGCGGTGGCCAAGATTGGAGGTACTCCGATATAACCGGTGTTATTCTATTTATTTATAATATGGACCGAATTTGGTCCTGGAGACTAAATTTAGCACGGTGTTGGAGAATTTTTATTGAAGAACATGTGGGGACTATTTTGCAAAAATAAAAAAATACGGGGGCAAAATAAAAAAAGTCCACAATCATTGAATCATAACTGAGTAAATCATTGAATCATAACTGAGTAAACTATTGAATCGTAACTAGGTAACTAGGACGGTCCCGATTTATCCAGGACGGAAAAAAACGGACCATTGAATTATAACTAGGTAGACCATTGAATCATAACTAAATAAACTATTGAATCATAACTAAGTAAACCATTGAATCGTCCGGTACTGGTTGGATTTGGCCTTCCAGGACCAAATCCGCTCCCTTATTATAATATCCAAATTTGAATTCATGTATATTAGATTCAGACATATTCAGTTTTCTGGAATCTAAACACTATTAGGCCAGATTTTATGGGATTAGACTTAATTTGATCTTAGATAAACCATTAATTATTTTAGCTCACAGATAGGGAAATTCAAAAAAAATATGACAGATATTCTTTCGTAATTTTAGACGACAATGTTGAACGGTTAGTTTAATACACACACATTACATTAGATAGTATAAACTAATTGTTTCCATTTTTCTAAACACATAAACACACGCATTACAGTCTTTAACTAACAATTTAACAGTCGACTAAGCTTTTTACAAATTTCTGGGAGGCAATTGCTAATTCTTCTGACCACCACCGGAGCTATCCAATTATAATAGATTTGGGTTCAGTTAAGAAATTACAAGGATTTTAAAAACATATTTTGACTCGTCGGATCGTGCATTGAGAATTTTTTTGTTTGGGGTTTGGGTGTTAATCAACCCATCTTGCGAACCCCTAAAATCTGGACAAATTTGGCAATTCAATCTGATTTTTTAACTCCACATTGTCTGACCAAATTTTTTCCAAACCAAACAAATACAAAATAAAATAAAATAAAGTCATATTACTCGTTTGATTTTTCTAAATCAACAAAAAAAAGTGAACTACATATGAAATAAATTGGTAGACATTTTCAAAATGTAGATTTTGCAACCCATATTTTGACTATTTGGTCTATATATTATTCTATAATAATAAAAAATAAAAATATATATGATCTCATCGGCGATCTAATCGGTCAACCCAGAGGTCAGACTAAATTCTTTGGTCAACTCCCAGGTTTTTTTATAAAAAATTTTGAGAAATTTTTACGAAGGTAAAAGAAGCCAAAGTTAAACAAAAATCGCTAACATCCTGAAATCGTTGGACCCAAGTGTTCATAACTCTAAACCCGACGAACCCTTGAGTAATTTTACCCAAATATCTTTCCTGAAAAGGAAGTGCAGCAACCGAAACGATGGCGTTTCACTCTAGATTTATTAATAGTTTTTTCCCAGTGAATGGGAAGGGGAGAGAAAGGCAAACACTATATAGAAAATGGTGGTAAATGCTACACTTTCGAGCAACCAAACGTCGCCGTTTGTCCTGCTCCATGGCGGCTGTCCACGTCATCCTCCTTCCGGTACCATCCCAAGGTAATTAAGACACATTCCCAATTTGGGTTTTCGGTTTTTGGTGTATTTTTCGTAATCTTTAGCTAGGAAAACTGGTTCTGTTTGGTAAAGACTCGAACTTTGGAACCCAAATTGTGGGTTTTGTAGCTATCAGTTCAAGTGAGCTTTTGTATTTTGTAGCTACTGAAATTATTCTACACGATATATACAACTTGACACAATCTGTAACTATTCGATAACTAACTACCTGATAAGTGTATATAAATACAAGATAATCTAATAATAATTCAATAAAACTGGTTCTGTTTGGTAAAGACTCGAACTTTGGAACCCAAATTTTGGGGTTTTGTAGCTATCAGTTCAAGTGAGCTTTTGTATTTTGTAGCTAGTGATCATTGTGCATTGTGATTTGGAGGACTTATCGATGAGTAGTAGGTCGGATTGCGGTGAACTGTTCGAATAATGCATTGAGAAAATGTGATGATCATGTGCTTGTCTGATGTTGATTCTTGTTTAGGAGTGTGGCTAGAAGGATGTTGGTGAAGTGTGGATTCGAGAACGATGTATCGCGTAAGGTTGTGGCGAAGTCTGTACTATCCGGGTTTGCTGCCTCGTTGATGTTCTTGTCGCAGGCGAATCAGGTGACTGCTGCTGCACTTGATTAGATGCAGAGCTGGATTTAAGACAAGAGGGCATTTCGGACTTCACTTGATTAGATATGTCCTGTTTCAGTATTTATGGTCCACATCCTCATTTTGCTGATTTGATTGAATATCTGACTCGTCTCGAGTATTTTACCATTAGGGTTTGGCAGCAGACGTGCCTCGTCCCAATGGTATCTGCCTGCTTGCTAGTGCCATGGACAACAAAATAACTCTTCCGCTTGATGATTCGTCGTCGGAAAAAGATGGGAGGTTTATGATGATGAGAGGTATGACAGCAAAGAATTTTGATCCCGTCAGGTATGCTGGAAGGTGGTTTGAAGTAGCTTCACTTAAACGTGGATTCGCTGGACAAGGTCAAGAAGATTGCCATTGCACCCAGGTAAATTGCGAAGGATATGTACGTCAACGAGATCAAGAACTGCTCCTTTGTGTTCCTGCATAACGAGATGATATTCTCACATAATCCTAACAATTCTCTGAACTGGTATAAGTAGGAAGGAGTAAATTACACTTGCTTACTTGAAAGACTACAACTTGCAAGAAATACTTTACATTCTTACTTGTTTCGGAGGACGCTAGAACCTTAATTTAGTCTCAGACCGGTACATCTATTGGCAAAGATTGTCGACTGATACATGTTAGTTGCAGGGGGTGTATACATTTGACATGGAGGCACCGGCTATCCAGGTGGACACATTTTGTGTCCACGGAGGTCCTGATGGATATATAACTGGCATAAGGGGTAGGGTTCAATGCTTGTCCGAGGGAGAGTTGGAGAAAAATGCAACAGACCTGGAAAAGCAGGAGATGATAAAAGAGAAATGTTTTCTTCGATTCCCAACATTACCGTTTATCCCCAAGGAGCCTTATGACGTGATTGCCACAGACTATGACAACTTTTCTCTGGTCTCTGGAGCAAAAGATCGAAGCTTTGTTCAGGTAAGATGTTTTCCTATAAGTAGGTAAGAAATGTTGACATAGATTACCTAGGAGCAAAACGAAAAATCTTAAGGTTAAATATCTTCATGCTTTGGAAAGACCAGGAGAACATCGGTGCTTGTGTTTTGTTAGGTGCTGGTTGATGTTGTCATGTGTTAGCCATTGATGTTTGATTGGCGTACCAATCTTCTTTCTCCGGCTCGTGTTTTAACGGATTGTTGCAATGGATTCTTTGTGAATGTTGAATTTTCTGTGTCTCGTGTTTTTTCTATTCATGTCTTTCTGTGTTCGGGATGAGACATTCGTTAAAAAAGCTGACAACTGAAACGTTCTGTTGCATTTGTATCAGATATACTCGAGGACGCCCAACCCAGGACCCGGATTCATAGAGAAATACAAGAGTTACCTGGCGAATTTCGGATACGATCCAAGCACAATCAAAGACACCCCACAAGACTGTGAAGTGATGTCTAATAGTCAGCTAGAAGCAATGATGTCTGCTTCCGGGATGCAACAGGCCCTAATGAACCAATTTCCTGATCTAGGACTGAAGGCCTCAGTTCAATTTGATCCCTTTACTAGTGTCTTTGAGACCTTCAAAAAGCTTCTGCAACTATATTTTAAAAAGTGAGGACTTGTATAAGAGCTCACATTCATGTAATTAATTATATCCAATGAAATGTATAATACTTTTCAAGGCTAGTAATATTTTGTATGACTTCTGCACTGGTTGAGTTTTGACAGTCCATGGAAGCTTGGTCCTCTCCTTGAAAGTTTAGAAGACTGATAACTGGGGATTCTTAACATACAATTCTAGACCTATTCCGGAAATGGGTTGTTTTAGCTTAACTAGTGTTGAATTTGAGCCTTGGAAATACAATTGCAGTAGTGGTTATTTGCTACCCTTTTATGGCCTAGCTACACTCGAACTTGGATTAATCGACTCAGTAAGTATTCGAATATTGGGTAGTTTCAGGAAGAATACAAGTTCCGATCTTCATAGCCAGACAACAATTCTTAACCATAAGATTCATCTACCCAGGAAAATTTGAACTGCAGAACTTTTGGTCATCGCAATGGAGATACAAAAGTCAGCTGCACCAAAAACTTGCAATCACACTAACGAGCATGTTCATTGTACAAACTCGTAGCCAGAACCTTCAACAATCGGTTTTCGGATCGAATCCGTCATAGACACTGAATGAATTATATAGGCGCGACGAGAACGAAAGTTCTGCTAACCTCTTGTTACATAATTAAGCACTCGGTGTTTAAGCTAACAAATTACTTGTAAATGTTAAGTAGAACAATCCAAAATGGTTGGAATGCAATGGTGCATTTACGCCTTTTGAGCCGAGAACGACAGAATGAAGTCCTTGGTATCTTCACTGGCTCGATCAAGCGCTGTCCGCCCGTCAACATCCTTGACTGTGTATTTTGCTCCGGCTCTCAGTACCTCTTCAAGCTTAGGCTTATCGCCTTCCGAGGCCGCGAGCATTAACAAGATGTCTACTGGATGGATGTCTTGTTGCAGAAGAGCCTCCATCTTATCATAAGTCCCTTCAACGGCAAGCATCCCCATGTAATTGAAGTACTGCAATTTAAGATCACTTTCAGTCTATAGTACCGATAAATTCTCGAGTTCGAACATTATGAATGACAGACAGATAGACTATGGAACATGTACTTCAAAAGCTCTTACATCCTTTAACACCTCAAATTCAAACACCAACCAGAGCAAATATACTACTGAGCTAATAATGCTAGAGAAGATCACCTGCTCGACGTCATCTCGGTCGAAGTCATCCCTGGACTGGCTCCCATATATCCCAGCACCTTCAGCATCAACACCATTCTTGCCAAACTTGAACCAGCACGTCACTCTTCCACCATTTGAAGCTCCAAGTCTCAAGCTTTTGCCTTTTCTCTGGGTACCCAGAAACCTAGAACCCAGGTTTTGATGTAAAGACTGAGACTTTACTGGTTGGGGAGCCAACTGAAGTGGGAGTTTGCAAGATATTGTGGCCATCATTACCAGCTCACTGGGTGTTGGAGGGAGAACTATGAGAATTTATCAGTTGAAAGTTGTCCTATCCACTTGTGTTTAGTTTTGTTTTTGGTTGGAAAGTACGTTAAACCCAATTGTGGAAAGGAGGTGTGGGCTAAAATAATGTGGTAAATGGGCTTCATTGGGCTTTAGAGATGGAATCCAATGTGTCAAGTCGATTATTAACGGATCCTATTTAGAGATATTTTTTTAATTGTGTATTTTCTATTCGTAAGAATTAAATATAATGACCTCTTCACGTGATTTACTACTAGGAGCAACTATATTAATTTAGTACTTTTTATATTAAAAAGGCTTATTACTGTTTTGCGGAAATTATCCACCAGATCAACTAGATTCCACCAAAAAAAATTAATCCACTAGAAATTATCAATATTTGAGCCTAAAAATTCAATGACTAAAGTAAATTTTGAATATCAGGATATCAAGTCATAAAATAGGGATTTCGTCTAAAAATTCCGAAGTTATGTTTTTTTATATAATTTAGTATTCTGATACCTACTGTATCAACTAATCTAATACTAATCTATTGAACTAGAAATTTATTAGTTAAACAATAATAATTAATATTTTTTTGATGTATCTCCATTACAACTTGTAAGTTTTCATATGTATTAATTAAACAAGAATAACTAATATTTTTCTGACGTATCTCCATGGCAACTTGTATTGCCACAACCCTAAGGTCCCTCACTACAAAATTGAATATCCATTTATTAGATCGAGATGTCTGGTGGGAATTTCACGTATTAGTATTACCTGGTTGGGTCATTATATTTGGTATTTGATAGTGTCATAAATTTAATAATTATTAAAATGATTCTCAACCAATTGTGATTCATCAATATGGCTGTACCAACCTTCATATCTCGTAATAATGAAATTATTGGTTCCTTCTACGTATAGTTAGAGTTAGTTCACCAACTCTGATATCTTTTTTCTTGGTTCGAAATCCAAGCAAGTAGACACACGAATCCAGATCATTTTTGCTCAGTTCGAAGTTTTTTATCAAGAAGAAGAAGAAATTTGATTTTTGTTAAGTGTGAGGTTACCACTTGGTAGACTTGTGTATAAGCAGTAAATATTTACTATCCACCGTTTTAAAATTTTGAGTTAATCAAAATTTTAACTTGATATCAAACGGGTTGAGAATTCACTGCACCGCACCACCAAGCACTCAAATTGTTCACGTACCAAATCAATGAACTTGGACAGAAGATAATGACCCTTCTTCTACTAGAACTAACAGGAACCATATGAACCGAACAAGCAGCAAAATGTGGATCAAAATACTAAAAATCACGGCTCTGTAATAATTCTAACATCATGTGAAAGTGGTTGGAAAATGAAATTCCAGCGGTGAGAAAATTCAATGTTGTTAACTCTAAGCACATGAATGCAATGACCATGTCCCCCATCAGAAGTTAATTTAAAGAGAAGGAAAGCAAATGCTGTTGTCCTTTAAGATAAAGAACATGAGGTAAAGAATCCATGTGAAAGCAAACACCTTCTGTCTACCTCCTGCAATACTCGTTGCCTGACCCGAAAAGAGATGCAGAATTCCGGTGTGACGAATGCTGAAGTCCGCGGAGATGTGTCTGCAGAAACACCGGTTGAAGTGGGCACCAAGGGGACTGTCGGGTCCCTTGTAATGCGAGAGATCAAGTACTTCAGCCAGCTCGAAGCTAACAATTCCAAGCTCGTTTTCGGATCGGTTACAACAACTGCAAAAACCAAAAGGAAAGGAGGCAGCAGCAGGCTTCTACCGAGCTTGTGTTCGATGGTGGAAGTGTCTGAAAACAAGCAGCCATCAGGGAGTAGTAGTTCAGGTTTCCATTACAAGAACCTGAAATCCGACATTAAGAAGCTAAATGCTTAGACCATGCTCTCAGACAGCTTCGAGAAACCGAGCTTCTTGAGTTTAGTTGTTATAGGAGTACCCCATGGTCTATTCGGGTTACCACATTTTATGTCCACAATCTCAACAATGTTGGTTCCTCTCTTAGCAGGTTTCTCCCTACTAGGAGTTCTCTCCAATGTAGCACCTTGGGAGGCCAACATTGGGACTCTATGAGTATTCTTAGGGAAGCTTTTAACTTTTCGGGGTGCTTCAGGGCTTTTATAATTCCTGCTGCTGCTCGCTTCATCCAAAGATTTTCTGGCTTGCAACCTTCTAGGAGTAGTAGCACTGCAGGGAACCGAAACCGCGATGGTTCGGGGCTTGTCACGACATTGTACCAGTGTTGCAGGTGTAGTTTTAGTGTTTTCCAATTCCCTCGTCATCAGGGCGCTGATCGTTCCCGTAGTCCCTACCCTGATGGAACCTCCACCGCCCTTGATAGCTTCAAGTTTCTGAACCATTCTCGTATGATCTTTCAATAACAAGCTCGAACTCTTCAAGCAAGTAGAGTACCTCCCTCCTGCATCAGATGGGAAACTGAGTACTTTTTTGCTGAAATGCTGAGCTTAATTTGAACAGACAAATCTCTGCCCAATGCAGATCAATCGAGGCAAAATCACGAACATACGCGCGCTAGAACCCAATAGAAAAGGCAGAAAATGCATGCAAACTAAACAACAACATTAGCAGATACATTTTCCTAACAAATCTCATAATCTCTAGCAGAAAGATGAGGAGAACAAACTCCAACAGAGAGGTACATCCTATAAACCGAAAAGAAGGCGAAACGCCATCCGAGATAAACTCAAAACTACACTACTAGATGAGGAGGACAAACTCCAACAGAGAGGTACATTCTATACACCAACAAGACGGGCGAAACGCCATCCGAGATTAACACAAAACTACTGCACTTTGGAACTAATCAAGATGTTTCTTCCAAAGACAAATGCTCAATCAGATCCTATGAGTGCCCAACTTTGGTCATTAGACAATATCCCAGACATAAGAAGGCTCAATAGAACAGCAATTAGCACAAGAAACTTCCACCAAAACAACCTAGGACCCAGAAACCAAATAGAACCCAGAAACCTCAAATCTCAGAAAAATGGTAAACTTAGCAGATTCACAGAGCTCATCAATTCAGACAAAAACCAGCATTGACCCCAAAGAAATTAACTCAAGAAGTTCAAAGATCTCCAGAGATTAGAAGGTACCAATTGAAGACAGAAAGTGGCTAAAGGGAGAGAGTCCCAGTTTGGTTTGACCCTCCAGCAGCTGGAAGATACCACCTAGCAATAAAGAGACTTAACCTTGGGGAAGGAATCCTACAATTTGTTTTAACTTGGATTTTGTCAAAACAGGTTATATTAGTGAAGTTCTATCTTTTTTTTATTTATGAGCATATTAGACCCTATTAATCAAATTCGAGTCAAGTCAAACGATAACTTTGAAATAAAACAGTTTTTTCCAACAAAAAACTTAATAAATATAAGTAAAGGTTCGCCTTTGACAAGCAAGTTCACGTGTAATAAAAAAATGTCACCATCAAGGTGCAGAGAAATGTTGGATAATGGTATCTAATGTTTAATCTGTCTTTTCCTGTAATGAAATCTTACTTTTCACAAAGTTGTCTGCGTTGATACTTTTATGTTCCCATCATCTCAATTATACGGTTTTATTTAGATTCGTAAAATCTTAATATAAATTTTCTTTTGAGAAACTAAAAATTTATCTTTTTTTTGTAGAATTTTTTTTATCAACTTTGGCACAATTATCTGCGCTTTGAATTAAGAAGCAGGACCTTCTCAAAAAAATAATTAAGAAACATGAACTGTTATAATTAACCACAATCTGGTTTCATGATTGGAAACGCATATGAATTAAAATTAATAGATAATATTTATATTATTTAAAATCTTATTTAACCTGAAACTCGATTACTCAATCATCATTTACTTTAATGGCAATATAAGAGCCCATAGCAGCCTTTACAGATATAATCAGAATCTAATTTGCTGGTAGCTTATATGGGTGTCATAAGTTTCTCATTTTCTCCAGATGTTCACCCTCTTAAAATTGATTTCGTTATACTGGATTCTTTAATTTCAATACTAGTACCAGTTTGAATGTAAAAGTCACAATTTGAATGTAAAAATTATGACATTAATTTATACTTTTCAGACATTAACAATTTAAAATTATACTCTAGGATCATCTTCAAAATCCAAAAATATAATAGAATCGGACATTTAAGTTCTAGATCAACGCTCCTCCGGATTTTCGACAATACAAAAGCTACTGTGAAAATCAATTTAAGTAGTTCGGAGTAGTGAGAGAAATAATTTTAAAAAAACAAGTTAGTTTGAATCAAATAACTTAGTCGAGCCAAGTCTGACTTGCAGGTGAGACATTATTGGTGTCCAAACTGATTAATAGCAACTGCGTTGTCTGCTTTTGCAATTTAACAACCAATTTGTAGACTCCTCCCAGGCTCTTTTCTATGCGGATCGTGAGGTGGGACAGGACCATCCGTAGGCCTATTTGATTTTCCGAGCGAAAGAGTTACTTGATCGAGATTGGACGACACAGATACAACATACTTTCAGAGAAGAGAATCGGGTGGCAGATTCTCTCTCCAAGAATGCTTTGACTATAGACCATGCGTATATTATATGCCCCTTTCACCTTTTGTACTGATTGTTATGTAGATATTTAAAGGAGGTCAGCATTCTTCGATGCACTCGAACTGATGCTACACCACGTGATTAATAAAGATTAGTGGACACCTTCGCCCCTCGATTTCTACCCCAAAAAATAACCAATTTGGACTACCAGATTTGAACTTGTACTACACCACATGACTAATAAAGATTAGTGGACACCTTCGCCCCTCGATTTTTACCCAAAAAAATAACCAATTTGGACTACCAGATTTGAACTTATACCAATCAATTTAGTAGATATTCAATGATATCCACCATAAAAAGCTTAACAATAAACTTTTCATTCCGCCGATTACCATTTGAGATAGGTTTCAAAGGTAGTTTTAAGGGTCTCGACTAAATACATAATTTTAAATTGTACAAAGTTCGGGTTATGAAAAGCTCTCTGATCGGTTTAGGCTCAAATTGAGAAGCAAATGCCTTTTGTAATTACATCAATAACTAGTTTGCAATTACCCTCAAAGATGGAAAGCCATGAATGATCTCGGCGTGATCAATTAAAACGTATTTTGGGTTTAGAGGAATTAGTACGTTATTACTTGGGATAAATATTCTATTAGAACAAGATTTAACCATCTCGAAACTGAAGAATTGAAACCGAATGAGAAGATAAATGAGAAACTGAACTTAGACCAAATAGAAGAGGATCCTGGTTCAGAACTAGACGAAAACTTTTTGCTGGATCCTGCTTAATATTTTCTTTTGCATTTAAGATTTTCAGATAATTATTTAAATCCGAACAGATAACTTGCATAGAAAAATTATTCCGAAATACAAATAAAGCTAGTTTACAGAATTAAAATAACTTAACCCCGCGCTTTTGACCCTCCCACCAAACCCAGCCCTGAGCCACAACGCTCCAAGGCGTGGGAATTAATTCTCTAATACTTCGTTATATCACATTTTCAATTGTCTGTTTGTATCATCTATCTTTTCAATTATATTATATGATGTAATGACTAATTTCAGTAGAAAATAATATAGTTTGTAGTTGACAAAGCATTCGATTATTTTTTTAATAACTGGCTGTTTTCCTTTTAAGAAGTATTGTTCTGAATTTTCTTCATGTATAATTTTTTGAAAGGTATAATACATGCACATAAAAAGTTAAGACAACGTTTTCCACCCAAAAATTTTGAAACTACACTACATAATAAACATCTCCAACAAAAAAAATGAACAAAAAAACATCTTGACACATAAATATACTAACAGTTCAACCAAAATATGTGTTATTTTTTTGGTAGGATAATGGATTTGTAGCTTTATCCAATAAAATTCCTCCTGGAAGGTCCATAAATAATTCGATCATATTTTTTATCAATATGACTTTTTTTACGTACCAATTGAACTAATGCATTCCCTATCCTAATCATTCTATTTAAGATCATCCATCTCCCTACTAAAACAAAAAATCTTAAATCATCATCAAAATCACTAAACCGCTAATATCCCTCGTAAAAAAAATGAGCTTTTTTAGATTTTTTATTTATACCATGTAGTATATGTATAGTCGACAAAATTATCACAACAAATATTTAATACTGCTATATTTTCAAGAGTTCGAAATTGAGATCTTTTAACACTAAGTCAAGATCTCTTACTCGAAATCTATCCACAATTTTTTTAGGATTTCTCATGAATGTAATTGTTTTTCAAATTTATGCTAGACGCTCTTTTTCTTTGGTGTTGGCGATAATTTTTTTTACAAAGATTGCGACTATAACCCCATGCTCGCGATTACGTGGATTAGTCGGTCCCTTTCCCCGTGACTACCCGGTGGTAAGTTGGCAAGAAACTAGATTTTAGAATTTGTGTTTTTTTCTTGACTACTTATTTATCTAAAGTTGAAGTAGAGATTGGAAATTTTTTCCAAAATAGGAAAAAAAAAATTTAATAGGAAAAAACTTAATATATTCTTAAAATAGGCAAAAAATTAATTAAAAATTGAAAAAAAAGAAAACGACCCTACAGGGTCGACTCCCTTTGCTTTATAATTAAAAAATAATAATAATGGAGGCGACCTAAGTGTAGGTCGCCTCCCTGACAGTATGAGACTCTTTTTTTATTTTATAAATAGTATAAGTAAGTGTTAGCTTAGGTCGCCTCCCTGACAGTTAAAAAAAATTTCTAATTAATGAGACTCTTTTTTTATTTTATAAATGGTATAAGTGTTAGATTGTCCGAATGAGTTAAATTTTGATTTAATTTTGCTTAATTTATCGAGATCCACGCTTAGAGGTCAAAAAATTATGCGAAATCAAAAAAAAATTAACTCGTTCGAATACCCAAGTAACAAATTGTCCACTTAACACACTTAAAAAAATTAAAAAAAATTAAAAAGGAGAGTCGACCTAGTTACAGGTCGCCTCCTTAACCCACTTTTTTTTAGAATTTTTTTCTTTTAAAAGTTAATAAAAAAAGATGCGCATGAGTTAATTTTTGTAATTTTATAAGTGGTATAAGTTGGTGTTAGATTGTCCGAATGAGTTAAATTTTAATTTAATTTTGCTTAATTTATCGAGACCTATGCGTAGAGCTCAAAAAATTACGCAAAATAAAAAAAAATTAACCCATTCGAATACCCGAGCAATGAATTGTCCACTTAACACACTTGAAAAAACTAAAATAAAAATAAAAAGGAGAGGCGACCTAGTTGCAGGTCGCCTCCTTATTCCACTTTTTTTAAAATTTTTTCCTTTTAAAAGTTGCATAAGTTGATGATCGTTTATCCGAACGAGTTAATTTTTTTTATTTTGCATAATTTTTTGAGCTCTACGCATAGATCTCAAAAAAAAAGTAAAATCAAATGAAAATTTGACTCATTTGAACAACCTAACACTAATTTATACCACTTATAAAATTTTAAAAAAATAACTCATTTACCTCTTTTTTATCACAAAATTTTGAAGTTATTGCCACCTGACAAAGTGGTGGTGGAAGAAGCAGGTGACAACCATGGGTCGAATCCACTGTTTTTTTAATTTCGAATTAAAATTTTGCATATTTTAAAAATATATTAAAATTTTGTCTATTTAGGAAATATATCTATATTTTTTGCCTATTTTGAAAAAAAAAATTAGAGATTGTCCGTTGACTATCCCATTTATGGATTAGCTTATGAATCCATGATTTTTGTTTTTGTTTTCTGGTTCTTTAAACTCTTTTTTCACATAAAATTGATTTTCAAACAATTCATGTCACCTCCCTCCCTCCCTCGCTCTCAGATCTCCTTGCCACCAGCCATACCTCTAAAAAGTAACCCCAAAAAAAAAAAGCTACTCCTCTTACCTTGGCTCTGGCTCCAAACCGGACTTCCCAATCCAAATCACCTAAAGATCCCTCTCCCCCTTCTCCCACATTTCTCCTTCCCACCCAAATCACAAAATTCCAACCCCCAATTCTAACCCTCTTACAAAAAGCAATGGGAGACGAACTAGTTAGGCCAAAGCGAGACCCTATCTTGACTTCTTGGAGTAATGCAATGGACGCTGTTAAATTGGGTGATCTGGATACAGCTTATGCTGAAGTAGTCTCTACAGGGGATGAACAATTGCTCGTAAAGCTTATGAGCCGGTCCGGCCCCGTGATCGATCAGCTCATAAATGAGACAGCTTGTGATGTCTTGCATGCTATTGGGCAGTTCCTTCTCGAGCAAAGTTTGTTTGATATCTGCTTATCCTGGATTCAGCAGGTATGTCAAGCAGGAACTTTCAATTAATGCTGTCGATTTTAATTCGCTTGCACACTTTATGACATGTCTAAGCTAACATCCGGATAAATGACCTTATCGTCCGGTCCCAATCATATGATTGTTATTTCTGGAGCCTCACGGAATGGACTCCCAGTGCTCTTCAAGTTTATGTTTGCTACTCAGTACTTCAATATTCGGAAGTGAGAGTTGCAAAAAGCACTGGTACATATATATGTGGTAGCAAATTCAAGTCGTACTATGGTTCCAGAAATCAGAGTATGCCTTTGCTCTGACATCTTCGGTAAAGAAGAGAGTACCTCGGCCTCTTTGTAGAGACACGAGGATGCTCATCTTAGAAATCTCGTGGTATTGGTTAGAGCTTGTTAGTCGTAAGGAAAATGATTGTTCTTTGATCATTAAGGTATGACTCATAGCGGTCTTCACCTACTTTGGTTTAAGATTGCTGTTCTTACTAGAGGCACGAACTACATTCGTATAGGTTTCTTCTGTCTGTCAAACTAGAGCTCCGTCCCGTTACTCGGTTAACTCTGTTTTTCTCTGATCGTATCCTATTTTCCTTGACCTTTCTGTTTATGTCGGGGTGTGACGATGTCCGACTCTGTCCGAACTATTGTGTTTGCAGTTGGTAGAGATAGTACAGGAGAATGGAGCAGATGTCTTGGGCATCCCTATGGAACTCAAGAAGGAAATACTGCTGAATCTAGATGAAGCTGCGTCCACGATGGATCATCCCGAAGACTGGGAAGGCGCATCGCCCGACGAACTTCTGTTGCAGTTGGCTTCGGCTTGGGGAATTGAAATACAACACACAGACAAGTGATCACTCCCCAGAAAGAAAGACATGAACAACTTTTTCATACCACCTTTTGGTTTTCCTATCAATCTTTCCTTCCTAGGTCCAACTTAGCAAAATCTATACCAATTTTAGATGAGATTAGTTGTAAATGATATGCCACAATGATTTTGTTCAAAAAAAGCTATCTGGGTTGTGTGCATTGAGTTTGTTTTGACCTGTTTTGTTAAAGAAACAATTACATTAAGGTTTACATATATATATATATATATATATATCACAAATGTCACAAGTTTAGTTATATACAAGATTTCCTCCATTTCTTCGGCTTGGACGGGGAGAAACACAAGATACTATACAGTAGCTCAGCTGAGGTGATCCACATTATGATCAGAGATGGTTCCTTACGATGATGTAAAAGTTTCAGGAGCTGGATGCTCGAGATACCGATTGACGTACGAGATCCGAGAAGCTTAGGGAAGAAGAATAAGTTTCGAAAATCTTGTACCAGAAATATTCGGGAGAAGAGAGAAGAATAGAAGGGGAGAGGGATAACAAATTCTATTTTCAAATATTCATCATCATAATGTTTGTCTGCTTCATCTCCTGCATTTGTACTACTATGGCCCTTGGGCTTAGTTCGTAATAAAAGCAAAAGAAAGACCTAACATAGTTCTCGGGCCACTAACTTAGAAATAAAAGATAGTTGCTAGAGGTTAAGGCCCATTAAGCCAACCACGGACGACAGGCAACAGCCAAACGAAGGTAGGCGACAGCTCCCACCTCCACGCGAACGACAAGCGAGAGATTCCCTTCTTCAACATAAACGGCAGACGACAACCAAAATATTGCCACAACACCGAACACATAGCAACCGACCAAATTCAACCAACGATCACATAAGGTCCAATTTTCTTTTTCTTGAGCCGACGCTGAAGAATCATACTTAATTATAAATTAGGTGTGATAATCCGATTACACATATTATTACCAGAGTGGGTGTAATGATCAGCTAATAATAATTTGTGCTAGTAGCTATTTAGGTTTTATTTATAATGATCGAAATACAAATATTACTACTACAATTCAAGTGTATTGATCCATTGATAATAGTTTATTCTATTTTATTAGGTATTCGGTAATCATGTTAAAAATTGGCAGGCAATATTTATTAATATATAGTAATATTAACTCGAACCAGAAATAATTAATTTTGGTGGAAGTTTGAACAATAGAGCTAGTGAATTCACAGCCATTTTTTTTCCCGGCCCAACCATGCCAAGCCGAGCCGATATCTAGCAACTGCACATGTGGTGTGATCCTAATGGTCGTGATCAATAATTTAATTAATCAGATATTATTACTAAAAACCAAAAAAAGCAAACCCCACTTAATAAATGGAAAGGAAGATAGTGGGTCCCTAACAAAAACGAACAAAACGATTGCGTTTTGGGTGGAGACCACCACAATCATATGACCATATCACCTATTGACGGTGATTGATTTGTAGCTCAGTCTTTTATTTTATTCTTGTTGCAGAGAAAGTGGGTACAAGAACGTCAAGACTACCCGAGACGGATCCGGAGTGGTCGTCCTAAGGTCGGCCTAACGGAAAGGGTGAAAAAAGAGTGAACCTTAGACGTTCAATCTAAGGGAGAGGGAGAAAAAATAACTACGGGCTACGAGCTAAGCTAAGATAAAAAGTAAAGATAGTTGTTGTTTGATGTGTTGGTGATGTCTGTTCTCTCGCCCGAGCCCTCCTTATATAGAGTGTCTTGACCTAACCTCCGCGCCTTCACAATAAGAAATCCTAAACCGCCTCCAAGACCTTCGGCTCCAAGTCTCAATCCCGAGAGATCCGCTTCAAATTATTTGTTCCTAACATGACGGGATCCTCTCGGCTCAATACAAGCCGTCTTCCTTAAATGAGCTAATCCCATCCTCGGATAGGAAGCTTTCAAAATGTGACGACCAAGCGATCGCGGCCTAAAGAGAAACTTACCAAGTCTTGCCAAATATTGAGAATCTCCCACGACGGTCTTGACCTTCTCGAATCTCCCACGCCAAATCTTGACTCAAGTCCGTCATCGCCAAAGACGGACATCTCGTCAGGCCCAAAGTGAATCCCAAAATGGGCTCAAGCTAACGGCCTCCTCAACCAAAGTGGACCTATTTCCGGAATTACCTTCCCGCACGAAGGTCAAATGAGCTTCCCGCTCGGGTCCAAGTTAGCTTCTCACCTTCGGCTCCTCGCCTTAGGCTCCTTGCTCGTCTTCTCGCCATAGGCTTCCTGCCTTAAGTTTCTCGCTCGGCTTCCCGCCTTAGGCTTCTCGCTCGGCCTCTCGCCGTAGGCCTCTCACTCGGCCTCTCGCCACTCGACCTCTCGCTCGGCCTTTTGCCACTGGGCCTCTCGCTCGGCCTCTCACCGTCGGCCTCTCACTCGGCCTCTCGTCACTCGGCCTCTCGCTCGGCCTTTCACCAGACCACTCGGCCTCTCGCCACTCAACCTCTCGCTACTCGGTCTCTCACTCGGCCTCTTGCTCGACCTCTCGCCGTAGGCCTCTCGCCACTCGGCCTCTCGCCACTCGACCTCTTACCGTAGGCCTCTCACTCGGCTCCTCGCTCGTGCCTCCTACTGGCCTCTCGCCTATTTGAGTCTGACGAATTTCTCAATAGGACTCGGCCATATGGGCGAGAAGAGCCCTCGCTCTGTCTCACCTTTGTGGGCGAGAGGAGCCTCTCGCCCGGATCACCGACGTGAGCGTAAAGAGCCCTCGCTCGGTCTCGCCTTCATGGGCGAGAGGAGCCTCTCACCCGGATCACCAACATGAGCGAGAAGAGCCCTTGCTCGATCTCGCCTATGTGGGCGAGAGGGGCCTCTCGCCCGGGCTCCTCGTTCCGACGAGTCCGAGCCAATTCCTGTACATCCGGAGATAGACCGTCATCACTCTGAGACATTAATTTCGTGCTCCAACACACTTCACGGATCAAGGCACCTTCTCCGGATATATCGACTTCACGTACCGAAGTGCCCAACCCGGACATATCGACTTCATGTACCGAAGTGCCCAACCTGGACATATCAACTTCACAGACTGAAGTGTTCAACCCGGATATATCGACTTCACGGACTGAAGTGTCCAACCCAGACATATCGACCTCATGGGCCGAAGAGCTCGGCGTTCACCCAGACATCCAACTTCGAGGTCACAACCCGGACATCATTGATGACTTCGGAGATAGGACATCCACTCGGACTTCACGGATGGGGCGTCCACCTTCGAACTCAGAGCAAATATCTGCGTTAAACTATATTTTTGACCTCCTTCCAGGCAGGTGAGAAGCTGACTGAACCGAGGGCTTTGGTCTTGGAAGCCGTCTATCATCACCGGTTTTGACCATGTAAGATCATCTTCGGACTCGATGGAGGGAAGACCATCGACAACCTCTTTCCAACCCAAAATTGGAAGTGATTGCTTTGAGACAACACCACCCACCGATCACTTTCAGACCACATCGGTCACCGGTCAACCGGTCACCCGATCACTTTGCGACCACACCGGGTACCTCAAAATATATTGACAATGTCGAGATTATTTTTATACCTCAACAATGCCCCCCGCACGTTAATACTTCGGTACGGTCAGGCGAGAAGTATTGACGTGGTCCTTCATCTCTGACTCGGCACCCGCCAGCTAACTTAAAATGGAATGAAGATGAGCAGCTCAAAGAGGTCTAGGTTGCTGTCCTGATGACATACCCGGCCGAGTTGTAAGGTGATAAGGTGCAAACCTCTAATCACCTTGTCACCTCGCCTATTGCTTTATTCCCCAAAAGTAATGGGGAGTACTTGCCCCCCGGGTGTGGCACTAATCGGTCATTGGGTTGAAAGGAAATTTTGCCTGATCGAACTAGCACACTAGGCAAACCAGCCATCTACGTAGCTATAGACCACCCTTATTGGTATTGTGGTTCCGTCGTTGAAGGCCGCCTCTATGTAGCATATGGCCGGGATGAATGGACATGCATCAGCCATCATAATCTCCACATTTCCATCTGACTTCAACCGGATTGGACATTGGTGGATGGAAGATGGGATTACCGAACCGGAGCAGATCAAGTCTCGCCCTTTCCCGTTAAGGTTGGTCATGACCATGCCAATTGGACTGACATCCTCTTTTTCCTTACTGCGATCCCTGAGGAGCAACTGAAGAAAGGTGTTCGCCACACCCATGCCATCTATGGGTACTCTCTTGATCGGCTCCCCAAGCATGTGAACCGTAATGCAAAGAGGTTTTTTGCCTCTGCCTATTCTTTGGGTTGGCCTCACAATGGTGACGTCGCCATTGAAGGCTTCCACAATGGGAACGATATATGACATCTCTTCTATCTGTGGCTCAGGTGTATCTTCCTCACTCATGTCCCCCTTTAGAAGACTGGGTTGGTTGAGTTTTGGCCTAAAGATGGCCGGTAGGGTGAACGCCTTGTTGATCGACACCTTGTCTGAGAAGTCTCCAAACTTTACATAACCAATCTCAAGAGTGACTGAGACATCTTTTTCTTTCTGGTCGATCTCCTTTTCATCCTCTTGAGGGTGACCTTCTCTCATATGGACATCAGTTTGTACCTTGGGTACCCACTTGCGGATCAACTTCTTGTGTCGGTCAGCGGGGTGCCTTTGGTCGAACCTCCTTGATGTACTTCTTTGCCTTAGAAGCTTCGATCTCCCTGGCCTGGTCTTGAGTACAGTTTGGTAGGTGTCTAACTTGTAGATGAGCTAGGAGGGCATTTTGCTCCTCCAACTTGACCCTTTGCCCTGCAAGCTATCTTTCAAGGTCTTTGACGACTTGCTTCTGCTTCTGGAACTTCCTCTCAAGGCGACGCCTCTGAGTCTCAGTGAGGGCATCTTGTATTGGTGGCTCAAGAACAACCCTCTTATCTCCAAGTCGGTTGAAGGCATACATGTATGAGTCGGACTCGTCTTGAAGGTCCACATTGATACGAGGATGACTGATCTTCCACGCTTCATCGATTATCTTTGGACAAAACTTTTGAGTTGTTGGGATACCGCTATCGGGCGGCCATCTTTGCCCCCCGAGTCTTGTCTCTCGGGTCTCAAGTTTGGCCTTCCCTTGCCTAGGATTATCGACTCCCTTCAGATGAAAGGACTTTTGAGCCTTTAGGATGTCGCCATTGGGTGGCCGTCCTTGCCCCCAGAGTGTTGCTCCTCGGGTCTTAAGGTCAACCTTCCCTCTCTTGGGACCATTGGCTCCCCTCATACTAAAGGAGTTTCGAGCCTTTGGGATACCGTTATCAGGTGGCCTTCCGTGCCCCCCGAGTCTTATCCACCGGGTCTTGGTGTCGGCCTTTATTTTCTTTAGGCTATCAGCTCCCCTGGGATACAAAGACTTCTGAGCTTTTGGGACGCCGTTATCAGGCGGTCGTCCTTGCCTACCGAGTCTTGTCCGCCGAGTCTTAGGGTCAGCCATTGCCTTTTTAGAGTCCAGCCGTCCCTGCTTCCCGAGTTTTTCCCTCCGGATCTTAGGGTTGGCGTTTGTCGGCTTTGGCATCGCTCCTTTTTTACTTCGTTGGATGCCAACCATAGCAACGGAAGTACTCGCGGGGGGGTTGATTGCTGGTTGCCCCCCGAGACATTGATGTGAAGCCAAACCCTCAAATTGAGAGAGTTGAGGTTGTCCTTCTGTCCCTTGTTGTTGGGTAGATCCGAACACCAGTTGACGGTTAATGTCATCCTTATCGAGCTCTCCTTGTCGATTGACGTCGTCCTCATCGAGCTCATCATCCTCATCGAGCGCATCATTCTCATCGAGCTTTTCTCGATTGACGTCATCCTCATCGAGCTCAACATCCTCATTGAGCTCTTCATATTGGTTGATGTCATCGTCATCGAGCTCGATGGTCGGAACATAAGTAACATCATGAAACATTGGGTAGTCGATGGCCGTCACAGGAACCTCTTGGATCTCCTCACTCGTAAAAGATTCTTGCAGGATTGGGTCATTAGCAGCCTCAACCGATGGGTGTCGGCTGAGTAAATTTGTGAAGTCCGAAGTCTCGGCATCACGATAAGGTAAAGACCATACCGGTTTCCTCGAAGTAGGCTGAATAAAGGATGATGGCCTTATGTGTGCCTCACCGAGACCGGGACTGGGGGATGTTTGCTGAGGTACTTCGTCCATGGTGTCCCAAACTCCTTGGGGTTGATTGGAAAGTCTATGATAGGACTCATCACCTCGTATCTGAATTTCGTCGCTACATCTCATCTCCTCCTTGTTATCACGTTGAATCTTATCGAGTCGAGCGTTGATATCATCGAGCATTCTAGCTATGGCGGTGAGCTTCTCCTTAAAGGAAGCCGTGTTGGTGGTATTCCTCCTGATACCCGTCTGGATAGTAGGGAGAGCCGACTCTTTGATGTGAGCCGAGTTGGATGAGTTCCTCCCAACAGGTGGCTGAGAAGATATGGGTAGTGCCGCCTCCTTGTCGGAAACTACGTCGGATGAACTCCTCCCAACGAGTTGCTGGGAAGAGGGTGCCGCCTCTTTGGGGTTGGAATTGGCTTGAGCAGCATGGTTCTTGGTCATCTTGATCGAACGAAGCTAGACCGCCTTCTCAGACGCCCTCCTTAGTCCCACCGAGCGTGCCAAAAATATGTTGCAGAGAAAGTGGGTACAAGAACGTCAAGACTACCCGAGATGGATTTGGAGTGGTCGTCCCAAGGTCGGCCTAACGAAAAGGGTGAAAAAAGAGTGAACCTTAGACGTTCAATCTAAGGGAGAGGGAGAAAAAAGAACTACGAGCTAAGCTAAGATAAAAAGTAAAGATAGTTGTTGTTTGATGTGTTGGTGATGTCCGTTCTCTCGCCCGAGCCCTCCTTATATAGAGTGTCTTGACCTAACCTCTGCGCCTTCACAATAGGAAATCCTAAACCGCCTCCAAGACCTTCGGCTCTAAGTCTCAATCCCGAGAGATCCGCTTCAAATTATTTGTTCCTAACATGACGGGATCCTCTCGGCTCAATACAAGCCGTCTTCCTTAAATGAGCAAATCCCATCCTCGGATAGGAAGCTTTCAAAATGTGACGACCAAGCGATCGCGGCCTAAAGAGGAACTTACCAAGTCTTGCCAAATATTGAGAATCTCGGCTCAAGTTAGGAAAATATAGATCGTCTTGACCTTCTCGAATCTCCCACGCCAAATCTTGACTCAAGTCCATCATCGCCCAAGACGGACATCTCGTCAGGCCCAAAGTGAATCCCAAAATGGGCTCAAGCTAACGGCCTCCTCAACCAAAATGGACCTATTTCTGGAATTGCCTTCCCGCCTACGAAGGTCAAATGAGCTTCCCGCTTGGGTCCAAGTTGGCTTCTCATCTTCGGCTCCTCGCCTTAGGCTCCTCGCTCGTCTTCTCGTCTTAGGCTTCCCGCCTTAAGTTTCTCGCTCGGCTTCCCGCCTTAGGCTTCTCGCTCGGTCTCTCCCCGTATGCCTCTCACTCGGCCTCTCGCTCGGCCTTTTGCCACTTGGCCTCTCGCCGTCGGCCTCTCACTCGGCCTCTCGCCACTCGGCCTCTCGCTCGGCCTTTCACCACTCGGCCTCTCGCTGTAGGCCTCTCGCTCGACCTCTCGCCACTCGGCCTCTCACCACTCGACCTCTCGCCACTCGGTCTCTCACTCGGCCTCTTGCTCGACCTCTCGCCGTAGGCCTCTCGCCACTCGGCCTCTCGCCACTCGGCCTCTTGCCGTAGGCCTCTCACTCGGCTCCTCGCTCGTGCCTCCTACCGGCCTCTCGCCTATTTGAGTTGGACGAATTTCTCGATAGGACTCGGCCATGTGGGCGAGAAGAGCCCTCGCTCGGTCTCACCTTCGTGGGCGAGAGGAGCCTCTCGCCCGGATCACCAACGTGAGCGAGAAGAGCCCTCGCTCGGTCTCGCCTTCGTGGGCGAGAGGAGCCTCTCGCCCGGATCACCAACGTGAGCGAGAAGAGCCCTTGCTCGGTCTCGCCTATGTGGGCGAGAGGGGCCTCTCGCCCGGGCTCCTCGTTCCGACGAGTCCGAGCTAATTCCCGTACATCCGGAGATAGACCGTCATCACTCCGAGACATTAATTTCGTGCTCCAACACACTTCACGAATCAAGGCACCTTCCCCGGATATATCGACTTCACGTACCGAAGTGCCCAACCCGGACATATCGACTTCATGTACCGAAGTGCCCCAACCCGGACATATCGACTTCACGGACTGAAGTGTCCAACCCGGACATATCGACTTCACGGACTGAAGTGTCCAACCCAGACATATCGACCTCACGGGCCGAAGAGCTCGGCGTTCACCCAGACATCCAACTTCGAGGTCACAACCCGGACATCATTGATGACTTCGGAGATAGGACATCCACTCGGACTTCAAGGATGGGGCGTCCACTCAGACTTCAAAGATGGGACGCCCACTCGGACTTCACAGATGGGGCGTCCACCTTCGAACTCAGAGCAAATATCCGCGTTAAACTATATTTTTTTACCTCCTTTCAGGCAGGTGAGAAGCTGACCGAACCGAGAGCTTTGGTCTTGGAAGTCGTCTATCATCACCGGTTTTGACCAAATAAGATCATCTTCGGACTCGATGGAGGGAAGACCATCGACAACCTCTTTCCAACTCAAAATCGGAAGTGATTGCTTTGAGACAACACCACCCACCGATCACTTTCAGATCACATCGGTCACCGGTCACCCGATCACTTTGCGACCACACCGGATACCTCAAAATATATCGACAATGTCGAGATTATTTTTATACCTCAACAATTCTATTAAATTTGAAATCTCTAATTAAATTATGATATATATCAGTTATATAAGTACCGAGTCTTATGTGATGTGGGACAAAATTGGCGAATACATTTGATAAATAGGGCAATTTTACGAAGATCTTAGAGAGCGGTAGAATAAGATAAATTTAACAAGACTAGAGTAAAATAATATTAAAGTTTGATAAATTTAATGTAGCATATTAAGCTTTTTTTCCCGCATGTATTTTCTAAGAGTACATCGATCTACTGTAAGAAGTCATACCCAACTTTTTTTTGAGATTTAAATTATTTCTACAATTTCAGATCTTAGACGGTCATAGAATTTAATCCTCTCACTTCATATTTAAAGACTGACACTGTATCTATCAAACCATCCATATATGAGTTGGTAGTCATACCCAACTTTGGGTAAAGATAAGATGTCGTACTTTGTGATAGATCCGTTGTAGTATGGTTCCACTTAATTTCCTTAAACGGAAATAATCTTATATTTTGATGTGACAATGGAATTAGTGCTTTGATTACTATCCATATTGAGAAAATGGACAGCTGGGACACGACAAGACAACCAAATTTATTATAGAGTCGTTTCTATGTTGTTATTATAGATGACCCAAGGTTTATTTTTAATGAAATTTCTGAAGAAAAAATGCGAGATTTGGAAAGAGAGAGAGAATAAGAAAAATAATTAGTAGATGGTCGCAAATTGAGTAGATGATACTAGGTAAGTGTAGCTAATAGTAATAGATTTGAATATCATTAGTAACAGTTTAAATTTTAAGAAACTGCACGATCAAGAGAACTGTTTTTTAATTAGCGTATGACCGTAATCGACCCTTGGACATAAACCAACATTGGAAGTTGAGTGAATTTCCGGTCTACTCTTGGACATGGGGAAAGAAAAATTCACACGCAAACGAATTTACTAGATTAGGTTGTCACCCAACAACGACGTTACGAGAAAAACAAAGAGATGCAAATTGAATTACGGACCACATGCTGTGTTGTATTGGGTTACGAACGATCCTTCTTAAAATTACACGACGGCATTTTTAAGATCCCCATTTTTTTCTTGACTCGTTGTATTTTTTTGGGTAAAATCTCTAGTATTTAAAATAGATCTTATTTAATGAATAATTTTCAACTATATTATTTACATTCGCAAATTTGATTTCAAAATATTGTATCAGTGAGTTCGCGGTTGCATTAGATACGCTCTTTTCGTGTTAGACTCCGAATTGAAAGAAATAGAATTGTCGTAGGGAGGAAGTAGGGAGGGAAGAGAAGAATTTAGAGGGAGATATATGAGAATAATGATAATTTTTGGATGATCAATTCAATAGGGTAGTCGTACATTTACTTGCCACTAATTATTGGAAACGTGGCATCCTAATTAGGCACGTGACAACTGAATGAAAGAAATCTTTCATCTTACGTTGTTAATTATTAATTTATTGCGAAAAAGATGGTTTAATTAACACCAATTATTTATGGCAAAAACGGTGCAAGGAACATGGAGCTATTTTTTATATTACCCCATACTATAACATCTATTAAATCGATTAATCAATTTGGAGTCCAAAGTACTTTGATAGATTTTCCTCATCACATACAACAGCATTTCTATAAAAGATGCTTTCTTTTATGTATACTAGTAAATTCGCACGCGCGATGCGAGTGCTGTTTTGTTTCAAAACTCGCAAAATATATTATTTATTGATTTTATTTTTTTGTTGTACATGAATAAGATGCTCTCTTACATATTTAATTACACTATTTTCTTTTTTGATTTACCTAAGACGTCATAAGAACTTCTTTATACGTGTTGTTTTTTGTAAACGTTTCAACTTTATCAGCAACATCACCTATTTTGACTAATACCTTAGTGTTCTTGCTTGAAACACCTCTTGAAAGGATAGTGTACAACTGCCCATTACTAAAAACATGATCAGACAGATAAATACTGGTGTTTCGATTAGTTGTCCTTGTGCTTTGTTGATTGTGAATGCAAAACACATACGTACCGAAAACTACTTGCGTATCATCTTATACGACATCTCAAGATTCTCTGGTGAGTTCAATGGCATCCTATGGATGAATACTCTGTTACCCGCAGAATTTCCACTGAGGATCACTATATCGATTTAAATAGGCAAAAAAGGAAAAAATATATATGCGATAGCTGGAGCTCACTTCCCATCTCCTTCTCTGTCTCCCTTGTGGGCCCCATCATCGTCTCTATACTCAAGGCCCACGTCCACGACTACGCCGACAACGTCCTCGTCATTTATCGGCCAATCTGCTCCACAGTCAAGCAACACCAGCGTTTCGGGCGTGGACTTCAGCCTGCCGCTCATCCCCATGGTTCTTGTTGTGGCAGCGGTCTTCTTACTGGTCACCTACTCCCTCCTCCTCTCTCGCCACCTCATCCTCCTCATCCGTCGGTTCTGTCGATGGTGTCGTCAGGTGCTTTCCTACTCCATTACTTTCTCCAACTTGTACTCGCCTCCCCTCCCGTTCGACTATTCCTCCATCGACGGGGCCGCTCCCTTCCACTTGTACTCCCCCTACGGGCTCGATGACTTTGTCATCAAGACGATCCCTCTCTCCCTCTAAAATCTGTCGTCGAACGACGTCGTCCTGTGAGACTATGCCGCGTGCTTGCTGTAGTTCAAAACGAATGACTACGTGAGGACTCTCTTGGCCTGCTCCTACCTCACTACTTGTGTTTTTTTCCCTTTCTCCCGTTCCCCCCTCTTTTTATTTCTCGATCTTTCTGCCTTCTTTCTATAGCCCAAATCTCCTCCTTCCCTTTCCCATCTTTCATTTTCGTTGCAGAGTTGGGTTTCAATTTCCAAAACCCAAGGCAACTCACCTACCTCTTATTGCGATCCTCCTCGTCCTCCTTCTTTCGATTTATTTTCTTTTTTATTAGTATTTTTTTTTCCTGGAATTGAGAGGATGAGTATGGGCGAGCTCCTTGGGATCGAGTCTCTCGAGCTCAAATTCCCATGTAACGTTTTACTCCCTTTTCCATTCCGTCTCTTTAGTTTTCTCCCCCTTCTGAGTTTTCCTTGTTTTTAATTGTTTATTACTAATCGGTGTCTCTTTTCTTATAATTATTTTTAATATTTTTAAAATCGAGCCGAAGAGTGACCCATCAATTTTGTATTTTTCGGTGTGATCGGTCGAGTTAACAGTTGGACCAATAATTTTTAATCAGTTGTACAATTATTTTAGTATCCCAAATAATTAAAAGATGACTAACTATTTAACCCTCCCGGTCAAAATATCTAACCCCGCTACCAAAATACAATATCTAACCCCACTCCGAATTTTTCTATAAAAAAACCCATTCCGAAACAAACCTTATCTTGAAATTCCAACTCTCACGTTCCTTTGGTTAAACAATAGAATAGAGTAGTTTTTTTTTTCTCTTTTCATCTTCTTCCTGATCTTTTCTGTTCTTCTAAATTTTTTCTTAGTTCCTTAAAAATTGGATAAACAATAGAATCATTTGTAACATCACATACTACATCCCTCGACCTACATGATTCTTCTTTTTCAATTAAGAAAAACTTGAGAGGAGGGATGGAGCGGTAACATTCAGATCCATTGGTGAGCGCCGCACTCACCGTCGCCAAGACTTTCCCGACGCCGTTGTTGTTAGAGAATAGCAAAGCCCAAGGTCGACGATGCCCAGTCCTAGCAAAAGCTTCTCGACGACAAAGAAGCTTCTCAACGATGCAGATTCCTTGCAAATTATTGAGTGGGTATAGTCGATGGAACGTGGATTATTGATTTCGATTTCCTTCGGCGGCTAGATTTGGTTGGTTTGGTGGATTCCACGATTTTTTTTGAAATTGGAATTGGTGGAGTGGCGAGGTGCGTGTAGTTGGTTCGATCGGTAGTTTTCCAGTTATGTCATTTCCACCCTGCCACACCAAAAAAGGAGGTTTACATTATTATTATTATAGTAAGATAATTAAATATAATCCAAGGACGATTTATTAGCTCAAGACATGGCACGGGATTTATCTGCAGATTGAAGCTGTGTGTGGCTGGCTCTGGCTTGTGTGGGATTAGAGTCCTTTCCTTATGTTAGTATCATCAGTTTATGTTCAATTTCAGCTTTTCATTTCTGTTTCTTGTTTAGTAATCCATTGTTCAAACATATTGTTGAACAAGACCATGTTTCCGTTTGTTTCTTTTTTTATATTAAAAAAATTTATGCCTAGTTTATCCTTCCTTCTCTTCTTGTTCTCCATTAATTAATTAAATTTCAAATCCAATTTCGTACCTCACACTTTACCACACCACTTTAAACTAGGCTTCGTGGTAAAAAGAAACTTTGCTTGAACCATTACAGTTTGGGAAATTGAATTCCATTTTTTAGGTCGGGATGGTATACTTGTTGCCATTTTTTATATGAAATGGAATTCCATTTTTTTTTTCTGTACAGTCACATTGAGAAAGAGATGATCAGTCACTTACAAAAATGCCTAAAAAAGAAGAGCCCAATTCACTATCTCCTACCTTAATACAAGCATATCTATAATGTGGAAATGTAACCTACAAATGTACTGCTGAGCATGGTTCGTTACGATGATGGTGACAATGGTGAGAATATTCCGACGGCACAACCTCGGATTTCCGACGAAATCGATTTCTCTCCGGCAAAAGAGGAGAACTCTCGACTACTTTGCAGAATACCAGTTCTGCGCGCACTTGGCATCGACCGATAAATCTACTCGAAGAATGTTTCTGCCGGAAAAAGGTTTGGACATACAATCGACCACTATGGCCTTGGCAACTTCAGCTGACTCACTTGGTCCTTCCAAGATGACTTCATCATGAACCTGTAAAACACAGAGTAGCCACAACTCAATTCCCAAAGGCGAGCTACGAGTAGATCTTTATACGCAATCTTCGCGTTGGACCAAAAACAAAACTCGTGCAATCGGAAATATAGACGAAGAGCACAATCGAGTAGAACGTCCATCTATGTATGATACCTGTAAAAGCAACCTCCAGCCGAGCTCCTTAAGACGAATATTCTTTGATATTTCTAACATAGCACACATGGCCACATCCGCCGCGCTACCCTGTAGCAGAGAGCTTGTTTAGATGACAGGTTAAAAGAAGGGGAATAGGTGCTTTGGAGATAATGACAGAACCTGAATAGGGGTATTTATTGCGGCTCGTTCAATGTGATTTCTCTGGGCACGGCTAGCATCTCTCATCAACGGGAAGTTGCGCGCACGTCCTAACAATGTGTGGACACATCCGTGCATCCTTGCTTCTCTTTTCCGAGCTTCCTGCCATTTAAGCACTTCTTGTCTATCGCTATACCAGCGGTCAACCGTTTCCTTCGCTTCCTCAACAGAAACCTGAAAATAAGAAGCGGCAGCATGCATGCTTGAGGGCTAATGGAATTGATGTGAGACAGGAACCTGTAGTTGTTGCAATAAACTACCTTCCAGTCTCGGGCAAGCCCGTGCGGAGTTTTTCCATATGCGATGGAAAAGTTGAGCATTTTAGCTTTTCTTCTTTCAGAACCAAAAGCATCCTGAAAAACATAGTGCCACCCATTAAATTTAAGGAGCTCAGATTCGCAATTTGTGGATCACGGCTAAATGACCAGCAACTGTGATGCAAGTAATAATTCACCTTCAGTAATGGAACAGGTGGTTTTTCTTCACCAGGTTGAGGATACCACTCAAGAACCACTTGCTTATTTTCAACGGCATCGCGGATATGTGGATACATGTTCAAGGCTGTCCTCGAATGGAAGTCTCCACCAGCTTCGAAGGCTTCCAACATGCTTCCACAGTTAGCTACATGTGCAAGAATCCTAAGTTCCAGCTGCAGCATGAACAAACCATATCAATCAACCCACGGATATGAGTTAATCCTGTAACTAACAAAAATACCAACCTGACCATAATCAGCAACAACAAGGGAGTTCCCAGGAGCGGCAACAAAGGCTTGGCGGATCTTGTACCGGTCTTTCTCCAAAGCTGGTTGATTCTGGCGGGAAAAAATGTTAGAATAGAGTAAACTCAGTTGCATCAGGGAAGCACCTTTTATTTCTTTTCCGTGAAAAGGGAGAGAACCACAGGTAAGATGATTATATTTCACTTTATTTTCAAGAGAAGATAACCATTTGATAATATACACACGAAGACACCCTGAGATGGGTCACAAACATGCATCTCCAGAAATGATATTCATGCTTTTGCTACTTGAAATCCAATTTTCTCTTCAGCACAAGCTCTTGCCAGGACTTAACACCGCAGAGCAACATTAGAAGTACCTGCAAATTCGGTCTCCTCGCTGACAAACGCCCAGTTTCTGTGTTGATGTTTAAAGAACAATGAATACGACCACTTTTACCAGAAATGTTATTTCCCTGCAGGCAAATGCAACAACATTCAGCAGATGTTGTCTAAACCAGAAAAGAGCATCACAGTTGAGCTTAATATATAGAAGTTTCTCTCAATAAAGAAGACACCCTTTGAGTATACAGAAAGAAGCTCGCACATGCTCATTCCTGATTCCTTCGCCTCTCGCGCCAATTATAAAGAATTGGCCAAGTTAGAAGCTAAAATAACTGCATCTGTAATTCAAGGTACTTGAGTTACAAGACTGATACTGCTGATTTTTTAATAAAAAAACTGGCTTTAGGCCACTGAGACTCTACTCTCCATAGCATTTCGTCGGCCATACTACAGCCAAAGATGGGATTGTCAACTCCAATAGATCAAAATTGTCTGGCCGATAGCCTACCAAAATACACATTGTCCTTCATGCATTAAGGGCAATTTCAGCAAAAGAAAAATTACTATTTTGAACATCATGAGCAACCCATAGGAGTGCAGCACCACGTTTGACACTGTTGACATCTAAGAGACAAAGTGCACAAGAGAAAATCACCTGTAGGGGAAGGATAAAGTTCGATATTAAAGAGTCAATCGAGCAAACTTCACATAGAGAGGCAATAGCATGGCAAGCTTCAATGCCTTCTTCCCTACTTGGAAATGCTTCCAGCGCTGGTCCGTAAGCAGATGTATCAACATCCTCAAGGAAAGACAACTTCCTTGATTCCAACTCGTCTTCTGGAACTTCAGAATCAGAATCATCATTCACAATGTAATATTCCGTAGAAACCTTCCCAGCCAAAGCCTTAAGAGCATCTCCACTGGCAGAGGGCCAACCACTTGCCGTAAAAATCTCGGCGGTCAACTCAGCACCAATTTGATGCAACTCAATATTACGAAATTTCGTAGGCTTCTTTTTTCCTTCTTCGATTACATTATCAATATTAGGGATTTTGAATTTTTTTTTGTAAGGAAGAGAGATAGTTGGGTCCTTCCTGAAATGGTGAATAGAAAAGGATTATGTCACACACGCATGCTACTAGATTAGGATAGTGACGAGTGTGCACATGACATGGCTAACGTGTTTATGTTACAAATATTGAGGAAATTTTGCAGTATCTTGAGCTATAACCTTTACCTGTTTGAAATACCACCGAAAAATAATTGGCGCAGCTGTGTATCACTTCCGACGTTCATATACTTGGCATCAGCACAGTATTTAGATGCCCAATCGCGGAATCTCTTAACAGCTACCTCCTGCTCTGCTCTTGCTATCTTCTCAATTGCAGCCAGATATGCACGATCAACCAACATGCCTTCTGTTTCCATCTGAACTAGAATCTTTCCAAATGGTTTCCAGTATTGATGATAAAAATCAAGCATAGATTTTCCAGGTACCTCTTTCCCATCAAACTTCCAGACCTTTTCAGACAGCTTTTTTGCCAAGCTCTCATGAAGCTCTAAGGTTTTTATTGCATCTAAAGAAGAATAACAGATCCAAGGTACTCGCTCCTTCCTTTGCAGCTCTTCCACAGGAGCAATGATGACGATTTTTCCTTCTGATCCATCTTTTTTCAACTTTCTTTGGCCAAAGATGGTTTTCATCGATAGCTTACCAATTAATTCCTTAAAGCGTGATCGAGCCCCATTCATCACTTGATGGTTTCCAGTAAGAGCTTCAAGAGAGTACCCACCATTAATCCGTCTTGATGAATCCCATAAGCGTGCCATGTGTATGGTGTCAGCATGAAAACCACGAACACGGATCCCATAGTTCTCAATGACATGCTTGTCAAAGCTGTAATTGTGCCAAACCTACAAAGAATGAGGCAGTTTGATCCATTTCAGATGTTATTGGTGGTGGAAACTACAAACTCTACTTTGTGAGAATATGAAAAGCCAAAAAATCCAAGCCTTTGACTTAGCTCCTGAAATTATTCCTTGAATAGAAAAAAATGTTTCACCCAAAAACATAATATCTCCTTTAGAAAAAATAAAACACCTAGTCCTCATAGGAGAAGGGTAAAGAAGAATCTACAATCTGAAAGTTAACCCTAATAAGTTTCAGAACAACGTGATTTATAGTTTCTGGGTTAGAGTTAACCACAATATCAAAGAAGCAACAGATATAGGCAACACACACAACGGGCCGACATACAGAGAAGAATTTAAAATCCTTATTGATTGGTTAGGACTATATCATAATCTCTTAAGAGAGCAGAGTAAAGAAACTGACCTTTCGGATGGAGTTATCTTCAAAAAAAGGTTGAAAAGCCAGTAAGAGATCCTTCCCACCACCATCAAGAACATCCACCCATATACAGGATTTACCATTTCTGAAATCTGCCATTGGTCCGGAATAAATACTGAAACATATAATCTCCCCATGATTAATAGGTGTCTCTTGCTTCACATCAATGTTTGCAACCTGTCAATGTACTATCATAAGGGAATCGGCAGTCCAGAACCTCATCAAACAAACATGATGCATATATCGTATGATGTAAAATGGAGGCCAATCATGATGTTCCAGTCCTATTTTAGAAGCTTTGATACTTTCATTTCCAGTCATTCAACATGAATGAAAGGTGAAATACACAACATAGCATCCCAGGAGCACCTCTGCATCACAGGAGCTATCCCGAAATATAAAGAGAGCATAGCATTCAGTGCACCATTTTACATGAGAAAAAAGAGAAACAGCATTAACTTATCTAAGTTGACGAGCCCTGCGCCAAACTCTAAGAAATGATATGCACAACACATTATGCGCATCTTAATACAACTGTTCTCTAGCATAAGATTTTCATATCCTAAAATCATCAGTGAAAGAAATTAATATGTACCTCAGTATCACATGCGTGAACGCGATCTCCGTACTGATTTATCAGCTTACTGACAACCTGATTTGCCATGGAGATATTATCAACCACAAGAACACTATCATAGACACTGGTAAGTTGTTTCTTATGCAGCTTCTTATCAGGAAATGCCTCGCATAAGTTTGATAGAGTCTCTGTAACCCTAGCTGCAGTTGCTTTGTTTGTCCCATTCAAACCATTAGGAGAAGCACCTCGACCAAAATCTTCACCAGAAAGTTCGTCCTGATCTGATGTCTCTGTCATCACTAGATGATTGCTTAATACAATATCATCTGTAGTATAACCAGATACTAGACCATTTGGCAACTTATGTTCACTTGACCAGCCATTCACCTTATTTATAGATAGGTTGCCAGTATCTACAGATTGCTTAGCTCTTCCATGATTCTTGGCATTGGCATAAGTTCCACTATAACCTCTAGTAGATGATAAACCATTTGGCCTCTTATTTGCACTTGCATGACCATTCACCTTGTCAATGGCTACGTTGTCAGTTCGTATCTCAGTAGATTGCACAGCTCTGTCACTATTTTGAGAATTAACCAAAAAGCCGAGACTGTTTCTGACAGAAAGCAAACCATTCCGCATCTCACTTTTACTTTCCCAACTATTCACGGTAGCTAGGTTGTTAGCGTCTACGTGTCTTCGTTTCTCAGCACCTTTGGAATGATTCTCAACATCAACCACAAAGCCTCCATCACGTGTAAGAGGTTGATGTGCTTGACACTTGAACTTATCCGCTGGCAAAGCGGTTTCTGTCTGGATAATGTCTTGTACATGCCCATTTCTGAGAGCCTTGTATCTCTGCCTAGATTCCCGCAAATCTAATGTCTCTTGACTCCATAATCTGGGTGTACTAGAAGTATTATCAAGAAGAGAAGGGTAAGCAGTGTAATTCCTGGAAAACAAAATTCTTCTTGAATCATCTGCTCGTAGGCAAATGATTGAACCAGGAGGGACTTTGGCCCAGAACCTAGCACAGAGACGAAACCAAATCACCACACACAAGCTCACATTGTCACAAATAAATCAACAAGTAACAACAGGTTCATCATCAGCAACAACTTGTCGATACACTAAAGAAAGATGTTGGAACGAATTAAGGGATTCTTCTGTGTGATACAATTAAGTGAGCAATGAATGCAGTTTCTATTAAGCTTGGCATCCGTTCCAAGTTTCGTCTCACACGGTTATTCTAGTGCTCATTACACCATCAAATTCACTAGCAAGGCGATACATAGAGAATACGAAAACCTAAGCGAATGTACGTTATCCAGTTCGAAAACAAACACAAAAAGTAGCACCAGTCACTAAAAAGAGCGGAAATTTGGACAAAAAGGTCCCATCTTTTTAACTAAAGCACTAAAATTTACTACAACCAAACAAAAACCAAATTCAGAAAAGGCACAAACCACCCGAAGGAACGCAGAAAAAGGCGAGGCTCTTGGAGTTGGAAACCCAACCTGGTAAGTGCATTGGAGAAACGCCTGGAGGAAGAGGCGCCACCGCGAAGGGAGGCGAAGAAGCAGGGGCAAGGCCGTGATAACTTGAAGTAGGGAGGGCAAAAGGGTCCAACTTGGGTGGTGGCGCCCATGGCTACTATAGCCTCTCCGAGTCTCCCGAGAGGAGCCGTGGCTTTGTCAGGGCAGGGGCAAAAGGGTAAATAGAGGGAGGGGAGGTGGGTTTTTCTCGGGGGGTTTATGTGGAGGCAAGTGGGTCTGTGGAAGAGGCAGAGGATGAGGTGAGCGGTGTGGCCATGTAGAGAGAGAAAGAAGAGAGAGAGAGAAAGAAGAGAGAGAGAGAGAGAGAGAGGCTAAAACCCTCTTCTTCCTTTTGATGTGGTTTAACTGTGGAGGGGGCGGGGGGGAGAGAGAAGGACAATGTGTTTTTGTGTTCGGAGGGAAACGACAGATTAGTTATTTTATTCGCGAGGACGACAGGTAAGTTGATGGCTGGCACAATTTGTTGGCTTGGCTCTTTTTTGCCTCGTTGGTTAATTAATTCCTTTTAATACCAACAAGTTATTAACAAGTACACTAGAATTTGGTTATAGCGATGTAAGTTTGCATTTGAAATCAACAAAATTTTGACATATAATCTTATTCAACGGCTATACTCAATTGATGTATATTTATTATAATAAAACGATAATTATAAGGACTATTTATAAAATTATATAATATTATTCAGAAGTTATACTCGATTAATGTATATTTATTAATAATAATAATAACTATTTATAAAATTATATAAATTATTAAGTTTAAATATTTAATAGTAAGCCTAGAGCAAATTATTATGTTCAAATATTTTTTGTAATATTACGTACTGAAAAATATCACTTTCACACAAGTTTAGATCGAAATTTAATACTAAGATTTTCTAAAATGTAATGTTAATTACAATAGAGGGTATCAAATTTTAACCAAGAAAAATTATATTACATTTAGATTAACTAACAAAAGAATTATTTTAATTTAATAAGAATTTTTGAGTTGAAAATAAAAAAAAATGGAACGATCTTATTATATGTATCATTTGGATACTAGCCTCGTTACCATCCTTTTAAACCACCAAATCACAAACCGTCACCAAACAATTAGGCCATCTTTTTTCCAAGTCATGCAAATAACCACCATGTTCCTATTGCCAACTCCCTTCAGACCAATCACCAACTTCTTCCTTCTCCATAACAATGGCTTCCCTTCCTCTAACTTCCCTTCTCCTTCTCCTCATCACAGTTCTAACCACAATTCCGTTGACCATGTCAGGAACTGTAATGGAGGACCTTGCAAACTTGCAACCCCCACCAGACTTCAACACCACAATCACTTCCAATTGCCTCAACAACCCTTCACTCAGATACTGCAACTTCTCATCGTCCACCATCAACCTCGGCGAGATCTTTCGCTTCACGATCGTTGCGAGTCATCTCTGTAACGAATCCCGCAACCCGAATTGCGTGGAGTCCTTCCAGGGAATAGACCTCAGGAACCGTCCGAGGGTTGCACCACTTTACCTGTCATTTGACTTCTTTTGGAAGTACTGTCCTTTAACCATCCTGTCCATTGACTTGTCCAATAATTCCTTGAAGGGTAATTTTCCGATCAATGTTCTAAGTTGTACACAAATCCAGGCGCTTGATTTGAGCCTCAATGGACTTACGGGTGATTTCCCAATAGAAAGGTTCACTCCTCTTGGAAACCTGACATTCCTCAACCTGTCATACAACCATTTCTCTGAGAGCAAGATTTCAGACTCCGAGTTCTTCAAGCGGTTCAATTCGTCGAGTTTCATTCGTTCCGGTTTAGTTCCGAGTCACAGGATTTACAGCATCAAGGCTATAGTCCTGTTGCTTGGATTTCCGGTGTTGGTGGTTCTGATGGTTGGTTGCTTTTGGTGGCTATGTTTCCAAAGGCCAGACTACTTGCCAGGGTTTCTTCAGTTTGATTACAGGTTTACACTACCAATCCTGAAGGCTGCAACCAACGGGTTTTCGCGGAGGAACCTCGTGGTTGAGGGCGATCATGGGATCAATATATACAAAGGGCGCATCAGGGACGGGACTAAAGTTCGGATAGAGATTTACCGGAGCAATGACAGTACTTCCAGGGAAGACAAGCGGAGGTTCATCGAGGAATGTAAGGTTCTTGTTCAGTTGAGACACGATAACCTCGTTCGGATACTTGGTTGGTGTGGTAACAGGAACCTGAGGGCCATTGTAGCCGAATGGACGGATGGGGAGAATGTGGAAATGTGGCTCTCTGGGTCTGCCCCTCCCTGGAACCAAAGGCTAAAAGTGCTAAAAGGCGTCGCGGAAGGCATGTGCTATCTGCAGCAGCATTGGCCTGATGTTGGATGTGATCTCAGGACGAGGAGCGTGCTCCTGTCCCACAACCAAGAGCCTCTCATTTCGCGGTTCAAGATCGGATACCACGACAGCCATGATAAGAGTGTGTTAATTCTTCTGCTCTTTTGATCTTAACTAGTCATTTTCCCCTGCCACTTGAACTAGTTATGATTTGTATTGCAGGGATCTACAGGTTCGGACTATTCCTACTGGAGATGATAACCAACAGGAGGATAACCGCGGAACCTGAGCGAGGGGCATCGGGATTCATAGATTACGTCAGAGAAAACTACCCGGAAAATCTGCAGAATGTGATTGATTGCAGGATGAAGCTGCCTGAAAGCATGCTGGAACAAGCTAAACACGGGATCGGATTGGGACTAATGTGTACTGATCTATCCACCAGCAAGCACCCAAGCTTGAACCATATCGCGGGTATGCTAACCAGCGTCTACGCCACTTGCCAGGTCTCAGGATTCCAGAACCATGGCAGACATCATGGGGAGGGAAGCAGAAGGCACAAAAGCATCCAAACCAGAAGTTAAAATGTGTAGTTGCAGCAGCCATTAGTTCTTTGTCTTTAGATCCTGTAATGCAATGTCAAGAATCCTAGGATACCTATTATTATAACAAACAGATGGACAGCCGGTTCTCTGTGATCTTCAATCTCCATTATCGTATCCGCAAAGTTCGAACTCGATATCTTATTTAAGAGAATCTAAACCAAGTTACCACTTGAACAAACGCTTAAGCACAATAAATGGTATTAGAAGTGTCATTGCAGCTCATAAAACTGTTTCCGAGTACGTAAATATAATGCTGCAACCAAGATGAAGTAATTAGTTGATCCAAGCGGTAACTAACTTGAATTCCCCGAAAGTTTTGGGTTCAAACCTTACCCTTAACTCTTTTAAAACCAGACATTGATCAAGAAAAAGATGCAGCAGTGTAATTAAGCATTCTTGCTATCGACTAAATAACTAAGTTCCCACTCTGCTTCTCAATATTTCTTAACAAAACTACCACCTACGTAGTTACATGGATTCACATGTCCAAACTACAAGAACAAACTAGTTGACTATCACAAATATCAATTCGCACGAGCAACCATTGATTTTATCTCAGCCAGTTCTCTCTCAAGACGAGCGATCCGGACGTTGACATCTGTTTCTGGCGCTTCGTTGGTATTGTCTCCATTCTCTTGTGCAGTCCCATTTGAGTTGTCCTGACAGTCCAAATGCGTAACATCATTCTCAGCAATCGCATGGCTCGCCGTTCCAGCTGATGCGCTAATCTGTCCAACGACGTGTGCAGATTCTCTTGCTTCTCCCGCTGTTACTTCCATCCGACCATTAGCGCATCCTTTGTCGTGAAGTCTGCCATCCGGATCAGCCACTTTAAGATTGTTCCTTGATGTTGTGTTAGCATCACAAACACGCCTATCTGCTTCTGTTTCATCATCCTCATCAGACTCAATGTTTATGATGTTGGGGGAATAACCACAATTGATTTCCACTCCTGGCGCTTTGCTAGTATGGTTTCCATTCTCTTCTTTGGTCCCTTTCGAGTTGTCCCGACAGTGAAGATGGTTATCGTTCTTCTCAGATCTCACATGGCGTGCCATGGTAGCTGATGTCCCAATCTGTCCACTGGCTCGAGCAGATTCTCCCACTTGTCCTGCTGTTGGTTTCATCCCACCATTAGTGCATCCTTTGATGCAAAGTCTGCCATCCCGCTCAGCCAGTGAAAGATCATTCCCTGATGTTGCATTAGTATCAAAAACTCTCCTCTCTACTTCTGCTTTATCATCCTCATCATAGTCCTCGATGTTTATGATACTATAACCAGGAGGGACATCTCCGGTGTTGTTTGCATTTACAATTACCACAGTCCCATGTGCCCTCTTCAACCTTTTAATTGAGGTTCTCTTTCTCCGCACAACTTTATGCATCACATCATCCAGCAATCGTGGAGGACCACCTGCACCGAACGATATTGCCTGCTTCTTCCACCATTCGAAATATCTTATTGTAACATTAGCCTCGAACAATCTTGATGGCATATAAATTTCAGTGGCTCCAAATCGTCTCATATAATTTTTGGTCCAAGCATTTTCCAAGCTCTCCTCTCCCACTACGAAATTGAAAGGAATATCTTGATCCAGTCCAAATTGCAACGCAACTCGGTGTGGGAAGTAATTCTGCACACAGTCAAGTCCGACCAACTTCGATACTCTCAAGCACATAGCAAACATCTGCAAGTCCAAATCATATTCCATATTTTGGAATCCTTCTTTCTCCCTATAGAACTTTGGAATTTTCCAGCCATTAATTCCTATCGTGTAAGGTCGCCAACAAAAAGTCTCTCCCGCTGAGTCTAATGCCAACTTCACATTGTTTACCTTCTCAGGTTTCACATTGTCCCACATAAATGATCTTGGATCACCAACCTTTATGCAATTACGCATTGGCTGAAAAACAGGGAACCTCTCCCAAGCCCAAAGCTGAACAAGCTGAATCTGTGAGTTAAGACATAGTATTGACCGGTCACCCCGGCTGGACGATTTCAGCAAACTCAAGTCCCTGTAAATGCCAGCAAGAACAGCTGGAGCAAGAGCCAAACGCTCCTTCTTGGCCAACCGTGTTGCCAAACAGAACTGGTGAATCCTGAACCTTTGAGAAGAATCACTGAAAAGAATCGGATGCAGCCACATCGAAAGAAATGCCTCATGTTCGATGTCACTGCCACTACCCTTGAATTCCTTTATCCAATCACTTCGTTTAACATAGTTAACTGCTCCCTTTGCAAGTTCTTTCATAGCTTTTGCTAACTCAACTTCAGCTGTCTCTTTCACTTTGGTCCTTGGAAAAACAGGGGAACCAAGAACAGAGTACCCTCCCAAAATGGCCACATCCTCTAGAGTCAGAGTAGCTTCCCCCCAAGGGAACACGAATGAGTTGGTCTCAGGGCACCATTTCTCTGCTAACCCCATGATCAGCTCGTAGTCCCGCTCGCACGTCGAAGTAGAACCGATGATCGCTGAATAGATACCAGCTTTTTCCCAAACTTCATGATACTCAGGCTTCAAGTGGTTGACCCATTCCTCCCAATCCGACTTGTGGAATCCCCAGGCAGTAAAACGGACCTTTGAAGACCCAAGAGCCGGGTTCAAAACAACAGCAGAGGAGGATTGAGGAAGGGAAGTGGACCCGGAAAGTGTAAAGTTTGAAACTTTAGGGGGTGTAAGGAAATGGGCTCTCCTCAAGATTGGTGTAGAGTTACCCATTGGAGACACCATCATCTCCTCTCTCTCCTCGACCAAGCCTCCTCCTCCCACCTCCTCCATTTCTGGGTTTCAACAGTCTTCTTTTTGAAAACAAAGGAAACAGACCAACAAGATGCAAATAAAGTTTTAAACTTTACTTAGAATGGGACAATAG
This sequence comes from Hypericum androsaemum, assembly GCA_963995505.1. NCBI lineage: Eukaryota > Viridiplantae > Streptophyta > Magnoliopsida > Malpighiales > Hypericaceae > Hypericum > Hypericum androsaemum. The sequence continues at coordinate 16,596,324 of OZ023187.1, forward strand.
CAAGGAATTTTAAAAAAAAAACCTTTTAGTGAAGCATTGATACCCTAATCTCTTCTTCTTGCTCTTGAGTCCTCTGCAGTTTATTGAAAAAAAAGGAGGAAACAGTGAAAAAGTGAGAATAAGAAGAAGAGAACACAGAGATTAAAAACCAACAACACAAAAAATGTGGATCATTACAAAATGTTGTAATAAAGAATCAAGCTTTAACCATTTTCAGTCTCAAACACTCTATGAGAAGAGACAAAAAGAAGGAAGGAAGGAAGAAAGAATTTACCTGAAAGGAAGGATGCACTTATACTGTAGAGGTGGAGGTGGAGGTGGAGGTGGAACACTCTGGGTTTTTTTTCTGTTTGGTGTTACTATTTAGCACATTTTGTCAAAAAGGAGTCCGATTTTAAAGTATTTTAGGAGTGGTGTCCACGTGGCACGAATACCAAAAAAAGTCGGATCTTGGTCCAAGATCCGACTTTTTTCGTCGGATGACCAAGATCCGACTTTTTTTTGGCGAATCTATCATCCGGCCAAAAAAGTCCAAGATCTGACTTTTTTGGTCGGATCTTGGTAGATAAGATATCCGCCGAAATCTTCAAAAAAATTCGGATGACCAAGATCCGACATAATACGTCGGATCTTGGTAAAATAGACATAACATGTGTTTTGTCTTGGTGGTAGAAAGTGCTATTTTTTACTCAATGGTCATAGGTTATATTCCTACTTCTTACAATCTTGCTTTTAATTTTTACTATCCAACAGAAATATTATATTAAATAAATTATATTGTAATAATTAGACAAATAATTCTTGATAGCCAAATTGGTTTAAGTTGTGGTCTTTAGACCTAAGGTCACAGGTTCAATACTTAACTTTGGCAATTTTTTTATCACTTCGTTTTACTAAATCATTCACTAATATTAAAACAAAATTTTTTATTAAATATGGTGAATATTAAAAATTATGGTGAACATTAAATCACTTCGTGAATGATCGGTGTTGAAATTATGGTGAATGATTTAGTAAAACGAAATTATGGTGAATGATTTAGTAAAACGAAGTGATAAAAAAAATTATCAAAGATTAATTTAGTAAAACGAAGTGATAAAAAAATTATGGTGAATATTAAATCATTCACTAATACTAAAACAAATTTGTTGAATATTAAAAATTATGGTGAATATTAAATCACTTCGTGAATGATCGGTGTTGAAATTATGGTGAATGATTTAGTAAAACGAAGTGATAAAAATTTTGAACTTATGGTGAATGATTTAGTAAAACGAAGTGATAAAAAAATTGATAGCCAAATTGGTTTAAGTTGTGGTCTTTATACCTAAGGTCACAGGTTCAATACTCGACTGACAATTTTTTTATCACTTCGTTTTATTAAATCATTCACTAATATTAAAACAAATTTTTTTATTAAATATGGTGAATATTAAATTATTCACTAATATTAAAATGAAATTGGTGAATATTAAAAATTATGGTAAACATTAAATCACTTCGTGAATGATCGGTGTTGAAATATGGTGAATGATTTAGTAAAACGAAATTATGGTGAATGATTTAGTAAAACGAAGTGATAAAAAATTCGAACTTATGGTGAATGATAGTAAAACAAAGTGATAAAAAAATTGTCAAAGATTAATTTAGTAAAACGAAGTGATAAAAAAATTATGGTGAATATTAAATCATTCACTAATATTAAAACAAAATGAATATTAAAAATTATGGTGAATATTAAATCACTTCGTGAATGATCGGTATTGAAATTATGGTGAATGATTTAGTAAAACGAAATTATGGTGAATGATTTAGTAAAACGAAGTGATAAAAAAATTGTCAAAGTCAAGTATTGAACTTATGACCTTAGGTCTAAAGACCACAACTTAAACCAATTTGGCTATCAAAAATTACTTGTTTAACTTTTACAGTTGAATTTATTTAATATAATATTTCTGTTGGATAGTAAAAATTAAAAGCAAGATTGCAAGAAGTAGGAATCGAACCTATGACCATTGAGTAAAAAATGGCACCTTCTACCACCAAGACGAAACGCATATCATGTCTATTTTGCCAAGATCCAACTTTTTATGTCGGATTTTGGTCATCCAAATTTTTTTGAAGATTTCGGATATCTTATCTACCAAGATCCGACCAAAAAAGTCGGATCTTGGACCAAGATCTGACTTTTTTTGGCGTCCATGCCACGTGGACACCACTTCTGCAATACTTTAAAATTGGACTCCTTTTTGATAAAATATGATGAATAGTAACACCAAACAGGAAAAAAAACCCAACACTCTCTCCTAACAACTCATAATAAAAGTTGATTTGAAATTTCTTGATAAATAAACAAATAAACATTGTAAAGTATTTTAACAAATTTTTATAAATCACTCAAATAATACAAAATGTTTATTATCTTTTAAATTTTATTATAAGTAAATGAGTTCCCCCTATTAACATACATTGTCTTTTTTTTATTGTAAGAATCGGAAAACTAAAGTGAGAACTTTATAAAGTTTGGGAGAGTAAAGGGTAATTTTCCATAATTAGGGTAAGTTGGGGCGGATTAGGGTTGAAAGCCTATATAAATAGGCCTTTAGGCCGTCCATTCTGTCAGCCTATATAACACCCACGGATTTCCTCTCATTGTGAAGGTGAGGAGCAAAATCTGTCTCTGGAGGAGGTGCCAAGGGAGGACGAGACCATCCGGGAATCGCTGTACGAGGAGGGTAAGTTACTAATCCTGTTCTCTCCTCGTAAACTCGTTTCTGAATAATTTCTGTTATAAGTCACGTGTTTGCCTCTCAAACAAAAGGTGGAGAAGACGAATCTGTAAGGGGACGAGTTGGATTCGAGAGGGTCCCGGACAGATCGTTGGATTAGGCTCGTGAAAGTTTAAAGAGTTAGGAGCCACGTCATGTAAGTGGGAATTGTGTCAGCCTGGAACACGTATGGCTTGAGTTCGGGATCTGGCTTAAGCTGATCTCTTTACTGCTAGAAAAATATATTTTGGTAATATTGATTTCTCGAAGATCTGATCCGTATTATGTTGAAATCGTACCGTATGCTATGCTTCCGTCCGAATTCTATTTGTGGGAAAAATTGATTGTGCGTACTTATGTCCAAAATCGAATTATGTTAAGTGTATGATAGGATAGTCGGATAGGGAATACTCTCGTGGATACGTTACGTTCCGAAATTATGTGTGTTTAGTTGGCTAGATAGTCGGATAGAGAGATCTTTTTGATTTGCAAGGTGAAATCATTTTTCTGTAATTTGTTTACTTTGTTTCGTTGCACTTACTGAGTTTATCAACTCACCCTAGCTGTATGTGTTTCAGATTGTTCAGGTGGGAACCAGGATCAGGAGTAGAGTGATTCATCTGCATATATCATCACGGTTTTCTGCCCAAATAATAAAGACTATTGAAATTTCAGCTTTTAGTATTTATTCAGATTTCGAAATATTTAAATCACTTTGGATGTTTCAGATTTTTCGTTTTGGATAATTGATTCATTTCTTAATAAGGTTCGACGCCTTTTGGGGTAATTAATATTTCGGGCTTTATTGCTTCTATTTCCGGTTCCCGACATTTATAAATAGAGCTTTATTTCAAGAAATACGTAAAAGTTTTCGCACCAGTAATAGAAATCTTTCAACAATTAGATTACAATCCGCTGCACTGGTACGGAACTAGACCCAAAAACATCAAACAAATTAAAACACAGAGAGAGACCAGCAACAATGACAGGACTGTCGCCGTAGCAGTTTCTCCCTTAAATTTACCACCCAATAAGAGAATGAATTTGTTTTTAAGAATGAATATATTCTCAAAAAATAAGAGAATGAATTTTAAAACCAAAAGTCAATCAATAAAGTTCTCCCATGTTTCAGTTTTATATATTTATTTTCAGAGTCGGTCAAGCCCTAAATAGGGTGTAACTATTTCAATAGTATTTTTTATATTCGTAAAATTTGATTTATATTTTTTAGTAAATTAAAGTCTTTTATCACTTTGATTAACTTCCATTGGTCTGACAAATAATTTATAACAATTTCGTTATTAATTATATTTAGTATTAAAATATAAAATAATTTTAAATATTCTCAATTTATATTTACAAGTACTAAAATTTAGGTTAATTACTTTTAATTTAATAAAATTGAATAACGTTGAAAATGTTGGATCTAGCCCAATCAATTCAATCAAATGAATAGTCGTCGATCATTGGTCCAAAATTTTGGGTTGATCTAACATATTTTGGATCACTCGGACTGCGTTTTTAAAGATAATTATTTGTACAGATTTTCATTTTCTAAAGGAGAAACAAGGCCTTTTTTTTTGGTCGAGGCCTTCGCCATACTGCAATCCTGAAAGGTATTAACTTTTCCTTCTTTGTCTGTTTTCCTACATTGTTGTTCGTCTTAAAATATGTAAAGAATGGAACTTTCCTACACCATTTTAGACAGGTCCAGGGTAAAGGGCTGATCTGCTGGTAAGTGTGGGATCAATTTTATTTGCAATGATACGAATTGAATTTTAGACTTATATTAATTTTTATATATTTTGTGCCATCCAATCAAGTGTCTTTCACAGAAACTAGTTTTTTTTTTTGAAATGGAGAGGCAGGGAACCGGATACACAACGGGCTTTAGATTTGTCATGCAATTCTGTTTGGGCTAAACTGCATCAGGGATCTATTTTTGGTCTTGGGCTTATATGTAACTAGCTTGGTATATTATACTGTAAAATTTTGTAGAACGATACTAATGTCAAGATAGAGTTCACTCATATTGAGGTGCTATCAGTTTTTTGATAGATTTTATCGCGATAAAATTTTACTAAGGCCGGCAGTTGTAACCTCGAAAGAGGGAATTTTACACTACCTAAGTTGTAATATAATTATTAATAAAGAGGACTATTTATAAAAAAGGTGAAAAAGAACACTCTTTCCTAATAACTCATAATAAAAGTTGATTTGAAATTTCTTTCACGTGATAAATAAACAATGTAGAATATTTGATTTTAACAGATTTTTAAGACATCACTCAAATAATACAAAATGTCTAAAATTTATTATAAGTAAAACTGTTTTCCTATTAACGTAGTTTTTTGGATAAATTATGCTGAGGTCCCTAGGGTATAGTCAAATAAATAATTTGGTCTCTGTATTTCTGAAATGCATGCAGTCGTCCCCGTATTTTGGTTAAATTATATTCTCGAGTCCTTCGCTAAAGTCATAAGTCTTTTTTCATAGAAATAACTTATATGCCCTTATAAAAAATTATATATTACTTTCTCCCCTCTCGGCGTCTCCTACCGTTTTCTCCGGCAACAACCATAGGTCCAAGTCTAGCTCACCATTCTTGCTGCTGTCGAGAAACAAATGGGGTTGGGGTTCCGTTTCAAAAAAAATGGGGTTGAGCTTCGGCTTCGGCTTCAGTTTGTCCCTTCAAGAGTTCGGTCGCATCTGCTTCTGTCTCAGGGCCCAACCACAAAGATGACGCTTTCGTGGACAAGAAAACGTATATACCTTTTTAATCGACGACGATTTCGTGAACAACAACGCCGATTTCGTGAACAAGAACCCTAATTCTCGTGGTTCTCTAGACAATGCTCTCTCACTAATTTTCTTTTTTCCAAATTAAAGCCCTCTATTTTGTTGACATATAAGATGAAGAATATGATGGAGGTGGAGGAGACCCACCGCTCCAACCTCTCGATTGTCATTTTCTCTGCATGCTCAGAGCCAGAATTCTGTGGGTATTGGTCGAATCGTCTACGGCGGGACCATGCCGGAGAAGATGAACGGGTGTTTGGGTAGACCAGAGAAGACGACTGAAGTTTTAGGTCGAGCAAAGTGAGGGTATAAGAGTAATTTCAAAGATAAAATAATAATAAATGGGATGATGTCGGCGAGAGACCCGAGAGTATAATAAAATAAACTACAAGGACAGTTACAAGTATTTAAAAAATATAGGGACCAAATCATCTATTTGACTATGCTCCAAGAGCTTGAAATAATTTACCCTGGTTTTTTTAATAAATAGAGCTTTATTTCTATTTTTTTAGAATGCCTTATTTCTAGTTATACGTAAAAAAATTGCACCAGATAATATAAATCTTCCTACAATTAGATTACAATCTCGCTCGACCAACAAATTTTATTCTGCCACGTGTCTAGTCAATCGGTCGTCTGCTCTTTTAGTACGAAACTACCCCGCAAAAAATGGAAAAATTATACTTTAGTACCCTATAGTATCATTGATTCTCACTTGGGTACCATATGGTTTAAAACCCATCCGGTGCAACTTATTTTAATTTTTATCACATAGAGGACCCGATGTCTCCAGGTTTTTCTTGGCAAACGACATCATTTTGACGCACAAGTGGAGTGCCCGGTTAGTAGTGATTGAGATTACTCGATGCTGAAGTTCACCGCTCAGAGTTCATTGGTTCTGTCGCGGCGTCATCTGGAACTCGCGGCCTAGATGGAGGATGTCGTTCTAAAGGAGCCCAAGGAGGAACTCGATGCCCTGAAGAAGGCATTGGATGAACTCAAAGGAAAATCAAAATGGAAACGAGAAAAATCAGCGTACAAGAAATTAGAAGGAGGAGAAGCGCGTCGCCGGCAACAGTCAACCTTCGCTAGTTTCTCCAAGACAGCAATCATCGATTGACTGAAGAGGGAGCAGCCGACAGTTGTGGACGGCGGTCGTGGTGCGCAAAGACGTGAGTCATGGGCGTCGGCGTCATTGGATTTTGGCCGGTGGAGGTTGTGGTGAGCAAGGAGGAATAGTAACGGACGGAGGTGAACCAACACCAAATCTGATTTTCAATGGAATAATTTGTTGTTGAATTGATGAAGAGTGTTCTTGGTTTTTATGGATAGAAATTTGGTATTCTTTGGTTGATGTTTTTGTTTTCAGAGGTTGAAGAAGGTAGAATTTTTTTCAAGGGTATAAATGTCATTTTCATAATAAAAAAATGAAAAAATGAATGTTGACGTCAGTTAGAGACCCGAGACCAACATTTAAACAAGAATCAGAGACGTCAAAATAATTTTTCAAATAGCAGGAACTCGATCAGTAATTATGCTATAGACCACAGAACTAGGGATAATTATGATTCCTTGTTATGGGTTGCTCGGGCAACAAATCATGTGTTGCCATGTGTCTAGTCAACAACTCGCTGCTCTTTCAATAAGAAAATAGGCGCAAAACTATTATTTTTGAGACGGCAGTCTGACCGATCGGACCATAAATCGGAGCCTTGGACGGGTCAGAAAATATGGTACGTACGCTGACCTAATAAACCAGACAATTTTTTGTCAAACCGGATAGTTGGCTCGGATTTTTGACCCAGAAAAATTTGGTTCGTTAGGTTTGACCGAAAATTGAACCAAAAATCCAAAATTTACCCAACCCAACCCAAAAAAATTTAAAAAAATTAGATTACATACTCGATTTTTCCAAATCAACACAAAATTAACTAAATCAACAAAGATAATTAAACTAAATATGAAATAAATTGACCAACATATCGAGAATATTAATTTTTAAACCTATTATTTACTAAATATATATTAAAATAATATAAAAATCTCCAGTCTGACTATCAATCTGACCAATCGGACTAGTTGACCCAAAAATCGGTCCAAAATCTGGGTCACTCTCCGGATCATTTTTGAAAACAATGCACAAAACATCAACCAAATTAAAACAAAGAGAGAGGAACCAGCACCAATGATAGGTAGCAGCTTGTCCCTTGAGTTACCGGTTACCACCCAATAAGAGAATGAATATTATAAAAAACAAACGTGCTGATGTTTGCAAAATTACTTGATCAAGATATTTACTACTGCTATCCCTCAAAAAAAAAGATATTTACTACTGCTTAGTCTCTGATATTTTATAAATCTATCGATTAGTTCTTGAACCCAATGATATTATATAAATTGTCAAAAATACCCCTGACTCTATCCAAAATTTACAAACTTGTCATTTAATAAAAAATCTCCTCGCAAACCCGCTTCAGTTTCCTTAAGCTATTTTTTAGGGTTTTCTAATCTTCCTCAAATTTGAGTATTCAATCACAAAGATCAACCCACCAATGAATTCTAATCTAATGACAAGACAATTGTATTAGAAACCTGGCCGCTAACCATGTATATTATAGCTTCATCATCTTAAGCTATGAAGCTGCTCCTCGCTTTTACAAATATTCTCACGCAAGATTGCTCTTCTTTTCCCTTTCCAATTAAAAACAGAGAAGAATATCTTTGCGAGTTGGGAACACACTTAACATCAAGGCTCCAACATTCACTTGGATCTTCCTACCCTAATTTTGAAGCAGCCTTCTCGCTGTGCACGGCAAATGAAAATAATTATTCTTGACGGGGTCCTGGCGAGAAAGATTAGAAAATTTTAAGAAATTGATTTAAAGATACCGAAGCGGCTCTTGAAAAGAGATTTTATATTAAATGAAAAGGTTGTTACTTTAGATGGAGTTAGGGGTATTTTCAGTAATTTCAATAATGCATTTCGATTCAAAACTAATTATTTGATTTATGAAATATGAGGGACTAAATAATAGTAATTATCCTGACTAATTAATTTGTATATTAGGGATGATATATGACTATTTTACTCAAAATAAAGTTCTCCCATGTTTCAGTTCTTTTATATCTGTTTTCAGATGTCGGACTCTAAAATAGGATGCGATTATCTTAATAATATTTTTTACATTCGTAAAATTTAAATGCAAAATTTTCTTAAGTAAATTAATGTTCTTTATCATTTGGACCAACTTATATATATATTTTCAGAGTCGAATATAGTCGGATCCTAAAATAGAATACGAGTATCTCAATAGTATTTCTTGCATTCGTAAAATATGAATGCAAAGTTTTCTTTAAGTAAATCAATGTGGACCAACTTTCATTGATCTCTTTTTGACAAATAGTTTATAAAAATTCTGTTATTAATTAGATTTAGTATTTAAATATTCTAAATATTAACATTTTAATTAATCATTTTAATCTAATAAAATTGTATACGTTTGAAAATGTTGGATCTAGCCTAGTGAATCCAATCAAATGAATAGCCGGCGATCATTGGTCCAAAAGTTTGGGTTGATCTAACATATTTTGGATCACGGATCGAGGCAATCGGACTATGAATGATTTGGATGTACCTTCATAGTTTCGATGCTTTTAGTTTTCCTGAAAGGTATTAACTTTTTCCTTCTTTGTCAGTTCTCCTACATTGTTTTTTTTTGTCTTAAAATAGGTAAAGGATGGGACTTTACTACACCATTTTATACAGCTCCAGGGTTCAATTACCATTGGCAGTAAGTCCATTCTTTTAGTACCACGAACTAGTCTGAGCAAGAACATGTTTTGATTTTCGGTCAGCGTTAACGTTAAGGTAATCACGAAAGTTGTATGCAGAGCTAGCTATACTGCAGTTGTCAGCCTCCTTATATTGTAATTGTACATGAAAACTAATTTTAATGATAGAAGACAAGCTATACCGCTTTCGTAGAACCCGCGGCATTGGCCAGATGTTGGATGTGATCTCAGGACGCGGAGCGTGCTCCTGTCCCGCAATCAACAGCCTCTCATTCCGCAGTTCAAGATCGGATACCACGAGAGTCATGATAAGAGAGTGTTAATTCTGCTGCTCTTTTGACCTTAGCTAGTCATTTTCCCCTGCCACTTGAGCTGATTATGGTTTGTATTGCAGGGATCTACAGGTTCAGACTATTCCTACTGGAGATGATAACCAACATGAGGATAACCGCGAAGCTTGAGCGAGGGGCATCGGGGTTCATAGACTATGTTAGAGAAAACTACCCAGAAAATCTGCAGAATGTGATCGATTGCAGAGGGACAACCAATTCTCTGCGATCTTCAATCTCCGTTATCATATCCACAAAGTTCGAACTCGATATCTTGTTTAAGAGAATGTAAACTAACTTACCACTTGAACTAACTCTAGTCTAACTTGTTTTTGTCTTGATTGGAATATATTAGCAATCAAAGACAGAGAACTATAGAACATTAGTAATCATATTTAATAATCACACAAAGCTATAGCAGCACAGCAAATAAAAAAAGGAAGATGAAATCATAAAATATAATAATATAATAATCATATAAAGTACATTTTAGTAGGCCACCAGATTGATAGATATCAGTACATTGGTAGGAAAAAGGTAGTAGAAGTGCCATTGAAGCTCATAAAACTCTCTGAATACATATATATGATGCTGCAACCAAGATGAACTCATCCAAGCGGTAAGGAACTTGAATTGCGGAAGGCTTTAAGTTCAAACCTATGCAGATGAGTTCTGCAGGTTGATCTGCTCAATGCAGCATCTGCAGCTGCTGCAACACATGAAGATACTCTAAAACCTTACCATCAACTCTTTAAAATCAGATACTGACCAAGCAAAAAGATGCAGCAGTGTAATTAAGCATTCTAGCTATCGACTAAATAAGTAAGTTCATACTCTGATTCTCCACATTTCTTAACAAAACAACCACCTACGTAGTTACATTGATTCACATTTCCAAACTACAAGAACAAACTAGTTGCCTAACATAAACATCAATTTGCACGAGCAACCATTGATTTTATATCGGCCAGTTCTCTCTCAAGACGAGCAATCCGAATGTTGACATCCGTTTCTGGCGTTTCGTTGGTATCGTCTCCATTCTCTTGTGCAGTCCCATTTGAGTTGTCCTGGCAGTCCAAATGCTTAACATCATTCTCAGCAATCACATGGCTTGCCCTTTTAGCTGATGCGCCAATCTGTCCAATGATGTGTGCAGATTCTCGCACTTCTCCCGCTGTTGATTTCATCCGACCATTAGCGCATCCTTTGTCGTGAAGTCTGCCATCCCAATCAGCCACTGAAAGATTGTTCCTTGATGATATGTTAGCATCACAAACACGCCCATCTGCTTCTAGCATATCATCCTCGTCAGACTCAATGTTTATGACATCACAAACATGCCTATCGTTTCCATTCTCTTCTTTGGTCCCTTTCGAGTAATCATTCTTCTCAGCACTCACATGGCATGCCATTCTAGCTGATGTGCCGATCAGTCCACTGGCTCGAGCAGATTCTCCCACTTCTCCCGCTGTTGATTTCATCCCACCATTAGTGCATCCATCGATGCAAAGTCTGCCATCCTGATCAGCCAGCGAAAGATCATTCCTTGATGTTGCATTAACATAAAAAACTCTCCTCTCTACTTCTGGTTTATCATCCTCATCAGAGTCTTCAACGTTTATGATACTGCAATGGGGGGAATAACCACGAGGGACATCTCCGGCGTTGTTCGCATTTGCAATTACCACAGTCCCATATGCCCTCTTCAACCTTTTTATTGAGGTTCTCTTTCTCCGCACAACTTTATGCATCACATCATCCAGCAATTGTGGAGGACCACCTGCAGCGAACGATATTGCCTGCTTCTTCCACCATTTCAAATATCTTAATGTAACATAAGCCTCGAACAATCGCGATGGCACATATATTTCTGTGGCTTCGAATGGTCTCATATAATTTTTGGTCCAAGCATCTTCCAAGTTCTCCTCTCCAACTACAAAGCTATTAGGAACATCTTGATCTAGCCCAAATTGCAATGCAACTCGATGTGGGAAGTAATTCTGTATACAGTCAAATGCAACCAACTTGGATACCCTCAGGCATAGAGCAAAACTCTGCAAGTCAAAATCAGATTCCATATTTTGGAATCCTTCTTTGTCCCTATACAACTTTGGAAACTGCCAGCCATTGATTCCTAGCGTGTAAGGTCGCCAGCAAAAAGTCTCTCCCGCTGAGTCTAATGCCAACCTCACATCCTTTACCTTCTTAGCTTTCACATTGTCCCACATAAATGATCTGGGATGACCAAGCTCGATGTAATTTCGTATTGGCTGAAAAGCAGGTAACCTCTCCCAAGCCCAAAGCTGAACAAACTGAATCTGTGAGTGTATAAATAGTCTTGACCGGTCACCCGGGCTGGAAGATTGCAGCAAACTCAAGTCCCCGTAAATTCTAGCAAGAACAGCTGGAGCAAGAGCCAAACGCTCCCCCTTGGCCAACCTTGTCGCCAAACAGAACTGGTGAAGCCTGATACATTGAGCATTATTACCGAAAAGAATCGGGTACAGCCACATGGAAAGAAATGCCTCGTGTTCAACATCACTTCCACTAGCCTTGAATCTTCTTATCCAATCACCTTGTTTAATATACCTACTACCTGCCTTTGCAAATTCTTTCAAAGCTTTATCCAATTCAACTTCAGCTTCTGGCTCTTTCACTTTGCTCTTTGGAGCTGGTGGCTCTCTCACTTTGCTCATTGGAAAAACAGGTGAACCAAGAACAGAGTAGCCTCCCAAAATGGCCACGTCCTCTAGAGTCACAGTAGCTTCCCCCCAAGGGAATACGAACGAGTTTGTCTCAGGGCACCATTTCTCTGCCAACCCCATGATCAGCTCGTAGTCCTTCGCGCACTTCAAAGTAGAACCGATGATAGCCGAATATATACCAGCTTGTTTCCAAACTTCATGATGCTTAGGCTCCAAGTGTTTGACCCATTTCTTCCAATCCGACTTGTAGTATTTCCAACTACGAAAACGGACCTTTGAATGCCAGCTTTTGGGGTCGAAAATTGGAGGAACAACAGCAGAGGATTGAGGAATGGAAGTGGACCCGGAAAGTGTAAAGGTTGAAACTTCAGGCGGTTTGAGGAAATGGGCTTTCCTCAAGGTTGGTGTCGAGCTGCTACCCATTGGAGACACCATCAGCTCCTCTCTCTCCTCGACCAAGCACCCTCCCAACTCCTCCATTTCTGGGTTTCACAAAGAGAGTCATCTTTAGCAAGCTGTTGAACTTGAAGCAGAGCAGCCTTTCTATTTACCAGTAAAGTTCAAAGAGGGAACAAAGAAAAGATAAAAACACACAGCAAATAACAAAATGGTGCAATAAAGTTTTAAGGGTAGCGGAAAAAAAATTAAAAAAATAACAGTAAAAGAAGAACACGTAGGGTTAAAATTTAGAACCAACAAAACAAAAAGTGGGTTAGTACAAAATGGTGCAATAAAGCTTTTACCTTTAAGGATGCAATGTGGTGAAGAAGCGAAGCGACCCACTGTTTAGCAGAAGAAATTACAAAATAACAGTAAAAGAAGAACACGGAGGAGGGTTAAAGGTTTGAACCAACAAAACAAAAAGTGGATTAGTACAAGATGGGGTAAAAAACATCTATGGTCACTAAACTTTAACAACTTTTTGTCCATGGTCACTAAACTATTTTTTTACTCTTTATGGTAACTAAACTATACTACTTTGATCAGGTATGGTACTTCCGATCAGTTTTCACCGGAAACTTTCCCGGAAACAAAAGTCATCATCTCCACTAACTTTTTTTTTGAGAAATGCATCTCCACTAACTTAGTATGCTACTTTTAGCAATAAACAAAAGAAAGCAAACAAGAAAAAAATAGTTGGGAAAGAGAGAGCAACAAAGATTAAATATCTTCTTTGTTCGATTAAATATTTTCTTGTCTGCGAAACATTGAGAAACACACAACGGCATCGATCACTTTTTCCTTCTCTTCTCCGCCTCTTTCGTTATCAAGCTCATCAGTTATCTGGGTTTCGGGTTGGCAAGTACACGGCGAATCCGCGGCGTCCGATTAGGCAACACAACAGGGAGATCGGGAGCAGTGCATTCTGGACCAAGAACCACCGGCCATGAGAAATGGTCCTTTGCAATTATAGTTTTCCATCTAATGTTTCTGCTCTCCAGGTTTCCAATTCATTTCCTTTGACAGACCTGTGTGGTGGGCGCGTCGTACCCACTCGCTCGCTCAAATCCTTGGATTCCCCCTTCCTCTGACCACCCGTCGGGCGGTTCCTTCGCCTATCTTACCCTAACCTCGCTGCCCGGAGACTCCCTTCCTGCCAGTTCCCGAATGGCAATGGAATTTGCGGCGATCTAGAAGTGATAAGCTGAGTGGGCCCAGCGTAGTAGCTACTGTTCCTACCATTTTCAAGGCGCCGGAGGAGACTAAGGGAAGAAGAAGAAGAGGGCGAGGGAGGTGGAAGGGATTTAGCGGTTGGTTTATGGGGTTTGGTTTGGGATTAAGCTAAATTCCACTGAGAGAGGGTGGAGTTTCATAGTTTGTGGACGACGAAAGCAAAAGAGGGAGGTCTGGTCCAGGTCGGTGCACATCCGGAAAAGTTTCTGGTGAAAACTTATCGGAAGTACCATACCTGATCAAAGTAGTATAGTTTAGTTATCATAAAGGGTAAAAAAATAGTTTAGTGACTATGGACAAAAATTTGTTGAAGTTTAGTGACCATGGGTGTTTTTTACTCGTACAAGATGTTGCAATAAAGTTTCTTCCTTTAAGGATGCCACGTGGTGAAGAAGCTGAGTCTCTGCTTAGCAGGAAAAATTGGAAAAAACGGAAGCAGTAGAAGAAGAAGAAGAACACACGCAGAGGTTAAAAGAAACGAAGATACCTTCAAGTGAGCTGCTAAACAGTGAAAAGTTGAGAAATGAAGGAAATAACTTTTTGGAAACGAACATAAAGTTAGTCTTGAAACTCTCTGAGAACCCCCCTCCTTAAAAAAAGAAACTCTCTGAGGAGTGAAAAAAAGAAAGAAGAAAATAAATTAGAGCCTAAAAATTAATACTGTGAAGAAGGGACCAATGGGATGGAGTTTGTCCAAATGGGATAATTAATTTAGAGCCTAAAAATTACTATTGGATGACACATCTACTAAAATTGATTTTGGAGCGGGTATTAATAATAGAGCGAGTTTATTATTAACTCATAATAAAAGTTGTTTTGAATAAACAACTTAAAATATTTTCCAATAATTTTTTAAGATATCATGCAAACAACGTAAACTAAACTGTTTATTTTTCTTACAAAAATAAATTGTACAATATGTTTTTATTATTAAAATAATAAATAGATTTTTATTTTCTAAATATACGTAAAAAAGTCCTCAAAACTATGTTTCATTGGTAAAAAAAATCTTTGTAATTATCACAACATCCCGGCAACAAATCCAGTTTGAAGAACAAAGAGAGAGAAACGGGCAACAATGACAGGCCTGTTCCCGTAGCTTCTCCCTTAAGTTACCACCAAAAAAGAGAACGAATTTAATTAGTCAGTTTGACAAATAGTTTGTAACAATTCAATTATTAATTATATTTAGTATTAAAATGTTAAACAATTCTAAATATTCTCAATTTATCATTTATAAGTGCTAAAAATTTTCTTTAATAATTTCAATCTAATAGCATTGTGTAAAGTTTTTTTTCCCAAAAATATTTGTTGTCGATCAATCCAATTTAGTGAATAGTCGTTCCAACTGTCTTAATCATCGGTCCAAAATTTGGGATTGATCTAACATATTTTGGAACATAGGGCAATTGATCAGACTACATTTTTTTTAATAGTGGCTTGAACGGTCTTCGATAGTTTCTCTGCTTTTAGCTTTCCAAAGGAGAAACAAGGTTTCACCTTCACCATATTTTTCTTGGTCGCCTTATTCACCATATTGCAATCCTGAGAGGTAAAAACCTTTTTTCCTTCTTTGTCTGTTCTCCTACATTGTTGTTTGTCTCAGAATAGGCTAAATCACACTGTTGGGTGCAGCATCATATATATGTAGTTATGTACTCTGAAACAGTTTCATTAGCTGCAACCATTTTCCTACCAATGTACTAATATCTATCAATCTGATAGCCTACTGGTATTTACATAGCTTGAAATGTTTTCTTGAAATGTTATTTTCATAGCTTGAAATGTTGGTAGCTTCCTAATTCGGTTGTAAAATGTGGATCATTACAAAATGGTGGTAAGAAGAAGATAGGAAAAAAAAAGATACCTCCAAGAGCTGCCCAGTGTTCAAAAATGAAGAAAAAAATGCTTTAAAAAAAGAAGAAGAGTAAAGTTCCAGTAGAAGGAAAAAAGATTTTACCTCAAAGGATGGACTTGTATGGTGAAGAAGAACACTCTCTCCTAATAACTCATAATAAAAGTTGATTTGAAATTTCTTTCACGTCGTAAAAATAAACATTGTAAAATATGTTTAAACAAAATTTTAAAACATCACTCAAATAATGCAAAATGTTCATTATCTTCTAATTAACAAGTAAAAGTCTTTCCGTAATAACATAGTTTTTTTATAAATAAATAGAGCCTTATTTCTTATTAAAGCATGAAAAGGTTCATGTGGGTGAGATGGAAGCTTACGAGATTAAGTTTGTTCCAACAGAATAAGAAGAACAATGGGATGATGATCTCCTGGATGACAGGGAAGGGAGACGACAGGATTTAAGTCGGCTTATGTGAACGACAATACGCAGGGGTAAAATTGTAATAGTCACTAGGTAGTAGCTGGCCTGTATAAAAGAACAAACTCCAGCTCATTTTCAATAACCGCCTAGAATATATCGAATACACGTTTGAGGATAACCGCCTCTTCGTTTCCGCTTGAGCTTAGAGCTGATCTTCAACCTTCGATCTATCTCTAGATTTCTCATATCGATCAAAATCTATTATTTCTAGTTAACGTAAAAGTTTTGTAATAGAAATCTTTCTACAATTAGGATACAATCCTCGTTACGGGTAGCTCGGCTGCTCGGGCAACAAGTCTTGTCCTGCCACGTGTCTAGTCAACCGGTCGTCTGCTCTTTCAGTACGGAACTAGACAACCAAATCAAAACAAAGAGAGAAATCAGCCATAATGACGGGACTGTCCCCGTAGCAGCTTCTCCCTTAGTAAGGGAATGGATTTTAAAACCAAAAACAAATTAATAAATTCTACCATGTTCTCGTTTTTTATATCTATTTTCATATTTTTATAGTCGAGTATTGTATTGTGAGATCTTAAAATAGGGTGCAATTATCTTAATGATATTTTTTACATTGGTAAGATTTGAATACAAAATTTTCTTAAATAAATTCAAGTCTCTTATCACTTGAACCAACTCTCGTTGATTTTGTTTGACAAATAGTTATAACCATTATGTTATTCATTATATTTAGTATTTAAATATGAGAAAAATCTACTTTAGTACTCTGTGGTATAGCCTAAAATCACTTTAGTACCCTGTGGTAAAAAATTGATCAATCGAGTCATACTTATTCTAATTAATATCACTTAGGTCCATGGGCAGCTGCCCGGACCCAACCCGTCCAAACGACGTCGTTTTATGTATGACGTGGCATACCATGTCAGATTTTGTAGCCTACTTGTAATATGACATGGCAAGGTAGAAAAATATCAAAATAATCACCAATCTATTTACAATATTTTTTTAAAACCCATCATCTATCTTCCATCGTCTCCTTCCTCCTCCTCCTCCTCTCTCTCTCTCTCTTCAAATACACATCATCCTCCACCTCAAACTCCGCACCATTATACACCACTTTCCTGTAGTAAACCCTCTTCCTCCCCTCGCTCCCTCTCTTCCTCTTCCTCGTCTCGATCTGGTCTGGAGAAACTGGATAGAACACCATCTCGCCACCAACCCCCTTACACCCTCTCGTCTTGGGGGTCCTCCCACCTGCATTTCCATCTCCCGCATTCCCCTTCTAGATACCAAAGTCTCCATCTTTATCAGACTTTCTCCAGTATTTCGAGGAACGTGTGGCGGGTTTCTCATCCAAAACCGAACCGATTCAAGATCGAGCTTAAACGACAGCCCGCGGGAGGAGCGACGAGGAGGGTCCAACTGTTGAGGGGTCTTAGGGGTGAGGTGGTGGTAGGTGGTTGATGGGGCATTAGTTTTTGGTCTCTTTGGAGTTGTAGCTTCCATGATTTCTTTAAGTAGGAAATCCCAAGTTTTTTCCCCATTTTTTTGCTCTCCGGATAGAGCAATTAGGGTTTGGTGAAGAAAGTGAGGAAGGCATTTTTTTAGATGGGGCAAAAGGGGGAAGAAGATGGAGGAGGATTATTCCCATCAACTGAATTGGATCGGAGAGAGAGGGGAAACGAGAGAGAGAGAGAGAGAGAGAGGAGGAGGAAGGAGACGATGGAAGATAGATGATGGGTTTAAAAAAATTTAAATAGATTGGTGATTATTTTGATATTTTGTCACCTTGTCATGTCATATTACAAGTAGGCTACAAAAACTGACGTGGCATGCCATGTCATACATAAAACGACGTCGTTTGGACAGGTTGGGTCCAGGCAGCTGCCCGCGGACCTAAGTGATGTTAATTGGAATAAGTATGACTCGATTGGTCAGTTTTTTACCACAAGGTACTAAAGTAATTTTAGGCTATACCACATGGTACTAAAATAGACTTTTTTCTTTAAATATTAAATATTCTCAATTTATATTTACAAGTACTAGAATTTTAATTCAATAATTTTAAATCAAATAAAATTGAAAATGTTATTCGGATCTAGTTCGATAAATCTAATCAAATGAATAGCCAGCCCAACTATCTTGATCATTGGTCCAAAATTTTGGAATTGATCTAACATGTTTTGGAGGTCAGGACTATTAATCGGACCACGTTTCTTAAAACAATGGACATACTTCCGTAATTTCTCTGCTTTTAGTCCCCAAGGAGAAACAAGGTTTCACCTTCACCACATTTTTTGGTCGAGGCCTTGAGCATATTGCAATACTGAAGTGAAAACTTATTCCTCCTTTGTCTGTTCTCCATTGTCGTTTGTCTTCGAATAGGTAAAGAACATAACTTTATTGCACCATCTTATAAAAATACAAGTCTCAAAGGGAAAAGGCTGATCTGCTGCTTGAGTATGGGATTAATTTTATTTGTAATTTTTTACTGCTGCCATGAATGTTCCATACGTCAATTTTTATGTCTTGTGCCATGTGGACAAGTGCGTTTTGACGGAAACTAGTTTGTTTACAGTTTGAAAATGCAATGCATGTACATAAGGTGGTTGCTTTGTCAAGAAATGTTGGGAAGAATATAAACTTGTTTACATATAGCAAGAAGGCTAAATCACACTGATGCATTTTCGTTGCAGCATCATATAAATGAACTCGAAAATAGTTTTGTTAGATGCAATGACACTTCTACTACCATTTTCCTACCAATGTACTAACATCTATCAACCCTACTGGTATTTACATTACATTCATCCCTTGAAATGTTGGGAGTTGCGGATTACGGTTGGTTCGTAGCGATTGAATCGTCGTCATCGTCTTTGTTCAAGGCCAAGAACTCGAGTGCAGTCACAACATTGCTTATTAAAGGCCTCGTAGCAGCTTCCTTCTCAAGGCACTTTGCTGCAACTGCAAGTGCTTGGTGAAGACCCTTAATCGGGTATTTGCCCTCTTCTAGCAGTGGAATGAATAGCATATCTGAGACCACTTACATCAGCAAATATTCGGGACCCCAGATGCAAAAAAATAAAAGGTACGAGCGCCAAAAGGAAATAAATCCGCGGCTGGAAACTACATCTCAGTCCTCAGCCTTTAATTGAAAATGCAAATAAATCCTTCGGCCCACAATCCAGCATGACTCGGCCCATCACTTCGACCCCTTCTGGCCCGCGTCACTTTAACGGCTCCGCCACGTTAGCCCGTTCCGCGAGTGCCACCTCAGCAAGTCCGTTGGTGTCCGTACTAGCCGTTGGAACAGTAGTCTTCGAATTGGGGGTCAAGATCCCTAATTCCCAAATCTCTTCTCCCATCTCCAGCGACCTCGACTTCTCGTTCCCGTCCAATTCCTTGCTCGTACGAGCTCCCCCTGGGTCGGCGACCATCTCCATCCAACAATTATTTCTCCTCCTCGTCCTTATCGTGCTCTTTTGTGTGAGATTTACTCCGCTCTGTTCGGCTTAGGGTTTCGTTGTGTGAGGTTCATTCAGTCTTGTTGGGTTTTAGCTAGCACCAAGTTTGAGGATCGGATTTTTACGAGATGGGTATGTCGGGTTCGAGGACAGGATCGAGAGGTCCGGGGTCGGGATATTGTTGATTTGGTTGAATTAAGATGAATCAATGTGTGTTGGATGCTTTGATGTGAAGGTGAAAAGAAGTCAACCAAACCTTCTCCCTTTGGCTTAAATTCTGTGTTCTATGCTCACGCGAAGACGGGACAAGCTGATGGTATCCATGGTTTCTTGTTAATGTCTGTGCTTGTTGCTGGCCAATTTCAACTGGCTTAAATATTTTGTTCTGGGTGCTCCGTCCTTGCTTTATGGTTCGATCTGAGTTGGGAATTGCAGTCTTCTTGTGTTGCTTCGAATTTGCTTATAGGAAGTATGTAAGTTGTGTTTGTCTTTTGGCGTCGCACATGGGATTGAAGTTTGTTACGGTATTGTTGCAGGAAGAACTGAAAAGTACTACCCTTAAGATGGCTGAGCAGAGCAAAGTCTTAAATTCTATGAGAAGCATACCAAAAGAGAATTGTTCGATGCACTTCGGCAGGAACTAGAGTAGGAGCTCATTTCTTTGGCATATTTATCAATGCTTGTATTGCAGATTAAGTGGCCGAGAACCTCCATTGTTGCCCCAGCCTGATGCTGATGCTCAACCAAAAAAAGAAACTGATAACAAAGGAGCAGACAAAAGACGAACAGGAAGTGGAGCTAAGAAAGAAAAAATTAGATTCAAACACAAGGAAGCGGAGTTTTGGTGAGCTGGTCGTGGAAGGTTGAGGAAACGAAGTCTCGAGCAATTTAAAAAACAATGTCGCAGGAGGTCTTCCGTCTCCACCTGAACGCTCTAGCAAATCGCCTCCATCAGCTTTGAAGAACTAACTACAGATCGGATGGAGACCTTATAGTTTTATATCTGATCCTAGGAGCATCTAGAAATAGAAGTAAACATGGTAATTTCTTCTTCTACCTCTTTCTCTGACATGTAACCTTGAAAGTTGTTTTGAACTCTAATGATTAGCTTTGGTTACGAGATGGATTAACTGGGCTGAAATTTGTCATCAGAGTTTGGTTGATTTGAGTTACATTATTCTGTGATTTCCTTGTATATTATTCATCAATCTATGTACATATTTATACAGGTAATCTGTACAGTGAAGTTACAAGATAAGGATAAGGTTGGTTATAATGGTTAAGTTTGCTGATTGTTGCAGGACGTTCCAGAGGATTGAAGAACTACCACTGCTGCCTCCTTTAATTACAGGTTTACACTACCAATCCTGAAGGCTGCAACCAACAGTCACGGAGGAACTTGTGATTGAGGGCGATCATGGAATCGATATATACAAAGGGCGCATCAGGAATGGGACTAATGTTCGGATTGAGATTTACTGGAGCAATGACATTACTTCTGGGGAAGAGAGGCGGAGGAGATTCGTTGAGGAGTGCAAGGTTCTTGTTCAGTTGAGACACGATAACTTGGTTAAGATACTTAGTTGGTGTGGTAACAGGAACCTGAAGAACATTGTAACCGAATGGATGGATGGGGAGAGTGTAGAAAGTGGCTCATGGAATCGATATATACAAAGGGCGCATCAGGAATGGGACTAATGTTCGGATTGAGATTTACTGGAGCAATGACATTACTTCTGGGGAAGAGAGGCGGAGGAGATTCGTTGAGGAGTGCAAGGTTCTTGTTCAGTTGAGACGCGATAACTTGGTTAAGATACTTAGTTGGTGTGGTAACAGGAACCTGAAGAACATTGTAACCGAATGGATGGATGGGGAGAATGTAGAAAGTGGCTCTCTGGCTCTGCCCCTTCCTGGAACCAAAGGCTGAAAGTGCTAAAAGGCGTTGCAGAAGGCATGTTCTATCTGCAGCAACATTGGCCTGATGTTGGATGTGATTGTAGACCCACAGCGTGTCCCTGTCCCACAATCAAGAGCCTCTCATTTTGTGGTTCAAGACCGGATACCACGACAGTCATGATAAGAGTGTTAATTCTCCTGCTCTTTTGACCTTAAGTAGTCATTTTCCCCTGCCACTTGAACTGATTATGATTTGTATTGCAGGGGTCTGCAGGTTCGGACTATTCCCATTGGAGATGATAATCAACAGGAGGATAACCGCGGAACCTGAGCGAGGGGCATCGGAGTTCATAGACTACGTTAGAGAAAACTACCTGGAAAATCTGCAGAATGTGATTGATTCCAGGATGAAGCTGCCTGAAAGCGTGCTGGAACAAGCTAAACATGAGAACAGATTGGGACTAATGTGTACTGATCTATCCACCAGCAAGCATCCGAACGTGAACCATATCGCGGGTATGCTAAGCACCGTCTACGCCACTTGCCAGGTCTCCGGATTCCATAACCATGGTAGACATCATCATGGGAGGGAAACAGAAGGCACAGAAGCATCGAAACCAGAAGTTAAAATGTGTAATTTGCAGCAGACATTTTTGTGTTTGAAGTTGGTTCTCTCTCTTTAGATCCTGTAATGAAATGTCAAGAATCCTAGGACACCTGTTATTATAACAAGCAGATGGACCACCGATTCCAAAGTTCGAACTCGATATCTTGTTTAAGAGAATCTAAACTAACTTAACTCTAGTATAACCTATTTTTGTCTTGATTGGAGTATATTAACAATCAAAGACAGAGAGCTATAGAACATTAGTAGTCATATTTAATAAGCACATGGACAACCGATTCACAAAGTTCGAACTCGATATCTTGTTTAAGAGAATCTAAACTAACTTAACTCTAGTATAACTTGTTTTTGTCTTGATTGGAGTATATTAACAATCAAAGACAGATCTATAGAACATTAGTAGTCATATTTAATAAGCACATAAAGCTATAGAAGCACAGTAAATTAAAAAATGATGAAATCGATCAATTAAATATAACAATCATATAAAGCAAATGTCCCAACATTTTTAGAGATTAAAATAAAGTAAATTTTAGTAGGCCACCAGATTGATAGATATTAGTACACTGGTACGAAAATGGTAGTAGAAGTGCCATTATAGTTCATAAAACTGTTTCACAGTACATATATATGATGCTACCAAGATGAACTCATCCAAGCGGTAAGAAACTTGAATTCCCGAAGGCTTTTGAGTTCAAACCTATTGGATGATAACAAGAGATCAGCGTTGCTGCAGATCAGTTCTGCAGCTGCTGCAACACATAAAGATACTCTAAAACCTTACCCTCAACTCTTTAAAACCAGA
Organism: Hypericum androsaemum; assembly: GCA_963995505.1. Taxonomy (NCBI): domain Eukaryota; kingdom Viridiplantae; phylum Streptophyta; class Magnoliopsida; order Malpighiales; family Hypericaceae; genus Hypericum; species Hypericum androsaemum. The sequence continues at coordinate 16,619,478 of OZ023187.1, forward strand.
TACTGACCAAGAAAAAGATGCAGCAGTGTAATTAAGCATTCTTGCTACCGACTAAATAACTAAGTTCCTATTCTTCTTCTAAATATTTCTTGACAAACAAGTTACGCAACACAGACATCAATTTGCAGATCAGCCTTTCTTTCCTTGAGTCTTGGATGCAACAATTGATTTTATCGCAGCCAGTCCTCTCTCAACATGAGCAATCCAAATGTCGAGGTCTGTTTCTGGCGCTTCGGTAAAATTGTCTCCATTCTCTTCTGCAATCCCATTTGAGTTGTCCTGGCTGTGAAAATGCTCAACATTCTTCTCAGCAATCACATGCCTTGTGGTTCCAGCTGATGTGCCAATTTGTCCAATGAAGCGTGCAGATTCTCTTGCTTCTGCTGCTGTTGGTTCCATCCGATCATTAGTGCATCCTTTGTTGCAAATTCTTTCATACCATTCAGCCAGTGAAAGATTATTCTCTGATGTTGTGTCAGCATCACAAACACGCCTATCCGCTTCTTGTTTATCACCCTCATGATCAGTCTCCTCAGTATCTATGATCTTGAGGGAATAACCACAATTGATTTCCATTCCTGGCACTTTGCTAGTATGGTTTCCATTCTCTTCTTCGTTCCCTTTCGAGTTTTCCTGACAGTGAAGAGGGTTATCATCCTTCTCAGCACTCACATGGCCTCCCATTCCAGCTGATGTGCCAATCTGTCCACTTGCACGTGTAGATTCTCCCACTTCTCCCGCTGTTGATTTCATCCCACCATCAGTGCATCCTTTGGCGCAAAATCTGCCATTCGGATCATCCAGTGAAAGATTATTCCCTAATGTCGTATTAGCTTCACAAACTCTCCTCTCCACATCTGGTATACCATCCTCATCAGAGTCGTCAATAATAATACAGTAAGGGGAATAAGCACCAGAGACATCTCCGGTGTTGTTTGCATTTCCAATTACTACATTCTCATGTACCCTCTTCAACCTTTTCACCGAGGTTCTCTTTCTTTTATGCATAACATCATCCAGAAATCGTGGAGGACCACCTGCAGTGAACGATATCATTTGCTTCTTCCACCATTCCAAATAGCTTACAGTAACATCAGGCTCGAACAATCTTGATGGCATAAACATTCGTGTTGCTTCGAATGGTCTGGTGTAATCGAACCAAGCATCTTCCAAGCTCTCGAATTCCACTACGAAGTTGCAAGGAATATCTTGATCCAGTCCAAACTGCAATGCAACTCGGTGGGGAAAGTAATTCTCTACACAGTCTAGTCCAACCACCTTAGACACCCTCAAACATATAGCAAACATATGCACATCATCATCAGATTCCAGATTTTGGAATCCTTCTTTGTTCATATAGAACCTTGGAAATTCCCAGCCATTTATTCCTAGCGTGTAAGGTCGCCAACAAAAAGTCTCTCCTGTTGAGTCTAATGCCAAACTCACGTTGTTTACCTTCTCAGGCTTCACATTGTGCCACATAAATGATCTGGGATCACCAACCTTAATGCAATTTCGCAATGGCTGAAAAGCAGGGAACCTCTCCCAAGCCCAAAGTTGAACAAAATGAATCTGTGAGTTAAGATTTTGTCGGCCGGACGATTTCAAAAAACTCAAGTCCCTGTATATTCCAGCAAGAACAGCGGGAGCAAGTGCAAAACGCTCGCCCTTGGCCAACCGTGTCGCCAAACAGAATTGTTGAAGCTTCATCCTCCGAGAAGAATCACCGAAAAGAATCGGATGCAGCCACATCGAAAGAAATGCCTCATGTTCGATGTCACTGTCACTTCCCTTGAATTTCATTTTCCAATTACCTTGGCTGACATAGTTAGGTGATCCCCCCTTTGCAAGTTCTTTCACAGCTTTTGCTAACTCAACTTCAGCTGTCTCTTTCACTTTGGTCTTTTGAAAAACAGGGGAACCAAGAACAGAGTACCCTCCCAAAATGGCCACATCCTCCAGAGTCAAAGTAGCTTCCCCCCAAGGGAACACAAATGAGTTGGTCTCAGGGCACCATTTCTCTGCTAACCCCATGATCAGCTCGTAGTCCTGCTCGCACGTCGAAGTAGAACCGATGATAGCCGAATAGATACCAGCTTGTTTCCAAACACTTTCATACTCAGGCTTCAAGTGTTTGACCCATTCCTCCCAATCCGACTTGTGGAATCCCCAAGCAGGAAAAAGCCTTGAACACCCGCGCTTCGGTTTGAAAGTTGAAGGAACAACAGGGGAGGGTTGAGGAAGGGAAGTGGACCCGGAAGGCGTAAAGGTTGAAACTTCAGGGGGTTTAAGGAAATGGGCTTTCCTCAAAGTTGGCATAGAGCTTCCCATTGGAGACACCATCATCTCCTCTCTTTCCTCAACCAAGCATCCTCTCACCTCCGCCATTTCTGGGTTTCACAAAGGTGTCATCTTTAGCAATTGCTCAACTTGAACCAACGAAAACTTCGAAAAGAACAGATAAAATAATTACACCAACAACAAAATGGTGCAATAAAGTTTAAATCTTTACTTAGTTTGGGACAAAAGGAAGGAAGTTCTTACCACCAAGTTGGCTCTCTGTAGTTCACTCTCTTCTAGCAAGTTGTTCTCCTCTCCTCTCCTCTCCTCTGCTTAGAATAAAAAGTTCTTCAAAAAAGAAGAAACAGTAAAAAAGTGAGGAGAAGAAGATGATTAAAACCCACCAACACACAAAAAAATGTGGGTCATTACAAAAAAATGGCGAAATAAAGTATCAAACTTAAACCATTTTCGTGACAGGCACCATGGGAGAACAAACAATGAAGAAAAAAGAAGAGCTCCCCAGTAAAAGTTCAAAAATGAAGGGAAAAAATGATTTTTTGAAAACGAACTATAGGAGTTTCCATATCCTACCCAAAATTCCTGTCTCAAACACGAACAACAATAAAATTCCTGTCTCAAACACTCTAGGAGACAAAAAGAAAGAAGGAAGAAAGGTTTTACCTGAAAGAAGGATGCACTTGCACGGTGAAGGTGAAGGTGAAGGTGAAGGTGAAGAGGAAGAAGAACACTCTCTCCTAATAACTCATAATAAAACTTGATTTGAAATTTTGTTCACGTGACAGGACTGCCCCGTAGCAACCAAATTAAGTTACTACCCAATAAGAGAAAGAATTTTAAAACAAAAAACAAATTAATAAAGTTCTCCCATGTTTCAGTTTTTTTTTAATATATATTTTCAGAGTCGAGTAAATCCCGGCTATAAAATAAGGTGCGACTATCTCAATAGTATTTTTTACATCCATAAAATTTGAATACAAAATTTTTGTATAACAATTATGTTATTAATTATATTTAGTATTTAAATATTAAATAATTCTATATATTCTCAGTACTAAAAATTTTAATTAATCATTTTAATCTAATAAAATTGTATATGTTGAAAATGTTGGATGTAGCCTAGTCAATCCAGTCAAATAAATAGCCGGTAATCATTGGTCCAAAATTTTAGGTTGATCTAACATATTTTGGATGACTCGCACTGTGAATGATTTGGATGTACTTTCATAGTTTCGATGCTTTTTAGTTTTCCAAAGGAGAAACAACGTTTCACCTTCACCACATTTTTTTAGTCGAGGCCTTCACCATATTGCAATCCTGAAAAGTATTAACTTTTTTTTTGTGGATTAAAAAATATATATACGGTTCATGAAAAGATAATTGCAAATAACCGGGGCCAAATGTTTAAACGGGCCCAGTTCCACACCTGAAACGTATTAACTTTTTCGCTCTTTGTATGTTCTTCGGGTGTAAATGAATAAATGATACTTCATAGGAATTGAATCATATACTAATGTTAATTTTTATACGTTTCGTGCCATTCGATCAAGTGTTTTTGTCAGAAATAATATATTTTTTTAATGGAGGAGTGGGGCCCCTATATCTAAATATGAAAACAGTTGCATGTTAATTAGCGTACGGTCTCCTCTTGTGAGATTGCGATCGCCGGACTTGGTAAAACCTTATCATGACAAAGTCTAACAAAAAAAAGTTGTGATTGGGAAAGATCACCTCAACAAGATTTAGCCTGCCTTGACTTTGTCTGTATCGCTAAATTTGATCCTACGCTATCAGTCTCACAATATCTACGAGTACATAAAAGAAGGTTAACTCCCCGCAAGTCATCAAGATACACATCAATAAAAGAAACTAATGTTACATAAAAAATAATGTAGTCATATGAGATCATAAAGTGTGCTTTGATAGCACGTATGCTTCCCGGTTATCTCGTGCCAGATGTGCTGTATGCCAATTTCTTAATCTCTCGTAAGTAACTCTAGTCAAAGTCCAACGGATGGTCTTGTGCAACATCACGTCCCTCGTAGAGGATGGCTAAAGCCGAGTCTACTTCCACCTAAACTCTCTGAAAACTTCTCTAACAAATCAGCTCAAGGTGATATGTTTATAAAGATTTTACCTGAAAGGAAGGATGCACTTGTAGGGTGGAGGTAAAGGTGGAGGTAAAGACACTCTCCAAATAACTCATCATAAAAGTTGATCTGAAATTTGGTTCACGTGAAAAATTAACAGTGTAAAATATGTTTTAACAAATTTTTAAAACATCACTCAAATAATATAAAATGTTTATTATATTCTATAATTATTGCAAGTAAAAGTGTTTCCCTAATAACATAGTTTTTTTAATAAATAAAGCCTAGTTTTTTTAATAAATAAAGCCTTATTTCTAGTTATACGTCGTTTTTGCACCAGTAATATAAATCTTTCTGCAATTAGATTTCAATCCTTGTTACCGGCAATAAATCCTGTCCTGCCACATGTCTAGTCAACCAGTCGTCTACTCTTTCAGGACTTACTAGACCCAAAAACATGAACCAAATTAAAACAAAGAGCCTTCTCAAAAAAGAAATTAAAACAAAGAGAGAGAAACCAGCAATAACGATAGGACTTTCTATCCCCCGACCCTTGAGTTACCACCCAATAAGAGAATGAATTTTAAAACCAAAAACAAATTAATAAAGTTGTCCCATGTTTCAGTTTTTTTTTATATCTATTTTCAAATTGGAGTATGTTGGACCCTAAAATAGAGTGCGACTATCTCAATGGTAATTTTTACATTCATAAGATTTGAATACAAATTTTTATCAATAAATCAAAGTCATTTATCATTTTGACCAATTTTTGTTGTTGTCTGTTTGACATGCAATAGTTTATAACAATTTTTTATTAATTATATTTAGTATTTAAATATTAAATAATTGTAAATATTCTTAATTTACATTTAGAACTTAGAAGTACTAAAAATTTAATTTAATTACTTTTAATCTAATAAAATTATATTACGTTGAATATAACATATTTTGAACCACGGATCGGGACAATCGGACTACATTTTTAAGACAATGATTTGGACGGAATTTCATACTTTCTATGCTTTTAGTTTTCCAAAGGAGAAACGAGGTTTCACCTTCACCACATCATTTTCGGTCGAGGCCTTCACCATATTGCAACCCTGAAAGGTATTAACTTTTTCGTTCTTTGTCCGTTCTCCTACGTTGTTGTTTGTACACCATTTTATTGAACTCCAGAGCTCAAAGGGAAAATGGCTGATCTGCTTCTACGCATGGGGACAATTTTATTTGCAAACTAGTCTCTTTAGAAGTAAATTTTTACACTAAATGATACCTCACCTGAATTGAATCCCAAATTTTCGTCAATTCTTATACGCTTTGTATTATCTGATCAAGTGTATTTTGGCGGAAACTAGTTTGTTTACGGGTTGAAAATGTAATGCATGTAATAAGGTGTGGTTGCTTTGTCAAGGAATATTGGGAAGAATAGAAACTTATTTACATAAAGCAAGAAGGCCAAATCCCAATGTTTTTTTTAAAAAAGAACAGTAAATTTCCAGTAGAAGTGAAAAAGATTTTACCTGAAAGGATGGACTTGTATGGTGAAAAAGGTGAAGAAGAACACTCTCTCCTAATAACTCATAATAAAAGTTGATTTGATTCTTTCAAGTGATAAATAAACAATGTAAAATATATTTTAAGAAATTTTTACAGCATCACTCAAATAATACAAAATGTTTATGATCTTCTAAAATTTATTACAAGTAAAAGTCTTTCCCTAATAACATCCTCTCTTTTTTAACAAATAGAGCCTTATACGTACAAGTTTTTGCACGAGTAATAGAAATCTTTCAGCATGGCAACAAATCTTGTGCTGCCACGTGTCTAGCCAACGGGTCGCTGCTCTTTCAGGACGGGAATAGACCCAAAACATCAACCAAATTAAAACAAAGAGAGAGAAACTAGGAACAATGACAGGTAGCAGCTTCTCCCTTGGGTTACCACCCAATAAGATAATAATGAATTTTTCCCCTCAAAAAATAAGATAATGAATTTTAAAACAAAAAACAAAGGTCCTGATGGTTGAAAAATTAATGGATAAAGATCAATGCTTTGCACTTAAAATTGGGTCGCAGTCTCCTGTACTTTTTAAAATATCACAAATAGAATATTTGAAGAAATATTTTGGTGATGGATGACACATCATCACATATTGCATTCAACACAAATGTCCACGTGTAACTTAAAATTTAAAAAATCAGAAAAGAGACATAATTTAAGAAAAGTAAAAAAGCCAAACTCAATAAATAAAAAAAACTAAAATTACTCACCGTCATCAATAATTCTTTGAAAAATAATCAATTAAAACTCTAGGAATTCTTTGGTAAGGCATAAATCGACGACGACAATGGCCCCAGAAACCCACGTGTGTAACCGCCTTTAAGTTACGGTAATCATTCCTCTGACTATAAGAATCAGACTAAAAGGTTTATTTTTATTTTTATTGGATTTCATAATGGATTTTATTTTACCTTTCAAAAATAATGAATTTTGTTTCAAGTCATCGTTGGTCTTGATGGATTTTTTTCAATGTCCGCTAAGATTAGTGACGTCGCTAATTTTGATTTCTAGCGTGAGAATTCACTTGGATTAATCGTTGTTGAGATTGGTTTTTAGACTTTTTCAAATTTTATATGTTTTTTTTAATCTTAAATTACACAAGTCAACATGATGACTCATTCATTGACGCTGGAAAAAATTGACCGAAGGTTCTATGTGTCTTCTTTTAATTTGCAGCAGACATTTTTGTGTTTGAAGTTAGATCTTTCTCTTTAGATCCTGTAATGCAATGTCAGGAATCCTAGGAGATCTATTATTATAAACAGATGGACAATGATCTTCAATATCCGTTATCACATTTACAAAGTTCGAACTCGATATCTTGTTTGAGAGAATCTAAACTAACTTTTTTTTTTGGCGAAAAGTCACCGGAATATATTAAGGAAATAAAAATTACAAACGAGGCCGAAAAGGCACAAACAAACAAACAAAGGCCGAATAGGGAACTGAAACTAGTAGACCTATCGCCATACAAAAGAGCTCGACACTACAGACTCAAGAACGAGAAAAGTAGGGCCGATGAAAGTAACTGATCCACCACGATCATTTCTTTTTTTTCCTCGCTTGCCGCTTCAGTTGCCGAAGAGTCATGTCGGGGAAGATGAGGAAGGGTCAGTCCGAGGACTTGAGCCCACGAGGACAGGTCCGGGAGAACCCAAAGGATCATTCAAGGGAACAGTCGCTTGGGTATGAAGACGGTCGGTCGCTTCCGTAGAGGATGTACCCATTGGGGAGAGCGGGGAGAATCTAAACTAACTTACCTCTAGTGTAACTTGTTTTTGTCTTGATTGGAATATATTATCAATCAAAGACAGAGAGTTACAGAACATTAGTAACCATATTTAATAATCACATAAAGCTATAGAGTGTGATTGAAAATTGTTGAAATCGATCAATTAAATATAATAATAATAACACCAAGTAAAGTTCAGTAGGCCACCAGATTGATAGATATTAGTACATTGGTATGATCACATAAAGCTACAGGAAGCACAGTAAATTGAAAAATGATGAAATCGATCAAGTAAATATAATAATAATCATATAAAGTAAAGTTCAGTAGACCAGATTGATAGATCTTAGTTCATTGGTACGAAAATGGTAGTAGAAGAGCCATTGAAGCTCATAAAACTGTGTCCGGATACATATATGATGCTGCAACCAAGAAGAACTCATCCAAGCGGTAAAGAACTTGAATTCCCGAAGGCTTTTAAGTTCAAACCTATTGGATGATAACAGGTGATCAGCCTTGCTGCAGATCAGTTCTGCAGCTTTCTCTGCTTTATGCAGCTGCTGCAACACATGAAGATACTCTAAAAATATTACCCTCAACTCCTTAAAACCAGATAACTAAGTTCCTACTCTTCTTCTCGATATTTCTTGACAAACAAGCTACGCAACACAATCATCAATCTGCAGATCAGCGTTTCTTTCCTTGATTCTTGGACGCAACAATTGATTTTATCGCAGCCAGTCCTCTCTCAACATGAGCAATCCAAACGTCAAGGTCCGTTTCTGGCGCTTCGTTAAAATTGTCTCCGTCCTCTTCTGCAATCCCATTTGGGTTGTCCTGACGGTGAAAATGCTCAGCATCCTTCTCAGCAATCACATTCCTTGTCGTTCCAGCTGATGTGCCAATTTGTCCAATGAAGCATGCAGATTCTCTCGCTTCTGCAGCCGTTGGTTCCATCCGATCATTAGTGCATCCTTTGTTGCAAAGTCTTTCATACCATTCAGCCAGTGAAAGATCATTCTCTGATGTTGTGTTAGCATCACAAACAGGCCTATCCGCTTCTTGTTTATCACCCTCATGATGAGACTCCTCAGCGTTTATGATCTTAGGGGAATAACCACAATTGATTTCCATTCCTGGCACTTTGCTAGTATAGTTTCCATTCTCTTCTTCGTTCCCTTTCGAGTTTTCTTGACAGTGAAGAGGGTTATCATCCTTCTCAGCACTCACATGGCCCTCCATTCTAGCTGATGTGCCAATCTGTCCACTAGATTCTCCTACTTCTTCCGCTGTTGGTTTCATCCCACCATTAGTGCATCCATTGATGCAAAGTCTGCCATTTGGATCATCCAATGAAAGATTATTCCTTAATGTTGTGTTCGCATCACAAACTCTCCTCTCCACATCTGGTATACCATCCTCATCAGAGTCGTCAATAATAATGCAGCAGGGGGAATAACCACCAGAGACATCCCTGGTGTTGTTTGCATTTCCATTTACTACATTCTCATGTACCCTCTTCAACTTTTTCATCGGGGTTTTCTTTCTCCGCACAACTTTATGCATAACATCATCAAGAAATCGTGGAGGACAACCTGCAGTGAACGATATTGACTGCTTCTTCCACCATTCCAGATATCTTACTGTAATGCCGGCATCGAACGATCTTGATGGCATAAACATCTCAGTTGCTTCGAATGGTCTGCTGTAATGGATCCAAGCACCTTCGAGGCTCTCCTCTTCCACTACGAAATTGCATGGAATATCTTGATCCAATCCAAACTGCATCGCAACTCGGTGGGGGAAGTAATTCTCTACACAGTCAACTCCAACCAACTTGGATACCCTCAAACATAGAGCAAAAGTATGCACATCATCATCCGATTCCGGATTGTGGAATCCTTCTTCGTTCATATAAAAACTTGGAAACTGCCAGAAATTGATTCCTAGCGTGTAAGGTCGCCAGCAAAAATTCTCTCCCACCGAGTCTAATGCCAACCTAACATCGGTTACCTTCTCAGACTTCAGATTGTCCCACATAAATGATCTCGGATCACCAAGCTCAATGCAATTTCGCATTGGCTGAAAAGCAGGGAACCTCTCCCATGCCCAAAGCTGAACAAAATGAATCTGTGAGTTAAGATTTTGTCGGCCAGACGATTTCAGAAAACTCAAGTCCCTGTAAATTCTAGCAAGAACTGCTGGAGCAAGTGCGAAACGCTCCCCCTTGGCCAACCGCGTCGCCAAACAGAACTGGTGAAGCTTCATCCTTCGAGAAGATTCACAGAAAAGAATCGGATGCAGCCACATCGAAAGAAATGCCTCATGTTCGATGTCACTGCCACTACCCTTGAATTCCTTTATCCAATCACCTCGTTTAACATAGTTAAATGCTGCTCCCTTTGCAAGTTCTTTCATAGCTTTTGCTAACTCAACTTCAGCTGTCTCTTTCACTTTGGTCCTTGGAAAAACAGGGGAACCAAGAACAGAGTACCCTCCCAAAATGGCCACATCCTCTAGAGTCAGAGTAGCTTCCCCCCAAGGGAACACAAATGAGTTGGTCTCAGGGCACCATTTCTCTGCTAACCCCATGATCAGCTCGTAGTCCTGCTCGCACGTAGAAGTAGAACCGATGATAGCCGAATAGATACCAGCTTGTTTCCAAACACTTTCATACTCAGGCTTCAAGTGGTTGACCCATTCCTCCCAATCCGACTTGTGGAATCCCCAAGCAGGAAAAAGCCTTGAACACCCGCGCTTCGGTTTGAAAGTTGAAGGAACAACAGGGGAGGGTTGAGGAAGGGAAGTGGACCCGGAAGGCGTAAAGGTTGAAACTTCAGGGGGTTTAAGGAAATGGGCTTTCCTCAAAGTTGGTATAGAGCTCCCCGTTGGAGACACCATCATCTCTTCTCTTTCCTCTACCAAGCATCCTCCCACCTCCGCCATTTCTAGGTTTCACAAAGGTGCCGTCTTTAGCAAATTGTTCAAACACACAGCAAGGAAGCAGACCAACAGCGAAATGGGGCAATAAAGTTTTAATCTTTACTTAGATTGGGACAAAAGCAAGGAAGTTCTTACCACCAAGTTGACTCTCTTCTAGCAAGCTGTTCTTCACTCCTCTCCTCTGCTTAGAATAAAAAGTTCTTTAAAAAAGAAGATGTTGAAGATGGCCACTCACGTTCACTCCACTTTACAGCACAAGGAAGAAGAACACAAGGAAGTGGACGACACCTGAGAATAAAAGAAATATTTTCCTCCCATTCCTCCCACGTGATGAGAATAAAGGAAATATTTTCCTCCCATTCCTGCCACGTGATGATGTCCCCACTACGTAAACACTTATATATATTTCTTCTGATAGGAATGTACTATAAGTGTTCTCTGACCAAAAATATTCCCCTTTTTAATAAAAGTTAATATGGTATCAGAGCTCCCCATTTCTGCACTGCTACGAACTCCCCATTTCTTTTAGCCTCAAGCTAGGACAATGACCATGAATCCTGCTGCTGCTGTTGGAACCCCAGGAACTGGTGTTTCAAGAGGCACAACGTTATCTCGAATGGAAGAAACTGATCCATTCTATCTACACCCGAATGAGACCCCTGCAATAGTGTTGGTTACTCCCTTGCTCAATGAATATAACCACTTGTCTTGGAGCAGAGAGCCGTGGAGATGGCCCTTTGGTCCAAGCACAAAATCGGCTTCATTGATGGTACCATTTCTCCTCCTTCTATAGATGATCCACTTTATGTCTCTTGGAAGAGAAATAACACTATGGTCTCTAGTTGGATAATCCGTTCTGTAGAACCTAGAATAGCTCAGAGCATTATGTGGTTCGAATCTGCACTAGAACTCTGGTAGGACCTCAAGGATCGGTATGGAAGAGGTGATTCTATGAGGATCTTTAATCTCCAGTCACAAATTTTCTCACTCAGACAAGGAGCACTCACTATTTCTGATTATTTTGCACAATATCATGCCCTATGGGATGAAATGGAGCAATATCGTCCCTATCCGCACTGTAAATGTGTGGCAAATGCTGATGCTGATGCTTGTGAGCTTTATAAATTGGCACGAGCTTATAGAGGCAACGATCTGGTGATTGGTTTTCTAAGAGGGCTTAATGACAACTACTCTAATGTAGTTGAGCAGATTTTAATGATGGATCCGCTTCCTACCATGAGCAAGGCCTTGTTCTTAGCTCTTCAACAGGAACGAAGGACACATAGTTCTACTCTTCCTTTACAAGCTACTGCTAATGCAAATCTGATTGCAGATGGAGACACTCACACTGCTTTAGCAGCACAAGGAAATCATAATGGAAAGAAGTACTGGAACACCTCTAACAAACCATAGTGCACTTATTGTAACAGGACTGGCCATACAGTGGACAAATGTTTTAAGAAACATGGTTTTTCCTCCTAACTATAAGCCACGAGGATCTGGCCAATCTTCGTATGATAAATTTGGAGGCAGCTTTCTAGGATCTACTCAAGGGAGGAACACTTTTCACTCTTCCAATGTAGTCAACTCTCAACCAGAAGCTCAAGGGCTGGTAGCAGAATTCAACAAGCTTGGTTTATCAACGGATCAATACAATAGACTTCTCTCTTTGGTGCAACAAGCCGGATCCCGCCAGCTACCTTCATCAGCATCTGGTCCCTCGATAAGCAATTCAACAGTAATACAAACCAGCTATCATGCTCAAGATAGTATGCGTATGTCAGGTAAACTTTGCCAAGCTGCTCATGTATCTTCATCCTTCTTTACAGGCAAATCAGACCATATAGCTTGTTCCTCTGATCTATTTATGACTTTAACTCCTGTCTCTGGTATATTCATCGGACTCCCGAACGGAGAGAAAACTGTTGCAACACACATTGGGCTTGTTCAGCTTAATCCTTTGCTGCTGCTTTCTAATGTGCTAATGGTTCCAAGTTTTAGCTTCAACTTGATCTCCGTTAGTAATTTACTCAAGTTTTCTCCATACTCACTTTATTTTGAGGGTGTCTCTTGTGTAATTCAGGACCTGCAGTACTCGAGAACGATTGGTGAGGCCAAACAAACACACGGGCTCTACCTGCTTGACGTGAATCACTAGAAGTCTTTAGTTTCCTCGCCACCAGCCATAAACTCTCTTCGTCTCATCCACAACGACCTTGACGTTTGGCATTGTCGCTTAGGTCATCTACCGGCCTCTCGTTTACATGTCTTACAGCTTTTCTATCCTGCAGTTTCCTCCAAAGTTGACAAACACTGTAAAGTGTGTCACATGTCTAGAGACAAAAGACTTTCTTTCCCTTTAAGTGATAGTAGAGCCAAGTTTAAGTTCGAAATCATTCATGCTGATGTATGGGGCAAGTACAATCTACCTTCATATGATGGTTATCAATATTTCTTAACGTTAGTTGATGATTATACTAGATCTGTCTGGGTATACTTGATGAAAGCAAAATCTGAGGTGTCAACTATCCTTCCCACTTTTCTTGACCTTATTCGTAACCAATTTGGAGCCACAATTAAGACGATACGGACTGATCAAGGATCTGAGTTCTTCCTTAGAAGTTTTTATCACACCAATGAGATAATTCATGAGACATCATGTAGATACAGCCCTCAGCAAAATGGATGAGTCGAACGTAAGCACCAACACCTCTTAAACGTGGCTAGATCCCTTTTAATACATGCCCAATTGCCCTTGGTATTCTGGAGTGACTCGATCCTACACGCTACTTACCTTATAAACCGCATCCCCTCACCTTTATTGCAGGAGAAGACTCCCTTTGAGCTGTTATACGACACCAAACCCAAACTGGACCACCTCAAGATCTTCGGTTGCTTATGTTACGCAACTACCATCTCTCCTGGTCGTAATAAGTTTGATCCACGTTCTCAACCTTACGTGTTCCTTGGTTTCCCCTTTGGTATTAAAGGGTACAAGCTTTATGATCTTCAAACTCACCAAATAGTCATCTCCCGTGATGTTCAATTCCATGAGGATATCTATCCCTTTCAAAACCAACACCTCTATTCTCCATCTATCTATCAACCTTATTCACCCAACTCATTGGTCCTTCCTTTGACATCCCCTCTTACTGATGATGTCAATTTTTCTGATGTTTCTCCTGACATTTCCCATCCTTCGCCTCCTTTAGGATCTCCCACTCCTAGTTCCCTAGGATCAGTGGACTCCGTTCCACCTTCTGGTGAATTGCCTCGCAACCACAGAGCTCGTAACCCCCCTCGGTACCTCGCAGATTATATTTGTGGTGCCATTACAGGCCTTACCGATCAATCTCACGGTACTTGCAGGTTTGTTACATACCCTTTGTCTGATTACTTTGGTTTGTGCTTGTTATCACCCCATCATCGGGCCTTCAGCATTAAAGTACTGCAGGGACATGAGCCACCAAATTTTAAAGAAGCTGCCGGCTTACCCCAATGGCAGGAGGCTATGCAATTAGAGCTACAAGCTCTCGAACAGAATAAGACATGGAGTCTTGTCCCTCTTCCAGCAGGGAAAATGGCCATTGGTTACAAATGGGTATACAAAATCAAATATAAATCTGATGGCAATGTGGAACGTTACAAGGCACGTCTCGTTGCCAAGGGTTATAATCAAGCTTATGGAGTCGATTTTCTTGATACATTCTCTCCAGTGGCTAAGTTAACTACGGTCCGACTATTGTTTGCCCTTGCTGTTCAACAGGAATGGCATATACATCAATTAGATGTAAACAACGCTTTTCTCAATGGTGATCTTCTTGAGAAAGTTTATATGCGTCTTCCACCTGGTCTCTCAGTTCATCCCTTGGCTGCAGATCATGTTTGTCGTCTCCAAAAGTCTCTCTATGGCCTTAAACAGTCCAGTCGACAGTGGTTTTCTAAGTTAACTCAGTCTTTACTAGATCACGGGTTCACTCAATCACACTCTGATTATTCTCTTTTTACTCAGTGACGGGGCCCTTCATTCATTGCTCTCCTTGTTTATGTTGATGATATCATCATATGTGGCAATAATTTACCCCTGATTACCCAGATGAAGGTCTCTCTCAATCAGTTGTTCAAGTTGAAGGACCTTGGAGATTTAAAATATTTTCTTGGACTAGAGGTTGCTCGTAAGGATGATGGTATTCACCTCAGTCAAAAGAAATATCTTCTTGAGATTCTTAAAGACACCGGCTACATTGGTAGCAAACTAGCTTCAACCCCAATGGAGTATAACTGTAAGCTAAGAGCTTATCCAGATGAAGATGCAGGTGTTTTGCTTGATGATGATCCTACACTTGATGATTCAGATGACGACTTTAGCATTCAACTTGATCATCCAATTACATCTTCAACCTATCGAAGACTCGTTGCCAAACTTTTGTATCTTACAAATACAAGACCTGACATCAGTTTTCCAGTCAACCAGCTTAGCCAATTTATGGCACATCCCACTGATTTGCATCTTAAAGCCGCTTATCGAGTGTTACGCTACTTAAAAGGCCATGTCGGGCATGGCATTTTCCTGTCCAAAAGTTCTGATTTCCATTTGAAGGCCTTTTGTGACAGTGATCATGGCAAGTGTGAGACCTCTCGACGATCTGTCACCGGGTTTGCTATTTTCTTGGCGAATCACTTGTCTCTTGGCGCTCTAAAAAGCAACCCACTGTCTCATATTCCTCCTCTGAAGCCGAATACCGTGCTCTCTCTTCCGTCTCTAGGGAGATCCAATGGTTGTCTTATCTACTTCGCGATCTTTCCATGCCTCTCTCTCGTCCGGCTCTTGTTTATTGTGATAGCCAGTCTGCCATTTACATCGCCGAGAACCCGGCCTTCCACGAACGAACAAAGCATATTGACATTGATTGCCACATTGTTCGTGAGAAGATTCAATCCGGCCTTTTGAAGCTTTTTCATGTTCCGACTCAGATGCAAATTGTTGACTTGCTCACTAAGCCTCTTCTTGTTCAACGCCATCAATTCCTTGTTTCCAAGCTGCGAATGGTGAATCTACACATTCCAGCTTGTGGGGGGCTGTTGAAGATGGCCACTCACGTTCACTCCACTTTACAGCACAAGGAAGAAGAACACAAGGAAGTGGACGACACCTGAGAATAAAAGAAATATTTTCCTCCCATTCCTCCCACGTGATGAGAATAAAGGGAATATTTTCCTCCCATTCCTGCCACGTGATGATGTCCCCACTACGTAGGGAGTGGATTGAGCACGGAGTGAAGGAATCGATTCCGTACGGTTTGGAGTGAAAGGG
This sequence comes from Hypericum androsaemum, assembly GCA_963995505.1. Taxonomy (NCBI): domain Eukaryota; kingdom Viridiplantae; phylum Streptophyta; class Magnoliopsida; order Malpighiales; family Hypericaceae; genus Hypericum; species Hypericum androsaemum. Next base: position 16,635,418 of record OZ023187.1, read on the forward strand.
GACCGCAGTGGCAAGCGTAGTTATGTGATAATGGCAAGTGCAGTTATGTGATAATGGCAAGTGCAGTTATGTGATAATGGCATGTGTATTTTTGGCAGTGGCAAGTCCCCGTTGATGATAATGGCGCGCGTGGTTTTTTTCATTTTGGTCCCCCATATTTTAGCATTTTTGCAAAAAGGTCACACTGGCATGCGCAGTTATGTGATAGTGGCATGCACAGTTATGCGATAATGGCATGCACAGTTATGCGATAATGGCATTTGTATCCGGCCTGCGTTTGTGCGTGGTTTTTTTCATTTTGGTCCCCGTATTTTAGCGCGTTTGTAAAAAAGTCCACGCGTGTCTTCATTCCGAACGGTTCGGAATCTGAGCATTCCGTGCCCAATCCAGACCCCACTACGTAAACACTTATATATATTTCTTCTGATAGGAATGTACTATAAGTGTTCTCTGACCAAAAGTATTCCCCTTTTTAATAAAAGTTAATAAAAGAAACAGTGAAATTGTGAGAAGAAGAAGAAGAAGATTAAAACCCACCAACACACAAAAAAATGTGGGTCATTACAAAAAATTGTGAAACAAAGTATCAATCTTTAACCATTTTCGTGAAGGAAAAAAATGTTTTTTTTATTAATACGAACAGTAAAGTTCTAGTCTCAAATATTCTACTAGAAGAGAAAAAAAGAAAGAAGGAAGATTAATTTTACCTGAAAGGAATGATGGATGCACTTTGTACGGTGAAGAAGAACACCCTCTCCTAATAATAAAAGTTGATTTGAAATTTCGTTCACGTGATAGATAGACAATAACAGGACTGCCCCCGTAGCAACCCCAAATTAAGTTACCACCCAATAAGAGAAAGAATTTTAAAACCAAAAAAAATGAAATAAAGTTCTCCCATGTTTCAGATTTTTAAATATATATTATTTAAAGAGTCGAGTACTATCAGACTCTAATATAAAGTACGATTATCTCAATAGTATTTTTTACATCCGTAAAATTTGAATACCTTAAATGTACCTCTCTCATTGGTCTTGTTTGACAAATAGTTTATGACAATTCAGTTATGAATTATATTTGGTACTTAAATATTAAATAATTCTGAATATTCTCAATTTATATTTACAAGTACTGAAATTTTAGTTTAATCACTTTTAATCTAATAAGATTATATAACATGAAAATGTTGGTTCTAGCCCAGTTAGCCGGCGATCATTGGTCCAAAATTTAGGGGTTGACCTAACATATTTTGGATCACGGATGGGGATAATCGCATGGCATTTTTTAAGACAATGATTTTGGACTATGCTTTTAGTTTTTCAAAGGCACCAAATTTTTTTCCGGTCGTGGCCTTCACCATATTGCAATCCCGAAAGGTATTAACTTTTTCCTTCTTTGTCAATTCTCCTACATTGTTTTGTTTGTCTTAAAATAGGTAAAGAATGGGACTTTACTACACCATTTGATACAGCTCCAGGGCTCAAAGGGAAAAGGGCTGATCTGCTGCTAAGTGTGGGATCAATTTTATTTGCAAATTAGTTTTTTTTAGCAACGTGAAAAAAAGTTGATTTGAAATTTCGTTCACGTCATAAATTAACAGTGTGAATTATTTCTTAACAAATTTTTAAAACATCACTCAAATAATACAAAATTTTTATTATCTTCTAAGATTATCACAAGTAAAAGTGTTTCCCTAATGACATAGTTTTTTTAATAATAAATGGAGCCTTATTTCTAGTTATACGTAAACGTTTTTGCACGATTAATAGAAAATTAGAAATCTTTCTACAATTAGATTTCAATCCTTGTTACGTGTCGCTCGGGCAACAAATCCTGTCCTGCCACGTGTCCAGTCAACCGGTCGTCTACTCTTTCAGGACTGAACTAGACCCAAAAACATCAACCAAATTAAAACAAGAGAGAGGATTTCTATTAAAACAAGAGAGAGGAACCAGCAACAATGACAGGACTATCTATCCCACGTCCCTTGAGTTACCACCCAATAAGAGAATGAATTTTAAAACCAAAAACAAATTAATAAAGTTCTACCATGTTTCAGTTTTTTTATGTCTATTTTTAGAATCGAGTATGTCCGACCCTAAAATATGGTGCAACTATCTCAATGATATTTTTTGTATTCGTAAGATTTGTATACAAATTTTTTTCATAAATCAAAATCTTTTATCACTTGAACCAACTTTTTTGTCTACACGTTGATAACAATTCTGTTATTAATTATATTTAGTATTTAAATATCAAATAATTTTAAATATTCTTAATTTATATTTACAAGTACTAAAATTTTAATATAATAATTTTTAATCTAATAAAATTGTATAACGTTGAAAATATTGGATATAGACCGGTTAATCCAATCAAATGAATCGCCGGCGATCATTGTGTTGGGAAACACGAGGGCCCCAAACACCACACGAACAACACCGGAGCTAGAGATCGATGACAAGCACAAAAGAAACTCACGCACACAAGAATGCGACACAAAATTTGGTCACCCGGTTCGATCTTAACCGATCTACGTCCGGGGGCGTACCAAGCCAGGAGATTTCACTATATCAAGCTCGATCTACACTCTAGAGCTTCACTCGCTCAACAATGGTGTTTCTCTCTCTCCTCTTCTCTCTCTGTCTCTCTCTCTCTCTACACAAGGAAGAAGATGCAGAAATAGTGACTGAGAGGTGGGTATTTATAGTGCCCACAGCCTAGGACTATTTGGTATCGGCAGGGGCAAAATCGTCCACCAGAAATTACATTTCTGGCCCAGGATAAATAGTGCCGAGTCAACATGTGAACAGTGCCGAGTCAACACGTGAACAGGACTCCGTATAGTACGAAGTCTCCATACCCAACAATCTCCCACCTGGAGACTGACCTCAACACTTGTTACCATTCACTTGATGACCTCCTTCTCCTCTTCACTTCTTGGTACGCCGGGTCTCTTCTCTAGTTTACTAGACCCGCTGAAGCCATGTTGAGCTTCAGCTTCTCTAAGGTAACCACCTTGGTCAACATATCAGCAGGATTTACTTTCCCGTCAATCTTTTCAAGTTGCAAGATCTTCCTCTCCAATAGACTTCGTATGTAGTGATACTTAAACTCAATGTGCTTTGTCCTTGAGTGGAATGCGGGATTCTTAGCCAAGTGTATCGCACTTTGGCTGTCACTGTGGAGCACACTTTCACTTTGCTCCTTGCCCAATTCTCCCAAGAAGTTTTGCAACCATACCATCTCTTTGCTTGCTTCTGTCACAGCCACATACTCACTTTCTGCGGTTGACAAAGCCACAACCTTTTGCAACCTGGAAGCCCAAGATATCGCTATCCCTCCCAGTGTGAACACATAACCACTTGTGCTCCTCTTGCCATCATGATCATTGGACCCCAAGTCTGCATCACAATAGCCTGTCAGCTTCATATCTTTGCCCTCAAAGCACAGGGCCTTCTTAGTAGTACCTCTCAAGTAACCAAGGATCCACTTCACTGCGATCCAATGCTGCTCACCTGGATTGCTCATGAATCTGCTCACTACTCCCACCGCATGTGCTATGTCTGGCCTTGTGCAAATCATAGCATACATCAAGCTTCCGACTGCCGATGCATAAGGAGTCTTCTCCATTTGAGCCTTCTCTGCCTTACTCTTAGGCGAATCCTTCTTGGACAACTTAAAGTGCCCACCTAAAGGAGTCAACTTGGGGTTGGTCTTTTGCATGTTGAACCTCTTCAACACCTTCTCAATGTACTCAGCCTGTGAGAGAAACAGCTTCCCATCAGCCTTATTCCTCTCAATCCTCATCCCAAGGATTTGCTTAGCCTCCCCCAAGTCCTTCATGGCAAACCTCTCAGACAATTGCTTCTTCACCTTGCTCACCTCCCGAGCACTAGCGCCTGCTATCAACATGTCATCAACATAAAGCAGAAGGATGATATAGCTATTGTCAAATCTCTTGAAATAGCAGCAATGATCAGCCTCACAGCGCACGAACTCAATCTCATGCATGAACCCATCAAACTTCTTGTACCACTGCCTTGGAGCTTGCTTCAAGCCATACAAGCTCTTTCTCAACCTGCACACAAGCTCGCTTTTACCATCTGACAAGTATCCCTCTGGTTGTACCATGTAGATCTCTTCCTCTAGATCACCATGGAGAAATGCTGTCTTCACATCCATCTGCTCCAACATCAGATTCTCTGAAGCTACCATACTCAACACCATACGAATAGTGGTCAGCTTCACAACAGGAGTGAAAACATCAGTAAAATCTATACCATATTTCTGCTGAAATCCCTTCACAACCAGTCTTGCCTTGTAACGCTCGGTGCCATCCGCTTCTTGCTTAACTCTATATACCCACTTATTTTGCAGTGCCTTCTTGCCTTTAGGGAGTTGGACTAGTTCCCAAGTCATGTTACTCCTCAATGACTTCATCTCGTCATCCATTGCAAGCTTCCACTTGTCCACTTGTCCACTCTTCTGAACCTCTGCAAAATCTTCTGGTTCTCCTCCATCAGTTAACAGGAGATAGAAATTAGCTGGCGAATACCTATCTGGAGACCCACGTTGTCTTGTGGACCTCCTTACCGGAACCAATGGTGGTGGAGAACTTGGTTCCGCTTCCTCCTCGGCCACCTGGCCATCTTGTGCCCTTTTGCTCCCACCTGAGTTCGAGATGTCTAACTCGATCACCTCACTGCTAGAACCCACCTCGTCGGATACACTCCCCCTGTCCTTGTACAAAACCTTTTCATTGAATATGACATCTCGGCTTCTAATAACCTTGCGGTTCTTCTCATCCCAAAACCTGAAACCAAAATTATCTCCACCATATCCAATGAATGTGCACTTTTTGGACTTAGCATCCAGTTTGCTCCTATCACCTGCATCAATATGAACATATGACACACAACCAAATACTCGAAGGTACGAAAGATCAACCTCCTTTCCACTCCAAGCCTCCTCTGGTATCCCATTATCCAAAGGAGTTGATAGTCCTCTATTGATCAAGAAAGCCGCGGTGTTCACTGCATCCGCCCAAAACATCTTTGGTAGGCCACACTTAAGTCTCATGGCCCTAGCTCTCTCATTGATTGTTCTGTTCATCCTCTCTGCGATGCCATTTTGCAGGGGGGTTCCAACTACTGTCTTCTCCATGCGAATCCCATTTGCTGCACAATAATCCTTGAACTCTTGAAGCTCATACTCTCCGCCATTGTCAGATCTCAAACACTTCACATTGAGACCTGTCTCATTTTTCACAAGGGCTCTCCACTTCTTGAAGGCATCGAAGGCTTCAGACTTATGTTTCAAGAAGTACACCCACAGCTTCCTCGTAGAATCATCAATAAAGGTCATATAATACAACGAACCACCCAAGGATGCCACTGGTGCTGGTCCCCACAAATCACTGTGGACCAACTCAAGCTTCTTCTCCTTTGGAGATCTGCCAGCTCTCGAAAAACTCACTCTCTTCTGCTTCCCGAAAACACAATCCTCACAGAGTTCCACTTCCACTGTCTTGAGGCCTGGTAGCTTCCCCTTCGAGCATAGCACCCTCATTCCCTTCTCACTCATGTGGCCAAGGCGACTATGCCACAAATCTGCATCATCCGTTGCTCCTGCAACATTAATGCTCTCATTGGTGTTCTTCGTCATATACAAAGTACCCTCCTTCAAACCTCGAGCCACCACCCTAGCTCCTTTGGTAATTTTCCATGTCTTGCAACCAAAGGTCACTGTGTAACCTTCATCATCTAGTTGCCCCACGGATAGCAAATTCCTCTTCAACCCAGGAATATGCCTCACCCCTTTCAACAACAACAAAGATCCATTAGGAGTATTTATCCGAACATCTCCCATGCCCACAATTTTCAAAGGGTCATCATTCGCTAGATAGACTTTGCCATAGTCACCTAGGACATACTTCTCCATCATCCCTGCATCACTACAAGAATGAAATGATGCTCCCGAATCCAATACCCACACCTCCAATGGACTGCTCACACTAAAGATCAACGTATCCCCGTGATCTTCCGTTGTCGCATTTACAGATTTTTCCTTCTTTGGTGCCGTGCATTGATCTCTGAAATGACCATATTGTTCACAATTCCAACATTGCACCGAGCTCTTGTCCTTCTTCGGACCACCCTTCGATTTAGATCTTGACCTTCCCCGGTCCTTCTTCCCCTTCGACTTGTATTCTGACCTTCCCCTGTTACCCATACTCAAAGCTGAACTCGAGGCTACTCCAGATTCTTTTCTACGAATCTCCTCACTCATAATCAAATCTCTCACCTCATCTAGCTTGAGCGTTACTTTCCCCGCGGAGGCACTCACTGCCGTGACCGTGCCATTCCAACTATCGGGTAAAGAACTTAGTAAAATTAGGGCTTGTACCTCATCATCGAAGTCGATCTTAACCGAGCTCAATTGGGCTATCGTTGCATTGACCATATGCTTGGTCACCATCGTACCCTCCGCCATCCGAAGGTTGAACAACTTCCTCATCAAGTGAACCTTGTTGGCCGCCGATGGCTTCTCGTACATCTCGGACAACGTCTCCAACATCTCCTTCGTGGTCTTTGACTTTACTGTGTGCAAGGCCACGTTCCTAGACAAAGACAAGCGCACCACGCTCATCGCTTTCCGATCTAGGAGCTTCCACTCCTCTTCCTTCATGTCCTCAGGCTTCTTTCCATCAAGCGGCAAGTGCAAATCTTTGCCATACAAGTAGTCCTCTACTTGCATCTTCCAGAAGCCATAGTCGACGCCATCGAACTTCTCCACGGGCGATCTCACATCACCCATCGTGATTGCTCCCACCACGCCCTAAACCCGGGCTCTGATACCAATTGTTGGGAAACACGAGGGCCCCAAACACCACACGAACAACACCGGAGCTAGAGATCGATGACAAGCACAAAGGAAACTCACGCACACAAGAATGCGACACAAAATTTGGTCACCCGGTTCGATCTTAACCGATCTACGTCCGGGGGCGTACCAAGCCAGGAGATTTTACTATATCAAGCTCGATCTACACTCTAGAGCTTCACTCGCTCAACAATGGTGTTTCTCTCTCTCCTCTTCTCTCTCTGTCTCTCTCTCTCTCTACACAAGGAAGAAGATGCAGAAATAGTGACTGAGAGGTGGGTATTTATAGTGTCCACAGCCTAGGACTATTTGGTGTTGGCAGGGGCAAAATCGTCCACCAGAAATCACATTTCTGGCCCCGGATGAATAGTACCGAGTCAACATGTAAACAGTGCCGAGTCAACACGTGAACAGTGACTCCGTATAGTACGAAGTCTCCATACCCAACACATTGGCCCAAAATTTTGGGGCTGATCTAACATATTTTGGTTCACGGATTAGGATAATCCGACTGCGTATTTAAAATAGGTAAAGAATGGGACTTTACTACACCAGTTTATACACTTCCAGGGCTCAAAGGGAAAAGGGCTGATCTGCTGCTAAGTGTGGGATCAATTTTATTTGCAAACTAGTTTTTTTTTGAAGTAAATTTTATACCAAATGATTCACATGAATTGAATCCCGAACTTTCGTCAATTCTTATACGTCTTGTGCCATCTGATCAAGAACTATTGGGAAGAAGGCTAAATCACACTGATGCATCATATATATGTACTTGGAAACAGTTTTATGAGCTTCAATGGAACTTCTACTACCATTTTCCTACCAATGTACTAACATCTATCAACCTGATGGCCTACTGGTATTTACATTACTTTCATAGCTTGTGTGAATTCGGTTGGTCCGCAGTGATCGCCTCATCTTCGTCGTCTTTGTTCAATGCCAGGTACTCGAGTGCGGTCACAACATCGCTCATTAAAGGCCTCGTAGCAGCTTCCTCCTGAAGGCACATTGCTGCAACTGCAAGTGCTTGGTGAAGACCCTTAATAGGGTATTTACCTTGTAGAAGTGGATCAGCCATTAGTGCGAACCTTTTCCTATCTTTGAACAATGGAGTTGCCTGCAGAGAAGGAAACCCTGAAAAGAATTAGGACTATTACAAGGACACTGCCAGTACAATTGGATTGTATTTGTGCTGGATACGTACCCAAACGACCAGATTCTGTTCTTCTGTTGGCTTCGAGGTGTCAATGACTCTCCTTCCTGTGATCATCTCCAGGAACACAACTCCGAAGCTGTAGACATCGGATTTAGGAGTCAACTGCCCTGTTGATGCATACTCGGGTGCACAGTATCCGTAAGTCCCCATCACCCTGGTTGAGACATAAACCTTGTCCCCGGTTGGCCCCAGCTTTGCCAGCCCGAAATCTGAGAGCTTCGGATTGAAATCCTCGTCTAACAGCACATTTGATGCTTTGAAGTCGCGGTATATTACAGGAGGGTTAGCAATCTCGTGCAAGTACTCGAGTCCTTTTGCTGCACCGAGTGCGATTTTCATCCTGGCATTCCACTCCAGAAGGGTTGCATCTGGTCTGGTCCCTGCCAAGAAATTTTTGTAGCTTGTAAGATCTGATTGCTGAAAAGGTAAGAATTGACCACTTGGCAAAGTGGCTGTAACCGAAATCGGATTTCATTTGTCGATTTTCGAACAATGCCAAATACTAACTGGAAAACAAGAAACCTGATAAGGAATTGATACAAAACTGTTGCGGGGAAAAGGATTTTTGTATTCCAACAAAAACTGAAGAGTTTTAAACCGAAAAGATGATCTTCCAGGGAACCATTGGCCATATATTCGTACACTAAGGCTCTTTGCTCTCCATCCGCGCAATATCCAACCAAATTCATCCCTCGTTTAGATTAGTCATTATAATTCTCATTGAATACTAAAAGAAGTGACAATTATTAATAGTTAAATTCATGATTGTCGTGAATATTAAACGGAATGTGATTCTATAATTCCGTCAGACAATCGTAGTGAGAAAATCAACATCTACGGTTCATCGATTGACTTTTATAATTATGTCAGATGATTAGTATGTTAATATTACCTTTTAAAAAAGTATGTTAATGTTCACACTAATCAAATATGACCACTGTATTCGTCAAGTTCTTTTTTTTTAAGTATTATTCGTCAAATTGTTTTTGTTTAAACACATCTAGGGGGTTTTAAACATATCTACTTTTGTCAAATTAGTCCCTTGTTGAAGGACGAAATATTACGAGGTACACCCGAGCCAGACCCCTTGGATCGTCGCTAACCTGATCGGGCTTGAGCATCACGGGCCTCGCCATGGGGACGGATCGTCGTGAGTCGGACTGGGCCAGATCGTCGCGGATTTTGTGGCCCGGGATTGTTGCTAATTCCCTCACTTAGATGAGTAGATCGTCGCAAGTCTGGTCCAATCGGATCATCGTGGGCCTCTGACTGGCTTAATCATCGCGGCCCCGAACAGGCCGGATCGTCGCGGAGTGAACACGGCCTTGATCGTCGCAATTTGGACCCAAGCCAGATCGTCGCAGGATCGAGTTGGGCTCTCGGTGCCCTTGAGTCATCGTGGGATCGAGTTGGGCTCTATAGGTCTTTGGATCGTCGCGGTGTCCTTCGGGCTGGATTGTCGCGAGCTTGGCGGCCCGTATCGTCGCAGATTTGGGCCTCGTGGATCGTCTCGGGCTTGGAGGCTTCGGGTCATGGCGGGCCGTACTCGTGGTGGATCGTCGAGAGTTGCGGGCCTCTTGGGTCATCATGGGCCGTACTCATGACAGATTGTCGTGGGATTTGGGCCTTGCCTGGGACTAGTCTTTTTTTTTTGGGTGAAAATGGTGAGTGTTAGGCAATCAAACTTGATTTAAATTACAAAGATTAGCAGTTTGTTCTAACATATCCTCACGCAGGGGGGAAATACAACTTTCTGGAGGATTATCCGGTACATGAATTCCTACCGGGTACCCAAGAGCCAAGTTCGATAGCTTATCCGCCACCATGTTGCACTCTCTACCACAATAGATAACCTCGATTCGTCCATGCAGACTGATGAAGCTTTTGACATTTATTCACGAGGGCGGCCAACCTGCTTCCTCTTGTGGCTCCCTCGGCCAAGTACTTGGTCACCTGCTGACAGCCAGTCTCGACTATGAGCTGGGGGTACTTCCTGTCTCGTGCAATCTGGAGCCCACGTCATAGGGCCCAAAACTCCGAAGTTAACGCGTCGCAGTGACCTATTCTCTGCACAAAACCTGTTCTGACTTAAATTAATTGGTTCAATGGATATAATAATTTTTTTTAGGAAGATTTTTTTTTAATAGTAGATAACCATTCCAATTGAAAAATCAAAGCCAGCCATTTAGTTTGGTCCAATAGGAAGTAAGAGGAACCAGAAACCGTCTTTGAGTTCATCCAAAACTTGAAGCTAACTTCTTCAGCGGTACTTTAGGTTTTGGATTGAGTAGGGACAACATAAAAGTCGTCCCCACGGAGGGGATTTCGTTTGGACCATCAGATTTTACTAAAAATCGTATCTATAGATCTGACAGTCATTAAAAACCGTGTCTATAACCAAAATCACTTGATCTATTTCAGTCCCCACTCAATCCAACCCAGTACTTTATGTGAAAGTCCAACTATATCTTTTTTGAGGGGTCAACTAGTTTACCCAACAGACGTACCCTAATAAATTTAGTGCCGGAAATAGAAAAAAAGCGTCTTCCACCAATGACAAAACATTTCGAATTGTTTCTATATTGAACTAAAAAACAGCCAGCTTCTCGCATTATTTATGGTTTTCTCCAATTGGTAGAATAAATGCTCGTGACCCAGCTCCCAATGACAGTGACGACCTTAATCTGTACTCTCTAGAAAAAGGTGAACGACTAGGTGGCTTTACTTCTTTCTTCCTCATAAAAGAAATGGAAAAAACCCTCCCATCTGCACTAGAAGAGAGTGAAGACCGAGCTTCAAAAATGGAGGAGCCAAGAGTAGAAGTTGTTGTTGAGTCCAGAACAGAGGCCATGTTTTCTCCCCGGGGAGAAGGAGAACCCATCACAAGGAGAGCATGTTTCCTTAAGCCCTGCATTGGTGGCCCCTCCTCTCCGGAGGCGTCCGCGCCTTGTCTGTCGCCTCTTCCGGCCTCGTTTGACCCGAAGAAGTGGCCTTTGAGTGTTCAGTGGAAGGAACCCGCAAAAGGATGGGATTCTTGGGTGGAAAAGATGCGAACTTTACATGAGGAAACATGGAGGAGAGCCGGGATTTATAAGGCCATAACGGGTTCCACGTGTAGAATCATCAAAGACGGGGAATTGGTTGTTGGGTTGGCTGAGAGGTGGTGCCCTGCAACGAAATCTTTTGTCTTTCCTTGGGGGGAAGCCACTGTTACACTTGAAGATATGGCCATCGTTGGAGGGTACTCTGTTTTGGGGTGCCCTGTTTTTAGCCAGCTGGAAACCGAGGAAATGGTGGCAGTCCAGGAGCTGTTGGTCGAGACAAGGCGGAAAATGATGAGGAGTAGTGCGAGGAGGGCGACTCAGTGCTCGTGGGTGAGCGAGTTCAAAGACGGGGGAAGCGAAATCGAGCACGAGGCCTTTCTTGCTCTGTGGCTGTCAAGGTATGTTCTTGCTTCCATAAAGGCTACTTATGATGTCATATTGGAGAAGAGTTTTCCCATTGCGGTCTTGTTGGCTAGAGGAACTAGAGTCGCGCTTGCTCCAGCTGTGCTTGCTAGAATTTACAATGACTTGACATTGTTGAAGGAAAAGATTGTTGCTTTAACTGCATCCGAGTGCAATGAGGAAGAAGATGGTGATGATTTTGCAGTTACAGTTCGGTTGCCATTTCAGTTAGTGCAGGTATGGGGGTGGGAGAGATTCGTAGACTTGCAGCCTGAACCTAATGCGATAAGAAGCAATGAGGCTCTATTAGCTAAGTGGGACAAGGTCACGCCTATAGTTAAGGATGGAAATCTGAGGTTGCTGTTGGACTCGGCCAAAGGAAAGTTCACATGGCGCCCTTACGCGAATTCAGTTTTCCACAGGAGCCTTCCCAAGTATGCAGAACTGGGAGATCATTCAGTGTTGTGTTCTGATTTGGATGAAGATTTGTTGACATTTGCAAGATTTCTTAGGGTCTCAGAGTTGGTTGGAATGGGCTGTATAGAGCAGTATCTTCCCCATAGGGTGGCAATGCAATTCGGGTTCGATCAAGACGTTCCATGTAGTGTGAGCCGGTGCGATAGGAGTCCAGAGGTTGCTTGGAAGTGCTACAATCATTCGGAAAAGGAGTTGATGTGCTATTTACCTTCATGCCTCGATGGGGCTGGAGTAACAGCTCGATATATAGAATGGTGGCAAAGCTCAGCCGAGGTTCATCAAAGTAAGTTCATCAGGAAAAAGAAGACTGCCAACAGTTTTGTGAGCAGTTTCGATTCAACTTCCGGGATTATGAAGGCATGGAGGGCAGGGAACTCCGCGAAGCAGGATGCAAATGGGGGTGCCAAACGTGCGAGTAGTTACGCTATAACTCCCGAGATTACCAAGGAATGGAGGGCAGCAAGCTTTGTGAAAAGATCGAAGGTTCCAGTTAGTAATACCAGCATGGAGATGAAAGAGAGTTCAAAAGTGGCTGGAAGTTCGCGAAAGCATAGTGAGAATATCCCATCAGAAGATAGAAGGGAGGAGGAAGCTCAAGTTTTGCCAGTTTCTCCTGGTTTACCGAGAAAGACGCGCGAAGACTCGTCATTCAAACTGGAAAGGAAGAAGAGCCTTGTACGGATTTTGTTAGCTTCACAGAATCTGGCAAAGAGGAAGAGACTAGAAAACTCGAAGTTTGATGCTCGTGCAGCAGCAAGGAAGATTGCCAGAACATCAGCTGTGGTTTCTAAATACAAAGAGTTGAAGGAGATACATGAGTGCCCTTTTCCTCCAGGGTTTCACAGTAAAGATGTTCCTGGACAGAATCCTTCTGTCCGTTGTAGTCCATCCGAAGCAAGGGAGTTACCCGAAGCGGGTCAGCCGACTAGTCCTCAATGTTCTGGAAAGCATAGTTCCAGCAGCACACATGATGCAAATGCAGAAGTCATCAAAGCGGCATCAGCGATAGACATAATAGATTTGGACATCATCATTGATCTGGAAGAAAACACGGAGGAGATATTGGAGGAGGACAAAATGTCATCATCAAATTCGGTCGGGCGCAGCAGCGAAGCGCGGACGGAATCTGAAGTTAATGCAGATGATCAACAGCTTCCAGATAACATTGATATACTTGGACCAGAATTGGCAGCTCGGTTACGGAGCCTTAAGGCGGATTTTAACAGGCTGATAGCAGAAAAGATGCAGCAGCAACAACAGTAGTCGTAGATCTTAAGAGTGGATTCTCATGTAGGTAAGATGTATAGGAAGGATGTCAATTGGAACTTATCAACTTCCATATCCAGCTTCTGATCAACTCTTTTATTATCCTGACATTTAACATCCGGTGATCGGATGCAGCACTCGAACTCGAACTCGAACTCGGATGTAACTTGGTACGCTCAAATTAGAACTTATAGAATTTGCCACTTTTCAAAAAAAAAAAATATAATTCATGCCATTTTGTATTTACGTATGCGAGTTCTTTGTTGTGTTTGAGTGCTAAGTTTATGAGTTAATAGCATTACATAATAGTTAAGTTTAGTGAGATTTTTTTTTGTGATCATCGCTTACTTAGTTTTGGTGGCCATTTTTTACGGTATTAGGTATACAGTTTCTTCTAATGCATTAGAAACCCCACAGTTTATTTACTGGTATGCCCTTGGGGTACAAGAAAATAACGAAAATAACAAAACAAGTTCGTGGGCTTATAAACAGATAAGAGCCCAAAATAAAACAAAGGAAGCTGGCCAAACTACTAGCGAGTGTCAAACGACGTCGCAGCACCGGAATAACACTCGAGGTGTGCACGTGTGACGCTCCTTTAATTTTCCCGCCAACCTGGAACGTTTCCTCCGATCCCCAGTTTCTCTTCACGAACTCTAACCCCCAATTTCGTCAATTTCGCCTCCGAATCGCCCTCGTAACGTTATTTAATAAGACAAAATATTAGACTATATTAGTGAAGTCTAAAATTGTTGAGAATCTCACATCGGTTAAAACACGAGTGGGGGGTAAGTTTATAAGTGTGGAAAATCCACCAACCTATTGCCTTAAGGTTTTGGGTTGGATATGGAGATTCTAACAAAAATTAGATACAAACATTGAAAAATCATCCCTCGTTTAGATTAGTCATTATAATTCTCATTGAATACTAAAAGAAGTGACAATTATTAATAGTTAAATTCATGATTGTCGTGAATATTAAACGGAATATGATTCTATAATTCCGTCAGACAATCGTAGTGAGAAAATCAACATCTACGGTTCATCGATTGACTTTTATAATTATGTCAGATGATTAGTATGTTAATATTACCTTTTAAAAAAGTATGTTAATGTTCACACTAATCAAATATGACCACTGTATTCGTCAAGTTCTTTTTTTTTAAAGTATTATTCGTCAAATTGTTTTTGTTTAAACACATCTAGGGGGTTTTAAACATATCTACTTTTGTCAAATTAGTCCCTTGTTGAAGGACGAAATATTACGAGGTACACCCGAGCCAGACCCCTTGGATCGTCGCTAACCTGATCGGGCTTGAGCATCACGGGCCTCGCCATGGGGACGGATCGTCGTGAGTCGGACTGGGCCAGATCGTCGCGGATTTTGTGGCCCGGGATTGTTGCTAATTCCCTCACTTAGATGAGTAGATCGTCGCAAGTCTGGTCCAATCGGATCATCGTGGGCCTCTGACTGGCTTAATCATCGCGGCCCCGAACAGGCCGGATCGTCGCGGAGTGAACACGGCCTTGATCGTCGCTATTTGGACCCAAGCCAGATCGTCGCAGGATCGAGTTGGGCTCTCGGTGCCCTTGAGTCATCGTGGGATCGAGTTGGGCTCTAGAGGTCTTTGGATCGTCGCGGTGTCCTTCGGGCTGGATTGTCGCGAGCTTGGCGGCCCGTATCGTCGCAGATTTGGGCCTCGTGGATCGTCTCGGGCTTGGAGGCTTCGGGTCATGGCGGGCCGTACTCGTGGTGGATCGTCAAGAGTTGCGGGCCTCTTGGGTCATCATGGGCCGTACTCATGACAGATTGTCGTGGGATTTGGGCCTTGCCTGGGACTAGTCTTTTTTTTTTGGGTGAAAATGGTGAGTGTTAGGCAATCAAACTTGATTTAAATTACAAAGATTAGCAGTTTGTTCTAACATATCCTCACACAGGGGGGAAATACAACTTTCTGGAGGATTATCCAGTACATGAATTCCTACCGGGTACCCAAGAGCCAAGTTCGATAGCTTATCCGCCACCATGTTGCACTCTCTACCACAATAGATAACCTCGATTCGTCCATGCAGACTGATGAAGCTTTTGACATTTATTCACGAGGGCGGCCAACCTGCTTCCTCTTGTGGCTCCCTCGGCCAAGTACTTGGTCACCTGCTGACAGTCGGTCTCGACTATGAGCTGGGGGTACTTCCTGTCTCGTGCAATCTGGAGCCCACGTCATAGGGCCCAAAACTCCGAAGTTAACGCGTCGCAGTGACCTATTCTCTGCACAAAACCTGTTCTGACTTAAATTAATTGGTTCAATGGATATAATAATTTTTTTTAGGAAGATTTTTTTAAATAGTAGATAACCATTCCAATTGAAAAATCAAAGCCAGCCATTTAGTTTGGTCCAATAGGAAGTAAGAGGAACCAGAAACCGTCTTTGAGTTCATCCAAAACTTGAAGCTAACTTCTTCAGTGGTACTTTAGGTTTTGGATTGAGTAGGGACAACATAAAAGTCGTCCCCACGGAGGGGATTTTGTTTGGACCATCAGATTTTACTAAAAATCGTATCTATAGATCTGACAGTCATTAAAAACCGTGTCTATAACCAAAATCACTTGATCTATTTTAGTCCCTACTCAATCCAACCCAGTACTTTATGTCAAAGTCCAACTATATCTTTTTTGAGGGGTCAACTAGTTTACCCAACAGACGTACCCTAATAAATTTAGTGCCGGAAATAGAAAAAAAGCGTCTTCCACCAATGACAAAACATTTCGAATTGTTTCTATATTGAACTAAAAAACAGCCAGCTTCTCGCATTATTTATGGTTTTCTCCAATTGGTAGAATAAATGCTCGTGACCCAGCTCCCAATGACAGTGACGACCTTAATCTGTACTCTCTAGAAAAAGGTGAACGACTAGGTGGCTTTACTTCTTTCTTCCTCATAAAAGAAATGGAAAAAACCCTCCCATCTGCACTAGAAGAGAGTGAAGACCGAGCTTCAAAAATGGAGGAGCCAAGAGTAGAAGTTGTTGTTGAGTCCAGAACAGAGGCCATGTTTTCTCCCCGGGGAGAAGGAGAACCCATCACAAGGAGAGCATGTTTCCTTAAGCCCTGCATTGGTGGCCCCTCCTCTCCGGAGGCGTCCGCGCCTTGTCTGTCGCCTCTTCCGGCCTCGTTTGACCCGAAGAAGTGGCCTTTGAGTGTTCAGTGGAAGGAACCCGCAAAAGGATGGGATTCTTGGGTGGAAAAGATGCGAACTTTACATGAGGAAACATGGAGGAGAGCCGGGATTTATAAGGCCATAAAGGGTTCCACGTGTAGAATCATCAAAGACGGGGAATTGGTTGTTGGGTTGGCAGAGAGATGGTGCCCTGCAACGAAATCTTTTGTCTTTCCTTGGGGGGAAGCCACTGTTACACTTGAAGATATGGCCATCGTTGGAGGGTACTCTGTTTTGGGGTGCCCTGTTTTTAGCCCGCTGGAAACCGAGGAAATGGTGGCAGTCCGGGAGTTACTGGTCGAGTCGAGGCGGAAAATGATGAGAAGCAGTGTAAGGAGGGCGTCTCACTGGTTGTGGGTGAGGGAGTTCAAAGACGGGGGAAGCGAAATCGAGCACGAGGCCTTTCTTGCTCTGTGGCTGTCAAGGTATGTTCTTGCTACCATTAAGGATGCCTATGATGTCATCTCCGAAAACAGTTTTCCCATTGCGGTCTTGTTAGCCAGAGGGACTAGAGTCGCACTTGCTCCAGCTGTGCTTGCTGGAATTTACAATGACTTGAGCTTGTTCAAGGAAAAAATTGTTGCTTTAACTGAATCCGAGTACAATGAGGAAGGGGTTGATGATTTTGCGGTTAGAGTTCGGTTGCCATTTCAGTTAGTTCAGGTATGGGCGTGGGAGAGATTCTTAGACTTGAAACCTGAACCTAATGTGATAAGAAGCAGTGATGCTCTATTAGCCAAGTGGGACAAGGTGAAGCCTCTAGTTAAGGAAGGAAATATAAGGTTGCTGTTGGACTCGTCGAAAGGAAAGTTTAGATGGCGCCCGTACGCAAAATCAGTGAACCACAGGAGCCTTCCAAAGGTTTACGCAGAGCTGGGAAATCAGTTAGTGTTGTCTTCTGATTCGGATGAAGATTTGTTGGCATTTGCAAGATTTCTGAGGGTCTCAGAGTTGGTTGGAGCGGGCTGTATAGAGCAATATCTTCCCCATAGGGTGGCAATGCAATTCGGGTTTGATCAAGATGTTCCATGCCGTGTGCGCCGGTGCGATAGGAGTCCAGAGATTGCTTGGAGGTGCTACAATCATCTGGTAAAGGAGTTGATGTGCCAGTTACCTTGTCGTCTGGATGGGACTGGAGTAACAGCTCGATATTTAGAATGGTGGCAGAGCTGTTACAAGAGGGAAGGAAGTGGGATCGCCAGCAGTTCCGTGAGGAGTTTCGATACAAATCCTGGGAATAAGAAGGCACGGAGGGCAGGGAGCTTCGCGAAGCAGGATGCAAATGGGGGTGCCAAATGTGTGAGCATTAACAAGGACTCGAGGGCAGCAAGCTCTGCAAAAAGATTGAAGGTTGCAGTTAGTAATACAAGCAGGGAGATGCAAGAGAGGCCATCTACATATTTTAAGGGAACGACAAAGACCTCAAATGGACCAAAGCATGGTCGAAATTACATCACGAGTTTCAAAATAAAACGAAAAAACTCCAACACATCAGCAACTAGCAGGGAAAAGGGAGCCCGAGTTTTCCCGAGCTGTCCTGGTTTCTTAAAGAAGAGTTCAGATGTGGCTGGAAGTTCGCGAAAGCATAATGAGAATATCCCATCAGCAGATAGAAGGAAGGAGGAAGCTCAACTTTTGCCAATTTTTACTGGTTTACTGAGGAAGAGTTCAGATGATGCTGGAATGCAGAATATAACTATTCTCTCCCATCCGAGAAAGACCCGTTAAGATTCGTCATTCAAACCGGAAAGGAGGAAGAGCCTTGTACGAATTTTGTTAGCTTCACAGAATCTGGCACAAAGATTGAAGAGGAAGAGACTAGAAAACTCGAAGTTTGATGCTCGTGCGGCTGCAAGGAAGATTGCCAGAACATCAGCTGTGGTTTCTAAATATAAAGAGTTGAAGGAGATACGCAAGTGCTATGCTCTTCCAGGGTTTCAACGAAAAGATCTTCCGGGACAGAATCCTGTCCGTTGTAGTGCATCCGAAGCAAGGGAGTTACCTGAAGCGGGTCAGCCGACTAGTCCTCAAGTGTTACAGCAGTCGCACGATCTTCCACCGGTACCTGAGTGCGAGGCATCTCCTCGGAAAACAGAGCCTCCGATAGCAGTGGTGGAAATAGTGGACTTGGAGGAAGCTGCTGAGGGTATATTGGGGTACAATGGTGAAGCAAATGCAGCAGAACTTAGACGCAGCAAAACGACAGCAGCGATTGAAATAATAGATTTGGAAGCAATAATAGATTTGGAAGAAACTGCAGAGCAGATATTGGGGGAGAATGTGGCATCAAATTCAGCTAGAGAAGTCGGGCACAGCGAAGTTAGTGCAGATCAACAGCTTCGAGATGACATTGATATACTTTGACCAGAAATGGCAGCTCGGCTATGGAGCCTTAAGACGGATTTTAACAGGCTGATGCAGCAGCAGCAACAACAGTAGTCGTAGATCTTAAGTGGATTCTCTGGTAGGTAGATGTATTGGAAGGATGTCATTTTGAACAAGTGTTTCTCCCTGCATTCAATTTTATTTCAGACGGTTGGTTGACACTCGAGCCCGAGTTCGGATGCTCGACTTGGACAGATATGTTCGGATGGTCGGGTGCAGCGCTCGAGCTCGAGCTCGAGCTCGAGCTCGGATGCCCGACTTAGAAAGACATGGTTAGATGCTGGCTGGCATGATCGTCTAGTATCAGCATGATGTACTGTTAGTAAAAGTGATTACTAAGTACATTCAGTAACTTGCTAATGAGAATGTCAGTATATTCATTCCTCAGCTTCAACTTCCATATTCAGTAAAGTAACTAACTAAAAATACCGCAATTTATTGGATCCTAAAGTTAAAATGCACAAAAACAAGGAATTCCGAGACGTGATCCGAATAAATCACTGGATGTTGTTGTTCCCGGGGAGCGGTTATCGATCGGCTACAAGGAGGCCTTCTTGACGCCGGGAATACGTAACGGTTGTGGAGGCGCGTGAAGGAGCTGTTCGGAGGGAGCTTGGCGAGCTTGTACGCGAAGTTCTCACGCGCCTCCATGGGGAGCTCAGGATCGGCCGAATTAGGATAAGTGGATAGGTGGTGTTGGGATTGAGATTGGTCCTGGGCTTTGCTTCGTCCAATTTTCTGGCCCATTTATTAGTAGGAAAAATTGATGTCTTATTAGTCAAATTTTGTTTTTTGTTTAACAAATTGATATCTGGACTATTGGGCCGATTAATCTAATTTCGAGATGGAAGAACCTTTAAAAGATGATAAAGCTCTCTCAACAAATATTTAACATTACTTCGTATCCAAGTACTCAAATCCGAAATCTAATTAAGCTAGTCAAATTTTATTTTGGGGAGTGGATTGTGTGCTTCTCTAATAGGATGAGCAGCACTAATCAGATGAAATTTTACAATGTTGATTTTAGGGTAAGTAGACGCGCGTGATATATCAGATGTATGTGGAATTTCAAGTTGGGGACCGAGGATTTTTTTGGTATCAAAACGCATGAGAGTGCTCCCCTCCCTCTCTTCCTCCCAAAATCCAAATAAATTATAACAAACATATGTATTTTTAAAATTATCTCAAATTCCAATTCCTAACCTAAAACTTGAAAAATAGTAAACATAGCAATTTAAAGAGTTCAAGAAATTACATCGAAAATGTGGAGAGAGAAAAGTAGAGAGAAAAACTTGATTCGAACCTCAATTAATTAGTTTAGTGAGTGTTTATATATCAAGCAGTGTATAAAAATGGTCAATGTGGCCAAGTAAGTAAGGGTAACTACTAACTCCTTTTTATTTTCTTTTGCAAATGAAAATTTTCACATTGAATTAGCCTATTAAGAAGGTCGATGTAATGGAAGAACCATATAAGCTAATGAAAAACCAGTGTTACATTAAAATCAGAGGCATAAAAAATCAGGTGCCAAACGAAAGCAGAGATATAGGGAAATGGTGATCTTTCTTGTTTTTGTTTCTCAAGGAACTTCTGCTTGTCTTGCCTGATGACAAGCAACATGGGAAGCAACTCATCATGCATTGCCTTTGTAAACCCACTCATACAAAGACAATTGGATCTGAAACATAACCACAGAGTCTGGTCCAAGAAACAAGCTTGGAGATGAAAGGGTTTTTTTTAATCCCTGGAAGAGACCAAAAGTTGGTTTGTCAATTATAGGAGTAGATGTACATCGCATCCTTGTTTAGCTACCTTTTCTATATCTTAGACAAAAAAGAGATAGAAATGATCCTTTTAAACTGTTATCTATAAATAGAAAGTTAAAAACAAAACCAGCCATTTTGTTGGGTCCAATAGAAAGTCAGAGGAATCAGAATCCGTCTTTGAGTCCTTGATCTTGCAAGTTTATTGCAGAGCTATACAGTAACAGGAAAAACCAATGTTTTCATAACCGAACTTAACCAAAAATATTCACTTTTTTTTTCACCCGTTCATACTTTCGGTTGAACCAAACTTTTTATCTGTGAATTAATTTTAAACACAAAACCATGAAATATTAAAATGAACATTTAAAAATTTGAGTGAGATGGCAAAAATTTTTTTTGAACCTCAACCTCTGTTCTATTCCCCAAAAAAAATCTATGTTAGAGGCCCCTGCAATCTTCCCGCTTCCTATAAATACATGGAAAGAAAAAAAAAATTAAACCAGCAAATAACATAGAGAAGTTTTCTTCAAATTCATAACCATATATTATTTCTATGACCTAAAACCCCCTAACCTACCCATTTCATGCGTAAGTGTGAAAAACGTAACTACTTTTATATCAACCTTAAAACGTTCATATTTAATTCAAGCTAATTTTTTCATTGGTGCTTTATTTCAAGTCCTCCAATTTTACCCAATAGACCAATAAATACAGTACCCAAAATAGAAAAAAGGTTCTCCACCAATGCCAAAAGACTTCGAATTGTTTCTCTATTGAATTAAAAAACAGCCAACTTGTCGCATTATTTTGGTTTTCTGCTACCCAATGACAGTGAGGAGTGAGGACTTTGAACCGTACTCTTTGGAAAGAGAATAAAAACTTAAAGACACTACTTTTTCTTCCTCATGAGCCAATTCCTTCCCAGGAAAGAAATGGGACAAAGCCTCAAATCTGCACTAGAAGAGAGACTCTTTAGTAGTGAAGAGCCACGAGTAGAGGTTATTGTTGGGTCCAGAAAGGCCGCCATATTTTCTCCTTCAGGAGATGGAGAACCCATCACAAGAAGAGCCTGTTTCCTTGAGCCCTGCATTGGCGGCCCCTCTTCTCCCGAGCCGTCCCCGCCTCGTCTGTCGCCTCTACCGGCCGCATTTGACCCGAACAACTGGCCTCTGAGTGTTCACTGGAAGAAGCACACGAGAGAATGGAAGCCATGGGTGGAAAAGATGCAAACTTTACACGAGGCCACATGGAGGAGAGCGGGAATTTTCGAGGCCGTAATGGGTTCGACGTGCGAAATCATCAAAGACAGGGACTTGGTTGTCGGGTTGGCAGCGAGATGGTGCCCTGCAACGAAATCTTTTGTCTTTCCTTGGGGGGAAGCCACTGTTACACTGGAGGATATGGCGGTCGTTGGAGGGTACTCTGTTTTGGGGTGCCCTGTTTTTAGCCAGCTCGAAACCGAGGAAATGGTGGCAGTCCAGGAGCTAATGGTTGAATCAAGGCTGAAGTTGGTGAGAAGTAGTGCCAAGAGGGCGAATCAGTTCTCGTGGCTGAGGGAGTTCAAAGACGGGGGAAGCGAAATCGAGCACGAGGCATTTCTTGCGATGTGGCTGTCAAGGTATGTTTTTGCTACCATTAAGGATGCCTATGATGTTATCTCCGAAAACAGTTTTCCAATTGCGGTCTTGTTAGCAAGAGGGACTAGAGTCGCGCTTGCTCCTGCTGTGCTTGCCAGAATTTACAATGACTTGACCTTGTTGAAGGAAAAGATTGTTGCTTTAACTGCATCAGAGTACATTGAGGAAGGTGCTGATGATTTTGCGGTTACAGTTCGGTTGCCATTTCAGTTAGTTCAGGTGTGGGCGTGGGAGAGATTCTTGAAGTTGCAACCTGAACCTAATGTGATAAGAAGCAATGATACTCTATTAGCCAAGTGGGACAAGGTGAAGCCTCTAGTTAAGGAAGGAAATATAAGGTTGCTGTTGGACTCGTCGAAAGGAAAGTTTACATGGCGTCCGTACGCAAAATCAGTGAAACACAGGAGCCTTGCAAAGGTTTATGCAGAACTGGGAAATCAGTTAGTGTTGACTTCTGATTCGGATGAAGATTTGTTGGAATTTGCAAGATTTCTGAGGGTCTCAGAGTTGGTTGGAATGGGCTGTGTAGAGCAATATCTTCCCCACAGGGTGGCAATGCAATTCGGGTTTGATCAGGATGTTCCATGTCGAGTACGCCGGTGCGATAGGAGTCCAGAGATTGCTTGGAGGTGCTACAATCATTCGGAAAAGGAGTTGATGTGCCAGTTACCTTCTCGTCTCGATGGGGCTGGAGTAACAGCTCGATATTTAGAATGGTGGCGAACTTCAGTAGTTCATCAAAGTAAGTACATCAGGTTTCCACAGCGAAAGAGAACTGCAATTCAGAGAATGTCAGCAAACAGTTTGAAATACAAGAGGAAAGGAAATGAGGCTGCCAGCAGTTCCGTGAGGAGTGTTGATACAACTCCCGGGATTAAGAAGGCGCGGAGGGCAGAGAGCTCCGCGAAGCTGGATGCAAATGGGGGTGCCAAACGTGTGAGCAGTTTCACTATAACTCGCAAGATTAACAAGGAATCGAGGCTAGCAAGCTTTGCGGCTAGATTGAAGGTTCCAGTTAGTAATACAAGCAGGGAGATGAAAGAGAGACCCTCTATATACTTCAAGGGAACGACAAAGACCTCAAATGGACCAAAGCATGGTCGAAATTACATCACGAGTTTCAAAATAAAACGAAAAAACTCCAACACATCAGCAACTAGCAGGGAAATGGGAGCCCGAGTTTTCCCAAGCTGTCCTGGTTTCTTAAAGAAGAGTTCAGATGTGGCTGGAAGTTGGCGAAAGCAGCATAATGAGAATATCCCTTCAGCAGATAGAAGGGAGGAGGAAGCTCAAGTTTTGCCAATTTCTCCTGGTTTACTGAGGAAGAGTTCACGTGATGCTGGAATGCAGAACACAAGGATTCCCTCCCCTCCGAGAAGGACCCGTGAAGATTCATTATTCAAACTGGAAAGGAAGAAGAGCCTTGTACGAATTTTGTTAGCTTCGCAGAATCTGGCACAAAGATTGAAGAGGAAGAGACTAGAAAACTCGAAGTTTGATGCTCGTGCAGCTGCAAGGAAGATTGCCAGAACATCAGCTGCGGTTTCTAAATATAAAGAGTTGAAGGAGATATACAAGTGCTCTGTTCCTCCAGGGTTTCGAAGTAAAGATCCACCTGGACAGAATCCTGTCCGTTGTAGTGCATCCGAAGCAAGGGAGTTACCTGAAGCGGGTCAGCCGACTAGTCCTCAAGTGTTACAGTGTTCCAGCAGCACAAGGTATTTTAAGATGTGAATGCATCATGAGTTACGACATTCGAGTTTGTTTTTTTCACATTTTCGTTATAATCCTGCAGTTTCTGTCATTTTCGAGTTGTGTGTTCTGATCAATGATCCTGCTAGCATTTGAACATGCATGTAACTATATGATTAGTTGCAGAATCACAAACCGACTAGTCCTACGTTTGCTCCGCAGCATACGAACTTCTGATATGGCGCTTTTTGAATGAATACATTTGCAGGTTTGAATGGATCAGTGGAATCAATGTAAAAAGCATCCATACAGAAGTTGAGAGGGACGCATCTCCTCGGAATATAGAGCCTCCGATAACAGCGGTTGAAATAGTGGACTTGGAGGAAGCTGCTGAGGGTATATTGGGGGACAATGGTGAAGCAAATGCAGCAGAAGTTAGGCACAGGAAAGCGATAACAGCGATCGAATTTATAGATTTGGAAAACATAATAGACCTGGAGGAAAATACAGAGGAGATAATGGGGGAGCAAATTCAGCTAGAGAAGTTGGGCGCAGCAGCGAAGCGAGGACGGTATCTGAAGTAAATGCAGATCAACAGCTTCCAGATAACATTGATATACTTGGATCAGAAATGGTAGCTCGGCTACGGAGCCTTAAGGCGGATTTTAACAGGCGGATAGCAGAACAGATGCAGCAGCAACAGTAGTCATGGATCTTAAGTGGATTCTCAGGTAGGTAGATGTATAGATGTCAATTTGAACTTCTGAATTTCCATATCCAGTTTCTGATCAACTTGTTAACAAGTGTTTCTCCATGCATTCGATTTTATTCCTCCTTGTGGGGGAACACTTGAGCAAAAAGATGTTATATTAACTTTGTAGTTCGCATCTCGGGCCCATAGTTGTACGAATTTGTCTCGAGCTCGCTAGCAGTCGAGCTCAGATGGTTGACTTGAAAAGACATGCTCGAATGTGGCACTCGAGCACGAGTTTGGATACTCGACTTGGAAAGACATGTTCGGGTGGTCGGATGCAACGCTCGAGCTCGGATGTTCGGCGTGATAAGACATGCTCGGGTGCCTCAATTACAGCAGCCAAGATCGTGCTCGGATGCTTGACTTGGAAGGACATGGTTAGATGCTCGTATGGTCGTCTAGTACCGGCCTGTGGAACTTGGTTTCGTATCCTTTCGAAGTCGGATGACAAATGACTTAAGATAGAAACCGAGTGCGTGTTTCGTCTTCCATATTCATCAAGAACAGTCAACTCAAATCAAACTAGTAAATAAAATGCACAAAAGGTAGGAATTCTAAAACGTGATCAACTGGTGGTGAGTCTCGAATTCGAGTTCAAAGAATTGTCACCTTTGAAAATATATATATACTTTAACGCCATTCTGTATTTACGCACGTGAGTCGATTGTCATGTGTTTGAGTGCTAAGTTTATGAGTTAAAGAGTAATTTTGTTATTTACAGAATTTCATAATAGTTAAGTTTGTGAGATCGCTTACTTTTGGTGGCCATTTTTTGCGGTATTAGGTTATACAGTTTCTTCTACTGCCTTAGAAACGCCACTAAGTGGTATTATGTTAGACAGCCGTCGTGAGAAAATCAACATCTACGGTTCATTAATTGACTTTTAAAATTATGTCAGATGATTAGTATGTTAATGTCCATACTAATCAAATATCTTTGTCGTTGACCACGGTATTCGTCAAATTGTGTTTGTTTAAACATATCTAGGGGGTTGACCATTGTCCCCTTTATGATCATCAATTGAAACAAGAAACGAATCCTTGCCAAAAGTGGCCCATAGTAACCAAAAACCAAACACCTTTGAAGAAGAAAAACCACGAAAAACCCAAATCCCTCTCAAAAACCTATATAAACACCCTCCCTAATTACTCCCTAAAACCACTCTAAACCTCCACTAATAATCCCATACGCCCACGTGTCCCTCCCTACGTACTCTCCTCACAAACTCTCTTCTTCACTCCGCCACGCGCATGGATTCCACGCTCCCGATTCCCCTCTTCCCGGGCTGGACCCCGAGGAGCCACCTGGCCCTGAGAAGCTCTTAAGTTCACATTTATTTATTTTTTTTTCCTTTTCAATGTCGATGGGCCAACAAGTTTATATTCGTGAGATTTTTTTTCCCTAAAATACCAAGTATCGACTGAAAATGATCAATCCAAAATGGGGTCGAGTCACAAATGATGATTGAATTTTGTCATCTTACCAAAACTCAAATTTAAAAATTGATCTAAATATTGGTGTAAGCGTTATTTTTTTTTATTGATAACGGTTTGTGTTTGGTGTATTTTCAGTTTAGGTCGTGTTTGGTCCACGTGCATACGCATGGAATTAAGGAAAATAATGGGATTTTAAGTTTTATTTTTGTGTATGGTTTAGGACGATAATTTTCTATTCGTTAAAGACCTAATATACAAAGTGTTGTTGTCAGGTGGAATCCTTTCCCTAATTTTAAACGCAAAATTCTCACCACCAACCAAACGTGCCCTTGACACTTGTTAAATTTGGTCAACTTTGTGGCTTAAGATGATGATGTTGAAGAATCAGTTGTGGAATGGATTGTCTACTTGACGATGATCCGAGCGGCTTTAAGTACGTGAGTTGGTAAGTTGAGACCAATATCATAGAGCTGTCATTGTATTAAAGAGAGAAAAAAACAGAGGGAGATGAAAATTAGGAACATCAATTGCGCGACTTCGTGTTCGGCTGACAATCATATCTTTGGTGTGCATAGTAAGTTCATAGCTCAGTTCCAGGCTCCCTGAGAATTGCGGATAAGTTGACCTTGTGGAAATAACCTTGTGAAACAGGTCCTCTTTATGAACTATGTGCATCGCTCTGAAAATCAATTTGCACTTTTATTCTTTAGGAATGAATTTCAAATACAGTATAGATCTATTGGATGGAAGTTTTCAGGTCAGTAACGTTGTTTTAGTTATACAATTCTGGTGATAATGCTCAGTTAGGTGACTAAACATTAATGCTAATAGCTATCATCAAAATTTCTCCTTAAACATTAATGGTTGATGGGATTCCCAGCAATTTATAATCATAATTATAAACATAATTGCAAGAATTTGAAAGCTATAAATAAAATACTTATCTTTTAAAGTGCAAATTCAATTTGAAAAGTATACTTCAAAAGTTGTTATAAGGAAAACTTTGTTACTGATAACTTTACTCATAAACTTATTCGAAGTATGATTAATTTCCACGGTATAAATGCCATTTGAAGTCGAGAGTGTATGTGGATTTTGTTCGTTTCACGAAGAAGAAGCCATAGTTTCTCTTCGTACATCGCCAGGGAGCTCACCCCCCTATTCCCCCCCTCTTCTTTTTTTTTTTTGGTTCAAGCCCCACCGCTTCATTTTTCTTTTCCTTTTAAAGGGAATAAAGCCACACACGTGGCAACAATGGTGAAGTGTCACACGACACATTTCCATGTCTACACATGGCAACAACATGACACTAAGTCATGTTAAAGGGAATCAACGTGGGAAAAAAAGAAGACTCATGTCATGTGTATAATTTACATAATACCCATATGGTATTATTTGGATCAGCATGAGTGTAAATAACTAACAATGATAATATTAGATGATTTCATTGTTAGCAAGTGTTGGTTTTGTGAATGAAGGCCCAAAAGCTCAAAGGCCTAAAAGGAAGATGGAAGGTTGCAATTCCACATTGATTATAGCAAGAAGGATTTCTTTGTTTATAAGGAATTCCCCTCCTTACCTTTTAACTTGATTGGCTACCCAAAAGGCTGACCCACCGCTAGTTGCCTGCTCGGACGGTGCTCCGTCCGAGCACGAGCACGCGCACGTGCGTGTGCGCATGGCGCATTGGACGCAGGGCACTTTGTGGCGCACTTCGCACGTGCGCATCGTCGCGAGGAGCTGGAGGAGGCTTAAGTATTTTGCCCGGGTCCGGAGGCAGCTTCGCAGCTACCGAAGCGACGAGGAGCTGCGAGCGCCTTCCAGGATGGCCACCGAAGAGGCACGAAGGGCTGGAATGTGCAGGAGACTTCCAGAAGGTCGAAGGGTCGCGAGATCCCTCACGAAAGGGCGCGAGCGCAGCCTGGCGTGCCTGGAAGGATCCAGAAGCGACCGAAGGGCCACGAGCGCAGCCTGGCGCACCTAGAAGGATCCAGAAGCCACCGAAGGGCCACGAGCACAGCCAGACAGCCTGCTGGCCGAGCGGACGCATCCCATTGGGGTGGCTGCCTCCCTGCCTCCTCCAGCCTATAAATAGGCGTGCCTCCCTTGCCATTTTCCTCATCCCAGCAGCATTTGAATCTCCAAGCATTGTTGTCTTCTCTTCTTCCCTCGTTCTTCACTTAGAAAAGAGTCTGAAAGTTCTGGATATATAAGGGTTCGCCCGAAAGTTTCGAGATACGTGTGGGCGCGCCTGGAAGGATCCAGAAGTGACCGAAGGGCCACGAGCGCAGCCTAGCGCACCTGGAAGGATCTAGAAGCCACCGAAGGGCCACGAGCGCAACCAGACAGCCTGCTGGCCGAGCGGACGCGTCCCTTTGGGGTGGCTGCCTCCCTGCCTCCTCCAGCCTATAAATAGGCGTGCCTCCCTTGCCATTTTCCTCATCCCAGCAGCATTTGCATCTCCAAGCATTGTTGTCTTTTCCTCTTCTCCCGTTCTTTACTTAGAAAAGAGTCCGAAAGTTCTGGGTATATAAGGGTTCGCCCGAAAGTTTTGAGATACGTGTGCAACGTTCTTGGAAATGCCCTAAACAGTCGTTGTATCTTGGGGACGATTGCCTTAGCCCGTACCGTACTGAAATATACGGGGCAATCTCGTCTTACGGAGAAAGTGTCCAACACTTGCCTCGACTGAAGTAGATCCTAATCAAGTACACCAACCCTCTAAAACAACAATCGTAAGACGAGATTGTGTACTTGAAGATGGCATCAACAAGCTCAGCACAAGTGCCAGTGGTCCTGGGAACTGTCCACGCCGAAAGGCCGGCCAAGTTCAACGGTACCGAATTCAAGAGGTGGCAACAGAAGATGTTGTTCTACCTGATGACGCTCAACCTGGTCCGATTCTTGAAGGAAGAGGCTCCGAAGGTGGCAGAAAATGAGGCAGATCAACAGAAGATCAACGTCCTCGATGCATGGAGTCATAGCGACTTCCTATGCCGGAACTACGTCCTGAATGGACTAGACGACACGCTCTACAATGTCTACGCGGAAGCCAAGACCGCTAAGGAGCTGTGGAGTTCACTCGAGAAGAAGTACAAAATAGAGGATGTCGGGACGAAGAAATTCATCGTCGGATGATTCCTCGACTTCAAGATGGTGGACTCCAAGAAGGTCATTGACCAAGTGCAGGAGTTGCAGCTGATCCTTCATGAGATACAAGCCGAAGGAATGCAACTCAGCGAGTCCTTCCAAGTAGCTGCGATGATCGAGAAGCTCCCCCCGCTCTGGAAGGACTTCAAGAGCTACCTCAAGCACAAGAGGAAGGACATGGGCCTAGAAGACCTGACCGTGAGACTCAGGATCGAGGAAGACAACCGAAAGTCCGAAGTCAAGCAAGGCAAGGCCAACTCTGAGACCACCATGCACCTCGCTGAGGGAAAAAGTGGCAAGAAGAGGAAGAAGTCCGGGGATAAGCAGGAGAAGCAAGAGCCCAAGAAGAAAAAGAATAAGAAGATCAAGGGCGACTGCTACAACTGCGGTAATAATGGCCACATGGCTAAGGACTGTCGCCAGCCGAAGAAGGACGACCAAGGAAAGGCTAACCTAGCTGAAGACTTGTCCCAGATGGATCTGTCAGCTGTGGTGTTTGAAGCCAACCTGGTGGATAATCCGAGAGAGTGGTTCGTGGACACTGGAGCTACCCGCCACATCTGCTCGGACAAGGAGATGTTCTCGAACTATATCCCGATCACTGGCCGAAAGCTGTTCATGAGAAACTCCTCAACGTCCAAGATCGTAGGTCTGGGTAAGGTGGTCCTGAAGCTGACCTCAGGAAAGGAGCTGACCCTCAAGGATGTGCTGCATGTCCCGGACATCCGCAAGAACTTAGTTTCTGGCTCACTGTTAAGCAAAGCCGATCTTAAGCTTGTATTTGAGGCTGATAAGTTTGTACTGACCAAAGCGGGTCAATTCATAGGAAAGAGTTATCTAGAAAGGGGGCTATTTAAGATGAATGTAATAACTGTACATCGCACCTTTGACGGTGAAAATAAAGTTAATGCTTCTTCTTAGTTGGCCGAGTGTTCTAATTTATGGCATGGTAGATTAGAACACGTAAATCTAAACTCACTAAGAAAGTTAGTAAGTTTAAAATGACCAAAGCACCTTTCCATTCGGTGGAAAGAAGTACTATGCCGTTAGAGTTAATTCATACGGACACTTGCGATATGAAACACGTGCAAACTAAAGGCGGGAAGAAATACTTCATCACGTTTATCGATGACTGTACGAGATACTGTTACGTATATCTCCTAAAGGGCAAAGATGAAGCTCTTGATGCTTTTAAGAGATATAAGAATGAGGTTGAAAATCAACTCAGCGTAAAAATCAAAATGATCCGAAGTGATCGAGGGGGAGAATATGTAGCTCCGTTTGAGGAACTCTATCAAGAACATGACATTATTCATCAGACGACTGCTCCATATTCACCTCAATCAAATGGCATAGCTAAATGCAAAAATCGAACTCTTAAAGAGATGATGAACGCTATGTTGATTAGCTCGAGCTTACCCCAGAACATGTGGGGGGAAGCTGTGCTCTCAGCTAACCACATTCTAAACAAATTGCCACACAAGAAAAGGGATAAAATCCCATATGAACTATGGAAAGGAAGGAAGCCTTCCTACGGTTACCTTAAAGTGTGGGGGTGCCTAGCAAAGGTCGAAGTACCTAAGCCTAAGCAGGTGAGAATAGGACCCAAGACCATTGATTGCATCTTTATCGGATATGCACAAAATAGTAGTGCTTATCGATTTTTGGTGCATAAATCTGAAAATCCTGAGATAAACACGGGAATGGTCATAGAATCAAGGAACGCAATATTTTTTGAAGATAGCTTTCCTAATAAGGAAAGAAAGGAAGCAAGTCTGAAGAAAAGGGCTCACGAGACTACGCAAGGGTCAAATCAGAAAGATGATGAACCTAGACGTAGCAAACGGACAAAGGTAACCAAATTCTTTGGACCAGACTATCTAACCTACGCGTTAGAAGATGAACCCAGGACAATCCAAGAGGTATTGTCCAGTCCAGATGCTCCTCTCTGGAAGGAAGCTATCAATAGTGAGATAGAATCTATTATGCAAAACCACACGTGGAAAATCGTGGATCTCCCACCGGGCTGCAAACCTTTGGGATGCAGGTGGATCCTAAAAAGGAAATACAAAGCTGATGGATCAATCGACAAGTACAAAGCTCGATTGGTAGCTAAGGGGTTCAAACAGAAGGAGGGATATGATTTCTTTGACACGTATTCACCGGTCACAAGAATCACATCAATTAGAGTCCTCATAGCTGTTGCAGCACTCTATAACCTCGAGATCCACCAAATGGATGTTAAAACAGCTTTCCTAAATGGAGAACTGGAAGAGGAGATATACATGGAGCAACCTGAAGGGTTTGTGGCTCCCGGTTAAGAGCATAAAGTGTGCCGACTAGTCAAGTCACTATACGGGCTAAAACAAGTGCCAAAACAGTGGCACGAGAAATTTGACAGAACAATGCTGTCAAATGGATTTAAGATCAATGAGTGCGATAAATGTGTTTACATTAAGGGCACACCTGAAGCTTACGTAATTGTATGTCTTTACGTAGATGACTTACTAATTACATGAAACAATAAAGAGGTTATTGTGAAAACTAAGAACATGTTAAAGAACCACTTTGACATGAAAGATATGGGTTTGGCAGACGTCATACTAGGAATAAAAATTTCTAGGAAAGCTAACGAAATTATCTTGACGCAATCCCACTACGTGGAAAGCGTGCTCAAGAAATTTGAAGCTTTTGACAAACCTCCGATTAAGACTCCAGTAGATTTGAATCTACACTTAGCCTAGAATCGAGGGGACCCGGTATCTCAACTGAAGTATGCGCAAATTATCGGGAGCTTGATGTATTTAACAAACTGCACTCGCCCCGATATTGCGTACTCAGTTAGTAAACTTAGTAGATTCACAAGTAATCCAGGAAAGGATCACTGGCTAGCTCTATAAAGGGTTTTATGGTATTTAAAATATAGCATAAACCATGGCATACATTATGCTAAATATCCAGCTGTATTAGAAGGATATAGTGACGCAAACTGGATATCAGACACAAAGGACTCCAAATCCATGAGTGGATACGTATTCACCATAGGAGGAGGAGCCGTGTCTTGGAAGTCCTCTAAACAAACATGCATAGCTCGATCCACCATGGAGTCGGAGTTTATAGCGCTAGATAAAGCTGGGGAAGAAGCTGAATGGCTCAGAAACTTCCTAGAGGATATTTCGTGCTGGAACAAACCGGTGCCTTCCGTATTGATACATTGTGATAGCATGTCTGCAATCGGGAGAGCACAAAGTACAATGTACAACGGAAAGTCTCGACATATCCGTCGGAGACACAATACCGTTAGACAGTTGATCTCTAGTGGGGTGATCACCATTAATTACGTAAAGTCCAAGGACAAGTTAGCTGATCCTTTTACGAAAGGAATCAATAGAGATCAAATGTACAACGCAGTAAGGGGAATGGGATTAAAATCCACACACTATAGAACGTCCATAGCGGTAACTCAACCATGATGAGTGGAGATCCTACAGACTTGGTTCAATGAGACAACTAAGTTATGAAGGGTTTAGTAAATCACTTGGAACCTATCTCATTCTCAGAAGCTGCCCAGGTATTAACCTGCAGAGGTGTGGTAAGGTTAAGTATTACGCTTTTAATGATTCCTATACCTTGATAAAGGTGGAGTATGGCAGGATACCCCTGATAGGAGATCACCTATGTAAGTGTGAAGTGAGGCCGCTTCAAACGGGAAAAATACTTATGAATCCAAAATACGGTCCATGGCCGAAACAGACACAACGTGAGAACCCAAATATACTAGGGTTATTATTGTGTAAATGTTATTGTCTTGGTTTATGCCAAAAGCTGACGGTTCAAAACATCGCGTTCACCGAGCAGCGAGTAAATCCGATAACATATTACTAGAGAAGGTTCAAAGCCGCAAGCTACCTATCTCGATGCAATAATAACACGTCACAACTTTCGATTAGAGTCTGCATGCATTGGTCATCATTCATGTGGGAGATTGTTGGTTTTGTGAATGAAGGCCCAAAAGCCCAAAGGCCCAAAAGGAAGATGGAAGGTTGCAATCCCACATTGATTAGAGCAAGGAGGATTTTCTTGTTTATAAGGAATTCCCCTCCTTACCTCTTAACTTGATTGGCTACCCAAAAGGCTAACCCACCGCTAGCTGCCTGCGAGGACGGTGCAAAGCATCGTTCGAGCACGAGCACGCGCACGCGCACGTGCGTGTGCGCATGGCGCATTGGACGCAGGTCGCAATGGGCGCTTTGTGGCATACTTCGCACGTGCGCATCGTCGCGAAGAGCTGGAGGAGCCTTAAGTATTTTGCCCGGGTCCGGAGGCAGCTGCGCAGCTACCGAAGCGACGAAGAGCTACGAGCGCCTTCCAGGATGGCCACCGAAGAGGCACGAAGGGCTGGAATGTGCAGGAGACTTCTAGAAGGTCGAAGGGTCGCGAGATCCCTCACGAAAGGGCACGAGCGCAGCCTGGCGTGCCTGGAAGGATCCAGAAGCGACCGAAGGGCCACGAGCGCAGCCTGACGCACCTGGAAGGATTCAGAAGCCACCGAAGGGCCACGAGCGCAGCCAGACAGCCTGCTGGCCGAGCGGACGCGTCCCTTTGGGGTGGCTGCCTCCCTGCCTCCTCCAGCCTATAAATAGGCGTGCCTCCCTTGCCATTTTCCTCATCCCAGCAGCATTTGCATCTCCAAGCATTGTTGTCTTCTCCTCTTCCCCCGTTCTTCACTTAGAAAAGAGTCCGAAAGTTCTGGGTATATAAGGGTTCGCCCGAAAGTTTCGAGATACGTGTGCAACGTTCTTGGAAACGCCCTAAACAGTCGTTGTATCTTGGGGACGATTGCCTTAGCCCGTACCGCACTGAAATATACGGGGCAATCTCGTCTTACGGAGAAAGTGTCCAACACTTGCCTCGACTGAAGTAGATCCTAATCAAGTACACCAACCCTCCGAAACAACAGCAAGGTCATTGTAGCTGTAATTAGCATTCAAACCTGTCTTTTGAGCAACATAGAGAAAAATGAGCATGTGGTACCTGTTGATTGGAAGACCATTATTTTTCTGATCAACAATGGCGGCTACACAATTGAAGTAGAAATTCACGATTGCCCTTACAATTTGATTAAGAACTGGGACTGCACTGGCCTTGTTTAAGCTATCCATGACGGGGAAGGCAAATGCTGGACAGCCAAGGTTGGTTTCACTTCCCGCAGTTGCATTAGTTTATCTGAACTTTATTGAATCAGCTGTTGTACTTGGACCAGAAATGGCAGTTCGGCTACGGAGCCTTAAGGCGGATTTTAACAGGCTAATAGCAGAAAAGATGCAGCAGCAACAGTAGTCAATATGAACTTCTCAACTTCACATATCCAATTTCTGCTCAATTTGTTTATAATCTATATCCTGACATTTAACATCTTTAACACGTGTTTCTCCGTGCATTCAATTTTATTCCTCCTCGTGGGGGAACACTTGAGCAAAAAAAAAAGAAGTTATACTAACTTTGTAGCTGTCGTCTCGCGCCATAGTCACAAGAATTTGTCTCGAGCTCGTTAGCATTCGTGCTAGCTCAGATGGTTGACTTGTAAAGGCATGCTCGAATGTGGTACTCGAGCACGAGTTAAGATACTCGACTTGGAAAGACATGTTCGGGTGGTCGGATGCAGCGCTCGAGCTCGGATGTTCGACTTGAAAAGACATACTCGGGTGCCTCAAATGCAGCAGTCAAGCTCGAGCTTGGATGCTTCACTCGGAAAGTTATGCTCGGCCTCTCGAACTTGGTTTAGAGACAAGCATTATCGAATCATAAATCGGATGACTAATGAATTGAGATACATCGAGTGAATGTTTCGGCTTCCATATTCACCAAGGAAGTCAACTCAGACCAAACCAGTAACTAACTAAAAACACCGCAATTCACTGGATCCTAAAATTAAAATGCACAAAAAGATCTCAACTTCCATATCCAGTTTCTGATCAAGTACGGTTTAACCAAATCTCGAGTAATTTTAAAAGTTACCTTGCATTAACTAGGTTTAACCATTCTGTATTTACGCACGTGAGTCTGTTAGTTGTGTGTTTTGAGGGCTGAGTTTATGAGTGAGAGTAAATTTTTTTTCCAGAATTACATAACAGTTAAGTTTAATGATATCTTTTTAGTTATGATCGCACTTTTGGTGGCCATTTTTTACGGTATTAGGCATACATTTTCTGCTACTGCTTAAATTCTATCTAACCAAGTTATTCAAAAATAAAAATATTATTCAAATTTGATTTGAATTCAGAAATTTATAATTTGTATTTAAATTTATTTTTTGACAAATCAAATACGGTTCAAAGTTTTGATAAATTCGAATTCGTTTAAATTTCATAAACGATTAGGTCTAAGTAAAAGGAAAAACAAAAGAAAATCAAGAAACATATCGAAGTGGTTCGATGGCTATGTTATCATTGTTGTTAGTTGAAATATTTTGTGCATTTTTACCATTAGTAGTTTAAGGACTCCCCCTGGCAGCTTCTCCTTAAGTTACCACCCAACTAGAGAATGAATTTAAAAACCAAAACCAAAAACGAACTAATAAAGTTTTCGCATGTTTCAGTTTTTCCGTATCTATTTTCAGATTTGATTATTGTCGCGATTTTGTCTCTCCGTGATATTTAATACTCGACAGATTTGATTCCAAATTTTTTTAAGTAAATTAAAATCTCTTCTCACTTAGATCAATTCTAATTGTGCTGTGTTTGACAAATAGTTTATAACAATTCTATTTTTAATTATATTTAGTATTTAAATATTAAATAATTCCATATATTCTCAATTTATATATAGAATTAAATTACATTCGAGTAATTCAACAGTAAATCCCTAGTTATTTAGTCTTGGAGGAACTTATATAATAATAGATCAAATATGAAAGTTTTTGTTGTTTAACCAAACGTTTGGAATTCCATTTGTAGAAATACAATTATGTTAAAATTTGTAGAAAAAAACAGCCATGATCAATTTCAAATAATGAATGTCTTTTATCACGTCAAAATCTTCACATTCAATTAATATTTCTAGTCCTCCTATTTTATCCAATAGACGAAGACCAATAAATGCAATGCCGAAATAGGAAAAAGGGTTCTTCCACCAATCACAAAACGTTTCGAAATAGACGAAGACTAAAATTTGGTTTTCTGCAATTCTTTGACTAAAAGCTCGTGACCCAGCTCCCAATGACAAGTGTACTCTTCGGAAAAAGGTGAAAAACTAAACCTCTTTCTTCCTCACATCTGCAATAGAAGAGAGATCAAGCTCCAAAAATGGAGGAGCCACCAGTAGAGGTCCTTGTTGAGTCCAGAAAAGAGGCCATATTGTATCCTTCAGGAGAAGGAGAACCCATCACAAGAGGAGCTTTTCTCCTTAAGCCCTGCATTGGTGGCTCCTCCTCTCCGGAGCCGTCCCCGCCTCGTCTGTCGCCTCTACCGGAGCCATTTGACCCAGATAAGTGGCATCTGAGTGTTCAATGGAAGAAACCCATAAGAGGATGGAAGCCATGGGTGGAGAAGATGCAAACTTTACACGAGGGCACATGGAGGAGAGCCGGGATTTACGAGGCTGTAATGGGTTCGACGTGTGAAATCGTCAAAGACAGGGACTTGGTTGTTGGTTTGGCAGAGAGATGGTGCCCTGCCACTAAATCTTTTGTCTTTCCTTGGGGGGAAGCCACTGTTACACTGGAAGATATGGCCATCGTTGGAGGGTACTCTGTTTTGGGGTGCCCTGTTTTTAGCCCGCTCGAAACCGAGGAAATGGTGGCAGTCCAGGAGCTACTGGTTGAATCAAGGAAGAAGATGGTAAGAAGCAGTGAAAGGAAGGCGGTTCAGTCCTCGTGGGCGAGGGAGTTCAAAGACGGGGGAAGCGAAATCGAGCACGAGGCATTTCTTGCTCTGTGGCTGTCAAGGTATGTTCTTGCTACCATTAAGGATGCCTGTGATGTCATTTTGGAAAAGAGTTTTCCCATTGCGGTCTTTTTAGCCAGAGGGACTAGAGTCGCGCTTGCTCCTGCTGCGCTTGCCGGAATTTACAATGACTTGAGCTTGTTGAAGGGAAAAATTGCTGCTTTAACTGAATCCGAGTACAATGAGGAAGGGGTTGATGATTTTACGGTCAGAGTTCGGTTGCCATTTCAGTTGGTTCAGGTTTGGGCGTGGGAGAGATTCGTAGACTTGCAACCCGAACCTAATGCGATAAGAAACAATGCGGCTCTATTAGCCAAGTGGGACAAAGTGAAGCCTGTAGTTAAGAAAGGATGTATAAGGTTGCTGTTGGACACATCGAAAGTAAAGTTTAGATGGCGCCCGTACGCAAAATCAGTGAACCACAGGAGCCTTCCAAAGGTTTATGCAGAGCTGGGAAATCAGTTAGTGTTGTCTTCTGATTCTGATGAAGATTTGTTGGCATTTGCAAGATTTTTGAGGGTCTCAGAGTTGGTTGGAATGGGCTGTATAGAGCAATATCTTCCCCACAGGGTGGCAATGCAATTCGGGTTCGATCAAGACGTTCCATGCCGTGTACGCCGGTGCGATAGGAGTCCAGAGATTGCTTGGAGGTGCTACAATCATCCGGAAAAGGAGTTGATGTGCCTGTTACCTTCTCGTCTCAATCGGGCTGGAGTAACAGCCCGATATTTAGAATGGTGGCAAACTTCAGTAGGAGTTCATCAAAGTAAGTACATCAGAATTCGACAGCAAAAGAAGACTGCAATTCAGAGAATGTCAACAAATAGTTTGAAATACAAGAGGAAAGGAAATGAGGCTGCCAGCAGTTCCGTGAGGAGTTTCGATACAACTCTCGGGATTAAGAAGGTGCGGAGGGCAGGGAGCTCCGCGAAGCAGGATGCAAATGGGGGTGCCAAACGTGTGAACAGTTTCACTATAACTCGCAAGATTAACAAGGAATCGAGGCTAACAAGCTCTGTGAAAAGATTGAAGGTTCCAGTTGGTAATACAAGCAGGGAGATGAAAGAGAGGCCATCTACATACTTTAAGGGAACGACAAAGACCTCAAATGGACCAAAGCATGGTCGAAATTACATCAAGAGTTTCAAAATAAAACGAAAAAACTCCAACACATCAGCAACTGGCAGGGAAAAGGGAGCCCGAGTTTTCCCAAGCTGTCCTGGTTTCTTAAAGGCGAGTTCAGATGTGGCTGGAAGTTCGCAAAATTTCATCTCGAGTTTCAAAATAAAATCAAAAAGCTCCAACACATCAGCAACTAGCAGGGAAAAGGGAACCCAAGTTTCCCCAAGCTGTCCTGGTTTCTTAAAGAAGAGTTCAGATGTTGCTGGCAGTTCGCGAAAGCACAATGAGAATATCACACCAGCACGTAGAAGGGAGGAGGAAGCTCATGTTTTGCCAATTTCTACTTTTTTACTGAGGAAGAGTTCAGATGATGCTGGAATGCAGAATACAAGTATTCCCTCCCCTCCGAGAAAGACCCGTGAAGATTCGTCATTCAAACCGGAAAGGAGGAAGAGCCTTGTACGAATTTTGTTAGCTTCACAGAATCTGGCACAAAGATTGAAGAGGAAGAGACTAGAAAACTCGAAGTTTGATGCCCGTGCAGCTGCAAGGAAGATTGCCAGAACATCAGCTGTGGTTTCTAAATATAGAGAGTTGAAGGAGATATACAAGTGCTCTGTTCCTCCAGGGTTTCAACGTAAAGATCTTCCTGGACATAATCCTGTCCGTTGTAGTGCATCCGAAGCAAGGGAGTTACCTGAAGCGGGTCAGCCGACTAGTCCTCAAGTGTTGCAGTGTTCCAGCAGCACAAGGTATCTTAAGATGTGAACGCATCATGAGTTACGACATTCGAGTCTTTTTTTTTTCACATTTTCGTTATAATCCTGCAGTTTCTGTCCTTTTCGAGTTGTGTGTTCTGATCAATGATGATTCTCAAAGTTTTACTCCAGAAATAAGATGATCCTGCTAGCATTTGAACATGCATGTAACTGTATGATTAGTTGCAGAATCACAAACCGACTAGTCCTACGCTTGCTCCGCAGCATACAAACTTGTGATATGGTGCTTTTTGAATGATTACATTTGCAGGTGCGAACGGATCAGTGAAATCAATACAAAAAGCATCCGTACAGAAGTTGAGAGGGAAGCATCTCCTCGGAATATAGAGCCTCCGATAACCGGGGTGGAGATAGTGGACTTGGAGGAAGCTGTTGAGGGTATACCGGGTTACAATGGTGAAGCAAATGCAGCAGAACTTAGACACAGCAAAGCGACAACAGCAATTGAAATAATTGATTTGGAAGCAATAATAGATTTGGAAGAAACTGCAGAGCAGATATTGGGGGACAATATTGCATCAAATTCAGCCAGAGAAGTCGGGCGCAGCGAAGTAAATGCAGATCGACTGCTTCCAGATAACGTTGATGTACTTGGACCAGAAATGGTAGCTCGGATACGGAGCCTTAAGACGGATTTTAACAGGATGATAGCAGAAAAGATGCAGCAGCAACAGAATGGTGAGAGGATGTGACCTGCACTAAAGATACATACATTTGCTGTATTACATTTGGGAGTTGGATTCTAGTTTGCTTCTTCTGTTCTCTTAAATTGTTACTAAGATGAGTTGGATTTGATTACTACAAAAGAATCATGGTATACACTTTCGTGTACTAGCTAAAGCGTTACGTACTAACTCATGTGATATGCTCTTGGACTTGGACAGAGAAACTATACCATTTCAGAGTGGGTGAAGCTGTGTTTTACCGGAGTTAATGTGAAGCTTTAAGTTTTAAAGGATGTTTCTGAGTTATAAAAAAGTTGTAAGTAGTTAAGGTGTTAATGTAAAATAACAAATTAATTTCGCAAATTTAAGTTTTAGTTCTAAACAAAAAAAATAAGAATTCTTTTTTTAATGGATTTAGTTCCATAGATGCTGGGATTTAAGATTAGTTTATGGGCTTGAGCTAAGTCCTGTCTTTGCTTTGTCCGATATTCTGGCCCATTTATCCGAGGAAAATATGATTACTCATTAACAATTAAGTCAAAGTTTACTACTACTTAAGAATAATAACCTATAAAAAAATTATTTTGATTTAACCAGATCTCAAATTCGACTCTTTAAAATTTGTCACGTTTTGTATTTACGCGCACTGAGTCGTTTGTTATGGAGTGCTGAGTTTATGAGTAGAGTAATATTATTTTTACAGAATTACTTAATAGTCAAGTTTAATGATAAACTCTATCGAATCAAGTTATTTTATAAGACAAAAAGCTTGGCCTATATTACTGAAGTCTAGAATCCGAAACAAATATTGAAAAATCACCCATCTTAGCCATTATAATTCTCATTAATACCAAAAGAATTATCAATTACTAATAATTAAATTCATCGTTGTCGGTGAATATTCCAACTGAACCAGAGTGTGATTTTTTTAAATCCCGGGCTAGAGTTCAATGTGTAACAATTATGTAAAATTTACATATAAAAAAATTGCTTTTGGTCCGTCCAGACTTGGTTCCTTGGTGGCTCGGTGCAGAGGAGTTGGTATTTTTCTCCGGACCAATGCTGGATTTCAGGCAAAGAATTCAAGTCTCTGATTTGGCAACCTCGTCATAATGAAATAAAATAATTTACGAAAATACAAAAATTAATTTCTTTCCACAAAGACAACCCAACAATTCAACTAATCCACCGGTAAGAAAAATCCCGGCACCGACATCCATACCGGTAGAAGAAAAGAAAGACAAAACTTGGGAAAATACAAAACAGAGGAGAAGCCATCAGAATCAAAGGAGATGGAGGATCAGCCCCGACACTCGCGTGTCTCAGATGACCGTCGTGAGAAAATCAACATCTAATGTTCATCAATTG
Organism: Hypericum androsaemum; assembly: GCA_963995505.1. Lineage (NCBI taxonomy): Eukaryota > Viridiplantae > Streptophyta > Magnoliopsida > Malpighiales > Hypericaceae > Hypericum > Hypericum androsaemum. The sequence continues at coordinate 16,676,627 of OZ023187.1, forward strand.
GCTTCTCGTCGGTCCAAAACATAAATAATCCAAAGGACAAAAAAAATAAGAAATCGATAAAAAGCACATCCCTCAGATGTCAGTCTGTTCATCAATAGAGATCAGCCCACTACTTTAACGTTTAACCATTTGAATCATCACCGGGACGTGCTCCAGATTTTGGGATCCGAAACAAGTTAGAAGAGAAAATAATGGAATTAAAAAAAGGAGGAAGGGGAAAGCAACTCGGAGGCCGGAGGAGGAGGATAGGTGGGCGTTTTGTTTATATAGTGGTGAGGAGATTGAAAAATTAGGGTTTGTGTAGAAATCTGAACCAAAAAAGGATATCGAAATTTGCAGTTTGGGGGCTAAGGTGTCGTAGAATTACGGTTAGGGACCAAAGATTTTATTTTATCCGTTGGGGAATAAACAGTTTGTTTGTGGTCAATACTAAAAAAACTTAATACTATGTAAGGTTTACCACTAAATTAGAAATTTATTTCGTTTGGAAGAGTTCTCTAAAATACTATAAATGAATTCCCTAATTCTTTGCACGTTTAAATTGGTCGTTGACGTTCAAAAGAAAAATTGCAAAGGAAGATTTCGTATCCAATACAAAGTCTTAAAGCAATAATATTACATGATATCGTCCGAACAATAACAATTATTTGCAGTAGATTTTTTTAAGGTAATAAATATATCATTTTATAATTATAAACAAATTCATTATAATAATACAGCAATCCTAACATATGAAAGAGGTTTGAATTATATGAAAGTGTACTTATTTTCTCATATTTGTTTTGAACTATTTAAAATTTGATTGGAAAATTTTACTGTTATAATTTTATTATAACTGATAAAGTAATTGTTTCAAATATTACATATTTTATAGAAAAGAAAAATAGCTCCACCGGTCACCGTGTCCACCGTTGACCGTTCACGCAACGAGAAGTAACTTGACCATCCCATGGTTGGGCCCACAAATCTGACGTGGTGGCATTTGGTAGGTCTCCGGGACGTGGCCAGTAATCAGAAACTACGGGTCCCGCTGCTTTCTCTTAATGACCAAAATAGCCCTACCGATCCCCCTTTCGTTCGAGAAAACGCCAAGGGCACCGAAGTCAAAAACCGTTTCAAATAAAGCGGGAGGAAGAAGAAGAAGAACTGGTTCTCTTTGATCGGGAAGGAAAAGGAATAATTCACCAGCGAAGGCTTCTCAAATTTTTTTCCTTATAATATAAAAAAATAAATAGAGAAAGGAGAAGTAAGGGGTAAAAAGGGAAAAGAAAATGATAGGATGGTTGAAGCAGTTGGCGAGATCTTTCGGGGCTTCGTTTCTATGGCTCGTTTGTTTGATTTACTTCACGCAGGTAAAAATTCCTCCGCTTCCTCTTCTTTTTTATTTAATTTAATTTATTTTCCTTTCGAAGCTGATGAATTTATTTAACCTAATTTGTTAGCGACCGAGGATCGGATAGATAAGATTAGGGAATTATGTTTTAAGCTGGTTTAATTAGTCAGGTAGAGTTGAATTGGTCTTAGAAGGGTTGTTGGATTAGGGTTTGGGAATTGGACCGAGAAGAGATAGAGAAATGGGAATAAGGGAACGTAGGTTAGGGTCATGTTGATGGTGATGGGTGTGTGTTCTTTATGTTTGCTTAGCTTGAGTGGTGTTATGTTGTAGCTGTCGTGTTCAATAGGAGGTGGTCGGGTTTGGCGAGAGCGGTGGTGGTACTCGTCTTCGTTGTTGGACAGATTTCGATTTTTCTGGAAGTGGTGTGAGAAATGAAAATTCATTAGGTGGAGAGTGAACTTGAACTGCTCGAGGTGGGACTAGATGGTGCGGAGCCTGAGAAACGCTCTTAAGCGTTGGATGCTTTAGACATCATGTGATCGAAATGTTGCAATGGTAACGATATTGAGGGACTTGTAATTGCGATGTTTGGTTCAGTAATTCTGTTCTTCTCACTAAAAGAAATGTGTTCGTCTGGTTTCTAATATGTATCTGTGGCCTGGGGGTAGTAGCTTGGCCGAGGTGCTAGCTTCTGGGATTTTAAGGTTAATGATGACTCAACTGGCAAATTCCATGTTCTCTGTGAATTTGAGATAAGATCTGATCTTTGATTATGAATTCCTTTTATTTTTAAAACGTTATCCTTCTTTGTGTTTTTGGTGCAAACTGCGCAAGTTGATGTCGTCAATCATTATCAAAATGTGAATTCAGGGTTTCAGGTCCTTTGTCTGGACAGCAGTTTCATACCAGATGAAAGACAACCTTAAGTTGTCGCCATCAGCCTCTCAACTTGTGACTTCGGTAGCTTTTTTCCCATGGAGCATCAAACCGTTATATGGGTACGGTTCTTTTATTCCCTTCTGCACTATAACGTGCATTCACCTAGAATGAAGTGGCTTCCCACTAGTCAATCTGCTCTAAGTATTTCAGTATGGCGCATTAGATGCTCTGTCTTTTAGTATACATCACAAGTCTTGTTTCTTTGTATGCAGAATTTTGTCCGACTGCATACCTATTAAAGGAAAGAAGAGGATACCTTACTTAATAATTGCAACAATTCTCTCTCTAGTCCCATGGCCTATTCTAGGACTGAACTCAACTTTGAGGAATTCAAGATGGCACCTTATGGTTTTGTTGACTGTGCAAAACCTTGGCTCTGCAATGGCTGATGTTGTAATTGACGCGATGATTGCCGAGGCAGCAAGACATGAGAGGTAAAGGTCTTCCGACAATCTCAGGTTTTGATGTTAAAAGAAATATGGAAAAATCTCCTGAATTTGTTGAAAGAAATAAAAAAAAGAATTTTCAGGTACAACCGTAATGTACAGAGTAAATCTCTACTAGATTTTTTTTTCTTTATATTTGTTTGGCTAATTGCAAGGTATCACTTTATCATGGTACCCTCCTGACTGAATCAAGATTTGAAGATCTGTCTAGTGCATAAGCCTCCATTATTGTCAACTTTGATATCTGAAAATAAAAGCTAACCCCTTCTTTTTCTACCATGTCTTGTTAGGCTTGAATTATTGGTTCATTCCTCATAAATATGAATCTACCTTATTTTGGTTAACGAAACAGGGCCTCATTTGCTGGAGATCTTCAATCAGTATCTTGGCTGTCAATGGCTTTGGGTGGAGTATTTGGCAGTTTGCTGGGAGGATATGCACTGACCAGCTTGCCGATAGACACTATTTTCCTACTTTTTTCTGTTCTACCTGCTATTCAGTTATTATCTTGTGGTTTGACTGGGGAAAATTCTGTAGCCAACAAATTCCTGCCTGATTTTTCTAATCTGAATGGCTCCAATGGGGATGGTGGAGTTTTGGATGAAGAAAATTACCTTGGGAAGAAGTCGGGTAAGAGTACTTCGAGAAGAAAGAAGACCCAAAAGAATGCAAAGAAGGAACTAGCAACTAATACTAGGACTCAAGTGTCTGCAAAAAGCAGATCATTATCGTTACAGTGGTATTACTCTCTTAAAGCAGCTCTGTACAGTTTACTACGCGCTTTCAGGCAGCCTCTGATTCTGAGGTAATTAATTACAGCTATTACTTGCATGCCCAAGAAAAGGTGACACTCGGCACAAAGTTGCAGCTGTAGCAATTTGATGACTGTCTAGATTAAACTGCTATGATTCATTGCGTTAGATGCTCCATTATTACTGGAAAGTGGTGGTTGAATGAATCAGTTATCATTCTATATATAGTGTTTCCCATTTTGATGAGTTGTGATCCTTGATAGACGCCAACATAAAGAGAAAGGTCATCCCAGAGTATAGCTGCTCAAAATTTGGACCTCTGCTTTCAATTATTTAGTTTAGATAGCTGGAAATGTGCATTTTTTGGGGTACAATTACTTGGTAAATGCAGTTGCGGAGTTGTGTTAGTTGCCACTTTTTGGTTTTTCTTTTCATTTAGTATTCACTATTGCATATTTGTCAATCTTTCTAACATATTTTCTTTATGTTGTAACTTGAACGTGTGAAGACCAGACCAATGACTTGGTTTTTCCTGGCACATGTCACTGTTCCAAACCTGTCAACAGTAATGTTTTATTACCAGACAGAATTCTTAAACCTGGAAGCATCGTTTTTGGGAACTGCTCGTGTTATTGGATGGCTAGGTCTCATGATTGGAACTTTCACTTTCAATCGCTACTTCAAGACAATGAAGCTGCGCAAGATTCTCCTGTAAGTACCTCGCTTCCCTTACTATCTTGTGGCAAGAACTTACTTTGTCCCACTCTGTTTGATTCAGCCGGTTGAATTTTCTCATATGATGCAGCTTGGCGCATGTTGGAATATCTTGCATGAACATTTTGGACATGGTTTTAGTGTCCAGAGTGGGCCTTGCTTATGGAGTTTCAGATAAGCTCTTGGTCTTAGCTGGATCTGCTCTTGCTGATGGAATCAATCAATTCAAGTATGAGATTATGTCTTCTGTTATTTGCAAGTTAGCTTACTGTGTTCTCACTCTTTGCAAATACATATCAATCTTTGCTCTCTGCTTGCAGATTCATGCCATTCCTTATCCTATCGGGGCAACTTTGCCCTCCTGGAATCGAAGGGACGTTGTTCGCTCTCTTCATGTCGATTAACAACCTTGGCTCAATGCTTGGGTCGTTTGTCGGTGCAGCGTTGGCTTCACTTTTGAACCTCTCGTCTGGATCCTATGACAATCTCCTGATGGGGTTAGCTATCCAAGTAATTTGCACATATATTCCTGTTGCTCTTCTGTTCTTGATACCGAACGAAGCTACAGGGATATCGACATAGCTAGAGAAGAAATTACACATGACAAGAGAATCTTGACAAACATAGGGCGGACATTTGTCTAGCTGACAATTTTTGTAGCGGCGGAAAAGAATTGAGAGCTTTAGAAGCAAAGATGAAAACACAGGAGGAGATATATTGACTGTGGAATACAGTTGTGGTGTAGACAAGCTTAAAGTGGTTAATCTGACAATCAATGTCATTGAATGGAACATGTCTGATTGAACCTGAGAATTATTTTTCATGTAAGGTAAGCTTAAACATGCAGCTTCTTCGTTGCTAATATTATGGTGCATTCCCTCCCCATATCTTTCTCTGTATGTCTTGACTAGTTTAATATTTGGCAACCAGAAGATTAAACATAAGAAGGTTACCCAGAGGACATTTACCTACAACTTGCAGGGTATTTTAAAAGAGTAGATTCAACCAAGAGGAATATCTTGCTTTAGCCTTTGCACAAACTTCTTTTGAAACGGTTGAGATTTTATTCTGGCGCCAATAAAAAATACCAGGTTACACAATAACTCGTAGCAACAAGAAACGAGCAATCAAAATCCAAGTTATGTTCGCAAGGCCATGGAAAGCAGAGCTAAGAAGAGCTCTCTTACAAATATTGCACAAACTTTTTTTTTGAAAAGTACAGTCAAATGGTAATATTTACAATCCAAGTTTGTCTACAGCGTCTTCGAGGGATAGACGGTTCAACGAGGCAGCAAGTCCGCTAAAGTGATCGCGGCGAAGTCCTTTGTCGTAGGAGGCCAATCAGTTGCCATTGAACAAGGCCATGGTGTTATTAGCTCCAAGCTAACTTGTCTCATGGTTGGCCTTGCCCCCGGATCGTGATTCCCGCATGCAAATGCAAGACGCATTGCATAAATCACTGCCTCCAAGACACTATCTTCGGGTGGTGGAATGCGCTGGTCAATCACGTCCTTGAAGAGAGTATGATGGTTAATTGGAGGAGGTGAAGATGATGGAAGTGTTGTTGTTGCCGGAGATGAAAGAATTGATAAGAGATCGGATGCATGCTTTCCCATTATGACTTCAAGAGCCACAACGCTGAAGCTAAACACGTCGCATTTTTCGTTTACCTTCATTGTATATGCCAACTCTACGAAACAGAAAAATCATGATCAAAATCCAACACTGTGAACAGTTTTTTTGATAGGTCAACATAGTGAATATGGTGAAGAGCAAATGTTGTTCAAAAGGAAAATCCAATCTAGTACTCATCATGTCAAATGAAGAATTAAAATTCAGTATTTTAAGGAATATGATTGCAATTTAAGTACCTGGAGCAGTGTAACCAAACGTCCCAGCAAATGAGGTCCAATTTGAGGAATCAGGCAACAAGAGCCTTGCTGTGCCAAAATCAGAGACATGTGCCTGATACTCCACATCCAGAAGAACATTATTGCTCGAGATGTCACGGTGGATTATCGGAGGTGAGCAATCATGGTGCATGTAAGACAATGCCTTGGCCATCCCGCTTATGACATTGATTCTATGAATCCAACCTAATTGTGAGGCTTCCTCCTCATTGTTCAAGACAGATCTAAGGCTTCCCCTCTCTGCGAACTCATACACCAAGAATGAGTGTCTTGGATTGGAGCAGTAACCATACAACTTCACAATGTTTTGATGTCGGATGCTAGTCAACAACCGGATCTCGCTCCTGAAGGCATTCAAGGTTGAAGCTCCGTCATCGCCCTGTGGCTCGTGCATTTTCTTCAAAGCAACCACACGGCTTGTTGGCAATGTGGCTTTGTACACAGTTCCATACCCTCCTGCCCCAATGCAATACTTGGGATCAAATTCCTCAACAGCGTCGATAAGATTCTTGTAGAGTAGCTCACCATCGTGGCCCCATATTGCAAAAAGATCTTTGAATCCAGGCTCCCCCATCTTGAGATTTTTGCTCCTATTTCTCCAATAGATTCCATAGCATCCAACAAGGAAGAGAGCAAACAGTACAGCAATGGGAACAATAATCACTACAACTTTCCTGCGATGTTTATAAGCTGTGACCGAGATGCAAGGCTTTAGGCCGGTAATGTTACCACACAAGTTTTTGTTGTCTCTGACTGCCTCGTACGTAGCCTCTCGGAAAGCTTTGACATCAGGAAGGGGACCCTCCAGCTGGTTGAAGGAGATATCCACTGTTGTCAAACTCAACAATCCAGAAAAGCTGGTCGGGAATTTACCAGACAATTGATTGTGAGACAAATTCAAGTTTTCTAACATTTGCAGGTTGCCCAACTCTGCAGGTATCTCTTCTTCAAAATTTTTTTGACTAAGGTCCAGGCCTTCCAAAACAGTTAAGCCCCCTAACTCTGGAGGGATTCGATCTCCAAATTGATTTCTGCTGAGGTTTAAGAACAATAGTTTGGAGCAATCACCGATATGTCTGGGAATGGCTCCAAAAAACTTATTGGAAGATAGGTCTAGTCTTTCAATGTCACGAAGCTCTCCAATTTGGGGTGGAATTTCTCCTGAAAGCTGATTGCCACTGAGGTTAAGATATAACAGAGTCAAATTTGCAAGTTCTTGGGGTATCCTTCCAACAAGCTGATTAGAAGAGAGGTCCACATATTGTAGTTTGGGTGCTCTTCCTAACTCAATTGGTATATGGCCAGAGATTTTATTGTTGGCTAGTTCCAGTGTTGAGAGATTACAGAACCTTTCCCACTTCCAAGACAACTCACCATAAAATTGGTTGTTGCTCAAGTCAATGTAGTACAAGTGAGGGTGTACACCGAAAGCTACAGATATATTCCCAATGAGTAGATTTCTATTAAGGCGCACTCTTAACAAGCTGTTGCAATTTCTCAGGCTTTGTGGGATTGGGCCAGTTAAAAAATTATTAATTACGATTAAGAATTGAAGTTGACCATCGAGACATATATTTTTTGGTAAATTTCCTTGTAACTTGTTATTGTATATGATGAATTTTTGTAGGTGATGAAGATTGTTGAGTTCTGATGGAAGACTTCCGGTGAGGCTATTGTTCTCAAGATACAGACTGGATAGCTTTGTCAAGTTGCCTATAGAAGCAGGGATGGCACCTGTGAGTAGATTGTCACTCAACTCAAGCTCATCAAGAGATGCCAACATACCAATTTCATGAGGAATATACTGTGACAACTTATTGTCATCGAGGTATAACACAGAAAGTTTTGTCAAGTTGCCTATAGAAGCAGGGATGGCACCTGTGAGTAGATTGTCACTCAACTCAAGATCATCAAGAGATGCCAACATACCAATTTCATGAGGAATAGACTGTGACAACTTATTGTCATCGATGTATAACACAGAAAGCTTTGTCAAGTTGCCTATGGAAGCAGGGATGGAACCATTGAGATGATTTAGAGTCAAGTCAAGATAATTTAGAGATGTGAGCATCCCTATTTCATTAGGTATAGCATTCGACAACTTGTTTCCGAAAAGATCCAGGAAGGAAAGTTTTGTAAAATTCCCTATTGAAGGTGGAATTGGTCCAGATAGATTATTGGCTGACATGGAAAGTTGAGTGAGAGATGTCAAGTTTTCAATCTGTGCTGGAATAGCACCTGCAATTTTATTTCCCCAAAGATAAAGGATGGACAAGTCATGCAACTTGCCAATGGATATGGGAATTGAACCAGTCAGATAATTGTTACTTAAAACAAGAACAGTAATTGAGGCAAACTTTCCGATATCCTCAGGAATGCTTCCTGTGAAATGGTTGTAGTCCAATCCAAGGAAACCGAGCTTGGTAAGATTAGATATCATGGGAGGGATAGACCCATAGAAGGAGTTGTTATAGAGGTCGAGGTGGACGAGGTTGGGGAAGGACAAGAAGTCGAGAGTTTGGAGGGTACCTTTCAAGCCACAACTTTGGAGGGTGATGTTGGTGACACTTCTTGTATCTCCGAAACTGCAACCGACACCATACCAGATGGTACAATGGCTGGTATTAGATGTCCATGAAGACAGAACAGATTGGCTGGGTGTGTCAAGGCTGGCTTTCCATCTAAGAAGGGCCCCTGCTTCTTTTGCGGCCTGATCAGTTTCAGAAATAGCAAAGATGAACACGACATGGAAAAACACTAAGATGATTAGAGCTTGGGGAGGCTGGAGAGGATTAGGTGGAAATTTGGACATTGTTTTTGTGGTGTACAAGGAGGAACTAATTGAGCAGTGAAGGGTTACAACAAAGACAGACGGTAGACTTGGATACTGGATACCACTCATTACCATTCGCTACTAATTTATAGAGGCGCAAGGATTTATGAATCAGCCTTCTTTAACTGGTAATTGGAAAAAATGCGACTGTGGTCCACCAAAAGAAAATTCCAAGAAAAGAACAATGAGAAGAGTAGTGACGTCTATTAATGACGACAACCTTTACCACTTGAACTAAGCCTACGTTATGAAAAAAGATTCCAAGTATCAACCAAGAAAAGTGTTTTTTATCACGTGAATTTACGGTTCTTAAAAAAAAAGAATTGATAGAGATCTAGGGTTTATTTCATGTAGGTATAATTTTTTGAGTAAAAATTTACCTTTTAAAAACATGGTTCAGGCATTCTTCATGAGATTAAGTTGTTGGAGAATTAGTTTATTAACCAAGGAAGAGATGGTTCAATACAAGTGAGTGTATTGGGCTTTGGCCCTAAGTATTTAATTAGAGAGAATCTTAATTAAATATAATAATTAAGTGATTAGTGAGTAACTTTGAGCTAATTTAATTAGAGGTCACACCAATTAGATTTGGGTGTTTGTGAGATCAATACGAAGCTCGTTGGTAGAGCTTCGTAACGATATATAACACTTGCGAAAATTCAATTCTGAGAGTGAATAAAAATTGTCTTTAAAGTGGTATGGTTGTTATTGAAATAAGGGCAATCCCATATTGGTTAGCACACTATGCTGAGACAAGTTTATAAGTGACTAGAAGTCTAGTATGGGTAAACTGGTAGAGAAGGGAGAAGCTTCTCGCGCCATTCGTCCGTCCGTTTGTCCGGCCGGCTTGGCTAGGCACGCGCGTTTGCCGTGCCCTACCCCGTCCCGGGCTCGGGTACGGGTTGCGGAAAGATTCCAGGGTCTTAAGGTAACAGCCAATGTAAATGAGGGGTATTCATGGCTCTTGTAACAGCAAAGTTACGAGGGGTATTCATGGCTGCCATTTATTTCGAATTTGGAGGTTGGAGGTCTTTGGCTGCTTATAAAAGGAGCCCTCCTCCTCCATTCCAAACCACCCCAGCTCTCAATCTCTTCAGAGCTCTCTACTTCTCCCCCTACAACATCATATCATTCTTGTATAAAAGAGTCAGAGTTCGAAGGCTACGAAAAGTTCGAAGGGTGTAAAAAAGTGCTTCCTTTTGTACACGAGGTTGGGCATTGTACCTTGGGAGCTCTCTTACCCACGGAGGCCTGAAGCATATAGGCGGGTAATAAGTGTTTAAGGACATACGGCTTGCTGTGGCCTCGTCCAGGATTGCATCCGAAAATCACTACCTTAAAGAAGACGGTATTCACACTTAGCTCGAAGTGTGATCGTGAGCATTCTCTAAACTCCTCTCTTTTATTTTGCTTATGACTTACATACGATTATATGCTTTATATATTCGTAGTTTACTAATATTTGTTCCAACATAAGTAAAGTGCTTTTTTGATTAACTAGGTTGTTAAATTTAATGTCAAAACTAACTGATATTCAACACTCATTATGCTGATTAATTCAACCCTGCAATCACAACTAATTTATACTCCATTTCCAAGACTCACGAATAACTTCACTACCCTTGTGAGCAATATGACATCTCTCATTGCGAATAACACATGTTTCTGTTGGAACATAGAATTATCTACGGATTCGTGCAAATATGTCTCCGTAAAATGGCTGGAATTTCAACTCAAATATTGGGTTGATGCGATTTCAGTGGTTAAAAAAAAAGAAATAGACCTACAATTTTGTATTTCAATGTCTCCTAATTCGGTTTGAGTGGTAAAACGCTGGATACCACTCATTACCATTCGGTACTAATTTAAAGGGCAAGGACTTGTGGACTCGGCCTTCTTCGACTGGAAATTGGAAAAACAACAAAGAAGAGACTGATGACGACAACCTTTACCACTTGAATTAAGCCTCGGTTTTAAAAGAAGAGTAGTCATACCCTGTTCTTGGCGCTATCAAAGATCGGCAGTCTGCTGAATAATTCCGCTTAAATTTCCACACTAAACATTGAGTTGGATTGCGAATTTTGGGAATCTAATTGACTCAACTTTTGAGGTCGATATTTGGAAGCAAGTTCCGGGCAACTGACAATGCCACGTCCCTTAGAAAACTCCATATTGGTCGAATTCTGATGTTGTGGGCTAAGAGATTGATGAGAGGTAGATAGTGTCGAGGGAGGTTACTGTCCAGACAAATTAGCCACACATACATGGGAAGCTGATAGAGAAGATGGACTTAAGTGGTGCTGGTTGTTACTTGCAACCGTTTGTTATTATTTTTATGACAGAAAAAACTCAATTTGGTTTTGTTTAAGTGGCCAGAAAGCTCTAGTCTACTCGGATGCAAAAATGTCCAAATAGCCACTTTGCGTAGGCTACCCCAATTTATTAAGTAATAGAAGTCTTCGATGAATAATTCCGCTTCAATTTCCACACTGAACATTGTGTTGGATTGTGAATTTTGGGAATCTAATTAACTCAACTTTTGTAGTCGTTGATATTTGGAAGCGAGTTCCGGGTGGGTGGCTGCCTATTCCACGTCCCTTGGAAAGCTCCATATTAATCTAACACTGAGTTGGCATCCAAGTTATTGGATTGGGATTAAGATTTCAGAAGCAAAGAGGTACTGAAACTCATACAAAGATACAGAGATAGCTTTGCAGGAATTAGACATGCATACGGGGGAAGGGAAGTCTCGTTTGTTTACCGCTACTTTTTTTCTATGATTTCTTAATGGGCCCTCATTGACCTCTCTATCAATGAGGACAATCTTTACCGCTTGGACTAAGTCTCATTTATGAAAGAAGATTCTCAAAAAAAGAGTAGTAGTCATGCTCTGTTTTATTGCGTGAATTTCGGGAGAAGCTTGATTTTTCTAATGAAGATCTCTCAGGTTTGTTTTGTCAGGGAAAGGCGACAAGTGCAAGTTGGGATGGAAAAAAATGCAAGGTCTTAACGCTGTCAAGATCGGTGGACCACAAAAAGAAGAGTCCAAGTAAAAGCTATACAAGTCTAGTGATTAATTCCGCTTCAATTTCCGCGCTGAACATTGTGTTGGATTGTGAATTTGGGAATCTATTTGACTCAACTTTTAAGGTCGTTTATATTTGGAAGCGAGTTCCGGGTAACTAGGAGGTACAGATCTAGCACAATTGGAGAGAGGACAATCGGATTGAATTACAGATGCTTTGTCTTAGTTTGCACTTTCACTCTCCTTTGATTATTTATCTTTGAGTGTCTCGTTATATTGGATAATGAATTTTGTGGATCTAATTGACTCAACTTTTGTGGTCGTTGATATTTGAAAGCGAGTTTCGGGTGACTGACTATTCTACGACCCTTGGAAAACTCCATTTTGGTCGAATTCTGATGGTGTGGGCCGAGATATAGACGAGAGGTAATGGTGTCGAGGGGCCTTACTGCCCAGACAAATTAGCCACACATACATGGGAAGGGGAAGCTGATAGAGAAGATGGATAATCTCAATTTGGTATTATTTTTATGGCAGAAAAAAAATCAATTTGGTTTGCTTAAGTGGCCATAAAGCTCTAGTCTCAACACGGCCTTTAAACAAAATTTATCGGGGCCAATTTTGTATGATGTTGAATTCACCCTTTAAATAGAAATCTTCAAAGTAATTGGTTCAAACAATATCTGTTTCTGCCAAAAGGTATTTGGTGCAAGAAATTGCTTCCAAGAAATTTTTGTTTTTGTATAAAGACATTGATAAAATGTCAAAATAGTGGGAGAATTTGTGATTTCGGTGACGGTTATTTTCGAGCTAAATGAGAGAAGAAGACTTGAGCTGGAGGAGGTGAATCGATCTCCAATTTCTGAATTTTCTCAACCTGTACAAGTGGCTATTTATAGCCAAGTTTTCCCACTACTCATTTGTACACGTGGCTAATTAATCTATACATATTAGCGTAATGGGCTTGCTACTCAACTTAAATACACGGCCCAATAAACCAAATCAATCAGCACTATTTCCTGCCTTCTTTGTGTACAGCATTCCCACCTTCTTCAAGTTCAACAGCAGCTAAATCTTCATCCTCTGTTGGCATCATCTGATCTTCATTAAGCTCAGCCTTGATCTTCAACAAACATAAATTTTTTGTGATATTCTTTTACCATATTACCATAAACTCTTTTTTTTTCTTTATCATGTTTGACCCAATTAAGAGTGATCATTTTATCTAATATGTGATTTTCGTGAAATGATGTATAATAAATTAGATAGTTCAAATTATCCGTATCCATTTTTTTGTATATCATGTAGTTTTTTGTTCGGATACGAATATCAAAAAAAATTGTTCAAATGTTTCAAATAGTTAGCATTCGAATACGGACAATTTTCTTTAGAGATAATTACTGAGATGACTCTAGGGTATAGTCAAATAGACTCCTCCGACCCTATAGTTTTCCTACTAATTGCTGAGCCCCTGTAGTTTGGTTATTATTATACTTTCGGGTCCCTGGCTGACATCATCAATCAATTTATATATTTTTAAAATCTGAAATGACTATTATACCCTTGGAATCATCTCCTACCGCCCTTCCAGTGAACTTACACGTTCCATGGCGACATTTCTGGCAACACATTAAAAATAATTAAGGATCGATGCAGCCAACAATTAAGCAAAACTGATTCTTTATCAACTCTAAGTAAAACCCATCAAAGAATCAACTAAGAAATCCCTGATTTCTATCAAATTTGTTCACTGAGAGCTGAGCATCAACAAATTTCTGGGTTCATCGACATCGATAAATTTTTGGGTTTAAATTGTGTGCTGTTATTGGGAGGGAGCATCCTCAGGAACCCGTCCTCATCGTCGGCAATGTCGGCTCGGCTTACCAACTCCTGCCTCGGGGATATACGGTGCCCTCCTGCCTTCGTCCACCCCACACTCCCACGCCCTCAAGATGGTCTCCGCCTTCCAGGTGTTCAACGGGATCAGCCCGTTCGTGAAGTTCTCATACAGATTTAAATTCCGAATTTGACTTTGGTGTCTTCATACAGATTGTAGAGGGCTTAAAGAACTTTCTAATGATGTATTATATATCTGATTTGGATAAACAAATCATCTGCAAAGTATGATTGGAAGATAGACTATCTACCTGAGTTCAGAATCGAGGTGGTTTGAGAGTAACGACTTGGTAAGTGAATTATTTAGAATTATAAGTTAGTTTTTGGACTTGGTGTGATGACGAAAGAATAGAGAAGTGTTATATTGATGAAGATATGGACTTGGTCTTGTATAATATTGAGTTATATGGGTTACTTTCTGAAGTTAGATGCAATTGAGCTTGTCATGTGCTCGGTGTGAATTCGGTTGGGCAAAACAGATCCTTGTGTAAATTTTTGGTCATGAATAGTTAGTGTTCAGGTTATGTACATGTGGGTTATTTGATCAGTGACTAAGATTTGAAAAAAATTGAGATACTTTGATGGACTTACGTCATTTCTGATGTTGGTTGTCGATTGTACCATAGTTGGTTGTTTTCAAGTGTTGGAAATAGTTTGTTTGAAAAAGTGAGGAATTGGCCGCATTTTGTATGTTGGGATTATTATACAGATTATATGAGACTTCTTTAAGATAAATTGGACAGGTTGTTAAGGCAATGCAGAGAATCCTTTATGCTACGGATGATGAAACATCGGTCGTTGCAGAAGCTCAGGCTATCATCTCGTCCCATCACCACCAGGAGGCAGAGCCTCTAAGTCCCATTGCTGAAGTATCCTCAGAAGAGAAGACAAACTCAGACACGCAGAATCTTTCAGGGCTTCGTTTCTATGGCTTGTTTGTTTGATTTACTTCACGCTGGTAAAAAGTCCTCCGCTTCCTCTTCGTTTTTTTTATTTCATTTTATTTTATTTTCCTTTCGAAGTTGCGATGAATTTATTTAACCTAATTTGTTAGCGACCGATGATGGGATAGAGAAGATTAGGGAATTATGTTTTGAGCTGGTTTAATTGGTCAGTTGGAGTTGAATTGGTCTTAGGATGGGTGTTGGATTAGGGTTTGGGAATCGGACCGAGAAGAGAGAGAAAAATGGGGAGAAGAAAACTTTGCGATACCCATCTTCGTTGTCGGTCAGATTTCGATATTTGCTGGGAAGTGGTATGGGAATGAAAATCTTTAGGCAGAGAGTGAGCTTGAACTGCTCGAGGTGGGACTAGACCATGCGGAGCCTGAGAAATGCTCTTAAGCGTCGAATGCTTTAGCCATCATGTGATTGAAATGTTGCAATGACGACGATATTGCGCGACTTGTAATTGCGATGTTTGGTTCAGTATTTCTGTTCTTACTGAAAGAAATGTGTTCGTCTGGTGTCTAATATGTATCCGGGGCCTGGGGGTAGCTTGGCAGAGGTGCTAGCTTCTGGGGTTTTATGGTTAATGATGTCTAAACCGGCAAACTCCATGTTCTGTGAATTTGGGATATGACCTGATCTTTGATTACTAATTCCTTTTCTTTTTAAAACGTTATCCTTCTTTGTGTTTTTGGTGCATACTGCGCAAGTTGATGTCCTCTAATCATTATCAAAATGTGAATTCAGGGTTTCAGGTCCTTTGTCTGGACAGCAGTATCATACCAGATGAAAGACAACCTTAAGTTGTCGCCATAAGCCTCTCAACTTGTGACTTCGGTAGCTTTTTTCCCATGGAACATCAAACTGTTATATGGGTACAGTTCTTTTATTCGCTCTTTTCTGCACTATAACGTGCATTTACCTTGAATGAAGTTGCTTCCTACTACTCAATCTGCTCTAAGTGTTTCAGTATGGCGCATTATATGCTCTGTCTTTTACAGCCTGTTTGGAAACCTTAAAAAATTGGAAATGGAATTCCTATTTTCATTTAAAGTTCGGATTTCGAAATCCTACCAAAACAGGTTGGAATTGTGGTGACCAAACCGGAATTGCCAGCATAATTACTATAATACCCTTACACTATTAAAGTATTACAATCTTACCTAGTTATTTTTATCTCCTATACTCTCCTACACTACCCCTTCCACTCCTTCGACAGAGCTCTCCCTTCCACTCTTTACTCACCAGCGACTTCCCCCCTTCGGCCGAGCTCTCCCTTCCACTCCTTATTCGCCGGCGACCTTCCTTACTCGCCGGAGACCTGTACCACAGGCCTTCGGTAAGTCCCTGACCCCTTTCCCATCTTTTCAATGTTAGGGTTTTAGTGATTATGTGTAATTTTTTCATTTTCGAGTTCTGGGTTAGGGGTTTCGATTCCTCTTTGTTTTGATGTCCTTCTTGAGTTATGGTGTGTTGCGCCTATTTTCATGTGATCTCTGTTTTTTATTTGCTTCATTTGGTTATATGTGATGGTGTTTATTCGCTCTTGATTTTGTTATGTTTGATATGGATTTGGAGGGGTATTTGGCTCTTGCATGTGTAGATCTTGGAGGGTTTTGGAAGAACTGAAGTAGGTTTTCTTCGTTTGTAGGATCTCGGATGGGTTTCTTGATGTTATGTGAATGGTCTGAGTTTATCTTGTTTCGTTTTTCATCTGGGTTTTTGATTTTTCTTGGTTAACGATCTGAGTTTTAGCCATACCGTGAGATATATTTTTCTTGGTTTTAATTGTTTGTGTAACGATCTGGGTTTTGATTTTTAGCCACTAGTGTTGCTAAAATCTGGTCTATTTAGTTTGTTGGTGGCTTGTGAATTGGTAGATAAACAGAAAATCTATAGCCTGCAAGTTTTCACGCACTCACTCGAGACTTCTTGTTAGATTGATAGATGATTTAAGTGTTCGATGATTTGGTTTTCTCGTCAGTTCATCTCTCCTTTTTCCAAGTTTGTATATTTTTTCCTGTGTTTTGGTTCTAGAAGGTCCTTGTCTTCCATTAGTTGTAGTAGATTTTCTGGGATAGGTTATTGCAATTGAGGTCTTTACTATTGAATGGATCTTCCCATTTTCTGATGGCTAATTGGTGATTGATTATAGTTGCAAGTTCCCGTTGCAAGGGTATTTAGCATTCTGTGTTTTTTGCTCAATTGATGTGGCTGCAAGGATAGATTGGTTTTGTTTATGTGCGGATAGGAGGTGCTGTTACTGATTCGTATCGTCTTGTATTATGGTCTCTGTATCATCTGTAGTAGAGTTCTAGGATGTGTACTTATTGAAAATTTTCTGGTTAGAGGCTTTCCTTTGAGTCGGACTGTTGTTGACTTTCCCTTGTGGTTTGGTTATCTTACAGTGCTGCTCGGTTTGGATGTGAATCACAAGTTGTAATTTTCTCGCCTACTAGAACTGGTACCCAACAGGGGTCTGGGAAAGTTGGGAGGTGGAAGATCAGTTTCTAGGCGACGTAAAAGTATATAATTCTTTTGTTTCTTTGCTTTTGCTGGGAGTTGAATCACCAAGCTCCTCATTACTCTGCAATTGGAATTTAACCAGTAATCTTTGGAAAAGTAAGCACCTGAGTGCCATGAATAGGGCTTCCTCTATAATAGTTTGTGTTAGTAAGATGCTGGCAGATTATAAGAATTGTATTGACTATTTTATACCAGGATGACATGGGTGGCCTGCATTACTTTTGCAGCTTCGTCATCTCCAAGCAAGTGTGTCACTGTTCCTTTTTATTTATAAGGGTGTTTATGTAAAGTAGTAAATCAATTCCGAAAATATAACTTATGTTTCCAAATAAGAAAATGAAAAAATGATTCTTTTCCATTACCATTAAGAATTGGAAATAGTATTTTTTTCTTGACAGAATTGATTCCAAATAGGCTGTTAGTGTACGTCACAAGTCTTGTTTCTTTGAATGGAGAATTTTGTCTGACTGCATACCCATTAAAGGAAAGAAGAGGATACCTTACTTAATAATTGCAACAATCCTGTCTCTATTCCCATGGCCTATTTTAGGACTGAACTCAAATTTGAGGAATTCAAGATGGCACCTTATGGTTTTGTTGACAATGCAAAACCTTGGATCTGCAATGGCTGATGTTGTAATTGATGCGATGATTGCCGAGGCAGCAAGACATGAGAGGTAAAAGTCTTCCGACAATCATCAGGTTTCGATGTTAAAAGAAATATGGAAAAATCTCCTGGATTTGTTGAAAGAAATAAAAAAGAATTTTTAGGTTTTCTATGCTCTCATAACCGTAATGTACGGAGTAAATCTCTACTAGAAAATTTTTTTTGTTTATATTTGTTTGGCTAATTGCAAGGTATCACTTTATGATGGTACCCTCCCGACTGAATCAAAATTTGAAGATCTGTCTGGCTCCAATGGGAATGGTGGAGTTTTGGACGAAGAAAATTACCCGGGAAGAAGTCGGGTAAGAGTATTTCGAGAAGAAAGGAGACCCAAAAGAATGCAAAGAAGGAATTAGCTACTAATACTAGCACTCAAGTGTCTGCGAAAAGCAGATCATTTTCGCTGCAGTGGTATTACTCTCTTAAAGCAGCTATGCACAGTTTGCTACGCACTTTCAGGCAGCCTCTGATTCTAAGGTAATTAGCTACAGCTATCACTTGCATGCCCAAGAAAAGGTGGCACAAATTTGCAGTTGTAGCAATTTGATGAGTGTCTAGATTAAACTGCTATAATTCTTTGCGTTAGATGCCCCATTATTACTGGAAAGTGGTGGTTGAATGAATCAGTTATCATTCTATATATAGTGTTTACAATTTTGATGAGTTGTGATCCGTGAAAGATGCCAACATAAAGAGAAAGGTCATCCCAGGGTCTAGCTGCTCAAAATTTGGACCTCTGCTTTCAATTATTTAGTTTATATAGTGGAAGGGTGCATTTTGTGGGGTACAATTACTTGGTAACTGCATCTTCCGAGCCATGTTAGTTGCAACTTTTTGGTTTTGTCTTTGCCTTTAGTATTCACTATTGCGTATTTGTCAATCCTTCTAACAGATTTTCTTTATGTTGTAACTTGAACGTGTGAAGACCAAACCAATGACTTGGTTTTTCCTGGCACATGTCACTGTTCCAAACCTCTCAACATTAATGTTCTATTACTAGACAGAATTCTTGAACCTGGAAGCATCGTTTTTGGGAACTGCTCGTGTAATTGGATGGCTAGTTCTCATGATTGGAATTTTCACTTTTAATCGCTATTTCAAGACAATGAAGCTGCGCAAGATTCTTCTGTAAGTACCTCACTGCCTTTGCTATCTTGTGGCAAGAACTTACTTCGTCCACTCTGTTTGATTCAGCCGGTTGAATTTTCTTACATGATGCAGCTGGGCTCATGTTGGAATATCTTGCATGAGCATTTTGGACATGGTTTTAGTATCTCGAGTGGGCCTCGCTTATGGAGTTTCAGATAAGCTCTTGGTCTTAGCTGGATCTGCTCTTGCTGATGGAATCAATCAATTCAAGTACGAGATGTGTTTCCAATTTGCTATTATTTGTCTTCTTGTTATTTGCAAGTTAGCTTATTGTGTTCTCACTCTTTGCAAATACATATCAATGTCTGCTCCCTCCTTGCAGATTCATGCCATTCCTTATACTATCGGGACAACTTTGCCCTCCTGGAATCGAAGGGACATTGTTCGCTCTCTTCATGTCGATTAACAACCTTGGGTCAATGCTTGGGTCGTTTGTCAGTGCAGCGTTGGCTTCACTTTTGAATCTCTTGTCTGGATCCTATGACAATCTTCTAATGGGGTTAGCTATCCAAGTAATTTGCACTTATATTCCTGTTGCTCTTCTGTTCTTGATACCGAATGAAGCTACAGGGATATCGACATTTAGTGTGAGTAAGGTAAGATGATTTTAGTGTAGATGCTCCGATAAATATCACCATCTAGTGACCAGTAGAACTTTTTTGGATGATTAAACATGCAGCTTCTTCATTTGCTGCTATTTTGACGCATTTCCTCCCCATATATTTCTCTGCATCTTTGACTGGTTTAAACATAAGAAAGTTACCCAAAAGGACATTTGTCGTAGTATTAAGCTGCTTCAAAGTCGGGATGTTTCTTATGTAAATACAAATATTGCACAAACTTAGAAGTCTATATTCTCTGGCGTAGCTCAAGTTATTGCCAAGAGAACATGAAAAAATAGAGGAAAGAGGCGGGAAAAAAAGCAAGCGCATTCATAAGGACAATGATGTGCTAAGGGATAGTTCAACGAGGCAGCAAGTCTGCTACAGTGATACCGGCGAAGTCTTTTGTCGTAGGAGGCCATTTAGTTACCATGGAGAAGGGCCACAGTGTTATTAGCTCCAAGCTAACTTGTCTCATTGTTGGCCTTGCCCCCGGTTCGTGATTCCTGCAGGCAAATGCAAGACGCGCTGCATAAATCACCGCCTCCAAGACACTGTCTTCGGGCGGTGGGAGGCACTGGTCGATCACGTCCTTGAAGAGAGTACGATGGTTAATCGGAGGAGGTGAAGTTGATGGAAGTATTGTTGTTCCAGGGGATGAAAGAATTGATATGAGATCGGCTGGATGCTTTCCCATTATGACTTCCAGAGCCACAATGCTGAAGCTAAACACGTTGCATTTTTCGTTTACTTTCATTGTATACGCCAACTCTACGAAACAGCAAAATCATGATCAAAATCCAACAATGTGAACAGTTTTTTTGATAGGTCAACAGAGTGAACAGTTAAATGTATCAACATTGAAAAATGTATACAACAAAAAGGAAGGAAGAGGAATATGGTGAAGAGCAAATGTTGTTTAAAATGGAAATCCAATCTAGTACTCATCATGTCAAATGAAGAATTAAAATCCAGTATTTTAAGGAATAGGATTGCAGTTTAAGTACCTGGAGCAGTGTAACCAAACGTCCCAGCAAATGAGGTCCAATTTGAAGAATCAGGCAGCAAGAGCCTTGCTGTGCCGAAATCAGAGATGTGTGTCTGATACTCTACATCTAGAAGAACATTGTTGCTCGAGATGTCGCGGTGGATTATCGGAGGTGAGCAATCATGGTGCATGTAAGACAATGCCTTGGCCATCCCGCTTATGACATTGATTCTATGTATCCAACCTAATTGTGAGGCTTCCTCCTCATTGCTCAAGATGGATCTAAGGCTTCCCCTCTCTACGAATTCATACACCAAGAACGAGTGTCTTGGATTTGAGCAGTAACCATACAACTTCACAATGTTTTGATGTCGGATGCTAGTCAACACCCGAATCTCGCTCATGAAGGCATTCAAGCTTGAAGCTCCGTCATCGCCCTGTGGCTCGTGCATTTTCTTCAAAGCAACCACAGGGCCTGTTGGCAATGTGGCTTTGTACACAGTTCCATACCCTCCCGCCCCGATGCAATACTTGGGATCAAATTCTTCAACTGCCTCGATAAGATTCTTGTAGAGTAGCTCACCATCGTGTCCCCATATTGCAAAAAGATCTTTGCAATCTGTTACCCCCTTCTTCAATTTTTTGCTTCTATATCTCTTATAGATGACATAGCATCCAACGAGAAAGAGAACAAGAGATACACTAATGGGGACAAAAATAGTTACAAATTTATGCTGATATTTCTTGGGCTTATGATTCGAGGCAGAGAAACAAGGCACCAAACCTGTGATGTTTCCGCACAAGTTTGTGTTGTTTCTGACTGCTTCAAACGAACCGTTGTGGAAAGCTATGAGATCAGGGACAGGACCTTCTAATTTGTTGAAGGAGATATCCACCGTCGTCAAACTCAACAATCCAGAAAAGCTGGTTGGTATTTTACCGCGCAACTTGTTGTGAGATAAATTCAAGTTTTCTAACATTTGCAAGTTTCCCAACTCTGTAGGGATCTCTTCTTTAAGTAAATTTTGGCTAAGGTCCAGTCCTTCCAAAACAGTTAAGCTCCCAAGTTCTGGAGGGATTTGATCTCTAAGTTGATTTCTTCCGAGGTTCAAGAACAATAGTTTGGACCTTAGATCACCAATTTGTTTGGGAATGGATCCATTTAACTTGTTGGAAGACAAGTCTAATCTTTCCATATTGCGAAGCTCTCCAATTTGGGATGGAATTTCTCCTGAAAGGTTGTTGCCACTAATGTTAAGATAGTACAGAGTCAAATTCCCGACTTCTTCCGGTATCTTTCCATCAAGTTGATTAGAAGAGAGGTCCAACCAATGTAGTTTGGTTGCTCTTCTTACTGCAGATGGTATTTGGCCAGAGAGTTTATTGTTGGCTAACTTAAGTGTTGAGAGCTCGTGGAATTGATCCCACTTCCAGGACAACTCACCGTAAAAGTGGTTGTCGCTTAAATCCATGAAGTATAAGTGAGGGTTTATTCTGAAAGCTCCGGATATATTCTCAGTGAGTAGGTTTCTCTCAAGATGGACTCTTAACAAGCTACTGCAATTTCTCAGGCTTCGTGGTATTGGTCCAGTTAAAAAATTATTATGTACAGAGAAGTATATAAGTTGACCACCAAGACATATATTCTGCGGCAAGTATCCTCGTAAGCTATTATTGTATATGCTGAATAATCGTAGGTGATGAAGATTGTTGAGTTCTAATGGGAGACTTTCGGTTAGGATATTGTTCTCAACAGAAAGAAAGGATAACTTTGTTAAGTTCCCTATAGAAGCAGGGATGGCACCTGTGAGAAGATTGTCACTCAACTCAAGATCATCTAGGGATGTGAGCATCCCAATTTCATGAGGAATAGACTGTGACAACTTATTGTCATAGAGGGATAACACAGAAAGTTTTGTCAAGTTTCCTATAGAAGCAGGGATGGCACCTGTGAGTAGATTGTCATGGAGGGATAATATAGAAAGTTTTGTCAAGTTGCCTATCGAAGGTGGTATGATGCCATCAATTTCATTTCCCCAAATATAAAGACCGGACAGGTTGTGCAAGTTGCTAATGGATACGGGAATTGGACCAGTTAGATAATTGTTGCTTAAAGCAAGGGTATCAAGTGAGACAAGCTTTCCAATGTCATAAGGGATGCTTCCCGTGAAATCATTACGGGATAGCGCAAGGAAATTGAGCTTGGTGAGATTACAGATCATGGGAGGGATAGACCCATAGAAGGAGTTGTTAAAGAGGCCGAGTTGGACCAGGTTGGGGAGGGACAAGAAGTGGAGAGTCTGGAGGGTACCTTTCAAGCCACAACTTGAGAGGTCGATGTCGGTGACACTTCTTGTAACTCCGGAACTGCAGCGGACGCCGTACCAGCCGGTACAATGGCTGGTATTTGATTGCCATGAAGACAGGAAGGATTGGCTGGGGAGATCAAGACTGGCTTTCCATCTAAGAAGGGCCCCTGCTTCTTTTGTGGCCTGATCAGTTTCAGAAGTAGCAAAAGAAGCAGTTGCAAAGGAAACAAAGAAGAAGACGAAGACATAGAAAGACATTAAGATGATTATAGAGACTTGGGGACGCTGGAGAAGATTGGGTGGGAATTTGGACATTGTTTTTGTGTTGTGTAAAAGGAAGAACTAATTGAGCAATAAAGGGTTACAACAAGAAAGACAGACGGTAGACTTGGATTGTGGATACCACTCATTACCATTCCCTACTAATTTATAGAGCAGTAAAGGATATATGGAATCAAAGTCGCATGACTTGGAGGGTGGAATTTTTTTTTTTGGGTGGACCACAGTCGCATTTTTTTTTCAATTTCCAGTTGAAGAAGAGTAGTGACTTCTCTATTAACGACTACAACCTTTACCATTTGAACTAAGCCTCGTTTATGAAAGAAGATTCCCAATAAAAGAGTAGCAGTCATGCACTGTTTGTGAATTTTGAATGGAAACGACTCATGCATTGTGTTGGATTGTGAATTTTGGAATTCTAATTGACTCAACTTTAACAGCCTGTTTGGAATCCCAAAAGTGATGGGAATTGGTGTCCAATTCCAGAGTTTTAACAAATTGAGTGTGTTTGGAACCATTTTTATTTTGGAAAGTGTTTCTTTTCTCATCCCAAACTCAGGATTTAGATTCTCTTGCAAAATGGTCGGAACTGCAGGGATCAAACCGGAATTGTGTGTAAAATACCTATTTTCTCTCCCTCTGGACATTTTATCCCATTCCCCTAAAGACATTTCATCCTTCTTGCTAAAACTAACCCATTGATAACCTATCAAGGAAGACGAGGAGCTGTACGACGACCACCACGAGGAGCTCCGTCCAGTTTGTACGACGACGAGCTCCTGTAACTCTGGACGCCGGCGACTGCAACTCTCACACTAAGTCTCTTGAGAAATTAGGGTTTTTTGATTCCCCTTTTGCTTTAGTCGACGACGGCGACTGGCCCCTTCATCGAAGAGATATGCTCTCTTTACTTCAATTTGGTTTGCTACGACTTCAGCCGGGAAAAGAAGAAGACGAAGCTGGGCGGAAGTACACGTCAGCAAGAATAGGAGCTCGTGGGCGACTTCGTCGTTCCTTATTATGATATGTGACATGGTCAGTTTATAGGCCCATGGCCTTGGCCCATTCTAAAACTAATCTTTCAAATTAATTTAGAGGAAAAAGCTCGAATCCAAAAAAACATTATGGAATAAAAATTTCAATCTATATTTCTAAAGTCAAAAAGGAAATAGATTTCATTTACTTGTAAATATTGAGCCAAAATAAAAACTTGGAACTGATCCATCATTCTTATTTTGGTTTTAGTTATTAGGGTTTTTTTGCGGTTGACTCTGTATATCTTTTCGAGAGAGACGATCAATTGTAGCATAGTTTTCGTTTACTAGGGTTAAAAGAGTTATAAATTGCAAGGATATTAATGTAAAAAATAAAATCAATCTTTAAATTGAAATTTTAGTTCCAAATAAAAAAATAGGAAAGTGATTCCATTCCATTTTCATTAAGAATTAGAAATAGAATTCTTTTCTCATGGGATTTCGTTCCAAACAAGCTGTTAATTTCGTTAATATTTGGAAGCGAGTTCCGAGTGACCGACTATTCTACGTCCCTTAGAAGACTCCATATTGGTCTAATACTGAGTTGCCATCCAAGTTTGTTGATTTGGGATTAAGATTTCAGAAGCAAAAAGAGATAGATTTGCTGGAATTACCCATACATACGGGGCAGGGGAAGCTCAAAATAGAAAGATGTACTTGGGTTATAACTTGCAAGTAAGCATTTGGTATTAATTTTTTTTATAACTAGAATAGTATTTACCCAAAAAAAATTACTAGCCAACTCTTTGTAAGAATTCACGGTTCTAAAAAAGAATAGGAATTGACAGAGGTCTAGGGTTTAATTCATGTAGGTGTAATTCTTTGTGTAAAAATTTACCTTTTAAAAACATGGTTCAGACATTCTTCATGAGATTAAGTAAAGTGCTTTTTTGATTAACTAGGTTGTTAAATCTAATGTGAAAACTAACTGATATCGAACACTCATTATACCGACTAATTTAATCTCGCAACTGCAACTAATTTTTACTCCATTTCCAAGACTCAACTTCATTACCCTCGTGAGCAAAATCACGTCTCTCATTACGGATAACACATGTTTCTGTTAGAACATAGAATTATCCACTGATTCATGCAAATATGTCTCCGTAAAATGACTGAAATTTTAACAGGAGTATTGGGTTGATGCGATTTCAGTGGTTAAAAAAAAATAGACCTACAATTTTGTATTTCTAAGTCTCCTAATTCGGTTTGAGTGGTAAAATGCTGGATACCACTCATTACCATTCGGTACTAATTTAAAGAGCAAGGACTTATGGACTCGGCATTCTTCGACTGGAAATTGGAAAAACAATAAAGAGGAGACTGATGACGACAACCTTTACCACTTGAATTAAGCCTCGGTTATAAAAGAAGAGTAGTCATACTCTGTTCTTGGCGCTATCAAAGATCAGCGGTCTGCTGAATAACTCCGCTTAATTTTCCACACTAAACATTGTGTTGGATTGTGAATTTTTGGAATCTAATGGACTCAACTTTTGAGGTCGTTGATATTTGGAAGCGAGTTCCGGGTGACTGACAATTCCACGTCCCTTAGAAAACTCCATACTGGTTGAATTCTGATGTTGTGGGCCAAGAGATTGATGAGAGGTAGATAGTGTCGAGGGAAGCTGATAGAGAAGATGGACTTTAAGTGGTGCTGTTTATTACTTGCAACCATTTGTTATTATTTTTATGACAGAAAAAACTCAATTTGGTTTTGTGTAAGTGGCCAGAAAGCTCTAGTCTACTCGGGTGCAAACATGTCCAAATAGCCACTTTGCGTAGTCTACCCCAATTTATTAAGTAATAGAAGTCTTCGAGGATTACACACTCACAGCATATGATGCGGTAATTTTTTTTTTTATATTTATAAGTTGAAGTATTGTATTACTAGGGGAAAAGGTATACACAGAGTACAAGGCAACCAAAACAGGACATAAAAGCTGTCCATCCTAGTTTACTCTATCACCAAGTGAATCAATATACAAGATTATATCCTGACTGGCCAAATCCTTCACAGAATTCGACCAATTTAACCATTCTTGAACGCGGAGTATGATGGTATGAATGAGAAGCTCCTGGTTGCAAGGCTCTTCCTGGAATATCATTCGGTTCCGGAGAAGCCAAATACCCCAAATCATTGTCGCATAGATAGCGTACCAAACCTTTCCGATCAAGCCGCCTCCGACCAAGCCCATCCATAACGGTAAGAATGAACATACCTCCTTGCCACCGGACCATCTCAACCCACTCCTTCGAACAAAAAAATCCCAAATTTTTTGAGCAAAAAGGCAACGCACAAAGAGGTGGAACGTCCCGCATAAAGGGCAAAGGCAATCCCAAGCTTGAAGCATTCTTCCTTTGATCAGATTATCTTTGGTCTGAAGCCGATTCTGGAGCATTATCCATAAGAAATACTCCACCTTAAAAGGGATCTTCCTGGTCCAGACCCTTGCCAGAGACAATTATCTCATAGAAGGCCGAAAATGCCTCTCCGAATTCATAAGGCAAAGAGATTTCATGCTGAATCCATCACCCCAATAAGTCCAACTAATGCGGTCAGGGGTATCCAGGCATATGTTCAGCCTGGAGATTAACTGGAGAAGCTAATAAACTTGGTCAGTCTCTCTCGAGAAGAAAGACCGATGCCACTGCAGATTCCAAGTCCAACTTGAACCAGTCCATACCCCACATTCCCCTACTTTACATGACTGTTGAGTAGATACGAGGTAAAGGCCAGGAAACTAAACCATCAATGGTTAATCACAAATTCAGTAGTCCCGCCAAAAGGAAAAGAGGACTTCATTCCCAACTTTAAACTGGAAGGCCGAGCAGAAATCAACACCAATGTCCCTATTTTCAGCAATAATCTTGCAAATTCTGGCCCATGCTCCCTCACCTTTGGCCAGCGGGATGGACAAGGCCGTGGTCGGAACAAAACCATGGATATCAGCCACCACCTTTGCCCAAAGTGCCTCCCTATCACTGAAGAATCTGGAAACCCATTTGAGAAGAAGTGCTTGGTTCTTGAGCATAAGGTTGTCAATTCCCATACCTCATACTTTCTTAGGCATGGCTACACGATCCCACCTCACTAGTGTAGACTTTGAGTGATTCATGTTACCCGACCAAAGGAACTTCCTGAGCTTAGTATCAATGCTTTTGAGCACACCACCTGGCATCTTAAAGATAGATAGAAAGTAAATTGGGAGGCAGGATAATACTGATTTCACCAAAGTTTGTCTCCAGCCTAGCGAGAGCAAATTGCCTTTCCACGTTGCCAAGCGTCTATTGATAGTATCCAGCACTGGCTTCCAGTTCTTGATCCTTCGCATATCACTGCCTAGGGGGATGCCAAGGTATTTGAAAGGAAGAGTGCCCAGTTGACAGCCCCAAACTCTCGCCGGCCACCTCATCCAGTCAACACTCACATTAATCGGAATCATAATAGTCTTACTATAGTTGATTTTGAGGCCAGGGCTGATTTCGAACAAAGTCACAATTGCTCCCATATTCTTAAGACTTTTGATACTCTTTGGCGAGAGTAGTGAAGTATCATCCGCGTACTGGAGAATGGATAAGTGATGCGAATCAGGAAAAATGTTGATGCCTTTAATCAAATTGAGTTCACAAGCTCTTTTGATTAGAATTCTTAGTCCTTCCACCGCAATAAGAAACAAGAAAGGAGAGAGCGGGTCACCTTGCCTAAGCCCTCTTTCCAACTCGAACAACTGGGTAGGCAAACCGTTACGTGGACTAACTCCCTTGTGTTGATTCCAATCAGAGTTGATTTGGAGGGACTCACTTTAAGGCCAGAATTTAAATCGTAAATATCCACAATATGTTTTAGATTTTCCAAGCTCGCAGGACACTTTTTGAGAATAACATAGTATCATCAGCATATTGTAGAATGTTAAGTTGCGGAGGCATCCTCGGGAATTTAATACCCTTAATCAATTCCAACTCCTCCGCCCTTTTTAGTAATTGGCCATACATACAGGGGAAGCTGCAGGGAAAAACAATCAATTTGGTTTGTTTAATTGGCAAGAAAGCTCGTGAAACAGTACAAAAGTAGCGACTTTGCGTAGGCTACCCCAACTTAAAGTAATAGAAATGTTTAAGGCAATTGTTAGACTTCCACGATCACATGGTAATCTCAATACGTCATTTAAATAAAGTTTATCGGCCCAAGTTTGTATCTAAGAAGAGCCCCTGCTTCTCTGGCTACCTCAGTTTCTGCAGTAGCCAGAAAAGAAGTTGCCAAGGATAAAAGATGAAGACTCAGGTGGAAGATGGACATTCTGAGGATTGGGTTGAGCTTGAATTCTCACCATTGCTTTGACGATGGAGAAGAGGGAACTAACTATAAGCATTAACTACTTTCAATGGAGAAGCTGGACTTCCAACGAAATACAGATGAACTTGGTTCGTAAATTGGTCAACGCAGCCACTGTTGGAAGTCTTCTCAAATAAGGTATGATAGTTTTCGACAATGAATTCAATCAATAAACTGTAAAAACAAGTTGGTTCGAGTGGTGGATTCAACGACAGATGCCACCGAGTCTATCGATTGGTTCCGCGAAAATGTTCACGCACGTCCACGTTACGATTGGTTACTACTTCACGTGAAAAATTAATACATGAATCATTCAACAAGGAACTAGAATTTGACCTCTTAAATTGGCCGGTGAGACGTCTAGTCTGGAAAGCCACAAGTGAAAATTGCGTTTGGCCAAAAAAATCTGGGAACCACTCCTGAACAAAACCAAGGTAATAACATGCTTGTCGGATTATCCGAATTTTGCACTATCTAAAATTTTTGAATTAAACTTTTTACTATCAGAATGTGAATAACAAACTATCCGATGCCTAATTTTTTATACAGATACTGATAGTTTGAATCATCTAAAAAAATTCAAAATTATCAAAATCTTCAAATAAACTATGAAATGTCATCCAACTTATCTAAATCTTCATATAAAAACAATTTTTTTGGATATTTCGAATTAATAATTTTACTATCTGATTCCAAAATTAATATTTGGGATAACTCGAAGATGGAATCCAAAATTTGAATTATACGCTCACTCTCACTCACAATCACGGTGGCGGTCCTGATTAATGTCCAGCTAACGGCGTCTACTAAATGAATACTGGCATAAATTTCCACCACTCAATTGTTTGATGTCTCCCTGGGTTCTCATTGTCTGTTCGATTTCTCCCAGTCGATTCCCCTAAAAAAAGATTTCTTCCCATGGATGTGGACGACTCGAAGATTTTAGTTTTTGTTAGGAGCGACGCGTACAACACATACTAGTCAGAAAATGAACCTATAAAGAATTTTTCAGAGTTGAATTTGGAATATCGATCCGTTCAACACGATTATTTCTGTGATTTCCCTAAAAAAATCACTTATTACTTATCAAAAGAAAAGAACAAAAAATTCACTTTTGCATTTCAACTTGAGTATTAGATTGATGCTGGATACCGCTCATTACCATTCGGTATTAATGTGATTGCATTTCAACTTGGTTAAAAAATATTAAGAAATAGACCTACAATTTTGCATTTCCAAGGACTCCTAATTCGGTTTTAGTGGTAAAATGCTGGATACCACTCATTACCATTCGGTACTAATTTAAAGAGCAAGGACTTATGGACTCGGCCTTCTTCGACTGGAAATTGAAAAAACAATAAAGAGGAGACTGATGACGACAACCTTTACCACTTGAATTAAGCCTCGGTTATAAAAGAAGAGTAGTCATACTCTGTTCTTGGCGCTATCAAAGATCGGCGGTCTGCTGAATAATTCCGCTTAAATTTCCACACTAAAGATTGTGTTGGATTGTGAATTTTGAGAATCTAATTGACTCAACTTTTGAGGTCGTTGATATTTGGAAGCAAGTTCCGGGCAACTGACAATGCCACGTCCCTTAGAAAACTCCATATTGGTCGAATTCTGATGTTGTGGGCTAAGAGATTGATGAGAGGTAGATAGTGTCGAGGGAGGTTACTGTCCAGACAAATTAGCCACACATACATGGGAAGCTGATAGAGAAGATGGACTTAAGTGGTGCTGGTTGTTACTTGCAACCGTTTGTTATTATTTTTATGACAGAAAAAACTCAATTTGGTTTTGTTTAAGTGGCCAGAAAGCTCTAGTCTACTCGGATGCAAAAATGTCCAAATAGCCACTTTGCGTAGGCTACCCCAATTTATTAAGTAATAGAAGTCTTCGATGAATAATTCCGCTTCAATTTCCACACTGAACATTGTGTTGGATTGTGAATTTTGGGAATCTAATTAACTCAACTTTTGTAGTCGTTGATATTTGGAAGCGAGTTTCGGGTGGCTATTCCACGTCCCTTGGAAAGCTCCATATTAATCTAACACTGAGTTGGCATCCAAGTTATTGGATTGGGATTAAGATTTCAGAAGCAAAGAGGTACTGAAACTCATACAAAGATACAGAGATTGGTTTGCAGGAATTAGACATGCATACGGGGGAAGGGAAGTTTGTGTTGATCGTCATACAATTCTCATCCATCACGCACACGAGCTCTTCGGCCAGTAGTTGGGAGGTACAGATCCAAGACACTAGTGAGAGGGCAGCCGCGTCATAGATTCTTTGTCCAAGTTTGCATTTTCAAACTCCTTTGATATCTTCGAGTGTCCCATTGTGTTGGATTGGGAATCCAAATGTTTTTTTTGGTGAATCTAATTGACTCCAATTTTGGGCATCTAATTGACTCAACTTTTGTGGTCACTGCTATTTGGAAGCGAGTTCAGGGTGACTGACTGTGGTCCACCAAACGAAAATTCCAAGTAAAGCAATGAAGAGAAGAGTAGTGACCTCTCTATCAATGAGAACAATCTTTACTGCTTGGACTAAGTCTCGTTTATGAAAGAAGAATCTCAAAAAAAGAGTAGTAGTCATGCTCTGTTTTATTGGGTGAATTTCGGGAGAAGCTTGATTTTTCTAATGAAGATCTCTCAGGTTTGTTTTGTCAGGGAAAGGCGACAAGTCCAAGTTGTGATGGAAAAAATGCAAGGTCTTGACGCTGTCAAGATCAGTGGACCATAAAAAGAAGAGTCCAAGTAACAGCTTTACAAGTCTAGTGATTAATTCCGCTTCAATTTCCACGCTGAACATTGTGTTGGATTGTGAATTTTGGGAATCTAATTGATTCAACTTTTAAGGTCGTTAATATTTGGAAGCGAGTTCCGGGTAATTGGGAGGTACAGATCTAGCACAATTGGAGAGAGGACAATCGGATTACAGATGCTTTGTCCTAGTTTGCACTTTCGCTCTCCTTTGATTATTTATCTTTGAGTGTCTCGTTATATTGGATAATGAATTTTGTGGATCTAATTAACTCAACTTTTGTGGTCGTTGATATTTGAAAGCGAGTTTTGGGTGACCGACTATTCTACGTCCCTTGGAAAACTTCATTTTGGTTTAATTCTGATGGTGTTGGTGTAATACCCTATTCCTTTAATAATATTTGTCCGACTTAAGTGAAGTATACTTAGTCGTAATGACATATTGGATTTGTATTTGGAGTAAGATTGCTATGTAAATATAGTGCCAATGATAGTTGGAAGGATTGTATTTGATATCTCGAACTATCTCAGATATGCTGCGATAAATTAAACATAACTTTTTCATCCGGGTTCAAAGGAGATGATTCAAAATGGTGTTGAAAGGTAAGATATGGATTTATAAGCTTTGGAAGACATTGACTTTGTCATGCTAGCAATTTGGATCAAGCCTAGCAAGTGGATAAACAACACATTGTGTTGTCGGTTCTTGAAGTGCTTCGGTTGGACTTCTCGGTCTTTATTTAAACAAGAATTTATTTCCTAGACCTTTGTGAAGTGTATATAGACATGAGTTAGTCTTCTAAGGATTCTAGATGAATCTCAACAAAGCCGACTCAAATAATTCACAACTGTTATGAAGATAGTTGGGCAAATTTGGACAGCACTGACACCTACTTGGTAAATTGGACACATCTTCCTCAATTTTGCTCCAAATGCTATAAATAAATATGATCCTGAAACTAGACACATAGATCTACAATTAAGTAGAAAATAATTTTGGATAAAAAATAACGTAGTTTGGTGAAAAAGGGGACTCAAGGTGCTGCATCCTAATTGGACCCCTTAGAAAGGGCATCCAATCACCTTTTATCACTTGGAAACTTAGTTAGAATTAGTTGAGGACATGAGTCATGCTGGATGGTAACTCACCTACATTTAGAACTCGGGAACTTTAAGGAAGAGGCAAGAAACTCTGGAGATAAGCCACAAAATGAAAGAGAAGAAAAAGAAGAGAGAGAGATAGAAGAAAGAGAAAGAAGCAGGTTAACAAAGAATGATTCGGTTAGTGGGTTTCCGCTTTGATTTGGACTTTCCTCTATTCATAAAAGTTGTAGAGAACTCAACTATCTTTTCAACGATATATTATACGTTCTATTTAGATCAAAGAATCAATGGAAAGAATCAGTCTGAAATATATTTTGGACAACTGACTGTTTGCTGGAGTATACAGTCGAGGTAGTTGGAAAGAAGTACTTGGTAAGTCTATTTAAATTCCGAATTTGACTTTGGTGTCTTCATACAGATTGTAGAGGGCTTAAAGAGCTTTCTAATGATGTATTATATATCTGATTTGGATAAACAAATCATCTGCAAAGTATGATTGGAAGATAGACTATCTACCTGAGTTCAGAATCGAGGTGGTTTGAGAGTAACGACTTGGTAAGTGAATTATTTAGAATTATAAGTTAGTTTTTGGACTTGGTGTGATGACGAAAGAATAGAGAAGTGTTATATTGATGAAGATATGGACTTGGTCTTGTATAATATTGAGTTATATGGGTTACTTTCTGAAGTTAGATGCAATTGAGCTTGTCATGTGCTCGGTGTGAATTCGGTTGGGCAAAACAGATCCTTGTGTAAATTTTTGGTCATGAATAGTTAGTGTTCAGGTTATGTACATGTGGGTTATTTGATCAGTGACTAAGATTTGAAAAAAATTGAGATACTTTGATGGACTTACGTCATTTCTGATGTTGGTTGTCGATTGTACCATAGTTGGTTGTTTTCAAGTGTTGGAAATAGTTTGTTTGAAAAAGTGAGGAATTGGCCGCATTTTGTATGTTGGGATTATTATACAGATTATATGAGACTTCTTTAAGATAGATTGTCGAAGAAAAAATCTTGGAAAGATGGTTGGACGAAGGTCCTTCGTCCAAAGGGAAAAGAGGATTACATCGAGGAATAAGCATTCGTCAGACTGTCTCCATTAGGGTAAGCATATAGACCATGACAACTTTGGTTTGTTTGGTATATGTGCATGTTTCAGATCTTAAGTATGTGTGTCTCATGCTATGAGTTTTGGTTATGAAGTGGTTATGTGCTTATGTGATATGTTTGGTCTTATTTGGATTGGTTGGTGTCATATTGGCATTTGTGTGTGGCCAGCTAGAGAATCATGTTTCCCAGCTCGAGGCCAATTTGTGAGGTTGTGACATGTCCATTTCTCTCTGATATGGTCTTGGAACCATCATTTATGTGATAAGTATGTTATGTTTGTTTATGGTGAGAAATGGATAGATTTTCCCATGCTAACTGGGGATGTTAGCCTATGTGCACATAGACTGAGGATATCCTAGCTTACTACTATATACTTAGTATGTGATTATGGAAAGGAGATCTGATGGCCATGTTGATATCTCTGTGCTGAAGAGGAAGTGGCCTGTCTAAACCTGTTTAGAGCTCACCATTTATTTGACTATGTGATTATGTATTTGTGGGATAAGTTGTGTGATGGAATGGGACGTCACGTAATTTGCTCATATTTTTATTGTCTGTGTCTGTTCATATGATTAGAATGCATATTAGTGTTGTCTCGAATGATGTGGGACAGTTAAGTTCTGTCTCTCCCACATGTATCTGACATAACCAACACGTTATATTCTATCTGCTTACAGAGTGTTTCCCCAAACACGCACCCCCCTCTCACCAGTTTTGCAGGTTCATTTATGTGGCCTTGTATCTATCCGGAGATAGCTTTATTGGTGTCAAGTCAATTTGCTTCTTCACGACTTGAATAAAGTCTCCGGCATCTATTTTGCTCTTTTCTCTAGTAGCTCCGTAGCCACAGTGTTCACTTTGATCCTAGGGATAATGTAAAAATAATTGTATTTCATTTAGTTTTTTAGACTAAAAATTTTGTAAAGTAAAATACATTTGAGGCTGGCTAGACTCGTTAGATATGTAAATGAGTTTGGGTTTAGTACCGGTTACCGACCTCGAATTTGGGTCGTGATAGTGGGCCGAGATATAGACGAGAGGTTACGGTGTCGACTGTCGAGGGGTCTTACTACCCAGACAAATTAGCCACACATACATGGGAAGGGGAAGCTGATAAAGAAGATGGATAATCTCAATTTGGTATTATTTTTATGGCAGAAAAAAAATCAATTTGGTTTGTTTAAGTGGCCATTAAGCTCCAGTCTTCTCGGGTACAAAAATGTCTAAATAGCCACATTGCGTAGGCTACCCCAACTTATAAAGTAATAGCCATCTTAAGGTAATTGGTAGGCCTACACGCTCTTTCAATTTGTAATGTGATAATCTCAACACGACCTTTCAACGAAATTTATCGGGGCCAACTTTGCACGATGTTGAATTAGCCCTTTAAATAGAAATCTACGAGGCAATTGGTTCAAACAATATCTCTTTCTGCCAAAGGGCATTTGGTGAAAGAAATGGCTTTCAAATAGCCAAAAAATTTTATTTGTCTAAAGACATAATTTTTGATATTATTTTACCATATTATTCTAAACTTTATATATATATATATATATTTTATCATGTTTGACCTAATTAAGATTCATCATTTTATCTGATATGTGATTTTCGTGTTTGGTATCCAATTTTTTATTCGGATTCAAATATTTCAATATAGATTTAGATTTTCTAAATTTATATTGTTGGGTACAAACATATATAAAGATAGTAAAATAGTTAATTCAAATATATATATATATATATATATATGTTAAATTATTTTTGAGCCTACGTGGAACCACTCTATTGCCACGTGGTTCCACATAGACTCGAAAACAACCTCGTTTCGAGTGCGTTTGGACGGGCAGTTGTCCTGGATTTGTCCGAAAAATTGTTGGTAAATCTCATGGACTCAATTACCAATTTTAAATCACAGACTAGATATACTGTAACCCATATTAAATATTAAAGAATTCCCCAAAACAATTTGTTCTGTCCAGTATATGTAGCCTGTTCAGAAAATTTCGGATTGAATTACTAGACTTAGCTTGTTTCCTCCGAAATGAGTATTGGGTGGGGTGGATGGACAAGGCTGGGCTGCATGACTTGGGCTGGGCTTGCAGGGGACTGGGTGTGTCGATTCATTATATAAATGAATTATTTTAAAACAGATCTTCTTATACATAAATCCAAACAATTTAAATTTTGGATTCATAAATAAATTCAGAGACTCGAGCAAGGAGTTGTAATTGAATTATATGCTTTTAAACCATTTTTATTTTTTTACATTTCTTTTATTTCTTAATTGTTTTGTATTATCAGGTATTAAATTTTGGAGATGTTTCAGCAAAGCTGCATTGGCAACGTTAGTTGTTTTTTCCAATGTTTTTAAAACCGACCCGAAAGGTGAACCCGAATTTTCAAATTTTGTGGTTCACCTAGTTTGACCGGTTCGACCACTGGTCGGACCAGTACTTATATTTTAATATTAATATTATAAAATAGGGTTTACTAAATTTAATTTAGCATAAAAAAAATAAAACACCAAATAAATTTAAATATTTAGCAACTTTGTTACACAATTTATTCAAACAAAATCTTCAAATATCAATTTAACAAGTATAAAAATAAAAGAAGATGATTATACAAGTTTTTTTGTTTGACATATTAGTCCAATTCGTTTGACTTATTTAACATATTATCAAGAATTGTTAAATAAATAAGTTTGTTATTATCCAAAAGTGATGTACACGCTCCGAGCGTAGAAGTGGATGTTTTATTTCTAAATTAAATTCGATAAAATGAAAAAGAATAAATACTAATTTTTCTAATCTGGGCGAACCGGTTCACCCAAAAGTACTTGACCAGGCTTTCCGACCGAATTTTGACCGGTTGAACAGATGGCTGGGTTTTATGCAAAACTCGACCCGGATTTTGTCTCAAGTAGTGGTCCGACCAGTCCGACCACCGGTCGGACCGCAGTTTTGAAAATATTGGTTTTTTCCTATTTATAAAATTGACATGGCAGCTGAAAAATTACCAATTTTAGTTTTTCTTTTCTACAACCTCCCTCACCCAACCCATTCTCCAAGACCATCAACCTCCCTCACCCAACCCATTCCAACCTCCTTCGGCCGTCATGGCTGTTTACCGTTCCGGCCTTCAAATGAAACCTCTAACTTATGGAAAATCATTCTAAAACTTATAGCTGTTGGGTTAATGCAACCCGAAGATTTCCCTTTGAGCCCTATGAGCCTGCCAGTGGAGATTTGAGAAAATGCACGTAACTTGTTCGACAAAATGCCTCTGAGAAGTCTCACCATAGACTAAATGGCATTATGGGTTTCCTTTTTTCATGTGGAGAATTCCGGGCTTTTCCGGCCTGGTGGTTGAAGGCGGGCATTTCTGTTCGTGAAGTTTGGTGTTGTTCTGTGTTGGACCAAGATGAAGATGGACCACTGTGAGGGTGGATGACCGAATGTGTGTTCTCTGAGGTGTTTTGGTCATGTGCCTTTTGTGTTTCCTTGGTCTCTGTTGCCACGTCTTTGGTTATTGTTATTACTGTCAATTGCTGAAAATGTTGAGTCCGGAGAG
Source organism: Hypericum androsaemum (assembly GCA_963995505.1). NCBI lineage: Eukaryota > Viridiplantae > Streptophyta > Magnoliopsida > Malpighiales > Hypericaceae > Hypericum > Hypericum androsaemum. The sequence goes on from OZ023187.1 coordinate 16,713,873, forward strand.
GCGTGGCGGTTCACCACGGCGAAGACTTCAATCAAGTGGTACTGCATTTCGGCTTCGTGGGCGACGAAGATATTAGTGTCAAGAGCCTGGAAGTTCCTCTGGACGGCGAGTACCGCCTGGAGGGAAGCTTCCATGTACCAGAATCCTTGGTGCTGCACCATCTTCATGCCCAGCCAATCTGCTTATGGAGTTTCAGATAAGCTCTTGGTCCTATCTGGATCTGCTCTAGCTGATGGAATCAATCAATTCAAGTATGAGATGTGTTCCTATTTTGCTGTTCTCTCATTCTCATTTTTCTGCTGCTATTTTATGTCTTCTGTTATTTCTCGTTCTTTGCAAACACATATCAATCTCCGCTCCCTCCTTGCAGATTCATGTCATTCCTTATCCTATCGGGACAACCTTGCCCTCCTGGAATCGAAGGGACATTGTTCGCTCTGTTCATTTGACTGCTACCCAAAAAAAAAACTAGAGTTTTCTAACCATGATCTGTTTTACTGGTGTATTTTTACGATTCTGTTTTTCACAGTAGTAAATTTAAATTAATGCGGAAATTTTATATATTTACCGTTTTATGTCAGTTAAAATTTAGCTACTAACTCTTGAAGTTTGTGATACAGAGCCATTCTGAAATAAACGAGTCAATTGTCTTGTAAGAAAGGATAAGAAAATAAAAGTTTTACTAGAAATAACATACTTCAAAATTGATCCATATTCAGTGGCTCATAAATTTATAGTAAGTAAATCAAGATATTGTGTCGAATTCAAGGAGCGACTGTTGAGTTCTTCATCAAAGTCCGCTGCTGCGCTTCGTTTTGGAGCAGCTGAAGCTGAGCTGGATGAATTAGCTTAGTGTGCTTCTGGCCCAATAGCTTATGTGTTTAGCCCGACTATAAATAGATAGTAGAATACAAAATTTCAGAAAATCATTTTCACGTGTGCTTAGATATTCTCTCCAGCTCAACCGTCTCTCTTGCTCTCTCTCTTCCTTGTTCCTCTCAAATAAGCGTCAATTTAGCTCGACTTGCCTCTAGACGAGATTAAGGTCTAGAGGTCGCGTAGGTGAACTTCTACTTCGGTTTTCTTCGTCTTACGGTTATTCTTTTGTTCTAAGTGAGCTCTAATGGCGTCCCGCTGGTCATCCTAGGTTTTATAGTTGGGATCGCTGTATGACTATGGTGATCAGCTGGATATCGCGCTCCGTTGAGCCATCGACTGCGCAATCTTTCCCCTGGTTTGAGTCTGCAGCTGCGATCTGGAAGAATCTCAAGGAACGGTTTGGCCGAGGGGAGTTTATACGCTTTCAGGCAGCCTCTGATTCTGAGGTAATTAATTACAGCTATTACTTGCATGCCCAAGCAAAGGTGACACTGGGCACAAATTTGCATCTGTAGCAATTTGATGATTAATTAAATTGCTAGAATTCATTGCGTTGAATGCTCCATCATAACTGGAAAATAGTGGTTAAATTATCAGTTATTATTCTCTATATAGTTTTTCCATTTTGATGAGTTGTGATCCTTGAAAGAGGCCAACATACAGAGAAAGGTCATCCCAGGGGTATAGCTGCTCAAAATTTGGACCTCTACTTTCAATTATTTAGCTTAGATAACTGGAAATGTGCATTTTTTGGGGTCAATTATTTGGTAAATGCAGCTGCGAAGCTGTGTTAGTTGCAAAGTTTTGGTTTTGTCTTTTCCTTTAGTATTCAGTATTTTGTATTTGTCAATCCTTCTAACAGATTTTCTTTATGTTGTAACTTGAACGTGTGAAGACCAGACCAATGACTTGGTTTTTCCTGGCACACGTCACTGTTCCAAACCTCTCAACAGTAATGTTCTATTACCAGACAGAATTCTTGAACCTGGAAGCATCATTTTTGGGAACTGCTCGTGTTATTGGATGGCTAGGTCTCATGATTCAATCGCTTTTTCAAGACAATGAAGCTGCAGAAGATTCTTCTGTAAGTACCTCGCTGCCTTTAATATTTTGTGGCAAGAACTAACTTTGTTCCACTCCGTTTGATTCAGCCGGTTAAATTTTCTTACATGATGCAGCTGGGCTCATGTTGGAATATTGTGCATGAACAAATGGACATGGTTTTATTGTCTCGAGTGGGTCTTGCTTATGGAGTTTCAGATAAGCTCTTGGTATTAGCTGGATCTGCTCTTGCTGATGGAATCAATCAATTCAAGTATGAGATGTGTTTCCAATTTGCTATTATTTGTCTTCTTGTTATTTGCAAGTTAGGTTATTGTGCTCTTTGCAAATACATATCAATGTCTGCTCTCTCCTTGCAGATTCATGCCATTCCTTATCCTATCGGGACAACTTTGGCCTCCTGGAATCGAAGGGACATTGTTCGCTCTCTTCATGTCGATTAACAACCTTGGATCAATGCTTGGGTCGTTTGTCGGTGCAGCGTTGGCTTCACTTTTGAACCTCTCATCTGGATCCTATGACAATCTCCTAATGGGGTTAGCTGTCCAAGTAATTTGCACTTATATTCCTGCTGCTCTCCTGTTCTTGATACCGAATGAAGCTACAGGGATATCGACATAGTTAGAGCAGAATTACATGTGACAAGAGAACCTTGACCAACATAGGTTGTGTGCATTTGTCTAGCAGAAAATTTTGTAAGAAATGAGAGATTTAGAAGCAAAGATGAAAACAGGAGGTATATAGAACACAGGAAGAGGTATATCGAATGGGACATATCTGATTGTACTACCATTCAAGCTGAGATTTATTTTTGACGTGTGTAAGGTAAACTGACTTTAGTGTAGATGCTCCGATAAATATCACCATCTAGTGACTAGTAGAACTTTTTTGGATAATTAAACATGCAGCTTCTTCATTTGCTGCTATTTTGAAGCATTTCCTCCCCATATCTTTCTCTGTATCTTTGACTGGTTTAAACATAAGTAAGGTAGCCAAAAGGAAATTTACTGACAACTTTAGGTGATGTGATGAGTGTTAAGCTGCTTCAAATTCAGGATGTTTCTTATGTAAATACAAATATTGCACAAACTTAGAAGTCTAAATCCTCTGGTGTAGCTCAAGTTATTGCCAAGAGAACATGAAAAAAACAGAAGAAAGAGACGGGGAAAAAAACAAGCGCATTCATAAGGACAATGATGTGCTAAGTAATGTCTGCAGCATCTTCGAGGGATGGTTCAACGAGGCAGCAAGTCCGCTAAAGTGATCTCGGCGAAGTCCTTTGTCATAGGAGGCCATTCAGTTACCATGGAGAAAGGCCACAGTGTCATTAGCTCCAAGCTAATTTGTCTCATGGTTGGCCTTGCCCCTGGATTGTGATTCCCGCAGGCAAATGCAAGATGGGTTGCATAAACCACTGCCTCCAAAATGCTGTCTTCGGGTGGTGGGATGCGCTGGTCAATCACGTCCTTAAAGAGAGTATGATGGTTAATCGGAGGAGGTGAAGATGATGGAAGTGTTGTTGCCTGAGATGAAAGAATTGATATGAGATCGGCTGGATGCTTTCCCATTATGACTTCAAGAGCCACAACGCTGAAGCTAAACACGTCGCATTTTTCGTTTACCTTCATTGTATACGCCAACTCTACGAAACAGCAAAATCATGATAAAAATTCCACACTGTGAATAGTTTTTTTGATAGGTCAACACAATGAACAATTAAATGTATCAAAATTGTAAAATGTTTACAACCAGAAAGAAGGCAGCGGAATATGGTGAAGAGCAAATTTTGTTTAAAAGGGAAATCCAATCTAGTACTCATCATGTCAAATGAAGAATTAAAAATCAGTATTTTAAGGAATAGGATTGCAGTTTAAGTACCTGGAGCTGTGTAACCAAATGTCCCAGCAAATGAGGTCCAAATTGAGGAATCAGGCAGCAAGAGCCTTGCAGTGCCGAAATCAGAGACATGTGCCTGATACTCCACATCCAGAAGAACATTGTTGCTCGAGATGTCACGGTGGATTATCGGAGGCGAGCAATCATGATGCATGTAAGACAGTGCCTTGGCCATCCCTCTTATGACATTGATTCTATGAATCCAACCCAATTGTGAGGCTTCCTCCTCATTGCTCAAGATTGATCTAAGGCTTCCCCTCTCTACGAACTCATACACCAAGAACGAGTGTCTTGGATTGGAGCAGTAACCGTACAACTTCACAATGTTTTGATGTCGGATGCTAGTCAAGATCCGAATCTCGCTCCTGAAGGCATTCAAGCTTGAAGCTCCGTCATCGCCCTGTGGCTCGTGCATTTTTTTCAAAGCAACCACACGACTTGTTGGCAATGTGGCTTTGTACACAGTTCCATACCCTCCTGCCCCAATGCAATACTTGGGATCAAATTCTTCAACAGCCTTGATAAGATTCTTGTAGAGTAGCTCACCATCGTGGGCCCATATGGCAAAAAGATCTTTGAAACCTGGCACCCCTTTCTTCAACTTTTTGCTTCTATATCTCTTATACATGACATAGCATCCAACGAGAAAGAGAACAAGAGATACACAAATGGGGACAAAAATAGTTACAAATTTGTGCTGATGTTTCTTGGGCTTATGATTCGAGGCAGAGAAACAAGGCACCAAACCGGTGATGTTTCCGCATAAGTTTGTGTTGTTTCTGACTGCTTCAAACGAACCGTTGTGGAAAGCTATAAGATCAGGGACAGGACCTTCTAATTTGTTGAAGGAGATATCCACCGTCGTCAAACTCAACAATCCAGAAAAGCTGGTTGGTATGTTACCACGCAACTTGTTGTGAGATAAATTCAAGTTTTCCAACATTTGTAGGTTTCCCAACTCTGTAGGGATCTCTTCTTCAAGTAAATTTTGGCTAAGGTCCAGTCCTTCCAAAACCGTCAAGCTCCCCAGTTCTGGAGGGATTTGATCTCCAAGTTGATTTTTGCGGAGGTTCAAGAACAATAGTTTGGAGCAATCACCGATCTGTCTGGGAATGGCTCCAGAAAACTTATTGAAAGATAGGTCTAGTGTTTCAATGTCATGAAGCTCTCCAATTTTGGTTGGAATTTCTCCTAAAAGCTGATTGCCACCGAGGCTAAGGTATAACAGAGTCAAATCTGCAAGTTGTTGGGGTATCCTTCCAACAAGCTCATTGGAAGAGAGGTCCAGAGACTGTAGTTTGGGTGCTCTTCCTAACTCTGTTGGTATTTGGCCAGAGAGACGATTGTTGGCTAGTTTCAGTGTTGAGAGATTATGGAACCTTTCCCACCTCCAAGACAACTCACCATAAAATTGGTTGTGGCTCAAGTCCATGTAGTACAAGTGAGGGTTTATGCCAAAAGCTTCTGATATATTCCCATTGAGTAGGTTACTCTCAAGGTGGACTCTTTTCAAGCTAGTGCAGTTTTTTAGGCTATGTGGGGATGGGCCAGATAAGAAATTTTCACCAGCGTCTAGGTATTGAAGTGCACCACCAAGACATATATTTTTTGGTAAACGTCCTCGTAAGTTGTTTTTGTATATGCGGAAATGTTGTAGGTTATGAAGATTGTTGAGTTCTGACGAAAGACTTCCGGTGAGGCTATTGTTCTCAAGAGAAAGAAAGGATAACTTTGTTAAGTTGCCTATAGAAGCAGGGATGGCACCTGTGAGTAGATTGTTACTCAACCGAAGATGATCTAGAGATGCCAACATACCAATTTCAAGAGGAATAGACTGTGACAACTTATTATCATAGAGGTGTAACAAAGAGAGTTTTGTTAAGTTGGCTATAGAAGCAGGGATGGCACCTGTGAGAAGATTGTCACTCAACCGAAGATGATCTAGAGATGACAACATACTAATTTCATGAGGAATAGACTGTGACAACTTATTGTCATAGAGGTAAAACTTAGAAAGTTTTGTCAAGTTGCCTATAGAAGCAGGGATGGCACCTGTGAGAAGATTGTTATACAGGGCAAGTTCAACTAGAGATGTTAGCATCCCAATTTCATGAGGAATAGTATTCGACAACTTGTTTTCGAAAAGGTGTAGCAAGGAAAGTTTTGTCAAATTGCCTATGGAAGGTGGAATTGGTCCGGATAATTTATTGGTTGACAAATCAAGTTCAGTGAGACATCTCAAGTTGCCAATCTCGGCTGGTATGATGCCGGCAATTTCATTTCCCCAAAGATAAAGACCAGTTAAGTTGTGCAAGTTGACAATGGAAAAGGGAATTGAACCAGTGAGAGAATTGTTATCTAAACCAAGATAAGTAAGTGAGGCAAGTTTTCCGATGTCGTGAAGGATGCGTCCTGTGAAATGGTTGGACTCCAATCCAAGGTAATTGAGTTTGGAAAGATTAGAGATCATGGGAGGGATAGACCCGTAGAAGGAGTTGTTAAAGAGCTCGAGTTGAAAGAGGTTGGGGAAGGACAAGAAGTGCAGAGTGTGGAGGGTACCTTTCAAGCCACAACTTTCCAGGGTGATGTTGGTGACACTTCTTGTAGCTCCGAAACTGCAACCGACACCATACCAGTCGGTACAATGGCTGGTATTTGCTGTCCATGAAGAAAGAACAGACTGGCTGTGGGTATCAAGGCTGGCTTTCCATCTAAGAAGGGCGCCTGCTTCTTTTGCGGCCTGATCAGTTTCAGAAACAGCAAAGAGGAACACGACATGGAAAAACACTAAGATGATTAGAGCTTGGGGACGCTGGAGAGGATTAGGTGGAAATTTGGACATTGTTTTTGTGTTGTGTACAAGGAGGAACTAATTGAGTAGTAAAGGGTTATAACAAAGAAAGACGGTGGTACTCTTGGATGGTGGATACCACTCATTACCATTCGCAACTAATTTATAGAGCAGTAAAGGATATATGGAATCCGCCTTCTTCAACTCGAAATTGGGAAAAATGGACTAATTAATAATTAATTCCAAGGAAAACAACAAAGAGAAGAGTAGCGACTTACCTATTAACGACGACAACTTTCACCACTTGAACTAATTAATTATTCTCGGTTATGAAGGCTTGTCTTAGTCAAGATAAAGCCGACAAGTGCAAGTTGTGATTGAAAAATGCAAGGCTTACAAGAGAGAGAGAGAGAGAGACTTGGGATACATTTCATCACCATTCTCTACTAAATTATAGAGCAGTAAAGGATATATGAACTTGGCCTAGAAATTGGAAAATGTGATATTTGTAACATATTCACGAGTGTGGTCAAAAGGTTCAACCTCAATTAAAATTGGATTAGTCGTAGTATGGATATCATGTGTTAAAAAATAACATATTCACGAGTGTGGTCCACCAGAAGAAGATTCCAAGTAACTACCGAAAAAGAAGAGAATTATAATTAAAGAAGATTCCAAGTGACATACTCACGTCTATTTCCACAATCAACTTGATGGTAGGTGCTCGGAAGATTTCGGAAGAGACGTAAATGAGCAGTAAATGCTAAATTTTCTCTTATTTTTTTAATAATTAAAATTTTGCAGCCTCGTGGCTTGAATCTTAATCCTAATTCCATACTCAATTTCTCACCCCAACATTTACCACTTAATTCAGGCCTCCATTGTAAATGTTCTTAAGATAATTCTGCTCCGCTTCGAAATGGATTCGTGCAGTTAACAAGTTGATTTTATTTAATTCGCCAACGAATCTGCTTGAGTGACGATTGGCGTCCATATCGCGGTGGAAAAAGAGCTACAAAGTTGTAAAGACAGTATTAATGAGAATTAATCTAATTGATAAGAGACTTGAATTTATTTAAAAAGATTTTAAGTTTAAATTTTAAAAATGCAAAAATAATAATAAAAAAGTTGATTCTAAATAAGACTGAGGATGATCGATTCTGATTAAAAAAATTGTAAAGACCGCAGTCAATTAACAACCAACAGAATCATTGTGCGTGTTCAACCTTGGCCTACGGGGGAATCATTTTTTATTACCATAAACTATATAATGTTGACTCATTTTTATATACAATCGTTGATTATACGCGAATTAAGGCTTAATGGTTTTTTCGGTCGGGAAGAATTTTCATACATAATGCAGCTGGGCTCATGTTTGAATTTCCCACTCTTTGAAAATACATACCGTTAGAGATGTCGAGAAATTAAAGAGGAAACGATTTGTGGACTTGTTTCTTATTCTATTTGGTATAGCTTTTTGGACTCCTAATTTGACCTAGATAGCTTACTTGATGTACAAGGGTTTGCCTCTATATAAAGGCATGTTACCCTAAGGTTTTGTATAGCTTTGTGACTCGGATCCATCAATAAAATTTCTCTTTTCTCACCGTGGGCGTAGGCATTAGGCCGAACTACGTAATTCTCTTGTTCCGTGTTCTTTGTGCGATCTTGTTCTCTAGTTGCTGAATTCCTAACAATTGGTATCAGAGCTAAGGTTGGAGGATGTCGGACGACGCGAAGTTTGCTCTTGTGAAGTTCGATGGTTCATCGAATTTCAGGTTATGGCAAAGGCGTATCAATGATCTCCTCATACAACAAGGGATGGTCATCGCGCTCTCAGGGAAGAAGCCTGAGAAGATGGAGGAGCAAGAGCGGGAAGAGTTGGAGGCCAAGACAGAAGCAAAGATTCGCTTATTCTTGGCGGATGATGAGGAGTCACCAGCTGGGTTGTGGAAGAGGATCCAGGTCGGAGTCAAAGAAGTTCAATGGAAGTGATTTCAAGTGCGGAGAAGGGCATATGAAAGGGACTTTCCAGGACGAACTGGGGATCAAGACAACGAGGAGGGATCGGTATCCACAACCATGGCTACATGTTCAGACGGGTTAGATGGTGACTGGCTTTCTATCTCATCAAGTCCAATGCATCCTGCTAATCTCTTTTCGCTAGAAACCTTGGATTATAACAATAATAGTTATAAAGGTAGGCTAAAAAAGATGGATAAGGATGCGATGGTACGGATGAAGGGTGAAAGAAAATACCTACAGGTTAGTAGAGAACATTATTGTAGGTGGAGTCACATCAATGGGTTTGATGAAGTGGGAAAAAGCTCAGGTCATATGAGGTTGGTTCGTATGAGGGAGAAAAGGCTTGACATGGATAGCAAGCTATGGTTGTTTCGTGGAGGCATGGTTGGCAAGGAGCCATGGTTGTCTTGGAGAAGCATTGTTAACTGGGCCCTGCTATAGTTGTCTAAAGGGACGTGCACGTCAAAGGTGTTGGATAGGTTTTGCATTGGGCATGCGAAGCCATTGGTGACACCACGGGCGAATCGGGTATCTCACTCAAGGTCGAATGATGGAGTTCGAGGCATGTCGAGGGTTCTACTTGGTGGAACAAAAGGTTGTCCTTTGTATGCTATGGAAAGTAGCATTGGTTTGAGGCAAAAAGGTCCAACGGAAGAGCGGTTCAAGGTTGTGGAGCATAGGGCTGATCGAAAAATAGAGGGTATGTCTATTGGTCGCAAGGTTGCTTCAGAAAGTGGACTCGCTAGCTGGGGTTCGATGGAGGTTAGAAGGAATAGGCCAAGCAAGCTCAGAAGCTCGAGTTTCGGGGCTGGCTCCAAGTGATTGAACAAAAGGTGAAGAGAAAGTTGAGATGGTCTTATTGATGCAGTTATCTATGGTCCGAGATGGAGAAGTTCAGAGTCTGATTGATTTTGCAAGATCTTATGGTTCTTCATAGAGAGGTGTTTTGCCAAGGTGGAGATTGTTGGGATGGCGAGAAATAGGAAAGACTTATTTCCTATTCCTATTCCTATTCTGACTAGATTTTTGACTCCTAATCCGACCTAGATAGGTTACTTGTACACCAAGGGTTTGTCTCTATATAAAGACTTGTTACCCTAGGTTTTTTGTATGGCTTTGTGGCTCGGATCCATCAATAAAAGTTCTCCTTTCTCCCCGTGGATGTAGGCATTAGGCTGAACCACGTAACCTCTTGTGTCCGTGTTCTTTGCGCGTTTTGTTCTCTAGTTGCCGAATTCCTAACACATACCATTCTCCTCTCTCTCTGTCTCTCTCTCTCTCTCTTCTTTTAATTAAGCAATATGTGGAAACCACGGTAGAAAAAAAGGAACCAATCCATCAAACAAGACCAAAAACAACGGGCATTTGATCCAAAAGCATAAGCGTAACATAAGTTAACGCAGGTTGAAAGTTCAATCCGTAATAATTTTAATTAAGTGTAAAAATTTATCTTTACAAAAATAAATCGACTAAGGGTAGAATAAAAGTATGCGATAATTTTTGGAAAAAATATTTTAGTATTATATGATTTAACACATTTTTTATTAAGTACATTTGGTTTTGTTTATTTATGTGACAAAGATTTTTCAAATTCAGTTTTTTGGCGGCAACAACCTTAACTACGGTTAAATTCTTCCTAAACATATCCACATGGATGACCACGAAGAGCGTGAAAACGTGACAGGAATGCTTGACGTCCGGAGGTCACGTGATGACCTAAACGAGCACATGAAGGATGCAGGGACGACGTCGTTTCAAGGAGCGTGAACAGCTAGTCGCTGCGTGACAAAGTTTTAAGTGAATTTGGATCGACTACGTAAATTGCCAAGGACGGTAATGTAGTTTGCCCATTTCGTATTTTCCAGAAGGACTAGTGAATTTCATTATATATAGATTATAGATATGGGTGGTACCTCGAATTCAAAATATAATTTGTTAAATTTTTAATAAAAAATTTGAACTATATTTAATTCGTACAAAGGAAAAAATCGAATACGAGTTATGTACAACCGAATTCAAATTTGTATTTTAGTTTCCTCGTATTCTCCCCTCTTTACAATTCATCCTATTTCTTTTTTAAATTTTTTTATATATAATTCAAACAAATTGAATTTTCTTATTTGTCAAATAATTTGTCGAATCAACAAACTCAGAAAAATACGAACCGTATTCGATTGATCTCTTGACGATTCAAACCAATTTTTTGACGAATCTAATTTTCAACGGGTTGAATCGAATCTCGCATTCAATTCTTCATCACCCCTATGTACATGTAAGATGGTGTAGTTTTCCTTCTGTTCGGAGATCCATTGACATGACTTGGATTTTTAACATAGGTATAAAGCAGGTTCATTGTATGGTCTGTTGTTGTTGTCCCATCAATTCCTCTTTACGACACCATAATCAAATGAGATTTGTTACCATAAACTTACCAGAAGGCAAGTCAGGTCCTCCGATGTCATGAAAGTTGAAGGACCAGAAAACAGAGGAATAATAAGTCCTTGGTCTAACCAAACACTAAGCAATGTCCGGTCGAATTCTGATGGTGTGGGCCGAGATATCGACGAGAGGTAATGGTGTCCAGGGGGCTTACTGCCCAGACAAATTAGCCACACATACATGGGAAGGGGAAGCTGATAGAGAAGATAGATAATCTCAATTTGGTACTATTTTTGTGGCAGAAAAAAATCAATTTGGTTTGTTTAAGTGGCCAAAAAGCTCTAGTCTCAACATGGCCTTTAAACGAAATTTATCAGGGCCAACTTTGCACGATGTTGAATTCGCCCTTTAAATAGAAACTTCGAGGCAATTGGTTCAAACAATATATGTTTCTGCCAAAGGGCATTTGGTGTAAGAAATGGCTTCCAAATAGCCAGAAATTTTTATTTTTGTCTAAAGGCATTAATTTTTTGTGATTTTCTTTTACCATATTAGTCTTTACTCTTTTTTTCTTTAATTTTTTTACCTTATTTGACCCAATTAAGAGTGAGCATTTTATCTGATATGTGATTTTCGTATTTGGTATCCAATTTTTTTATCGGATTCAAATATTTTAATATCCTATTACAGATTTAGATTTTCTAAATCTATATATTTTCGGGTACAAACATATATAAAGATAGTAAATTAGTTAATTCAGATATTTATCTAAAAATATATATATTTGAAAAATTATGTGATGAAATACTCAAAATATTGGGAAGACATTTTATTTGCTATGAAAAACTTTGGATGACATTTCGTTTGAATGAAATCGCACATGAAATAATGTATAATAAATTAGATAGTTCGAATTATTCGTATCCAAAATTTTTTTAAATAATTATGTAGTTTCTTGTTCGGATACGAATACCAAAATTGTTTTGTTCAAATATTTCAAATAGTTAGCATTCGAAGATACAATACAAAACAAGAACCATACGAAATATTTAATCATAAGTCACAAAATTTTTCCCAAAACAACTTGTTTTGTCCAGTATATCTAGCCTGTTCAGAAAATTTCGGATTGAATTACTAGACAATACAGACTTCGCTTGTTTTCTCCAAAATGAGTATTGGGTGGGTGGCTGGACAAGGCTGGGCTTGCACGGGACTGGGTTAGACCTGACCACGGTTCGAATTTGGACGAATTCGAATCGAATTTATTCAAATTCAAATTCATCAAAACATTAAACCGTATTCAATTCTTCACAAGACGAATCGAATACGAATTATGAATTTTCGAATTAGAATCGAATTAGAATCGAATTATAATTAAATTATAATCGAATTTGAATTCGAATTAATTCCAACGATGTTGAACATCTTGTGGAAAACGTTTTGGTTTCATGTTGTTTAATTTGCAAAAATTTTTCCAATCTTTTAGCAATTTTGGGCGAGCCCATAATAAATTAAGTGCTTGTTTAATTGGTCCTAATGTAGAGTCTAAAGCTTTAATTCCATCTTGGGTACAAAGATTAAATATATGACATGCACATCTAATATGAAAAAAATTTCTTCCGAATCGTGTACAAAAAATTTCTAAATCTTTAACCATAACATTATTAGAACTTGCATTATCTAGAGAAATTGAAAATATTTTTTGAACTAGATTATATTCTTGTAAAATAGTATGCAATATTTTATAACAATTATTCCCACTATGACTATCATCAAAAACTCTATATGCAATTATTCTTTTTTGTATATTCCATTCATTATCAATCCAATGACATGTAACACCAAAATATGAATGTGTTTGCCAATGATCACTCCATATATCACAATAAGAGAAGTAGCTCAAATTAGTAAACTTGAGGGAGAATTTATATAGCTCAAATTTTCAATAAGAGAAGTAGAGAATTGAGATTGGAATGTGTAAAATTTGAAGAATAAGAGGTGGTATTTATAGAGTTGGGAAGAAATTCTGAATTTATAAAAAAAAATTAAAAAGTACCAACAGTAAAAAACGGAAACCTAGGGATTAAAACGGTAACAAAAAAAATGGTAAGAAAAAAAATGATAATTTGCCCCTGAAATTCAAATAAACCCCCCTCCTTCTTTTTGAATTCGAATTCAAATTCGAATCGAATTCGTCGGTTTGACGAATTACAAAAAACTTGAACCGTATTCAATTCTTATCATGACGAATTCGAATCGAATTTTTTGACGAATCGAATTATTGTCGAATCGAATCGAATCACGAATCGGATTCAATTCATGGCCAGGTCTAGACTGGGTAGTGTGGATTCATTTATAAACGAATTCTTTTTTTTTTGGTAGAATAAATGAATTCTTTTAAAACTGATAGAATTTTTCATTCTTATACATAAAAATTTTGGATTCATAAATAAATTCAGAGACTTTTTTTGAGAGGAAAAAAAATTCAAAGACTCGAGCAAGACTAATTTGGAGTTGTAATTGAATTATATATTTTTAAACCAGTTTTAATTTTTTACATTTCTTTTATTTATTAATTGTTTTGCGTTATCAGTTATTAAATTTTCAGATTATCTTGTATTCTCTTCTATCTTGTCATGAACGGTTGGATCCACGTTCACCCCAAAGGAATCTGTCCAATTTTTTAGAGGTGTATGAACAAACATAAAGGAGGGAAAATAGAAAATATTACCGTTGGGATTCACTAAGTTAGGATTTGGAATGCTAACATTCTTCGAGAGTTCCCATAGTTCAAGGGCATACTCGGCCATGCTGGAAGAGGAACTCTCTGCTCCAAATTCGAGCCTCGGCCATGTGTCTGGAGATGGAGATATTTCAACAACGATGTGACGTTGCACCTGAAAAATTACCCTTTAGCCGTATGAGTCTGCCAGTGGAGATTTGAGAAATGCACGTAACTTGTTAGACAAAATGTCTCTAAGAAGTCTCCCCATAGACTAAATGGCATTATGGGTTTCCTTTTGTCATGTGGAGAATTCCGGGCGTTTCCGACATGGTGGTCGAAGGCGGGCGTTTCTGTTCGTGAAGTTGTGTGTTGTTCTGTGTGTTGGACCAAGATGAAGATGGACGACTGTGAGGGTGGATGGCCGAATGTGTGTTCTCTGAGGTGTTTTGTTGGCCATGGGCCTTTTGTGTTTCCTTGGTCGTTTAGTAATTTTGTGTAGTTGTCGTCTATTAGTATATCTGTCGTTGGTCGTTTTAGTAAAAAGGATACTTGAACATTATACTGAAATATTCTTTCTGAATACAATCTCTATCTTCTCTCTCTATATATCTCCTCTAAAACTTTCTTTCCTTTCTAATTCTTCTCTTTATCCCCTTTTTCCTCTTTCTCATCTCTTCACTTTCTCTTCTATCAAGAACGGATCGTTACAGGTCGCTGTTGCCGCGACTTTGATTATTGTTATTACTGTCAATTGTTGAAAATGATGAGTCCGGAAAGGCGTGCCGTTTCACCACGGCGAAGACCATAACTTTCAATCAAGTGGTACAGCATTTCGACTTCGTGGGCGACGAAGATATCAGCATCAAGAGAGTGGAAGTTCCCCTGGACGGCGAGTACCGCCTGGAGAGAAGCTTCCATGTACCAGAATCCTTGGTGTTGCACCATCTTCGTGCCCAGCCAGTCCTCTCGTACATGTACCAATTTGATGATTGTCTAGATTAAACTGCTCCGATTCATTCCGTTGAATGCTCCATCATAACTGGAAAGTGGTGGGTGAATGAATCAGTTATCATTCTCTGTTTTTTTTTTCCCATTTTTTGGGGTCCAATTACTTGGTGGGTGAAAGCTCATCCCAGGTTATATAGTTTAGATAACTGGAAAAGTGCATTTTTTGGGGTCCAATTACTTGGTAAATGCAGCCGCAGAGCTGTGTTAGTTGCAACTTTTCGGTTTTTCTTCTCCCTCTAACAAATTTTCTTTATGTTGCAACTTGAATGTGTGAAGACCAGACCAATGACTTGGTTTTTCCTAGCACAGTCAGTTCCAAACCTCTCAACAGTAATGTTCTATTACCAGACAGTTCTTGAACCTGGAAGCATCGTTTTTGGGAACTGCTCGTGTTATTGGATGGCTAAGTCTGGTGATTGGAACTTTCACTTTCAATCGCTATTTCAAGACAATGCAGCTGCGCAAGATTCTTCTGTAAGTACCTCGCTGCCCTTACTATCTTGTGGCAAGAAATTACTCTGTCCCACTCTGTTTGATTCAGCCGGTTGAATTTTCTTACGTGATCCAGCTGGGCTCGTGTTGGAATATCTTGCATGAACATTTTGGACATGGTTTTAGTGTCTCGAGTGGGCCTTGCTTATGGAGTTTCAGATAAGCTCTTGGTCTTAGCTGGATCTGCTATTGCTGATGGAATCAATCAGTTCAAGTACGAGATGTGTTCCCACTTTGTTCTCTTATTCGCATTTTCTCACTCTTCGCAAATACATATCAATCTCCGCTCTTTCCTTGCAGATTCATGCGGTTCCTTATCCTATTGGGACAACTTTGCCCTCCCAGAATCGAAGGGACATTGTTCGCTCTCTTCATGTCGATTAACAACCTTGGATCAATGCTTGGGTCATTTGTCGGTGCAGCGTTGGTTTCACTTTTGAACCTCTCGTCTGGATCCTATGAAAATCTCCTAATGGGGTTAGCTATCCAAGTAATTTGCACTTACATTCCTGTTGCTCTTCTGTCCTTGATACCGAATGAAGCTACAGGGATATCGACATAGTTAGAGCATAATTACACGTGACAAGAGAATCTTGACCAACATAGGTTGTGTGCATTTGTCTAGCAGAAAATTTTGTAAGAATTGAGAGATTTAGAAGCAAAGATGAAAACAGGAGGTATATTGAACACAGGAAGAGGTATATTGAATGGGACATCTCTGATTGTCCTACTGTTCAAGCTGAGAATTATTGTTTATGTGAGTAAGGTAAGCCAACTTTAGTGTAGATGCTCCGATAAATATCACCATCTAGTGACTAGTAAAACTTTTTTGGATGATTAAACATGCAGCTTCTTCATTTGCTGCTATTTTGAAGCATTTCCTCCCCATATCTTTCTCTGTATCTTTGACTGTTTAAACATAAGAAAGGTACCCAAAAGATATTTACCGACAACTTTAGGTGATTTGATGAGTGTTAAGCGGCTTCATAGTCAGGATGTTTCTTATGTAAATACAAATATTGCACAAACTTAGAACTCTAAATACTCTGGCATAGCTCAAGTTATTGCCAAAAGAACATGAAAAAACAGAAGAAAGGGACGGGAAAAAAAGCAAGCACATTCATAAGGAAAATGATGTGCTAAGTAACGTCTACAGCATCTTCGAGGGATAGTTCAACGAGGCAGCAAGTCCGCTACAGTGATCTCGGCGAAGTCCTTTGTTGTAGGAGGCCATTCAGTTACCATGGAGAAAGGCCACCGTGTTATTAGCTCCAAGCTAACTTGTCTCATGGTTGGCCTTGCCCCCGGATCGTGATTCCCGCAGGCAAATGCGAGACGCGCTGCATAAACCACTGCCTCCAAGACGCTCTCTTTGGGTGGTGGGATGCGCTGGTCAATCATGTCCTTGAAGAGAGTGTGATGGTTAATTGGAGGAGGTGAAGATGATGGAAGTGTTATTGTTTCCGGAGATGAAAGGATCGATATGAGATCGGCCTGATGTTTTCCCATTACAACTTCAAGAGCCACAACGTTGAAGCTAAACACGTCGCATTTTGCGTTTACCTTCATTGTATACGCCAACTCTATAAAACATCAAAATCATTATCAAAATCAACACTGTGAACAATTTTTTTTAGGGCAAATTACCCTCACATCCTTGTACTTTGGTCACCCTCTCCCTAGAGTCCCTGAATTTTGGAAAATGATTTTTTCGTCCCTAAGTTTTGATGATAATAGACTCTTGGGTCCCTGGTGCCGGAATATTCCATATTCTCCGACCATTTCCCAATTGAAAAGACCAAAATACCCTCCCACTTGAAAACAAAAATATCCTTCCCCTTCTTCCTCCAAACTCCACCGAGAACTCTTACCCAATTTTTTTTTAAATCCAACGGCGGTATCGATCTGAAACAGCTACATCAAAAGTAAAACATTCTCAGCCTTAAATAAAAAAATTTCCAGAATCCATGCTATCCATCCGACTTGTTCCATTCAATATAACACAAAACAAACACTAGATCAAAAAGACAGTGCTTCTAGAACCTGAGCTTGGTGAAGAACCACTTGTTCTTCCCAGTCTCGAAGCGCTCCTTGAACCGAGCCTTGGCCTCCTTGAGCGCGGCGACCTTTTTGTCCTTCGAGACGAGTGCGTCGGTAGACATGACATCCTTGAGGTCTTCTTCGCCGAGTCCTTTCGGATGACCTTCCCGGGGTACTTCTTGATCTCGGCTAACCGATGAGTTAAAATGGAAAAAAACTTAATGATATCGTGGAGGGAGATGATGTTGGGATGGTTAATCCACTTGAGGATGACGATCTCAGACATGAGGCTCTCCTGAAGCTTCTTGTTGAGCCGTGACGTGGACCTGGTGCCGGCCGTGCCATACGATCGAGAACGAGCCCGACCCGATTTGCCGCCCCACCAGGTAGTCCCCGATAACCCACCCCCGCCCCGACGCCGCTGCCATCCTTCCCTCCCTCCCTCCCTCCGGAAAAACCCTAACAACCAACTCTGTGCTCCATCTCCGTTATGTAGGGGTTTAGATTTTGATTATTAGGGTTAATTAAACTAATGATGTTGCGATGCATCCCTATCGGAAATGACCCCAGCATCTCCACGTACTTGACGCCCTTCTTCCCGGAGGCGACGGGTTGAACGATTCGAACAGACTTTGGTTGTATTAGTTGATTTTTTTTTGTTTCATTAAAATTAATTAGGTTTCTTCATGATTTTGTTTGATCCTGTTAGGTTTTCGTTGGTTTGGTGTCGTTGGATTTTTTGTTAGTTTGATTTTGGTTATATGTTGGTGTTCTTTGTATTTTTTGGTTAGAGGTCAGAGGAAGAAGATTAAAGTGGGGTACAAGATGAAGTAGGGAAGGAAAAGACTTTTTTGTTTTTAAGTGGGAGGGGCATTTTAGTCTTTTCAAGTGGGAGTTCACCGGAGAAAAAGAAATATTCTGGCTCCAAGGACCCGAGAGTCTATTATCATCAAAACTTAGGGACAGGACAATCATTTTCCAAAAGCTAGGGACCTTAGGGGGAGGGTGACCAAAGGTTAGGGATGTGAGGATAATTTGCCCTTTTTTTTATAGGTGAACATAGTGAACAATTAAATGTATCAACATTGTAAAATGTATACAACCAGAATGAAGGCAGAGGAATATGGTGAAGAGCAAATGTTGTTTAAAAGGAAAATCCAATCTAGTACTCATTATGTAAACGAAGAATTAAAATTTAGTATTTTAAGGAATAGAATTGCAATTTAAGTACCTGGAGTAGTGTAACCAAACGTCCCAGCCAGCAAATGAGCTCCAATTTGAGAAATCAGGCAGCAAGAGCCTTGCTGTGCCAAAATTAGAGACATGTGCCTGATACTCCACATTCAGAAGAACATTGTTGCTCGAGATGTCGCGGTGGATTATCGCAGGTGAGCAATCATGGTGCATGTAAGATAATGCCTTGGCCATCCCTTTTATGACATTGATTCTATGAATCCAACCTAATTGTGAGGCTTCCTCCTCATTGCTCAAGATGGTTCTAAGGCTTCCCCTCTCTACGAACTCAAACACCAAGAACGAGTGTCTTGGATTGGAGCAGTAACCATACAACTTCACAATGTTTTGAAGTCGGATGCTAGTCAACACCCGGATCTCGCTCCTGAAGGCATTCAAGCTTGAAGCTCTGTCATCGCCCTGTGGCTCGTGCATTTTCTTCAAAGCAACCACACGACCTGTTGGCAATGTTGGCAATACTTGGGTTCAAATTCCTCAACAGCGTCGATAAGATTCTTGTAGAGTAGCTCACCATCGTGGCCCCATATTTCAAAAAGATCTTTGAAACGTGGCTCCCCCATCTTAAGATTTTTGCTCCTATTTCTCCAATAGATTCCATAGCATCCAACGAGGAAGAGAGCAACAATACAACAATGGGAACAACAATCACCACAACTTTCCTACGATGTTTATGAGCTGTGACCGAGATGCAAGGCTCTAGGACGGTAATATTGCCACACAAGTTTTTGTTGTCTCTGACTGCCTCGTACGTAGCCTCTCGGAAAGCTTTGACATCAGGAAGGGGACCCTCTAGCTAGTTGAAGGAGATATCCATTGTTGTCAAACTCAACAATCCAGAAAAGCTGGTCGGGAATTTACCTGACAACTGGTTCCGAGACAAATTCAAGTTTTCTAACATTTACAGGTTGCCTAACTCCGCGGGTATCTCTTCTTCAAGAAAATTTTGACTCAGGTCCAAGCCTTCCAAAACAGTTAAGCCCCCCCAACTCTAGAGGGATTTGATCTCCAAATTGATTTTTGCTGAGGTTCAAGAATAATAGTTTGGACCAACTACCGATCTGTTTGGGAATGGCTCCAAAAAACTTATTGGAAGATAGGTTTAGTGTTTCAATGTCATGAAGCTCTCCAATTTTGGATGGAATTTCTCCTGAAAGCTGATTGTCACTAAGGTTAAGGTATAATAGAATCAAATGTGCAAGTTCTAGGGGTATCTTTCCAACAAGCTGATTAGAAGAGAGGTCCAGAGACTGTAGTTTGGGTGCCCTTCCTAACTCAATTGGTACATGGCCAGAGATTTTATTAATGGCTAGTTTCAGTGTTCAGAGATTACATAACCTTTCCCACTTCCAAGACAACTCACAATAAAATTGGTTGTTGCTCAAGTCAATGTAGTACAAGTGAGGGTGTACATTAAAAACTGTAGATATATTCCCAATCATTAGATTTCTGTCAAAGCGCACTCTTAACAAGCTGTTGCAGTTTCTCAGGCTTTGTGGCATTGGGCGAGTTAAAAGATTATTTCTTACGGACAAGAGTTAAAGTTGACCACCAAGACATATATTTTCTGATAAATTTCCTCGTAAGTTGTTATAGTATATGAGAAAGTTTCGTAGGTGATGAAGATTGTTGAGTTCTGATGGAAGATTTCTGGTGAGGCTATTGTTCACAATAGACAAACTGGATAGCTTTGTCAAGTTACCTATAGAAGCAGGGATGGCACCTGTGAGAAGATTGTTACTCAACTCAAGATTATCTAGAGATGCCAATATACCAATTTCATGAGGAATAGACTGTGACAACTTATTGTCATCGAGGTATAACGCATAAAATTTTGTCAAGTTCCCTATAGAAGCAGGGATGGCACCTGTGAGAAGATTGTAACCCAACTCAAGATCATCTAGAGATGCCACCATATCAATTTCATGAGGAATAGACTGTGACAACTTATTGTCATGGAGGTTTAACAAAGAAAGTTTTGTCAAGTTACCTATTGAAGGTGGAATTGGTGCAGAAAAGTTATTAAATGACATGTCAAGTAGAGTGAGAGATGTCAAGTTTCCAATCTGTGGTGGAATAGCACCCGCAATTTCATTTCCCCAAAGAGAAAGGATGGACAAGTTATGCAACTTGCCAATGGATATGGGAATTGAACCAGTCAGAGAATTGTTACTTAAACCAAGATGAGTGATTGAGGCAAGCTTTCCGATGTCCTCAGGAATGCTTCCCGTGAAATCATTAAAGGCCAATACAAGGTAATCGAGCTTGGTAAGATTGCAGATCATGGGAGGGATAGACCCATACAAGGAGTTGTTAACGAGGTCGAGTTGAACGAGGTTGGGGAAGAACAGGAAGTGGAGAGTGTGGAGGGTACCTTTCAAGCCACAACTATCCACGGTGATGTTGGTGACACTTCTTGTTGTAGCTCCGGAATTGCAGAGGACACCGTACCAGTCGATACAATGGCTGGTGTTTGCTGTCCAAGAAGACAGGAAGGATTGACTGGGGGCGTCAAGACTGGCTTTCCATCTAAGAAGGGCCCCTGCTTCTTTTGCGGCCTGATCAGTTTCAGAAATAGCAAAGAGGAACACGACATGGAAAAACACATAGATGATTATAGCTTGGGGAGGCTGGAGAGGATTAGGTGGAAATTTGGACATTGTTTTTGTGTTTTGTAAAAGGAGGAACTACTTGAGCAGTGAAGGGTTACAACAAAGACAGACGGTACACTTGGATGGTGGATACCACTCATTACCATTCGCTACTAATTTATAGAGCAAGGATTAATGGAATCGGCCTTCTTTAACTGGAAATTGGAAAAAATGCCACTGTGGTCTACCAAAAGAAGAAAGGAACAAAGAGGAGAGTGGTGACGTCTATTAATGATGACAAGCTTTACCACTTGAACTAAAGGTAGGTTATGAAAAATATTACAAGTACCAACCAAGAAAAGTGTTTTATCGCGTGAATTTGGGGACAAACATGATATTCTAACGAAGATCTCTCAGGTTTGTCTTAGTCAGGAGAAAACTCCATATTGGTCGAATTCTGATGTTGTGGGCCAAGAGATTGATGAGAGGTAGATAGTGTCCACACAAATTAGCCACACATACATGGGAAGCTGATAGAGAAGATGGACTTAAGTGGTGCTGGTTGTTACTTGCAACCGTTTGTTATTATTTTTATGACAGAAAAAACTCAATTTTGGATTTGTTTAAGTGGCCAGAAAGCTCTAGTCTACTCGGATGCAAAAATGTCCAAATAGCCACTTTGCGTAGGCTACCCCAATTTATTAAGTAATAGAAGTCTTCGATGAATAATTCTGCTTCAATTTCCACACTGAACATTGTGTTGGATTGTGAATTCTGGGAATCTAATTAACTCAACTTTTGTAGTCGTTGATATTTGGAAGCGAGCTCCGGGTGGCTGATTATTCCACGTCCCTTGGAAAGCTCCATATTAATCTAACACTGAGTTGGCATCCAAGTTATTGGATTGGGATTAAGATTTCAGAAGCAAAGAGGTACTGAAACTCATACAAAGATACAGAGATAGCTTTGCAGGAATTAGACATGCATACGGAGGAAGGGAAGTTTGTGTTGGACGGAATGTTGCACGAGACCATTCTTAGACAGTTCTCATCCATTGCACATGTGATCTCTTAGCCAGTGATTGAGAGGTACAGATCTAGCACAACTGGAGAGAGGACAATCGGGTTACAGATACTTTGTCCTAGTTTGCGCTTTCGGTCTCCCTTTGATTATTTATCTTTGAGTGTCTCGTTATGCTGGATAATGAATTTTGTGGATCTGATTGACTCAACTTTTGTGGTCATTGATATTTGAAAGCGAGTTCCGGGTGACTGACTATTCTACGTCCCTTGGAAAACTCCATTTTTGTCGAATTCTGATGGTGTGGGCCGAGAGGTAATGGTGTCGAGGGGCCTTACTGCCCAGACAAATTAGCCACACATACATGGGAAGGGGAAGCTGATAGAGAAGATGGATAATCTCAATTTGGTATTATTTTTATGGCAAAAAATAAAATCAATTCGGTTTGTTTAAGTGGCCATAAAGCTCTAGTCTTCTCGGGTGCAAAAATGTCTAAATTGCCACATTTGCGTAGGCTACGCCAACTTATAAAGTAATAACCATCTTAAGGTAATTGTCAGGCCTACACGCTCTCACAATTTGTGATGTGATAATCTCAACACGATCTTTAAACAAAATTTATCGGGGCCAACTTTGCATGATGTTGAATTCGCCCTTTAAATAGAAATCTTCAAGGCTATTGGTTCAAACAATATATATTTCTGCCAAAGGGCATTTGGTACAAGAAATGGCTTTCAAATAGCCAGAAATTTTTATTTTTGTATAAAGACATAAATTTTTTGTGATATTTTTTTACCATATTATCCTAAACTCTTTTTTTTTTATTTTTTTATTATGTTTGACCCAATTAAGAGTGAGCATTTTATCTAATATGTGATTTTCGCGTTTGGTATTCAATTTTTTTAATCCGGATTCAAATATTTCAATATCCTAGTATAGATTTAGATTTTCGGGTATGAACATATATAAAGATAGTAAAATAGTTAATTCGGATATTTATCTAAAAATATATATTTGAAAAATTATGTGATGAAATACTCAAAATATTTGGATGACATTTTATTTGCTAAGAAAAACTTTGGATGACATTTTGTTTGTATGAAATCGCACATGAAATAATGTACAATAAATTAGATAGTTTGAATTATCCATATCCAATTTTTTTTTGGATATCATGTGATTTTTTGTTCGGATACGAATACCTTTTTTTTTCTTCAAATATTTCAAATAGTTAGCATTCAAATATGGACAATTTTTTTTATTATTTCTTTGAATGCTAGTTTTGTCTTTAACCAAATTTTAGATTAAACATTTACACATACCAAACAAGAACGATACTAAATATTGAATCATAAGTCACAAAAAAATTCCCCAAAACAACTTGTTCTGTCCAGTATATCTAGCATGTTCAAGAAAATTTCGGATTGAATTACTAAACAATATAAACTTCGCTCGTTTCCTCTGACATGAGTATTGGGTGGGGTGGGTGACTTGGGCTGGGCTTGCAGGGAACTGGGCTGTGTCGATTCATTTATAAATGAATTCTTTTAAAACTAATAGAATTTTCCATTCTTATACATAAATCCAAACAATTCAAATATTGGATTAATAAATATTTTCAGAGACTCGAGCAAGACTAATTTGAAGTTGTAATTGAATTATATGTTTTTAAACCAGTTTTATTTTTAGTTGACTTGGGCTGGGCTTGCAGGGGACTGGGTCGTCATGAGCTTGCCAGTGGAGATTTGAGAAGATGCACGTAACTTGTTCGACAAAATGTCTCTGAGAAGTCTCCCCATAGACTAAATGGCATTATGGGTGTTCTCTTGTCATGTGGAGAATTCCGGGCGTTTCCGGCATGGTGGTCGAAGGCGGGCATTTCTGTTCGTGAAGTTGGGTGTTGTTCTGTGTTGGACCAAGATGAAGATGGACGACTGTGAGGGTGGATTTCCGAATGTGTGTTCTCTGAGGTGTTTTGGCCATGGGCCGCGACTTTGATTATTGTTATTACTGTCAATTGTTGAAAATGTTGAGTCCGGAAAGGCGTGGCGGTTCACCACGGCAATCAAGTGTTACCGCATTTCGGCTTCGTGGGCGACGAAGATATCAGCATCAAGAGAGTGGAAGTTCCCCTGGACGGCGAGTACCGCCTGGAGAGAAGCTTCCATGTACCAGAATCCTTGGTGTTGCACCATCTTCGTGGCAGCCATTGATGATGATCTGCTGTTTCTTGTTTTCTTTATACTGTTACGTTTTCTCATCAATTTGGGCAATTTTTAATTACCTGCGAGTGGTTCAAAAATGTTTGTCATTTGTTTAGATGAATTAGACAGAAATGAACAAAAACGTTTGTCCTGGAACATTAAAAAGCTTGGGATAAAAATATATTCTCAAGTTAGGATATCTCCATTATCTGTCTTCTGTTATTTGCAAGTCGCTTACTGTGTTCTCACTCTTTGCAAACACATATCAATCTCTGCTCTCTCCTTGCAGAGTCATGCCATTCCTTATCCGATCGGGACAACTTTGCTCCCTGGAATCGAAGGGACATTGTTCGCTCTCTTCATGTCGATTAACAACCTTGGCTCAATGCTTGGGTCGTTTGTCGGTGCAGCGTTGGCGTCACTTTTGAACCTCTCGTCTGGATCCTATGACAATCTCCTGATGGGGTTAGCTATCCAAGTAATTTGCTCATATTATTCCTGTTTGCCCTTCTGTTTTTGATACCGAACGAAGCTACAGGGATATCGATACAGTTAGAGAAGAATTACATAAGAGAATCTTGACAAACATAGGGTGGGCATTTGTGTTGCAGAAAATTATGTTGCGGCGAAAAAGAATTGAGAGTTTTAGAAGCAAAGATGAAAACAGAGGAGCTATATTGAATGTGGAATACAGTTGTGGTGTAGACAAGCTTAAAGTGGTTCTGACATTCAAGTTCTTCGAATGGAACATGTCTGATTGTACTACCATTCAAGCTGAGAATTACTTTTAATGTGTGCAAGGTAAGCCGACTTTGATGCAGATGCTCCGATAAATATTGCCATCTAATGACTGGTAGAACTCTTGGATGATTAAACATGCAGTTTCTTCTTTTGCTACTATTATGATGCGTTCCCTCCCATATCTTGCTCTGTATCTTTGAATTGTTTAGCATCTGGCAGCCAGAAGTTTAAATATAAGAAAGGCTCCTAAAGGACATTTACCTACAACTTTAGGTGATTTGATGAGTGTTATGTTGGTATTTTGAAAGCGAAGCTGCTCGGAAGTCGGGATGTTTGTTATGTAAATACCAATATTGCACAAACTTAGAAGTCTAAATCCTCTTGCGTAGCTCAATTTATTGCAAAGAGAACATGAAAGCAGAGGAAATGAGATGGCAACAAAATAAAGCAAGCGCATTCACAAGGACAATGGTCGAAGACGGACAGTTCAACGAGGCAGCAAGTCCACTAATGTGATTGCGGCGAAGTCCTTTGTCATAGGAGGCCATTCAGTTACTGTAGAGAGAATGGCCATGGTGTTATTAGCTCCGAGCAAACTTGTCTCATGGTTAGCCTTGCCTCCAGATTGCGATTCCCGGAGGCAAACGCAAGACACGCTGCATAAACACCGCCTCTGAGACACAGTCTTGTATAAAATTTTTCTGTCGTGGTCTTGTATCGCATAAATGTCTTCAAAATTCGGCTCCACCTCCTTGAGATTTTTGCTCTTATTTCTTCTTTAGATTCCATAGCATCCAAGAGGAAAAGAGCAAACAGTGTAGCAACTAGAACAACAATCATTACAACTTTTTCATGATGTTTATGAGTTGCGACCGAGATATACGGGTCTAGGCCGGTAATGTTACCACACAAGTTTTTCTTGTCTCTAACTGCCTCGTACGTAGCCTGGCAAAAAGCTTTAACATCAGGAAGTGGACCCTCCAGTTGGTTGAATGAGATATTCACCATTATCAGGCTCAACAATCCAGAAAAGTTGGCTGGGATTTTTCCAGATAATTGGTTGTGAGATAAACTGAAGATTTCTAGGATTTGTAGGTTGCCTAACTCTGCAGGGATCTCTTCTTCTTCAAAAAAAAAAGCTAATGTCGAGGCCTTCTAAAGCAGTCAAGTTGATTCTTGCTGAGGTTCAAGAACAATAGTTTGGATTTTTTATGTATTAATTGAAGAGCTGTTATCACGATTCTTCTTCTTGTTCTAAGATTTATTATATATTTTCTCTCAATTATATTTTAATGGTTTCTTTACAATTAAGCATAATGGGGTATAATTAATTCGCGGCGCTTATCATATCATCCGAATTTTCCAAGCGTGACACTAACAATTCTTTGAAATTTATCACAAAAAATATGGATTTCATACAGTTGTTACCAAAATAAAAACCGTACTACATGATAATTGTATTAAAAATCAAACTATAGAGTACTAAAATTATTTTTTTCCCTTTCTATCACCATAAATTTATAAGGGTAAGATATCCTCATTCACGTTGACTCATTTTTATATATGGTCGTTGATTAGAAGCAAATTACATATACTTGGTGGGCCAACTCCTCGGCATATAAAGCTCTCTTGCCAAGGTTATTACAAAGACAATGAAAACAGACGGAAAGGACAATAAAAATAGCAATAACAAGGACGAGGACAAAACGACTGAGGCATTTCAACGAGGAAGCAAGTCCTCTAAAGTGATCAAGCAGAATTCCTTGCTCATGGGAGGCCACTCAGTTATGGTGGAATAAGGCCATGGAGTGATAAACTCCAGACTGATTTGTCTCATGGTTGGCCTAGCCCCGGGTTCAAGATTCAAGCAAGAAAACACAAGCCTTGTTGCATAAACCACGGCCTCCGATATGCTGTCCTCGGGCAGGGAGAGGCGCTGGTCAATCACATCCTTGAAAAGAGTATGGTGGTCAATTGGAGGAGGCGAAGAGTGTGAAGTTGATGTAGGTGTTGTTGCTCCCGATGTTGAAAGAGCTTATATGATATCACCTGGATGCTTTCCCATTATGAGTTCGAGAGCCACCATGCCGAAGCTATGCACATCGCAATTTTCATTCACCTTCATTGTGTACGCCAACTCTACAAAATACAATTCTCGTTGATTACACCTTTAAGAACAATTAAATGTGTGCCAATGACATTAAGATTGGAATTGATATACCTGGAGCTGTGTATCCAAACGTTCCAGCAAAAGATGTCCAATTGGAGGAGTTCGGCAACAAGAGCCTTGCCGTGCCGAAGTCAGAGACATGTGCTTGATAGTCTGCATCGAAAAGAACATTGTTGATAGAGATGTCTCGATGAATTATTGGAGGAGAACAATCATGGTGCATGTAAGATAATGCCTTGGCCATCCCATTAATGACATTGATTCTCTCCAGCCAACCCAGTCTTGAGGCTTCCTTCTCGTTGCTCAAGATTGATCTAAGGCTTTCCCTCTGTATGAACTCATACACCAAGAACGAGTGTCTTGGATTGGTACAGTAACCATATAGTTTCACAATGTTTTGATGCCGGATGCTAGTCAACACCCGTATCTCGCTCCTAAAGGCTTTCAAGCTTGAAGTTCCATCATCATCCCGTGGCTCGCGCATTTTCTTCAGAGCAACCACGCGACCCATTGGTAATGTCGCTTTGTAAACAGTTTCATACCCTCCAGCACCAATACAATGCTTGGGATAGAATTCCTCAACAGCCTTGATAAGATTCTTGTATAGTAGTCTCCGTCGTGGCCCCATATTTGCAAAAAAGTCTTTGAATATCGGCTCCTTCTTCTTGAGATTTTTGCTCCTATTTCTCCTATAGAATCCATAGCATCCAGCAAGAAAGAGATCAAGAAATACACCACCGAAAATAGAAATAATTGGAACTCTATCTTGATGTACATGATGTTTATGAGGTGTGACAATCATACAAGGCTTCAGGCCTGTGATGTTTTCACACAAATTTTTGTTGTTTCTGACTGCCTCAAACGAACCATTGCGAAAAGCTTTGACATCAGGAAGGGGACCCTCTAACTGATTGAAGGACACATCCACCGTTGTCAAACCCAACAATTTAGAGAAGCTGGTTGGGATTTCACCTGACAACTTGTTATGAGATACATTAAAGGTTTCCAAGCTCTGTAGATTGCCTAGCTCCGACGGGATCTCTTCTTGGAGAAAATTTTGACTAAGGTCCAGGCCTTCCAATGCTTGCAAGTTTCCCTGCTCCGGAGGGATACGATCTCCTAGCTGAATTCTGCCAAGTTTCAAGAACAGTAGCCCAGCACAATTGCCGAGCTGTGTAGGAATGGATCCCTGAAACTTATTCGAAGATAAGTCAAGTCTTTCTATATCATGAAGCTCGGAAATTCGGGAGGGAATTCCTTCTGAAAGCTAGTTTCCATTAACGTGAAGCTCTAAACAGATTCAAATTTCCAATTTCGTCAGGTAATTTTCCAGCAAGCTGATTGGAAGAGAGGTCCAAGTATTGTAGTTTGGGCGCTCTTCCTAACTCGGATGGTATTTGGCCAGAGAGATTATTTTTGGCTAGTTTCAGTGTTGAGAGGTTATGGAATCCATTTCCACGACAACTCGCCATAAAATCGGTTGTCGCTCAAGTCCATGTAGTTCAAGCGAGGGTGTACACTGAGAGCTTCTGATATATTCCTAGTCAGTAGGTTTCTCTCAAGGCAGAGTCTCAACAAGCTGCTGCAATTTTGCAGACTTTGTTGGATTGGCCCGGTTAAGAAGTTATCACGTACTGAGAAAATTTGAAGAGCACCACCCATGCATAAATTGTTTGGTAAATGTCCAAGTAGCATGTTATTGTTTAGTTCCAACTTTGAGAGATGAAGATTGTTAATTTCTGATGGAAGGCTTCCTGAAAGTGAATTGTTCCCAAGAAAAAGGGTGGATAACTTTGTCATATTCCATATGGAAGCCGGGATGGCACCCGTGAGAAGATTATCACTCAACAGAAGATCACTTAGAGATGTGAGCATCCCAATTTCACAAGAATAGAATTCGAAAACTTGTTTGCATGGAGGTATAGCAATGAAAGTTCTGTCAAGTTGCCTATTGAAGCTGAAATTGGACCAGATAGATTATTTTTTGACAAATCAAGCTGAGCGAGAATTGTCAAGTTCCTAATCTCTGCTGGTATAGCACCAACAATTTCATTTCCCCAGAGAAAAACATTGGACAATCTCTGCTGGGATAGGCCCGTGGAGGGAGTTGTTACCCAAGTCAAGGTAGGCAAGGTTGGGAAAGGACAAGAAGTGGAGATTTTGGAGGGTACCTTTCAAGCCACAGCTTTCCAGGGTGATGTCATTAACACTTCTTGTAGCTCCGGTATTGCATCGGACACCATACCAGCCGGTACAATGGCTGGTATTTGCTTTCCACAAGGACAGGACAGATTGGCTGTGGCTGTCATCAAGGCTTGCTTTCCATCTAAGAAGAGCCCCAGCTTCTTTTTGGGACTGATCAGTTTCTGAAGTAGCAAAACAACAGAAAACAAAGAGGAAGACATGGAACAATTAGGTGATAGCTTGAGGAAGCTGGACACTTTGAGATTCTAGTGCAAGCTTCGACATCTGTCTCGTGGTGGACAAGGGATAAACCAATTATCAAAAGCTTTTAGAAGAGGAGAAGGATTTTAGATGCTAGTTACCAGCATTTGGTATCCATTTATAAGCGACGAAATGAAGTTCGCCTTCTTTGTCAGGAAAGGGACTTTTGCTAGTTGCGATGGAAAAAAGGGTCCAAAACAATGACTAACACTCGCTTAAATTTCCGAACTCAACTTTGTGTTGGGTTCCTGGTAGCTGTCATACTTTTGTTCTATTTTTCTTGTGTAAATTTTGGAGGAGACAATTCCACATCCCTTCCTGGCATGTCTTGGTCAAACCGACCGAAATCGTCCAATTGCAAAATCGCAGAAACTGAGATCGCAAAAACAGCAAACTGACAGCACAAGCAGTTTTGCAGTGCGATTTCAGACATAAATCACCTGGGCGGGTTAATAGTCGGTGTCAATTTTTATAAAATCTCAAATCAGTAAACTGATACATAATATCAAACGACTCATTTTCTATGTAATATATACACACACACACTC
This sequence comes from Hypericum androsaemum, assembly GCA_963995505.1. Classification (NCBI taxonomy): domain Eukaryota; kingdom Viridiplantae; phylum Streptophyta; class Magnoliopsida; order Malpighiales; family Hypericaceae; genus Hypericum; species Hypericum androsaemum. The sequence continues at coordinate 16,744,140 of OZ023187.1, forward strand.
ACTTTCAACCAAAAATATCTACCACACTTCCGATCTCCTACACAATCAAAATAAGGAATCTGGAACATCAGATACCTACAATTATATCAACCTCCATGCTTGCATATGTATATCTTTGACATTGCCTAATATTTACTCTTTCTTTGTTAACTTGGGCGCGGTGGAGGAATACTCCATAATCGTGCTTTCTAATTTCTCTTTGCTAATGTGTGAATTTGGAGGCTAACTTTATAAAATATATTCCCAGCAGTTTCATTTTCGATGTCTCTGTTTCCTTGCATGTTGGCCACTTTTGATAATAGGTGTGCAAGTTTGAAAGTATGAGACCGCCAAACCAATCATCGGAAAGTTTAACCAACACATCGTCAAACCGACGATTTTAAGTGGAACCGTGACACCGAAGATTTAGATTTCTATGAATAAACTGACGATTTTGAGTACCTAAGTTGTCGTTGGTTTCATATAGTAAGCAAAAACTGCAACACCAACATAAACTCACCCCTGGTCTTTGTAGTTAAAAAAATTAACCATTTAGGATAACTAGTTGTACAACCCCCGAGGATATTAGACCTCTGATTCTAAGAGACCTTGACGATGTAGCATTTTCCATGCCTTACTGTAACTGATGGCTGGATATGAAATAAGCCCCCTTGGACTGGTTCAGTCGGTCATACCATAACTCTAGTCAGTCGCTTCCTAGTTTCTTTAACTGCCCATTGGTCTATTACTCTATTCTAACAAGGCGTACGTGCAAAATACGGTGGGAAAAAAATCCAACAAAGAAGGGCGTCAGAATTTGACCGCTTTTTTAGTTGTCCCATTAACCCAGCTTGAACGGAGGAATTTACCGAAATTCTTCTCATGTAACAATAAGATCACCAACTCTGTCACACAAAAAAAAGATCACCAACTCCGTGGAGGCTACTGATGTTAATGTGCATTTCCTACATGGGCTGCGTAAATTAACAAGAACATTTTTCCATGATCTGAGATATTTATAACAAATACATTGAACAAACCACTATTCACTAATACACATCATGAAACGACGAATCAAATTAAAAAGAGAGCGGTAAAAATGTCACCAATACAAGGGTTAATGGAAACGGCCACCTAAATTGGTGATAATGGGATAATGAGTGTTCACTTAATTAACTAGAAAATTAATTCATAACGACCCTTTTTTTAATAGGTAAATACGCTTTATTAAAGAAAACAAATGGAAAAAAGATAAAACTAAAAAAGAAAAGAAAAACTTATATCTACAAAGTCCTACCCGACCCTACAATGTTCTACCCAGCCTCTACCCAAATCAGCCCCTACCTAAGAGGACCCCACCTCCCCTCTGAAAAATAACTCAACCTCGTACGAGATTGCAGTCGAGAACCTCACAAAAAACCCAAACACCACTTAACATGTGTCCTATCCCACCCAAGGCCATTCCCCATGGTAAACCTGTGCGCCCAACCCAAAACCAACCCAAGTATCAGGATTGAACAAAGCTCAGCGATTAACCTCTCTAAAGTCCTACGTGACCCTACAATCTACCCTGCGTCTACCCAAATCAGCCCCTATCTGAGAGAACTCCACCTACCCTCCGAGAGATAACTCAACCTCGTACATGAGTACGAAGTTGTAGCCGAGAACCTCACAGAAACCCAAATACCGCTTAACCTCTCCCTTGCAATTCCAACTTGTAATTGGTTGTCAATTTGTTATTAGCCATCAAAAAATGATGTACGTATCACGCATTTACTTACGCCTATCATTGTTTTCATACAATAGGATAATGTATTCTTATATAGATTGCATATCTTTAATATAAGATATATTTAATCTAATATCCTTTTATTTTTTATAAACTATAACATATTAATCAACTATAATGCTGAAAATAATATATTGTAAAAAGATATAATAATTCATGACAAAAATAAAATTATTCACTTCAAGTGACCATATAACTATCGAGATGCTTAATCGATGCACTTCAATCTTTGAATTATTTTAGTATTTTGATCAGATATACTAGTTGATCATGGTTTTATTCTATATGTATTTGTTCTTAGTTTTCGCAGCATAGATTTGGTATCGATCTATAGAAGAAAAAACTAATGGGAGTTGATCCAAGTAGTATGAGATTTAGATTCACTTAAGTAATTTTTGAGTTCAAGCGTTATAAATGTGAAAGACACTATTGTGAGAACTCCTAAATAAAGTCGCACAGTGCTCGAATATGAACACATAAATTAACTTAAAAAATTATAGAAGAAGGAAATGGAGTTGGTCTTCAACATGGACTTGACGCCACAAACATGGCGGGCCACCAAAAGAAGAGTCCAAGTAACAGCTATACAAGTGTCAGCGTCTGTTGAATAATAGCAGCTTAAATTTCCACACTAGACATTGTGTTGGGTTGTCATTCTCTAAATTCTGTTCTATTTGCTTGCGTGAATTTTGGGATTCAAATTGACTCAACTTTTATGGTCGTTAATATTTGGATGCAAGTTCCGGGTGACTATTCCACAACCCTTAGAAGACTCCGAATTGGTTGAGTACTGAGTTGTGCATTTATGATCCTATCTTAATCGAATAAACTCAAGGACCCGAGTATAAGTCAACTAGTTGTACGCTGCATCGGAGTCCTATGGTGTTCAGCAGGGGCGGAGCCAGAAAATTTAGGGAGTGGGGGCAATATAATTTTTTGGGCTCGACTAGCATATGATAAGTTGATAATGGACCATTCTGGTTTTAATTTTTAGGTTGATTAATTTTTTAATGGGGTCAATTTCTAATTTTAGTGGGGACATACATTAAAAAATATACCTAGTTATCAAACAAAAAAGAAATTAAGTGGGGGCAATTGCCCCCACAACATGAAACCTCCCTCCGCCCCTGGTGTTCAAGACCAAATTTGGTGTCTTTTTGGAGGCATGGATGGGGGCTAGTTCATGGTGACATGATTAATAAGGTGTGGTTGGCTTTATATGGTGGGATTCTTTGGGGAAATTGGTTGATGAAAAATCGCGCTATTTTCCAAATAGATAGGTACAACCGAGAGTTTCTCATTCATACTATCATTTTACGGGTCCACGAATGACTTTGGTGGACGAACTCGATTTCGGACTTGGGTCATCAAGAGTTAATCCTCTTTATAGAGTCTCTTAGTTAGTTGGTGATATTTTGGTTTGTATCCTAACTTTTGTAACACTTGGTGTAATTTTTGGCGCATATATAATATTAATCAACTTCAAAAAAAGGCAAATTGATTAGATAATACTACATCATTGGAAGGAAAAAAAGAAAACTATAAAAGAAAAAAACACAATTGTGGTAGAGTTTAGTACACATAAGTATCTTGAGTTACTAAAGTTTTTTTTGGGTTTATACGAACCAGTATCATGCCCAATGAACTGACTTATCCAAGTTTGAGCCGGATAAGATCTTTTAAAGATGACAAAAATTTTCTAATAAATATTTAACAATATTGTGTTTCTAAAAATTCGAAATCTGATTATAAGTGTTGGTGCGCCACCGAAGACTTTACGTTATGAAATGCACGACAAGAGACCGTGAATTTTACTCCGTTGGTCAAATTGATCATCAATTAAATCCCGGTAACGCTGCACTACTGTACTGAGTTGCTACGACCTTGCTGAAGTGGCAAATGGAAAAGAACGAACAGTCAAAAGAAAGTGAAAAATCGAATTGAAAATGCGAGGAGGAGGTGTGAAGGGTTAGGATTTAATTTGGGGAGTTTCAAATTAGAATATTTGGGAAATTAAGATTTTTTTGAATGATGGAAATTAAGATTCTATTGGATAATTTTGTTTGGTCGGGGAAAGAGGGGAGGTGGTGGTATGGCTGTTTTGGATATAGTCTTTGGGCTTTTAATCATTGCTTTCTCGTTGAAATTTCCCAAATGGGCTGGCCATCCCAGTAAGGTCAGGTTTGTATGGAAGCAAAATCTTCCCAAAGTTTGGCCCTTCTTTTCTCTCACCGGTAGGGAATGTCGGTGCCGGAATTTTTTAACCGGTGGAATTAGTTGAATTTGTGAAACGAAACTAGATTTGATATTTTCGAAACCGTGCCCAAAAAAAACCGAAATTCTTTTATTTGGTTGGTACGGTGTAGAGATAAGCTTGCTGCCCCCTAATGTCCTATGTTACCTAGTGATTTATATTGTTTTGAAAAATCCGACCCGACTAATCGAAAATTGGTCCAAGTTGGAACACGAAAATTTGAAAAACTATCTTAACTAGTTTGCAACTGGGCTAATGCAAAATTAAATAACAATGACGGGATTGCGTGGAATTAAAAAGAAATAGAAAGCAAAAAAAAAATGGAAGCCGAAATGAGCACTTCTTTTGGTATATTTTTGGTCAATGAAATTCTGGTATAATATAAGTTAGAATATTAATAGTCTTTTGAATTAACTGTTTTTGAATAAATTGGGAATATTCAGTCTTAAAAAAAAAAGAATATCCATAGTCAATGATGAATTCATGGTGGAATCTTATTCACAAGTTTGAATTACAAAAAATGTTAAAATTAAATATCTTGTTTTTTTTCACTAATTTCCATTGGTATTTTCTTTAGTATATGACTCTACAAGTAATAACTCATCAAAGAGAATTATTATGATGTTTTTTTTTCTTAATACAATTTACTTATAAAAAAGGAGAATTATTATGATTAAAATACTTCAAGAAAAAAGTGTGTTTCTTTTGTCCACGACCATATGATATGTCTAAACAATGAATTTTCAACATCTTTTACGAATTTGAGATTTAAACTAACACAATCCAAATCTTTTGTCTTACAAAACAACTTGAGGCGGTAGAAGAGTACTCAAGCAGTAGAAGAAGCTGCATCCTTTCCTAATACCGCAAAAAATGCCACCAAAAGTAAGCGCTCATCACTAAAAATACATCATCAAATCTAACTATTATGTTATCCTCAATAAACAAATTTATTCTCAACATTCAAAATGCATAACAAACAAATCAAGTGTTTTAGATTATTGAGACTAATTCAGATTATTTTTTATAAGTAATTACATTGAAGAAAAGAGGAGTAATTACAAGGGTAATAAACCCCAAAAAAACAGGCCGCAAAACGGAGAAAATAACTCAGATTTGGTTTGTATCTGGATCTATTGTACCGACTAATTCAGATTTTTCGAATTGTATTTTCAAATAATCAGACTAGAAACCTTAAACCTGGATAACATAGAACCATTCCTTTATATCAAAAAAATGTAGAACCACGCCTCACCAATTATCAAACTAGAAAATACCAGAATAAAATTTGACTTTTTTTTTGCGAGTCATCAAATTTTCCTCCAATAAATGGGCCAGAAAATCGGACGGAAGAAAGCCTAGTGAAAAGCTAAGTCCAAGAAACAGAAAATTAGACTTATTACTTACTGTTTCGGTCAAAGTTGACTTTCCTTGGTGAGTTCACTGGTTTGTCGAGTATCTGAGCTCGTGCTCGAGTGCCACATTCAAGCATGTCTTGTCAAGTCAACCATCAGAGCTCGACAGTTAACGAACTCAAGACAATTTCTTATAACTATGGGCCCGAGACAATAACCGCAAAGTCGATAGAACTTTTTTTGTTGTTGATCAAGCGTTCCCCCACAAGTAGGAATAAAATTGAATGCAGGGAGAAACACTTGTTAAAGATGATGTCAAATGTCAGGACAGATTATAAACAAGTTGATCAGAAATTGGATATGGGAAGTTGATAAGTTCAAATTGACATCCTTCCTATACATCTACCTACCTGAGAATCCACTTAAGATCTACGACTACTGTTGCTGTTGCTGCATCTTTTCTGTAACCGAACTCTAACTGAAAAATCTTAACACCTTCCTCATTGTACTCCGATTCAGTTAAAGCAACAATCTTTTCCTTCAACAATGTCAAGTCATTGTAAATTCCGGTAAGCACAGCAGGAGCAAGCGCGACTCTAGTCAATCTTGCTAACAAGACCGCAATGGGAAAACTGTTTTCGGATATAACATCATACGCATCCTTAATGGTAGCAAAAACATACCTTGACAGCCACAGCGAAAGAAAGGCCTCGTGCTCGATTTTGCTTCCCCCGTCTTTGAACTCCCTCGCCCACGAGGACTGAGCCGCCTTCCTTTCACTGCTTCTTACCATCTTCTTCCTTGATTCAACCAGTAGCTCCTGGACTGCCACCATTTCCTCGGTTTCGAGCGGGCTAAAAACAGGGCACCCCAAAACAGAGTACCCCCCAATGACCGCCATATCTTCCGGTGTAAGTGTGTAACAGTGGCTTCCTCCAAGGAAAGACAAAAGATTTAGTGGCAGGGCACCATCTCTCTGCCAACCCGACAACCAAGTCCCCGTCTTTGACGATTTCACACATCGAACCCATTATCGCTTCGTAAATCCCGGCTCTCCTCCATGCATCTTCATGTAAAGTTTGCATCTTTTCCACCCACAGCTTTCATCCTCTTATGGGTTCCTTCCATTGAACACTCAAATGCCACTTTCAAATGAGCCCGTTAGAGGTGACAAACAAGGCGGGGACGGCTCGGGAGAGGAGGAACCATCAATGCAGGGTTTAAGGAAAAAGCTCTACTTGTGATGGGTTTTCCTTCTCCTGAAAGTGAAAATATAGCGTCCTTTCTGGTCTCAACAACAACTTCTACTGGTGGCTCCTCCATTTTTTAAGCTTGGTTTTCACTAAAGAGTCTCATGAGGAGGAATTGGCTCACGACGAAGAAGAAAAGTCGTCACTGTCATTGGGAGTTGGGTGGAGCTTTTAATGAACCAGTAACAAAAACAGGGGAGCGAGTTGGCTGTTTGTTTTGTTCAACAGAGAAACAATTAGAAAATTGCTGTAATTGGTGGAAGAATCTTTTTCCCCCTATTTTAGGTACTACTTTTATTAGCTTTCGTCTGTCGAGTAAAACGGGAGGACTTGAAATAAAGTACCAATGGGAAGAATAAGGAATAAAGGTCACATGGGCTTCTCTACAATTCTAACTAGTATAATCAATCCCCTCTATTAAAATTTGAGTTTTGTTTTTGGAAAAATTTGGGTTATCTTGCTTTTTCTACCTTATAAAATAGCACAATCATTCTTTTTAGTAATCGGAGATACATCATCGCCAACATATAATCTATGACTTAAAAAATTCAGTTAAACAAACTGCTGACGCGGTAAAAAAAACTAAAGCAATGATGTTTTGTATATCAAAGGCGAGTGAAATATGAATTATCGTCAATAAACATGCAAAACCACCAAACTTCTACTGGCACATAAACTCCTACTGAAGTTTGTTTGTTCGATAGAGACAATTTTCGATTTTTTTAAGTGGTGGAAGAACCTTTTTCCCCTATTTTCGATACTGCTTTTATTAGCATTCGTCTGTTTTGTGAATTTGGAGTACTTAAAATAAAGAGAAAAGTTTACTAAAGTACCATGTGATTTTACGCTTTGACACTATAGCACCCTGTAGTTTGTCTTTTTTTTTCAGGTGACAGAGGTTTCCCGAATTGACGCTTTTGGTGACAAATTCTTAATTAGGGTTAATTTTTCTTACCCGACATTACACATCATCGCCACATAGTATTTTTCTATCCTAGGTGTTGCTGACATGTCAAAAAAAAAAACCCCTAATTTTCTAAACCTAATTACAAATCCCAGCGAAGAAACTTCCAGACCCAAAATTCCATTCCAACTGCTTCTTGACGCTCTCCTTGGACATCATCGTCCCGACACGGGCGTACCGGCCGACCCGCTTCAAGAAGTCGAGAAGGTTGACGTCTTTCCGCCAGTCGTAGTTGTTGAGGACCTGGAAGGAGGGAGGGGTGGGCCCCCCGCATAGGAGAGGATTCCGGTGACGCAGCGGGTGATGGCGAGGGTGTTGTCTTAGAGGCCTGGGCGTCGAGCTCGGGCCTTTCGAGGGACTTGCCGGAGGGGTCGCCGACGTGGGTGGTGGCGCCGCCGATGAGGGCAACGACGGGGTGGCCGCAGTGCTGGAACCAGGAGAGGACGACGATGGCGAGGAGGTTTCCGAGGTGGAGGCTCTGGGCTGTGGGGTCGAAGTCGCAGTAGGGCTTCAGGGGGAGGCCCGGAGGGGGAGACGTGAGGGCGTCGCTGGTGAGGGATTCGATGACGCCCCTCTCCTCTAGGATGTCGACGACACCGGCGACGGGAGAGGAGGAGGAGGCAGCGGAGCGCAGGGATGAGTGTGAGAAAGGGCGGAAGAGGAGGAGATTGGAGCAACGGGGGAGGAAGAGCAGAGGTTGGCGGCAAGGGGAGGAGAGCAAGCACCACATGGAATTTGTAATTAGGTTTAGAAAATTAGGAATTTTTTTATTTTGACATGTCAGCAACACCTAGGATAGAAAAATACTATGTGGCGATGACGTGTAATGTCGGATAAGAAAAATTAACCCTGAGTAGAATTTGTCACCAAAAGCGTCAATTTGGGAAACTTCTGTCACCTAAAAAAAAGACAAATCACATGGTACGATAGTGTCAAAGCGTGAAACTATAGGGTACTTTAGTGAATTTTTTCCTAAAATAAATGTATACGACCAGAAGGAAGGCAAAAAAATGTGAAGAGAAAATGCTGTTTAAAGTGGAAAATCAATCTGGTACATGTAAAATGAAGACATTAAAAGTTGGTATTTTTAAGGAATAGGATTGCAATTTGAGTAATTTTTTCCATAAAGTAAATAGTATTTATTAATCACTCTGAAAGTAAAATTGGAATTTTTAAAAGTAAAATAGTATTTATTTTAAGGAATAGGATTGCAATTTGAGTACCGGAAGCAGTGTATCCAAACTATCCACCAAATACGATCCAATTTGAGGAATCAGGCAGCTAGAGCAGTGCTGTACCAAAATCAGAGACATGTGCCTGATACTTCCTACCCAGAAGAAAATTCTTGCTTGAGATGTCTCAGTGAATTATCAGAGGTGAGCAATCATGGTGCATGTAAGACAATGCCTTGGCCATCTCATTGAGAACATTGATCCTCTCGATCCAACCCTATTTCGAGGCTTCTTCCTCATTGCTCAAGATTGATCTAAGACTTCCCCTCTATACGAACTCATATACCAAGAACAAGTGTCTTGGATTGGAGCAATAGTATATCCATTCCTCTAGTGTGCAAGGGTACCATGAAGTCATAATAAGCACCAACAAGTACACATTGTTATAGTTTAATACCAAAATCTTGAGTTTGAGATTTTTGAAATATATTAATGTTAAATATTTGTTAGGAAAATTGCACACCTTCTAAAAAATACCTCACTCTAATTTGAATTAGTCGGCATAGTAATATCTGAATACTAGACATAAAAAACCATAAAAAAGTCACAGTAAGCACTTACTTCAGTTTTCGAATTTGAATTAACAAGTCAAAAAGCAGTCAAATTGTCAAAAACTAATAGAAATTTTGAATTGGAGTCTGAGTTGGAAATAGGACAAACTTTCACCAACGCTTTCTCCTCTTCCAAACAAAACTACAATAGGACAAAGAGCATCAAGAAGAGAACGTCCGGTGGATAGGCCTGTTACATGGAGGGCTTAACTGAGAACCGGGACGAAGAGCATCGGAGAAAGGAAAGAGAGGAGGAGGAGGAAGAAGGAGCGCGGGAAGAAAGGGGGAAATCAATTTGGGGGAGGCCGTTAGGGACCTTGCCGAGGTGGACGGACTGGAGAACGTGGCAATACCTGGTTAACCGAACAAAGAGCGCAAAAGTATGACGGGAATGCTTACCATTGGGAGGTCACGTGATGACTTAAACGAGCATATGAAGGATGCAACGACGACGTCGTTTCAAGGAGCGAAATAGCGTTCGAAGGCTGACATGGAGACAAAGTGCGCGCGAAGAGTCTTTTAAGTCATTTTGGATCTTGCCAAGGACTGTTATTTAATTTGCCAATTTTGTGTTAGCAATTCGGCAACTTCGACAACAAAACGCGAAACGAACACTGACACAAGAGATAATGTGGTTGGGCCTAGTGTCTATGTTCACGGGGAGAAATGATAACTTTTATTGATGTATCCGAGTCACAAAGCCCTACAAAAACCTTGGGTAACACGTTCTTATATAATAGACGAACTCTTGGAGTACAAGAAACCTATCTAGGTCGTTCTAGGAGTCCAAAACAAGAGTCCGAGCAAAACAGAAAATGGCTGTCAACGCCACCTAGCGGTCACTAGGTCCCTCGCGACCGCTAGGTCCTCCAAAAACCAACTTTCTGGAATACCCCCTAGCGGTCGCTAGCTCCGCCTGACTTTTCTACATTGTTGATTTCTTGACACAATCCCAACAATCTCCACCTTTGCGAGAAATCATCCCATGCGAGGAACCATGAAGCTTCACTCGAACTTCAACAAACTCCACCTTAATGAAACACCGCCCCATGAAGAACCATGAGAACTTGAGAAACCAAATCGACTCTACCGACTCCACCTCGAACCATAGATAACCATCATCAATAAGACCATCTCAACATTTTGTATCTCTTTTTTTTTTGCTGGGATACACCACCGTATTATGGGTTTCCTTTTGTCAAAATGGCATTATGGGTTTCCTTGTTCGACAAAATGTCTCTGAGAAGTCTCCCCATAGACTAAATGGCATTATGGGTTTCCTTTTGTCATGTGAAGAATTCCGGCATGGTGGTCGAAGGCGGGCGTTCCTGTTGGTGAAGTTGGGTCTTGTTCTGTGTTGGACCAAGATGAAGATGGAAGACTGTGAGGGTGGATGACCGAATGTGTGTTCTCCGAGGTATTTTGGCCATGGGCCTTTTGTGTTTCCTTGGTCGCTGTTGCCGCGACTTTGATTACTGTCAATTGTTGAAAATGTTGAGTCCGGAAAGGCGTGGCGGTTCACCGCGGAGAACATTACCAGACAGAATTCTTAAACCTGGAAGCATCGTTTTTGGGAACTGCTCGTGTTATTGGATGGCTAGGTCTCATGATTGGAACTTTCACTTTCAATCGCTACTTCAAGACAATGAAGCTGCGCAAGATTCTCCTGTAAGTACCTCGCTTCCCTTACTATCTTGTGGCAAGAACTTACTTTGTCCCACTCTGTTTGATTTAGCCGGTTGAATTTTCTCATATGATGCAGCTTGGCGCATGTTGGAATATCTTGCATGAACATTTTGGACATGGTTTTAGTGTCCAGAGTGGGCCTTGCTTATGGAGTTTCAGATAAGCTCTTGGTCTTAGCTGGATCTGCTCTTGCTGATGGAATCAATCAATTCAAGTATGAGATTATGTCTTCTGTTATTTGCAAGTTAGCTTACTGTGTTCTCACTCTTTGCAAATACATATCAATCTTTGCTCTCTGCTTGCAGATTCATGCCATTCCTTATCCTATCGGGGCAACTTTGCCCTCCTGGAATCGAAGGGACGTTGTTCGCTCTCTTCATGTCGATTAACAACCTTGGCTCAATGCTTGGGTCGTTTGTCGGTGCAGCGTTGGCTTCACTTTTGAACCTCTCGTCTGGATCCTATGACAATCTCCTGATGGGGTTAGCTATCCAAGTAATTTGCACATATATTCCTGTTGCTCTTCTGTTCTTGATACCGAACGAAGCTACAGGGATATCGACATAGCTTGAGAAGAAATTACACATGACAAGAGAATCTTGACAAACATAGGGCGGACATTTGTCTAGCTGGCAATTTTTGTAGCGGCGGAAAAGAATTGAGAGCTTCAGAAGCAAAGATGAAAACACAGGAGGAGATATATTGACTGTGGAATACAGTTGTGGTGTAGACAAGCTTAAAGTGGTTAATCTGACAATCAATGTCATTGAATGGAACATGTCTGATTGAACCTGAGAATTATTTTTCATGTAAGGTAAGCTTAAACATGCAGCTTCTTCGTTGCTAATATTATGGTGCATTCCCTCCCCATATCTTTCTCTGTATGTCTTGACTAGTTTAATATTTGGCAACCAGAAGATTAAACATAAGAAGGTTACCCAGAGGACATTTACCTACAACTTGCAGGGTATTTTAAAAGAGTAGATTCAACCAAGAGGAATATCTTGCTTTAGCCTTTGCACAAACTTCTTTTGAAACGGTTGAGATTTTATTCTGGCGCCAATAAAAAATACCAGGTTACACAATAACTCGTAGCAACAAGAAACGAGCAATCAAAATCCAAGTTATGTTCGCAAGGCCATGGAAAGCAGAGCTAAGAAGAGCTCTCTTACAAATATTGCACAAACTTTTTTTTGAAAAGTACAGTCAAATGGTAATATTTACAATCCAAGTTTGTCTACAGCGTCTTCGAGGGATAGCCGGTTCAATGAGGTAGCAAGTCCGCTAAAGTGATCGCGGCGAAGTCCTTTGTCCTAGGAGGCCAATCAGTTACCATTGAACAAGGCCATGGTGTTATTAGCTCCAAGCTAACTTGTCTCATGGTTGGCCTTGCCCCCGGATCATGATTCCCGCATGCAAATGCAAGACGCATTGCATAAACCACTGCATCCAAGACGCTGTCTTCGGGTGGTGGGATGCGCTGGTCAATCACGTCCTTGAAGAGAGTATGATGGTTAATTGGAGGAGGTGAAGATGATGGAAGTGATGTTGTTGTTGCCGGAGATGAAAGAATTGATAAGAGATCGGATGCATGCTTTCCCATTATGACTTCAAGAGCCACAACGCTAAAGCTAAACACGTCGCATTTTTCGTTTACCTTCATTGTATATGCCAACTCTACGAAACAGAAAAATCATGATCAAAATCCAACACTGTGAACAGTTTTTTTGATAGGTCAACATAGTGAATATGGTGAAGAGCAAATGTTGTTCGAAAGGAAAATCCAATCTAGTACTCATCATGTCAAATGAAGAATTAAAATTCAGTATTTTAAGGAATAGGATTGCAATTTAAGTACCTGGAGCAGTGTAACCAAACGTCCCAGCAAATGAGGTCCAATTTGAGGAATCAGGCAATAAGAGCCTTGCTGTGCCAAAATCAGAGACATGTGCCTGATACTCCACATCCAGAAGAACATTATTGCTCGAGATGTCACGGTGGATTATCGGAGGTGAGCAATCATGGTGCATGTAAGACAATGCCTTGGCCATCCCGCTTATGACATTGATTCTATGAATCCAACCTAATTGTGAGGCTTCCTCCTCATTGCTCAAGACAGATCTAAGGCTTCCCCTCTCTGCGAACTCATACACCAAGAATGAGTGTCTTGGATTGGAGCAGTAACCATACAACTTCACAATGTTTTGATGTCGGATGCTAGTCAACAACCGGATCTCGCTCCTGAAGGCATTCAAGGTTGAAGCTCCGTCATCGCCCTATGGCTCGTGCATTTTCTTCAAAGCAACCACACGGCCTGTTGGCAATGTGGCTTTGTACACAGTTCCATACCCTCATGCCCCAATGCAATACTTGGGATCAAATTCCTCAACAGCGTCGATAAGATTCTTGTAGAGTAGCTCACCATCGTGGCCCCATATTGCAAAAAGATCTTTGAATCCTGGCTCCCCCATCTTGAGATTTTTGCTCCTATTTCTCCAATAGATTCCATAGCATCCAACAAGGAAGAGAGCAAACAGTACAGCAATGGGAACAACAATCACTACAACTTTCCTGCGATGTTTATAAGCTGTGACCGAGATGCAAGGCTCTAGGCCGGTAATGTTACCACACAAGTTTTTGTTGTCTCTGACTGCCTCGTATGTAGCCTCTCGGAAAGCTTTGACATCAGGAAGGGGACCCTCCAGCTGGTTGAAGGAGATATCCACTGTTGTCAAACTCAACAATCCAGAAAAGCTGGTCGGGAATTTACCAGACAACTGGTTGCTAGACAAATTCAAGTTTTCTAACATTTGCAGGTTGCCCAACTCTGCAGGTATCTCTTATTCAAAATTTTTTTGACTAAGGTCCAGGCCTTCCAAAACATTTAAGTCCCCCAACTCTGGAGGGATTCGATCTCCAAATTGATTTCTGCTGAGGTTTAAGAACAATAGTTTGGAGCAATCACCGATCTGTCTGAGAATGGCTCCAAAAAACTTATTGGAAGATAGGTCTAGTCTTTCAATGTCACGAAGCTCTCCAATTTGGGGTGGAATTTCTCCTGAAAGCTGATTGCCACTGAGGTTAAGGTATAACAGAGTCAAATTTGCAAGTTCTTGGGGTATCCTTCCAACAAGCTGATTAGAAGAGAGGTCCACATATTGTAGTTTGGGTGCTCTTCCTAACTCAATTGGTCTATGGCCAGAGATTTTATTGTTGGCTAGTTCCAGTCTTGAGAGATTACAGAACCTTTCCCATTTCCAAGACAACTCACCATAAAATTGGTTGTTGCTCAAGTCAATGTAGTACAAGTGAAGGTGTACACCGAAAGCTACAGATATATTCCCAATGAGTAGATTTCTATCAAGGAGCACTCTTAACAAGCTGTTGCAATTTTTTAGGCTTTGTGGGATTGGGCCAGTTAAAAAATTATTTTCTATATTGAAGAATTGATGTTGACCTCCAAGACATATTTTTTTGGGTAAATTTCCTTGTAACTTGTTATTGGCTATGTGTAATTTTTGTAGGTGATGAAGATTGTTGAGTTCTGATGGAAGATTTCCGGTGAGGCTATTATTCCTAAGAAACAGACTGGATAGCTTTGTCAAGTTGCCTATAGAAGCAGGGATGGCACCTGTGAGTAGATTGTCACTCAACTTAAGATCATCAAGAGATGCCAACATACCAATTTCATAAGGAATGGACTGTGACAACTTATTGTCATAGAGGTATAACACAGAAAGTTTTGTCAAGTTCCCTATAGAAGAAGGGATGGCACCTGTGAGAAGATTGTGTAATTCAACCGAAGATCATCTAGAGATGCCAACATACCAATTTCATGAGGAATAGACTGTGACAACTTATTGTCATAGAGGTATAACACAGAAAGTTATGTCAAGTTGCCTATAGAAGCAGGGATGGGACCGGTGAGTAGATTGTCACTCAACTTAAGCTCATTTAGAGATGCCAACATACCAATTTCATGAGGAATAGACTGTGACAACTTATTATCATGGAGGTATAACACAGAAAGTTTTGTCAAGTTTCTTATAGAAGCAGGGATGGCATCAGTCAGAGAATTGTTGGCTAAAGCAAGAAAAGTAAGTGAGGCAAGCTTTCCGATGTCGTAAGGGATGTTTCCTTGGAAATTATTGAAGCTCAAATCAAGAGAATTGAGCTTGGTGAGATTACAGATCATGGGAGGGATAGACCCGTAGAAGGAGTTGTTAAAGAGCTCGAGTTGGAGGAGGTTGTTTAAGGACAAGAAGTGGAGAGTGTGGAGGGTTCCTTTCAAGCCACAACTTTGGAGGGTGATGTTGGTGACACTTGTTGTAGCTCCGGAACTGCAACCGACACCGTACCAGGTGGTACAATGGCTGGTGTTAGCTGTCCAAGAAGACAGAACAAACTGGCTGGAGGTATAAAGGCTGGCTTTCCATCTAAGAAGGGCCCCTGCTTCTTTTGCGGCCTGATCAGTTTCAGAAATAGCAAAGAGGAAGACGACATGGAAAAACACTAAGATGATTAGAGCTTGGGGAGGCTGGAGAGGATTAGGTGGAAATTTGGACATTGTTTTTGTGTTGTGTAAAAGGAGGAACTACTTGAGCAGTAAAGGGTTAAAACAAAGACAGACGGTACACTTGGATGGTGGATACCACTCAGTACCATTCGCTACTAATTTATAGGGCAAGGATTTATGAATCAGCCTTCATTAACTGGTAATTGGAAAAAATGCGACTGTGGTCCACCAAAAGAAAATTCCAAGAAAAGAACAATGAGAAGAGTAGTGACGTCTATTAATGACGACAACCTTTACCACTTGAACTAAGCCTACGTTATGAAAAAAGATTCCAAGTATCAACCAAGAAAAGTGTTTTTTATCGCGTGAATTTACGGTTCTACAAAAAAAAAAAGAAATTGATAGAGGTCTAGGGTTTATTTCATGTAGGTATAATTCTTTGCGTAAAAATTTACCTTTTAAAAATATGGTTCAGGCATTCTTCATGAGATTAAGTTGTTGGAGAATTGGTTTATTAACGAAGGAAGAGATGGCTCAATACAAGTGAGTCTATTGGGCTTTGGCCCCAAGTATTTAATTAGAGAGAGAATCCTAATTAAATATAATAACTAAGTAATTAGTGGGCAACTTTGAGCTAATTTAATTAGAGGTCACACCAATTAGATTTGGGTGTTTGTGAGATCAATATGAAGCTCGTTGGTAGAGCTTCGTAACGATATATAACACTTGCAAAAATTCAATTCTCAGGGTGAATGAAAATTGTCTTTAAAGTGGTATGGTTGTTATTGAAATAAGGGCAATCCTATATTGGTTAGCACACCATGCTGAGACAAGTTTATAAGTGACTAGAAGTCTAGTATGGGTAAACTGGTGGAGAAGGGAGAAGTTTCTCGCGCCATCCATCCGTTTGTTCGGCTTGCTTGGCTAGGCACGCGCGCGTGCCCTGCCCTACCCCGTCCCGGGCTCGGGTGCGGGTTGCGGAAAGGTTCTTATCTAGGGTCTTATCTTTTTAGAGCTGGGCCAGACCTGTTGAAGCGATTTCAGGCCCAAAAAATCTTCTGAGCTTCCACTTGGACAAGCCCATCTTCCGGATCCTTCTTCTCCTTCCAGAAGGTGACTATTTGAATTCAAAAACGTGGGATTTGAATTCAAAGGTAACAACCAATGTAAATGAGGGGTAATCATGGCTCTTGTAACAGCAAAGTTACGAGGGGTATTCATGGCTCTTGTAACAGCAAAGTTACGAGGGGTATTCATGGCTGCCATTTATTTCAGATTTGGAGGTTGGAGGTCCTTGGCTGCTTATAAAAGGAGCCCTCCTCCTCCATTCCAAACCACCCCAGCTCTCAATCTCTTCAGAGCTCTCTACTTCTCCCCCTACAACATCATATCATTCTTGTATAAAAGAGTCAGAGTTCGAAGGCTAAGAAAAGTTCGAAGGGTGTACGAAAGTGCTTCCTTTTGTACACGAGGTTGTGCGTTGTACCTTGGGAGCTCTCTTACCCACAGAGAACTGAAGCATATAGGCGGGTAATAAGTGTTTAAGGACATACGGCTTGCTGTGGCCTCGTCCAGGATTGCATCCGAAAATCACTACCTTGAAGAAGATGGTATTCACACTTAGCTCGAAGTGTGATCGTGAGCATTCTCTAAACTCATCTCTTTTATTTTGCTTATGACTTACATACGATTATATGCTTTATATATTCGTAGTTTACTAATATTTGTTCCAACATAAGTAAAGTACTTTTTTGATTAACTAGGTTGTTAAATTTAATGTCAAAACTAACTGATATTGAACACTCATTATGCTGATTAATTCAACCTGGTAATCACAACTAATTTCTACTCCATTTCCAAGACTCACGAATGACTTCACTACCCTTGGGAGCAATATGACATCTCTCATTGCGAATAACACATGTTTCTGTTGGAACATAGAATTATCTACGGATTCGTGCAAATATGTCTGCGTAAAATGGATAGAATTTTAACTCGAATATTAGGTTGATGTGATTTCAGTGTTTAAAAAAATAAGAAATAGATCTACAATTTTGTATTTCCAAGTCTCCTAATTCTGTATGAGTGATAAAATGCTGGATACCACTCATTGCCATTCGGTACTAATTCAAAGAGCAAGGACTTATGGACTCGGCCTTCTTCGACTGGAAATTGGAAAAACAACAAAGAGGAGACTGATGACGACAACCTTTACCACTTGAATTAAGCCTCGATTATAAAAGAAGATTAGACATACTCTGTTCTTGGCGCTATCAAAGATCGGCGGTCTGCTGAATAATTCCGCTTAAATTTCCACACTAAACATTGTGTTGGATTGCGAATTTTGGGAATCTAATTGACTCAACTTTTGAGGTCGTTGGTATTTGGAAGCGAGTTCCGGGTGACTGACTATTTTACGTTCTTTAGTGTTGGACCTTGGGCCCATTAGGCAATTATTATTGTGCCTAATTGGGCTTGGGTCTATCAGGCCTATAAGTTGGGTTGGATGGGCCGGTCAACCCGCATTGACCGGCCCGAAGCCACGCAAGCACCACGTCAGCGTGACGTGGCGCTGACGTCATATGTGGCAGTCCACGTGGCAAAGCTAGGGGTAGCCTTGCCACGTGGCGGACATGCGGTCCGAAGTACCACGTGGCGAACATGCGGTCTGAAGTGCCACGTGGCGGACATACGGCCCGAAGTACCACGTGGCGTGACACGTGGTGGACATGTGGTCCGAAGTGCCACGTGGCGGACACGCTATCTGAAGCACCACGTGGCGTGACACGGTTGCGGACGTGTGGCCTAAAAGTGCAACGTGGCAGCCATGCGCGACACGTGGCATGCCATGTGGCGCATTTTGGTTGTCCGAATTTCCCTATAAAAAGGAAAATCTGGCTGGACCAATTTGGAACTTTTCCCACAACCACTCAATAAGAAAGGAAAAATTCTGGATTAGTTCCTGAATTTTGATCAGATTTTCTATAGAGGAAATCTCGTGAAAATCAATTACGAATCCGTTAAAACGTGATCATAATTCGACTAGCACGAAGAAATAGTGGACCCGAGCCTGTGGACCTCTTGCTTCAACAAGTAAGTGATTTATTATTAACGAATTAGTTTTTTAATTAAATAAGTTTAACACGTAATTACTCGTTAATTACGCGTCAAAACCGTCAGGTGTAATCATGATCTTTTATTTTTCATAGAATCGGGAAGAACCATCTTGGTATAACTTTCTATACTGTTTTCTTCCTGTTTTGATTCCATGTTGTAAATATTTTTTGCCTATTGAAAATTTACTTACCAAATTCTTTTTTTAACCTTTACAAAAAAAGATATCTGTTTCTCCTTTCAAGTATGCAAATAATATGCAGCAAAAATAGATAAAACTGACTAGGTAAGTGTGAGCCTTCCTTTCCAGGAATTTAAACGATTATCCACTGCCAGGTTTCCAAGGTCCCTTTCTCTTCATGCTACATCCTAAAGGTAATCCAAGATATCTAATCGGGAAATGATCCTCTTTGTAGCTGCAATTTCGTAGAGTAACTCACTTATGTTGATTTCAATCAGAGTTGATTTGGAGGGATTCACTTTAAGGCCAGAAATTAAATCGTAAATATCCACAATCTGTTTTAGATTTTCCAATCTGGCAGGACATTTCTCTTAGAATAACAAAGTATCATCAGCATATTGTAGAATGTTAAGTTGCGGAGGCATCCTCGGGAATTTAATACTCTTGATCTTCCAACTCCTCCGCCCTTTTTAGTAATTAGCCATACGATGGAAAAAGAGGGAACTAACTATAAGCATTAACGACTTTCAATGGAGAAGCTAGACATCCAACGAAAGTATACATGAACTGGCTTTGTAAATTGGTCAACGGTGTAGCCAAGAGAGATACTATTGAAAGAGTCATTCTAACGTACTATAATTTTTGACTATGAAGGCAATCAATACATTGTAACAACAAGTTGATTCGAGTGGTAATCAAATTAGATTGTCGGTGGATTCAACGACAGATGCCACCGAGTCATAGACAAAACGAAAGTCTATCGATTGGTTCCGCGAAAATGTCCACACACGTCCACGTTACGATTGGTTACTACTTGACGTGAAAAATTAATATATGAATCATTCAACACGAAACTAGAATTTGACCTCTTTAATTGGCCGGTGAGACGTCTAGTCAGGAAAGCCCACAAGTGAAATGGCGTATGGCCAAAAAATTTGGGAACCACTCCTGAACAAAACCAAGGTAACAATTTGATGGTTGGATTATCCGAATTTGACACTATCTAAAATTTTTGAATTAATTTTTTACTATAAAAATTGGAATCAAATACTAACCGATACCTAATTTGTTTATATGGATACGAATAATTTGGATCATCAAAAAAATTTAAAACTATCAAAATCTTCAAATAAACCATAAATGTCATCCAAATGATCTAAATTTTGCTTCATATAAAATAAAATTTTCTAACAATTGGAAAATATAAATTTTTTATCCAAATCTAAAATTAATATTTTGAATAATTCGAATTCAAATTAAAAAATTGGAACATCATTTTTGAATTTCGAATTATATGCTCACCCTAGTCACAATCACAATGGCGGTCCTGATTAATGTCCAACTAACAAACCCAAAGTTGCCAGCGGAGTCTATTAAATGAACACTGCCTTAAATTTCCACCACTCAACTGTTTGATGGCTTCCTTGGTTTTCATTGTTCGTTCGATTTCTCTAAATAAGTATTAACAAAAAAAAGATTCATTTTTGATAAAAATTACAGGGTACAAGTACTTCGTTTTTTCATGTATGTATATCATTGGCCAGGACTTGGAAACTGGGCTTGGGCTGGCTTAAAATTGACAAATTTGACATTCCTTTCATTGAACGGAACAAATTACGTACATGAACTGCAAAGTGACGATTTGAGTACAAAATCGACAATAAGGGTTTTTTTTTGGTCGGTAAAAGTTCTTTTATACATAGATGTGGTGATATATACAATTCCAGATGCAGTACACTCCAGCTCAACAAGAGAAGAGAAGCCGCCTAGAATCTAGTGGTAAAGTTCTTTTATTGTCTAGATAGTTGTACTTTTATCCGAGAGTTGGAAAAATTACAACTACGGCAATTCATTAAAAAATATATGCTATTTAACTATCAAATAATTCTAAAATCTAGTGGTTTACCATTCTTTGAGAGTAGATTATTTTGGTCGGGTTTAAAATGGATTAGTGCAGCTATTGTTGGAGATAACATGTTTTCTTTGTTGGTAGAATTCCGCATTGGAATTGTTTGTGTTGGTCTGATTTATAAATATAAAAAATTTATCTAATTATTGCTTTAAGATTTATAACATGGATTAAACTGGGTTGATCTCATGATCTGTTATGCTCGAACAGACCGTGCAAAGGGTGTGGAAGATCCATTACCACAGGAAGTACTGATATTTATGACACGTTGATTGAGCATTACTCTCCGATGCAAGGCCTTGACGCTACCAAGGTCGGTGGTCCACCAAAAGAAGTGTCCAACTAACAGCTATACGAGTCTACTGAATAATTTCGCTTAAATTTGAAATTTCCACGCTTAAAATTAGGTTGGATTGTGAAATTTGGGAATGCCTATCTAGAAATTCATTTAGAAGAAAATCTAATTGACTCAGCTTTCGTTAATACTTGTATGCGAGTTTCGGGTGACTGACGACTATTCCACGTCCCTTAGAAAACTCCATACCCGAGTTATGGGCCAAGAGATAGACTTGAGGTACATAGTGTCGAGGGGGTTACTGCCCCGAGAAATTAGAGGGTTACTCCAGTTGCAATCCAAGTTGGTCGGCTGGGATTAATGTTTCAGAAGCAAAGAAGTAGGAGTGACCATTGTTCAAATTCAAACAAACTTGAATTATAATTCGTCTAATTCGAATTATGAAAACTATGATTCGTATTTGATTCGTCTAAAGATGAATTCAAATCCGAATCGATTTTTCGACTAATCGAATCAAATTTTGAATCAGATTCAATTCATGATCACCTCTACAAAGACGTACTGAAATACGAAGGGAGGGTGGGAGAGAGAGAAGTCTGCAGGAATTTGCCATACATACGGGGGAAGAGAAGCTGAATAGAGAAGATGTACTTGGGTATTAATTTTATGGCGGGAAAAATCATATTGGTTTTTGTTTTAAGTGGCCAGAAAGCACTAGTTCCAAAATGTCCATTTCAGTAAATTGCAACAATAGCGACTTTGCGGAGGCTACCCCAACTTAATGGGTAGAAGAAAGAAAATCACATCTCGACTGAATTAATTTTTTCACCATCTTTTTTTCAGCTATCGCCATTCTTTATGTTGGCCGGGATGATGTACGAGACCATCCTCATGAGGTTCCCATCCATCGCGTATGTGAGCTCCAACACAACTGGAGAGAGGGCTGCCGAGGTGCAGATGCTTTGTCCAAATTTTTGCATTTCGCTCTCTGTTCCATTATGTATCGACGAGTGTCCCATGTATTGATGAGTACATGAAGGGGTGAGTCTGTATAGATCTACATGCTCCATTTTGCCGAATAAAAGTTAGAGGATTCAATGCTCTTTGTTTAATTTTTTTTTTTAAAGTACCGAAACACGTACCCAGAGAGATAGAAAGAGGGATAGCTCTGCAGGATTTAGCCATACACAGGAGGAAGGGGAAGCTTAATAGAAAAGACAGATTTGTGTTATAACTTGCAAGTAAGCATTTGGTATTAATTTTATGGCAGGAAAAAAATCAAATTGGTTTTTGTTTAAGTGGCCAGAAAGCTCTAGTTCCAAAATGTCCAAATCAGTACATTGCAACAATAGCGACTTTGCAGAGTCTACCCCAACTTAAAGGGCAGAAGAAGGAATAGCGACTTTGATTTTTCGACGTGTGCAAGTCGTGGCTGATTCGACTCTCGCTAGTCTTTGTGTTGACCATCCTTAGACAGTTCTCATCCATCGCGCGCGCTAGCTCTGCAGGAACTAGCCATACCTACGGATGAGAGAAAGATGAATAGAGAAGATGGAGTTAGGTTATATAACTTGCGAGCAAGCATTTGGTATTAAAAAATCAAATTGTTTTCTTTTAAAGTGGCCAGAAAGCTCTAGTCTATACCACTCACAACATATTGCTGTCGCGGCAGAAACAGTAGGACAATAGCGACATTAAGGAAGCTGCCCCAACTTAAAGGGTAGATCCTTCTTTAAAAAAAAAAAAAACTTAGGGTAGATGAAAGGAACCAGCCATTAAGATGCGACCCAGTTTGGTGGAGGTTAGGATGGGCCACATTGAACTATTCGACTACCCCATGGGTCATAAACCAGCCCAGTAATTCTAAATGAATTTGTCCGAGTACCAAAATTGGGGACACGTAACGGTTGTCTGAACAACACATATTGTCAAATATGATATGGCTACAATTTGGTCGGTTTTAGTATTATTATTTAAATTTATCGGAGTTTAACTTGGATTATCGATCCATTCGACGTGATTATTTGAGCGATTTCCCCAAGTAAGTATTAACAAAATAAATCAATTTTGATAAAAAAAATACAGGGTACAAGTAGTTCATTTTTTCATGTATGCAATATCATTGGCTAGGACTTGGGAGACTGGGCTGGACGGGCTGGGTGCCTTGACTGGGTCGGTCCGGAGGGCTTGGGCTGGACTTGCTGGGGCTGGGTTGAGCTTTGCTATGGGTCTTGGGCTGGGCTGAATTGAACTTGGGCTGGGCTTCTACAACGGACCGAGGATGGATGGGGATGTCAAATTACGTACTTGGGAATCTACATTCGGCTTTAAAAAACAGGAGAGAAGACAAAGCTTGTCTAAGTAGGGATGACAGAAATACCTATATTATGTGGGTCGGACACTATTTTTATTCCGTGGGTCAAGAGTTTGTTGATTTTAACTGGGTCTAGGGTAGGGTATGGATATGGGTCCACTTTTAGAGTAGGGGTCTAGGGTAGGGTATGAATCCTATGAATTTATACCCTACCCTTACCCTACTTTGGACCATACTCTTGGTAGACCCTGATAAGACCCTAAATAGATCTATTTATCTCTATTTTTTACTTATAAATTGTCGTAGATTTCTCAAATATTCTAAAATATGATTCATGTTATTGACTCCAAATTCGAGGTAAATATAATTCTAATTTTCTTTATTGATATACTAATAATTTCATGATTAATCTTTACATGTTAGTTATGATTTATTTAAATATATATATATATATATATATATATATATATATATATATATATATATATAAAATTAAAATTTTGTGTTGAAAAAATTATCAAAATTATCATGTATTTAATTAAAGGATCGGACCCTGCAGACCTTGTAGACCCTGAGGGTAAGAGTATGGGTCTAATAATAAAATTTTTCGAAGGTCTAAGGGTAGGGTATGGGTTCAACTTTCGAAACTAAGATATTAGTAGGATCCTACTGATACCCTACCCTACCCATGGCCATCCCTGTCTAAGTACATTCTCAACACAAATTCTTTCAAGGTAACAGTAAGATGATACTCATTAGTAATCTAAACACAAATTCTTGGCCCAAGCTAGGGAGACCATGTCAGTAATCGGATACACTTTGTATCGGAAGATTCAACACTCACTTTTTTTTAGATTTAGTTTAGGATGTGTCAGGGATCAAAAAACTTGTCTAACTGATTCATTCGAGAAAACCTCCTATAAGTACCCTCTCGCTCCCTTCCGCTTTTCAAGCAACACCATTCCCTTCCTCTCCTCTCTGCTTAACCGCTCCGCGAGGCTCCTCCCTATCAACCGCCGTCCACTCTCGGGTATTGTTTGATGTTTTTCTTTTGTTTTATAGTGGGGAAGGTATGACGTACTGGAATTTAACTCATTATGATTTTGCTTTACTGTCGAATTCATATGCGATGCCACAACTATGAAAAATATAAACTGGGATGAGCTTGAATTGCCAAGGATTGGGTAGGGTTGAGCTTGAATTCTCACCATTGCTTTCACAATGGAGAAGTGGGAACCAACTATAAGCATGAACGACTTTCAATGGAGAAGCTAGACTTCCAATGATGCATATATCAACCGGCTTCGTAAATTGTTCTGACACTCTTGGGAGATTCATTCTTAAAATAAAGTATGACTTCTCGACTGTAAAATTAATCAATAGCTATAACAAAAAGTCAGTTCGAGTGATAATCAAATTAGACTCTCTTAAACAATGTTTCAAATTGAACCTCGTAAATATGAAATATACCTAGGAAAGTGGCACCTTTTATCAAGATAATACTCAATTTTGATGGTTGGTGGATTCAACAGTGTTTTTTACCGTAGAGTTGTAAGTATCAAATAGTCAAATTACAAAATATTAAAATGAAGTTTTGTCTTAATTTTTTTAGTATCCAGATTTGAATGAGAAATTATAATATATCCAATATTTTTTATACGAATACAGTTAATTCGAACTATCTAAAAATTTAAAATTATCAAAATCTTCGAATAAATCATGAAATGCCATCCAAATTATCTAAATTTTCATATAAAATATTTTTTCAGATAATTTGAAATAATAATTTTACTATTTGAATACAAAATTATTATTTGGATAATCCAAATCTGAATAAATTCAAACATCAATTTTGGAATTTGAATTATATGCTCACCCTACTCACAATCACGGTGGCGGTCCTGATTAATGTCCAACTAACAAACCCAGCGTTGCTAACGGCGTCTACTGGGTTTTCATTGTGTGTTAAATTTCTCCGCGTGGATGTGGACGACTTGACGACGTCTGTTTTTATTAGGAGCGACGCGTACAACACATAGCAAGTCAGAAAATTCGGAAAATAGTTTGGACCCCGCAACCAATTTATAATCCACCTATAAAGAATTTTTCGGAGTTGAATTTGGAATATCGATCCGTTCAACATCATTATTTTAGCTATTTCCCTGAATGAGTATTAACAAAAAATTCACTTTTGTTAACAATTACGGGGTACAAGCACTTCATTTTTTCATGTATGCATATCATTGCCTAGGACTTGGAGACTGGGCTGGGTGCTTGGACTAAGTCGACCCGGATTGCTTGGGCTGGGCTTGCTTAAATTTGATAAATTTGACATCCAATTTAGTAGAGCTTTTTTGGATGATTAAACATGCAGCTTCTTCAAGTCACACGCCACTTCGGTGGGTGCACACACGTAAAAAATGATGTAAAAATATGGCCAAAATCAACCGATAATGGCAAGAGATGACCTGAATACACGTGTTAAAAAAGTTGTGCTAACTCGATTGGTGGTTGAGCAAGGTATTTTCTCTAGGAAAAGAAGTCTTTCAAGGCTTGGGTGTCCAAGGAAGAACTTACACGGTCCAAGAAGGAACCATGTGAGACATAAACCACGAGGAATGATCGGCCTACAAGGTATCAAAGTTATCAAATGAAGCCTATGCGTGAGGAGGTGCCAAAAAAGCCGAACACACACTCGGGGGGAAAATATCTGGAGTCTCATCGACCGATTCTCACGAAAGCTCAACGAAGAAAGTTGGAGTGGAAAATTCAAAAACAAAGGCAAAAACTTAGAGACTTTCAACAACAATTGTATGGTCCTTTCGAAGAAGGGCACGGAGTTCCTACCTAGTCGTGAAAGCCTATCACTGAATAGGTGATCATCTACATGCCCATTACGGCTAAGTCTCGATCAGTTTGATGGTAAATTTTTTACTTATTACGGTCTTGCCTTAGCCGGTTATATGTGGAGTAGAGTTAATTTTTTGCATGTTGAAGGACGGATACACGTCAACGCTTTTCCAAGCATCAAACATTGACGTGTGGATGACATTATTCAAGCAGAAAATTACTTCGCGAATCTATCCGACCCTATTTCGGTAAAATAGTTGTATCTTCCTACTGTAGTACCCGATTGATTCGATTAAAAAAGCTACAGAAAAATAAAATATAGATCTACAACTTTATAGTTTATGACTTCTCCAAATTTAGAACGAAAAAAGGTTAAAATTGGGTTGGAAGTTTTGCTAGTGTGGGCACTAGCGCGGATGACAATTTTTGTGAGTTATTCGGGAAAAGAGGAGGCGATGAGCTGGAAGTACGACTTACGAAATAGGCCAGAGTTGTACAAGGTTTTCCTTTATTGAGTTTTTCTATGTTAGATTTTTTTGTTTTAGTCTTAAGTTTTCTTATTCTAAGTTGGGGTTCGGTTAGGAGACTCTTCCTATATAAGGAGAGTTTGGCATAAGTATGAAGGACACCCAAAAATCAAACATCAAGCATTCATATCTTTACCTTCTTAGATTTTATGTTTTTCCCCTCTCTCTCTCCTATATTCTTCATAGAGTTCTTGCTCCTCTACCTATTCTAGTTTAGATGCCACCGAGTCACAGACAAAACAAAAGTCTATCAATTGGTTCCGCGAAAATGTCCACACACGTCCACGTTACGATTGGTTACTACTTGACGTGAAAAATTAATATATGAATAATTCAACAGGGAACTAGAATTTGACCTCTTTAATTGGCCAGTGAGACTAGTCATGAAAGCCCACAAGTGAAAATGGCGTTTGGCAAAAAAAACAAATAAATCTGGGAACCACTCTTGAACAAAACCAAGCAAAAAACTTTGGATTGTTTTAAAATTTGTATTCTAAGACAACTCAGCGATACCGAGATAAATCTTTTTCAGAGTTGGCATGCCACGTAGGCACAAAACGGTATTAAATAAAAAATTTTCTTAATTTTTTTACTATCCGAATTTGAATCAGAAATTATCATATATCCAATATTTTTTATACGAAGACAGTTACTTCGAACAATCTAAAAAATCAAAATCTTCGAATGAATCATGAAATGCCATCCAAATTATCTAAATTTTCATATAAATAAATTTTTTAGATGATTTGAAATAATAATTTTACTTGCTGAATACAAAATTAGTATTTGAAATAATTTGAATCTAAATAAATTCGAATTATATGTGTAAGAATAAGAAAATTAAAGTGAGAACTTTATAACAGTTTGGGGAGCAAAGGGTAATTTTCCTTAACTAGGGTTTTTGGCCTCAAAAATCTATATAAATAGACTTGTTGGATGTCTGTGGCCGCCCAAAACTCACATCCACGGATTTCCTTCCTCTGTGAAGGTAAGGAGCAAGATCCGGTTTGGAAGGAGGCACCAAGAGAGGACGTGACCGTCGGAGAATCGCTGGACGAGGAGGGTAAGTCACTAATCCGTCTGATTCTCGTAAACTCGATTTCAAGTGATTCCTGCTATGAGTCACGTATTTGCCTCTCAAATAAAAGGTGGAGAAGACGAATTTGTGAGAGGACGAGTCAGTTCAGAGGGAGTCTCGGACAGATCGTTGGATTAGGCTCGCCCAGATCAACGTCAGGTAAGTGGGAACTTTGTTACCTCATAGATCGAGGGGTCTAGGTCTCCTGAGATGATTCGTATCTCTGGCTGGAACATGTATGGCTTGAGTTCGGAGTCTGGCTTAAGCCGACCCCTCCATCTAACAATAATCTGTGTGATTTGTTTGGAAATCGTAATGCTTTGATTAGTCCTGATTCTGTGTGTTCTGCAAAACTCGAGTTATGATATGTTCTGTTATGCGTATGATAAGTAGTCGGCTAGGATAGTCGGCTAGGATAGTTGGTTAGGATAGTCGGTTAGGATAGTCGGTTAGGAAATACTTGTATGGATATGTATGCTCCGAAATTGAGATGTGCTTAGTTGGTTAGATAGTCGGATAGGAGATCTTTCGATATGCAAAGTTCAATCGTTCTTCCTGTGTTTCGTTCAGTTGGTATCATTCCACTTACTGGGTTTTTCAACTCACCCTAGCTGTATGTGTTTCAGATCGTTCAGGTGGGATCCGAGAACGCGAGTAGAGTGAGTGCATGCATCATCACAGTTTCGGATTTCCGAATGTTTTATTCGTTTTGGTTGTTTCGGATTTTATGTTGGATAATCGTCCCATTTTGTAATAAAAGTCTGTTGCCTATCGGGGTATTTAATATCTCGGTATTGTCGCCTCTATTTCCGGGTCGCGACAATATGCTCACCCTACTCACAATCACAGTGGCGGTCCTGATTAATGTCCAACAAAAAAACCCAACGTTGCTAACGGCGTCTACTAAATGAACGCTGGCATAAATTTTCACCGCCCACCCAACTGTTTGATGGATCACTGGGTTTTCATTATGTGTTCAATTTCTCCGCGTGGATGTGAACGACTTGAAGATTTCAGTTTTTCTGAGGAGCGACGCGTACAACACATATTAAGTGAGAAAATTCGAAAAAATATTTTGGACCCAGCAACCAATTTTTAATCCTCCTATAAAGAATTTTTTGGAGTTGAATTTGGAATATCGATCCTGTAATTTTATGTCTTCTGTTATTTGCAAGTTAGCTTATTGTGTTCTCACTCTTACAGATTTATGCCATTCCATATCTTATCGGGACAACTTTGCCCTCCTGGAATCGAAGGGACATTGTTCGGTCTCTTCATGTCAATTAACAACCTTGGATCAATGCTTGGGTCGTTTGTCGGTGCAGCGTTGGCTTCACTTTTGAACCTCTCGTCGGGATCCTATGACAATCTCCTGATGGGGTTAGCTATCCAAGTAATCTGCACATATATTCCTGTTGCTGATCTGTTTTTGATACCGAAAGAAGCTACAGGGATATAAGCATAGTTAGAGAAGAAATTACATGTGACAAGAGAATCTTGACAAACATAGGGTGCGCATTTGTCTAGGAGAAAATTTTGTAGTGGCGGAAAAGAATTGAGAGTTTTAGAAGCAAAGATGAAAACTCAAAAGGAGGTATTTTGTATTCATTGTCATTGAATGGACATTCAATATCTTATATTCAATATCATTGAATGGAATATGTCTGAATGTATCAACATTCAAGCTGAAAGTTATTTTTGATGTGTGCAAGGTAGGTTGACTTCAATGCGGATGCTCCGAAAAATATCGACATCTAATGAATAGTAGAACTTTTGGATGATTAAACATGCAGCTTCTTCATTTTGATGCATTCCCTCTCCATATCTTTCTCTGTATCTTCGACTGGTTAATATCTGGCAACCAGAAGTTTCAACATAAGAAAGGTACCCAAACAATATTTACCGACAACTTTGGGCGATTTGATGAGTGTTAAGCTGCTTCAAAGTTAGGATATGACATAAGTAAATACAAATGTTGCCAAACTTATAGTCTATTCCTCTGGCGTAGCTCAAGTTATTGCCAAGAGAACATGAAAAAATAGAGGAAAGAGACAGGAAAAAAACTAAAGCAAGCGCATTCACAAGGACAATGATGTGTTAAGTAACGTATACAACGTCTTCGAGGGATAGTTCAACGAGGCAGCAAGTCTGCTACAGTGATCTCGGCGAAGTCTATTGTCGTAGGAGGCCATTCTGTTACCATGGAGAAGGGCCACGGAGTTATTAGTTCCAAGCTAACTTGTCTCATGGTTGGCCTTGCCTCCGGATCATGATTCCCGCAGGCAAATGCAAGACGCACTGCATAAACCACTGCCTCCAAGACGCTGTCTTCGGGTGGTGGGATGCGCTGGTCAATCACATCCTTGAAGAGAGTATGATGGTTAATTGGAGGAGGTGAAGATGATGGAAGTGTTGTTGTTTCCGGAGACGAAAGAATTGATATGAGATTGGCTGGATGCTTTCCCATTATGACTTCAAGAGCCACAACGCTGAAGCTAAACACGTCACATTTTTTGTTTACCTTCATTGTATACGCCAACTCTACAAAATAGCAAAATCATGATCAAAATCAAACATTGTGAACAGTTTTTTATATAGGTCAACATAGTGAACAGTTAAATGCATCAACATTGTAAAATGTATAAAACCAGAAGGAAGGCAGAGGAATATGGTGAAGAGCAAATGTTGTTTAAAAGGAAAATCCAATCTAGTACTCATCATGTCAAATGAAGAATTACAATTCAGTATTTTAAGGAATAGGATTGCAGTTTAAGTACCTGGAGCAGTGTAACCAAACGTCCCAGCAAATGAGGTCCAATTTGAGGAATCAGGCAGCAAGAGCCTTGCTGTGCCGAAATCAGAGACATGTGTCTGGTACTCCCCATCCAAAAGAACATTGTTGCTCGAGATGTCACGGTGGATTATTGGAGGTGAGCAATCATGGTGCATGTAAGACAATGCCTTAGCCATCCCGCTTATGATATTGATTCTATGAATCCAACCTAATTGTGAGGCTTCCTCCTCATTGCTCAAGATGGATCTAAGGCTTCCCCTCTCTACAAACTCATACACCAAGAACGAGTGTTTTGGATTGGAGCAGTAACCATACAACTTCACAATGTTTTGATGTCGGATGCTAGTCAACACCCGAATCTCGCTCCTGAAGGCATTCGAGCTTGAAGCTCCGTCATCGCCCTGTGGCTCGTGCATTTTCTTCAAAGCAACCACACGGCCTGTTGGCAATGTGGCTTTGTACACAGTTCCATACCCTCCTGCCCCAATGCAATACTTGGGATCAAATTCCTCAACAGCATCGATAAGATTCTTATAGAGTAGCTCACCATCGTGGCCCCATATTGCAAAAAGATCTTTGAAACCTGGCTCTCCCATCTTGAGATTTTTGCTCTTATTTCTCCAATAAATTCTACAGCATCCAATGAGGAAGAGAGCAAATAGCACAGCAATGGGAACAACAATCACCACAACTTTCCTGTGATGTTTATGAGCTGTGACCGAGATGCAAGGCTCTAGGCCGGTAACGTTACCACATAAATTTTTGTTGTCTCTGACTGCCTCGTACGTAGCCTCTCGGAAAGCTTTGACATCAGGAAGGGGACCCTCCAGGTGGTTGAAGGAGATATCCACTGTTATCAAACTTAACAATCCAGAAAAGCTGGTCGGGATTTTACCAGACAACTGGTTGTGAGATAGACTCAAAGTTTCTAGGCTCTGCAGGGTGCCTAACTCTGCAGGTATCTCTTCTTGAAGAAAATTTTGACTAAGGTCCAGGTCTTCCAAAACAGTTAAGCCCCCCAACTCTGGGGGGATTCGATCTCCAAATTGATTTCTGCTGAGGTTCAAGAATAATAGTTTGGAGCAATCACCAATTTGTTTGGGAATTGAACCATGAAACTTATTGAAAGACAAATCTAATTCTACAAGGTCATGAAACTCTCCAATTATGGAAGGAATTTCTCCAAATTGATTGCCACCGAGGTTAAGGTACAATAGAGTCAAATTTGTAAGTTCTTTCGGTATCTTTCCAGCAAGCTGATTGGAAGACAGGTCAAGGGACTGTAGTTTTGGTGATCTTCCTAACTCTGATGGTATTCGACCAGAGAGATGATTGTTGGCTAGTTTAAGTGTTGAGAGATTGTGGAAGTGCTCCCACTTCCACGATAACCCACCATAAAATTGGTTGTGGCTCAAGTCTATGTAGTTCAAATGAGGGTGTAGACTGAAAGCTACCGATATATTCCCAATGAGTAAATTTCTCTCAAGGCGCACTCTTAACAAGCTGTTGCAATTTCTCAGGCTTTGTGGGATTGGGCCAGTTAAAAAATTGTTGTTTATGATGAAGTATTGAAGTTGACCACCGAGACATACATTTTTCGGTAAATATCCTCTCAAGTTGTTTCTGTATATGAGAAAGTATCGTAGGTGATGAAGATTGTTAAGTTCTGATGGAAGATTTCCGGTGAGGTTATTGTTCATAAGAGACAGACCAGATAGCTTTGTCAAGTTGCCTATAGAAGCAGGGATGGCACCTGTGAATAGATTGTCACTCAATTTAAGATCATCTAGAGATGCCAACATACCAATTTCATGAGGAATAGACTGTGACAACTTATTGTCATTGAGGTATAACACAGAAAGTTTTGTCAAGTTCCCTATAGAATGTGGGATGGAACCTGTGAGAAGATTTCCACTCAATTCAAGATCATCTAGAGATGTCAACATACCAATTTCACGAGGAATCGACTGTGACAACTTATTGTCATTGAGGTATAACACAGAAAGTTTTGTCAAGTTGCCTATAAAAGTAGGGATGGCACCTGTGAGCAGATTGTAACTCAACCGAAGATCATATAGAGATGTCAGCATACTGATTTCATGAGGAATGGCATTCGACAATTTGTTGCCAGAAAGATATAGCGTAGTAAGTTTTGTCAAGTTGCCTATTGAAGGTGGAATCGGCCCAGATAAATAATTGGATGATGAATCAAGGTCAGTGAGAGACCTCAACCTCCCAATCTCTGCTGGTACGGCACCCACAATATAATTACCCCAAAGATTAAGACCGGACAAGTTATGCAAATTGCTAATGGATACGGGAATTGGACCAGTTAGAGAATTGTTGCTTAAAGCAAGGATATCAAGTGAGACAAGCTTTCCAATGTCATAAGGGATGCTTCCCGTGAAATCATTAAAGGACAGCTCAAGGAAATTGAGCTTGGTGAGATTACAGATCATGGGAGGGATAGACCCATAGAAGGAGTTGTTAAAGAGGCCGAGTTGGACCAGGTTGGGGAGGGACAAGAAGTGGAGAGTCTGGAGGGTACCTTTCAAGCCACAATTTGAGAGGTCGACGTCGGTGACACTTCTTGTAGCTCCGGAATCACAATGGACGCCGTACCAGCCGGTACAATGGCTGGTATTTGATTGCCATGAAGACAGGAAGGATTGGCTGGGGGCATCGAGACTGGCTTTCCATCTAAGAAGGGCCCCTGCTTCTTTTGTGGCCTGATCAGTTTTAGAAGTAGCAAAAGAAGCAGTTGCAAAGGAAACAAAGAGGAAGACGAAGACATGGAAAGACATTAAGATGATTATAGAGGTTTGGGGACGCTGGAAAAGATTGGGTGGAAATTTGGACATTGTTTTTGTGTTGTGTAAAAGGAGAAAAAAATTGAGCAGTAAAGGGTCATAACAAAGACAGACGGTAGACTTGGATGGTGGATACCACTCATTACCATTCGCCAGTAATTTATAGAGCAGTAAAGGATATATGGAATCAAAGTCCACCAAAAGAAAATTCCAAGGAAAACAACAAAGAGAAGAGTAATGGCTTATCTATTAACAACGACAACCTTTACCACTTGATCATATTCATCTCGGTTTTGAAGGAAGATTCCCAAGAAAAAAGTAGCCGTGCTCTGATTTTATTTCGTGAATTTCCTTGATTTTCTAATGAAGATTTTTCTTAGTCAAGAGAAAGCCGACATGTGCAAGTTGTGATGGAAAAATGCAAGGTTAAGTTCCCACACTAAACACTGACTTATTTATAAGCTATACACTATAAAGGATTAATGGGTAAGGTACCTCATTAACATTGACTTATTTATATATATGTTCGTTGATTGACCCAAACAACGACCATTTATAAAATAAAATTTTGTATTGATATCTAGGATGAATTTCTTTCCACTGGTTCAACTTTAAAAGTGCAAAAAATTTAATATAAAAAACTTGAACAATCATTTGATCTGCAATCGAACTCGTTCAATCGGTCATAACTCGGAAGCTCACTCGGTCGCTTCCGGTTTGAGTTTCTTTAATTGCCAAATGGTCCATTCCTCTAGAGTGTCAGGTATCATGAAGTCACAAGCAGCACCATCAATTACTCAGATTAGGTTCTAGCTGAATACAAGATCTCGAGTTTGAATTTTTTGCAACACATCAATATTAAATAATTGTTAGAATAGCTCTATACTTTCTAAAATATACATGATTTTAATTTAAATTAGTCGGTATAATAATATATGAATATCAGATAGTAAAAACCATAAAAAGTCACAATAAGCACTTATTCAATTAACAGGTTATTCGGTTTGAATAAACGACTCAAAAAGCAGTGAAATTGTCAAACCTGATAGAAATTTTGAATTCTAGTCGAGTTGGAAATAAGACAAACTTTCACCGACGCTTTCTCCTCTTCCAACACAAAACTACTTAGGACAAAGAGCATAAACGAGAGAACGTCCGGTGGATAGGTCTCGTTGGAATTTTCATTTAGTAATCACTATTGTGTATTTGTCAATCCTTCTAACAGATTTTCTTTATGTTGTAACTTGAACGTGTGAAGACCAGACCAATGACTTGGTTTTTCCTGGCACATGTTACTGTTCCAAACCTCTCAACAGTAATGTCCTATTACCAGACAGAATTCTTGAACCTGGAAGTATCCTTTTTGGGAACTGCTCGTGTAATTGGATGGCTAGGTCCCATGATTGGAAGTTTCTTACATGATGCAGCTGGGCTCATGTTGGAATATCGTGCATGAACATTTTGGACATGGTTTTAGTGTCTCGAGTGGGTCTTGCTTATGGAGTTTCAGACAAGGTCGGTAGTTCCGTTGCTCCGTCGGAGGTCAAGAAAGAAAGGACTGGCTGGGGGCATCAAGGCTGGCTTTCCATCTAAGAAGGGATCTTGCTTCTATTGTTGCCTGATCGGTTTCAGGAGTTGCAGAGGAAACAAAAAGGAAGGCGACATGGAAAGACACTAAGGCGACAAAGAGGATTGTATGGAACTTTGGACATTGTTTTTGCGGTGTACAAGGAGGAACTACTTGAGCAGCAAAGGGCTACAACAAAGACAGACGGTAGACTTGGATACCACTCATTACCATTCGCTACTAATTTATAGAGCAAAGAATCGGCCTTCTTTAACTGGTTATTGGGAAAAAATGCCACTGTGGTCTACCAAAAGAAGAAAAGAACAAAGAGGAGAGTAGTGACGTCTATTAATGACGATAACCTTTACTACTTGATATTTTAACGAAGATCTCTCAGGTTTATCTTAGTCAGGAGAAAGCCGACAAGTGCAAGTTGTGATGAGAAAATACAAGGTCTTGACATCATGATCGGTGGACAACAAAAAGAAAGAGTCCAAATAACAGCTATACAAGTCTAGTAAATAATTCCGCTTCAATTTCCACGCTGAACATTGTGTTGGATTGTAAATTTTGGGAATCTAATTGTGTCAACTCCATTTTGGTCGAATTCTGATGGTGTCGGCCACACATACATGGGAAGGCGAAGCTGATAGAGAAGATGGATAATCTAGATTTGGTATAATTTTTATGGCAGGAAAAAAAAAATCAAATTGGTTTGTGTTAGAAATTCAGCAACTTGGAGAATAATACGCGTAAAGAATACGTGCACAATAGATAACGTGGTTTGGCCTAATGTTTACGTCCACGGAGAGAAATGAGAACTTTTATTGATGGATCCAAGCCATAAAGCAATACAAAACCCTTGGGTAACATGCCTTTATATAGAGGCAAACCGTTGTACATCAAGTAATCTATTTATGTCAAATTAGGAGTCCGAAACAAAACAGGAAAATAATTCCTCTCCAAACTCAACAATCTCCACCTTGGTGAGAAATCATCCCGTGGACAAACCATGAAACTCCATCCGAACTTCAAGAGATGAGATCTTGCAAGACCAATTTGAGTCCATCGATTCTACCTCGGACCATAGATACACCGCCATCAATAAGACCATCTCAACTTGCTCACCACCTTAGTCCAATCACTTGGAGCCAGCCCCCAAGCTCGAGCTTCCGAGCTTGCTTGGCGTCTTCTCTCCAATATCCATCGAACTCCAACTAGCAAGTCCATCTGCTGAAGCAAACTTGTGACCAATAGATGTACTCTCTATTTTCTGGTCAACCCCATGCTCCGCAACCTCGAACTGCTTTTTCGCTGGACCTTCTTGCCTCGAACCAATGCTACTTACCATAGCATACAACAGGCAACCCTTTGTTCTATCAAGTAGAACCCTCGAAATATCCCGAACTCTACCGTTCGACCTTGAGTGAGATACCCGATTTGCCCATGGTGCTACCAACGGCTTTGCATTCTCCATGCAAAACCTATCCAATACCTTTGACATGCACGTCCCTTTAGACAACCATAGCGATAACTTGCTAACTTTATCTCCGCGAATCCCAACTCCACTCAAACCATTTATGTCAAGCCTTCGCTCCATCACAGAAGAGCTTTTCTCTCCTCTATCGGAACCCAACGAGTTGACTCCACCTACAACTGTGTTCCCCACTAACCTGTAAGTGTTCCTAGCATTCCTTTCATCCTTCATCACCACCTCGGCATCTTTCTCCACCTCAATTAGCCCGCCTACAATCTCATATATGTACCTGCTATAATCCAAGGCTCCTAATGAGATCAAATTCCTCTCTAAATTTGGAACATGCCTAACCTCACACAATTTTCTTTCAACACCATCCCACATCTTGATTCTCAAGTCTCCTATGCCAGCAATTCTACAAGTAGAACCATCACCCATAGTTACTATACCTAAATCAACAAACTTGTAGGTGTCGAACCACCCTTTCTTGGGCGTCATGTGAAAGGAACAAACGCTATCCAAAATTCAGGAATCAGAATACTTTGGACTTGATAAAACAGAAAGAAGATCACCATCCGACCCGTCCGAATATGAGGCCACATTCACGGAACCCGATCCTTTTCCCTCACGATCCCGAGTTCTTCTCGGATAATCCTTCTTTACGTGCCCTTTTTCTCTGCACTCGAAGTAATTTTCTTTGAACCTCCTTGAGCTCGACCTAGATCCTTTTTTATTTTCACTACGACCACTATGGCTACCCCTCACAACCAGCCCTTCCACTTATTCATCGTCAGTTTTTCTTCTTTGATGAAACCCTAGCAGAGCACTTGTGATATCTTCCAACACCAGGAACTCCTTTCCCCAAGTTAGAGTTGTAATCAAATTTTCGTAGGAGCCTGGTAAGGAATTCAGGAGCAACAATGTCTTGTCTTCTTCCTCGAACTTCACATCAACCTTTCTCAAGTCGCTCACAAGTTGACTGAAAATATTAATGTGTTGCCCCAAATCTGAGCCCTCCACCATCTTGAGCCCGAACAATCTTTGCTTAAGATAAAGCTTGTTCGACAAAGACTTAGACATATACCTTGCCTCCAATTTCTTCCATACCTCAGCTGGTGACTCCTCATCCATGACATGATACATCATATCGTCCGCCAAGGACAAGCGAATTGTCGCCACCGCCTTGGCCTCCATCTCCTTCCATTTTTGCTCCTCCATCTTCTCGAGCTTCTTCTTCGAGAGTGCGATGACCATCCCTTGTTGCACGAGGAGATCCTTGACACGCCTTTGCCATAACTCAAAATTCGATGAACTATCAAACTTCACAAGAGCAAATTTTGCGCCGTGATCTGACATCCTCCAACCTTAGCTCTTGATACCACTTGTTAGGAATTCAGCAACTTAGAGAACAATACGCACAAAAAATACGGACACAATAGATAACGTAGTTCGGCCTAATGCCTACGTCCACGGAGAGAAAGGAGAACTTTTATTGATGGATCCAAGCCAAAAATCAATACAAAACCCTTGGGTAATATGCCTTTATATAGAGGCAAACTCTTGTATATCAAGTAATCTATTTAGGTCAAATTATGAGTCTGAAACAAAACAGAAAAATAATTCGTCTTTTACTTTTGCCTCGCCAAAAGTTTGCTTAAGTGGCCAAAAAAAAAAACCAATTTGGTTTGTTTTATCCTGGGTTTTCATTGTGTGTTCCAATTCTCCACGTGTATGTGGACGACTTGACCTCAGTTTTTCTTAGGAGCGACGCTTACAACACACATATTAAGTCAGAAAAATCGAAAAATAGTTTGGACCCGGCAACCAATTTATAACCCACCTATGAAGAATTTTTCGGAGTCGAATTTGGAATATCGATCCATTCAACATGATTATTTGAGCGATTTCTATAAATAAGTATTAACACAAATTTCACTTTTGTCAATAATTACAGGGTACAAGTACTTCGTTTTCTCATGTATGCATATCGTTGGCTAGAACTTGGAGACTGGTCCGGGCTTGGGCTGGGCTTGCTTAAATTTGATAAATTTGACATTCGATTTCATGGAACGGAACAAATTACGTACATAAACTTCAAAGTCAAGATTTGAGTACAAAATATGAATGTAACTTATTTTGGTCAATGAAACAGGCCCTCATTTGCTCGAGATCTTCAATAAGTATCTTGGTTCAGTGGCTTTGGGTGAAGCATTTGGCAGTTTGCTGGGAGGATGTGCATTGACCAGCTTGCCGATAGACACTATTTTCCTACTTTTTTTCTGTTCTACCTGCTATTCAGTTATTATCTTGTGGTTTGACTGGGGAAAATTCTGTAGCCAACAAAGTCCTGCCTGAATTTTCTAATCTGAATGGCTCCAATGGGAATGGTGGAGTTTTGGACGAGGAAAGTTACCCGGGGAAGAAGTTGAGTAAGAGTACTTCGAGAAGAAAGAAGCAAAGAAAGAATTAGATACTAATACTAGGACTCAAGTGTCTGCGAAAAGCAGATCATTTTCGCTACAATGGTATTACTCTCTTAAAGCAGCTATGCACAGTTTACTACGCGCTTTCAGGCAGTCTCTGATTCTGAGGTAATTAATTACAGTTATTATCTTACATCTGTAGCAATTTGATGATTGATTAAACTGCTATCATTCATTGGGTTGAATGCTCCATCTTAACTGGAAAATAGTGGTTAAATGAATCAGTTATTATTCTCTATATAGTTTTACCATTTTGATGAGTTGTGATCCTTGAAAGACGCCAACATAAAGCGAATGGTCATCCCAGGGGTATAGCTGCTCAAATTTTGGATCTCAGCTTTCAATTATTTAGTTTAGATAACTGGAAATGTGCATTTTTTGGGGTCAATTACTTGGTAAATGCAGCGAGTTCCGGGTCCCTTAGAAAACTCCATATTGGTCGAATTCTGATGTTGTGGGCCAAGAAATTGATGAGAGGTAGATAGTGTCGAGGGAGGTTACTACCCACACAAATTAGCCACACATACATGGGAAGCTGATAGAGAAGATGGACTTAAGTGATACTGGTTGTTACTTGCAACCGTTTGTTATTATTTTTATGACAGAAAAAACTCAATTTGGTTTTGTTTAAGTGGCCAGAAAGCTCTAGTCTACTCGGATGCAAAAATGTCCAAATAGCCACTTTGCGTAGGCTGCCCCAATTTATTAAGTAATAGAAGTCTTCGAGGTGTTCACACTCTATGATGCGGTTATTTCCAACACGTTCTCTAAATGAAGTCTATCAGGCCAACTTCGCATGATTTTGAATTCGCCAACAATCAACATGCTATCATCTGATTAATCTAGATTAGGTGTAAATAACAATTTTTCCTTTACAAAAAAGATATTTGTTTCTCCTTTCAAGTATGCAAATAATATGCAGCAAAACTAGTGGAAGAATAACTTCTAGACATCGCCTCATTCAAGAACAGTGGAAGGAAGCAGAAAGAGCTATTAAATTCTTCTTTCTTTTTACAAGAAACTGGTCAGCTGTGTTCCCACAAGCAGCAAATGAAAATCATCGACTGGCGAAAACTCCACAAAAGAATTACATGGAGATCTGCCGAACTTACCTTCAAGATAAGGAGAGAAAAGGAGAACAATATAAACTTGACTAGCCAAAAGGCATTTAGCCTAACATCACAAGGATGCACTAATTCAAGGAGAAGTTCAGGGTTCAAACCCTAATTATGGTGTAAAATGTTAAGTTTCGGAGACATCCTTGGGAAGTTAATACCCTTGATCAATTCCAACTCCTCCGCCCTTTTTAGTAATTAGCCATAAATACAGGGGAAGCTGCAGGAAAAAAATCTATTTGGTTTGTTTAATTGGCATGAAAGCTCTTGAAACAGTACAAAAATAGCGACTTTGCGTAGGCTACCCCAACTTAAACTAATAGAAATGTACCAACACACACTTACATCAACTGGTGAGAGAATTGTTCTAGCTTAATCAGGTCTCGGGTTCGATTCCTTGGGTACGAAGTAGTGTTAAATACTTGTTGGGAGAGATTTGCCACCTTTCAAAGGTCCTACCCGGCTCGAATTGGATTAGTCGGCCCAGTAGGCCAGATACCAATGGTTAAACAAAAAAAAACTAGTAGAAATGTTAAGACAATTGATAGACTTCCACGATCACATGGTAATCTCAATACGTCATTTAAATAAAGTTTATCAGCCCAAGTTTGCATCTAAGAAGAGCCCCTGCTTCTCTGGCTACCTCAGTTTCTGCAGTAGCCAGAAAAGAAGTCGACAAGGTTACAAAGATGAAGAATCGGGGATGCTGGACCATTCTGAGGATTGGGTTGAGCTTGAATTCTCACCATTGCTTTCACGATGGAGAAGTGGGAACTAACTATAAGCATTAACGATTTTCAATGGAGAAGCTAGACTTCCATCGAAAGTATATATGAACTTGCTTCGTAAATCGGTGGACACTCATTTGGGAGAATCATTCTTAAAATAAAATACGACAAATTTCGACTCACAATCACGGTGGCGGTCCTGATTAATGTCCAACTAACAAACCCAACTTTGCTAACGACGTCTACTAAATGAACACTGGCATAAATTTCCACCACTCAATTGTTTGATGGTTCCCCGTGTTCTCATTGTCTGTTCGATTTCTCCCCGTGATTCCCCTAAAAAGAAAGATTTCTCCTCGTGGATGTGGACGAAGATTTTAGTACAATAAATACTAGTCAGAAAATCCACCAAAAAAGAATTTTTCAGAGTTGAATTTGGAATATCGATCCGTTCAACATGATTATTTCAACGATTTCCCTAAAAAATTACTTATCAAAAGAAAAGAAAAAAAAATCACTTTTGTTAAAAATTACAGGGTACAAGTACTTCGTTTTTTTCATTTATGCATATCATTGGCTAGGACTTGGGGACTGGGCTGGGTGCTCGGACTAAGTCGGTCCAGAGGGCTTGGGCTGAGCTTGCAGGGGCTGGGCTGGCTACATTTTTTGAGAAACACATTCCTTTTCATTGGACGGAACAAATTGCGTATATAAACTTCAAAGTGACGATTTGAGTACAAAATCTACAACAAGGGTGCTCATTATCATTGTTTTCGAGACGGCGGTCCGACCGCCGGTCGGACCGCCGGACCACGAATCGGAAGGGTTAGCGGGTCAAAAAACATGGTCAGAACGCCAACCTTACGAACCAGAGATTTTCCGGTCTGAACGGATGGTTGGACCGGAAAAGTGACCCGGAAAATTCTGGTTCGTTAGGTTTTGGGGAAAAAAGTGAAAAATCGAGCCTAAACTTACTGAATTTTGCCATTTTTTTTCCTGATTTTCAACCCTAAAATTTAAAAAACTTCCCCGAAACAAGTATTTGATTCTATTTGTGCATGTATTTCATTAATTTTAGAGGTGTGAGTGTAATTACATATGCGACTATACATATATAATTTTTTAAAAATATTTTTTTATTTAAAAAAGGTCCGGTCCGACTGGTGGTTCAACCGGTCGGATCGGTTGACCCGGAGTTCGGAAGAAAATCCGGGTTGAGCTCCGGGTCGTTTTTGAAAACAATGCTCATTATCATCATAGTTTTAAAATATAGGTTTTGGTATGGGCCGGATTTTATCCATTTCTGATTTGACCGGTCTGGATGGTCGGACCATCACTCAGACCGAATAGTTTTTTTTCTATTATTCAAATAATATGTAGACTAAATAGTCAAAATATAGGTTTCAAAATTTACGTTTCAAAATTTACATTTCAGAAATATCAACCAATTTATAACATATAGAGTCCATTTTATTTGTTGATTTAGAGAAATTGAACATATGATACGACTTTTTTATTTTATTTTTGCTGATTTAGTCGAAGAAGGCCGAGTCCATAAGTCCTTGCTCTTTAAATTAGTACCGAATGGTAATGAGTGGTATCCAGCATTTTACCACTCAAACCGAATTAGGAGACTTGGAAATGCAAAATTGTAAGTTTATTTCTTAATTTTTTTTAACCACTGAAATCGCATCAATCCAATACTCAAGATGAAATGCAAAAGTGAATTTTTTGTTCTTTTCTTTTGATAAGTAATAAGTGATTTTTTTTAGGGAAATCACAGAAATAATCATGTTGAACGGATCGATATTCCAAATTCAACTCTGAAAAATTCTTTATAGGTTGATTTTCTGACTAGTATGTGTTGTACGCGTCGCTCCTAACAAAAAC
This sequence comes from Hypericum androsaemum, assembly GCA_963995505.1. Taxonomy (NCBI): domain Eukaryota; kingdom Viridiplantae; phylum Streptophyta; class Magnoliopsida; order Malpighiales; family Hypericaceae; genus Hypericum; species Hypericum androsaemum. The sequence goes on from OZ023187.1 coordinate 16,786,848, forward strand.
TAAAATCTTCGAGTCGTCCACATCCATGGAAAGAAATCTTTTTTTAGGGGAATCCACGGGGAGAAATCGAACAGACAATGAAAACCCAGGGAGACATCAAACAATTGAGTGGTGGGAATTTATGCCATTGTTCATTTAGTAGAGCCGTTAGCTAGGGGTGAGATTAGGTCGGGTTCATGGTTTTTTCCCATTTGTTGGGCCCGACACCGACGAAACTTTTTGTCAGAAAGTGACACCGACTTTCGCAAGGTGAATGGCAACACCGACGGTGACACGGTGCGTCGGTGGTGTGCGTTCTGAATTAACGCCGACGGTGACACCGACCAACCATTTGACGATGACCCATTCACGAATGAAAAGAAGTGAAAGCTCAAGCTTGAGCTTCAATGGAAGCTTCACGAAGCTTGTGTGAGCTAGAGAAGGAGGAAGAAGCTGGGAGACGAAGTGGTTATTTTGGAAGGGATAAAGTGAATCCCAATTTTCTTAAAACGCTTCTCTGTACATGACACGACTATTTATATACAAGCTACTAGCTATTGAGTTTGCCACGTTACACAAATCATGACACGTCATTTAAATTAAACGCTCATAACCAGCCTAAACGACACGGTCTTCACATTGCTGAATGGAATCATTCATCACCTTCGTCCCAGCTAACAAACCACCAGAGAGGAAAAAGACAGGAGCGAGGACGGTGAACGATTTGTGAGGAGGACTTTGGTGGAGGACGACTCGAACTAGTAACTCGGCGAAGAGAGGAAAGGGAGGAGGAGGAGGAGCGGTTTCCGCCAGCTGGAGAAGGGAGGAGGAGCGGGTGGTCGGAAATGGGAGGAGCTGTGGGCGGCGTATCGGTGTGTCGGGCTTTTCAGAAAAGCACACCGAACCAACACCGATAACTTCGGTTTACCAGCAAAACTAACCCACGACACCGTTTTTACGGTCGGGTTGATTCTTGGCGGTGTGTCGGCCGCGTCGGGTTATCGAGTTTGCGGTTTTGGTCGGGTTTATCCTCACCCCTACGGCGCGTTAGCTGGACATTAATCAGGACCGCCACCGTGATTGTGAGGGAGAGTGAGCGTATAATTCAAAATTTGGATTCGATCTTCGAGTTATCCCAAATATTAATTTTGGAATTAGATAGTGAAATTAGTGGACAGATTCCTTTGCGGTGAACGTGGATCCGACCGTTCATGACCTAAGAGTGTTCAAAGTTTCATCTAAAGACAAAATAGAAGAGAATACAAGATAATGTGAAATTTTAATACCTGATAATACAAAACAATTAAGAAATAAAAGAAATGTAAAAATATATAATTGGTTTAAAAACATATAATTCAATTACAACTCCAAATTAGTCTTGCTTGAGTCCCTGAATTTATTTATGAATCCAAAATTTAAATTGTTTGGATTTATGTATAAGAATGGAAAATTCTATATGTTAAAAAAATTCATTTATAAATGAATCGACACAGCCCAGTCCGCTGCAAGCCCAGCCCAAGTCATGCAGCCCAGCCTTGTCCATCCACCCCACCCAATGCTCATTTCGGAGGAAACAAGCAATGTCTATATTGGCTAGTAATTCAATCCGAAATATTCTGAACAGGCTAGATATACTGGATAGAACAAGTTGTTTTGGGAAATTTTTGTGACTTATTATTAAATATTTAGTATGGTTCTTGTTTGGTATGTGTAAATGTTTAACCTAAAATTTGGTTTAAAGAAAAAATTATCATTCAAAGAAACAATAAAGAAAATTGTCGGTATTCGAATGCTAGCTATTTGAAATACTTGAACAAAAAAAATTTTGGTATTCGTATCCGAACAAAAAACTACATGATATCCAAAAAAAATTTTGGATACGGATAATTCGAACTGTCTAATTTATTATACATTATTTCATGTGCGATTTCATTCAAACGAAATGTCATCCAAAGTTTTTCGTAGCAAATAAAATGTCATCAGAATATTTTGAGTATTTCGTCAAATAATTTGACAATTATATATTTTTTAGTTAAATATCTGAATTAACTATTTTACTATCTTTATATATATTCATACCCGAAAATATAAATTTAGAAAATCTAAATCTATTCTAGGATATTGAAATATTTGAATCCCAATAAAAAAATTGGATACCTAACACGAAAATCTCATATTAGATAAAATGATCACTCTTAATTGGGTCAAACATGGTAAAAAAAATTAGAGGAAAAAAAGAGTAAAGAGTAATGGTAAAAGAATATGAAAAGAATTTTGTCTTTAGACTAAAATAAAATTTTCTGGCTATTTGGAAGCCATTTCTTGCACCAAATGCCCTTTGGCGGAAACAGATATTGTTTGAACCAATTGCCTCGAAGATTTCAATCTAAAGGGCGAATTCAACATCATGCAAATTGGCCCCGATAAATTTTGTTTCGTGTTGAGATTATCACATCACAAATTGTGATAATACCAAATTACGATGGCTATTACTTTATAAGTTGGGGTAGCCTACGCAAATGTGGCTATTTAGACATTTTTGCACCCGAGAAGACTAGAGCTTTATGGCCACTTAAACAAACCGAAATTTTTTTTTCTGCCATAAAAATAATACCAAATTGAGATTATCCATCTTCTGTATCAGCTTCCCCTTCCAATGTATGTGTGGCTAATTTGTCAGGGCAGTAAGCCCCCTCGACACCATTACCTCTCGTCTATATCTCGGCCCACACCATCAGAATTCGACCAAAATGGAGTTTTCCAAGGGACGTAGAATAGTCAGTCACCCGAAACTCGCTTTCAAATATTAACGACCACAAAAATTGAGTCAATTAGATCCACAAAATTCATTATCCAACATAACGAGACACTCAAAGATACATAATCAAAGGAGAGCGGAAGTGCAAACTAGCACAAAGCATCTGTAACCCGATTGTCTTCTCTCCAGTTGTGCTAGATTGAGAACTGTCCAAGAATGGTTAGAGCCTGTTGGCCAAGAGAGAAGAAACTATTGGTCCCTTTAAGTTGGGGCAGCCTTCTTAATGTCGCTATTGTCCTACTCTTTCTGTCGCAGGCCGCGATAGCAATATGTTGTTAGTCATATAGATTAGAGCTTTCTGGCCATTTAATCTTGGGAAATAACCCACTTTTCTGTGGATCCACACAATACGACGGACAATACAAGCATGAGCAAGCACAATGCAGAGCACGAACATAAACACAAAGAAAAGCACGAAAGGAGGGACACAAAAAATTTGTTCACCCGGTTCGATCCTCAACGATCTACATCCGGGGGCGTTCAAGCCAGGAGAGATTCCACTATATCACGCACACACACGTGGAGCTTCACTCGCTCGCTACAATAGATGCCACACTTGGCTCACTCTTTCTCTCCTCTTCTCACTTTTCTCTCTTTTCACTTTGGAGAACAATGACAAATGGCAACCACACATTTACAAGATGGGACAAATGGGCATTTATAGTGCCCTTAACCTAGTGAACTATTTGGGAGTCTTGAGAGACATTTTTGTCAAACTTCAGCAGCTTTTCCGGCCCAACTGGCGATCGTCAGTGGCCCTTGACAGAAATTCCTGAGACGGGGTGACCAGCGGTCGCTAGTTGACTTGGGACCGCAAGTCCCAACTAGCGGTCACTAGTTGGCTGGCGCTCGCCAGCCCTTCAGCAACCCGACTTTGTGTACCGTTTCAGCCCAACTAGCGGTCGAATCCATTACGAGTGCACCGGTGTTTCGCTTCCATAATGCAAAATTTTGGACAAAGCATCTGCACATCGGTAGCTCTCTCTCCAGTTGTGTTGGATCTCTACGCCCAATCGCGGGCCAAGAGCTCATGTACGTGATGGATGGGAACCTCTTGAGGATGGTCTCGTACATCATCCCGGCCGACACAAAAAATGGCGAGAGTCGAATCAACCCCAACATGCACACGCTGAAAAAAATGGTGAAAAAACTAATTCAGTCGAGATATGATTTTCTTTCTTCTACCCTTTAAGTTGGGGTAGCCTCCACAAAGTCGCTATTTTTGCAATGTCCTGAAATGGACATTTTGGAACTAGTGCTTTCTGGCCACTTAAAACAAAAACCAATATGATTTTTTCCCGCAATAAAATTAATACCCAAGTACATCTTCTCTATTCAGCTTTTCTTCCCCCGTATGTATGGCAAATTCCTGCAGACTTCTCTCTCTCCCACCCTCCCTTCGTATTTCAGTACGTCTTTGTAGAGGTGATCATGAGTTGAATCTGATTCAAAATTTGATTCGATTAGTCGAAAAATTGATTCGGATTCGAACTGACTCGTAAGAACTTGAATTCATATTCGAATTCATCTTTGGACGAATCAAATACGAATCATAGCTTTCATAATTCGAATTCGATAAATTATAATTCAAGTTCGTTTGAATTTGAACAATGATCACTCCTACTTCGCTTCTGAAATATTAATCCCAGCCGACCAACTTGGAATGCAACTGGAGTAACCCTCTAATTTCTCGGGTCAGTAACCCCCTCAACACTATATACCTCACGTCTATCTCTTGGCCCATAACTCGGGATTCGATCAATATGGAGTTTTCTAAGGGACGTGGAATAGTCGTCAGTCACCCGGAACTCGCATAAAAGTTGAGTCAATTAGATTTTGTTCTAAATGAATTTCTAGATAGGCATTCCCAAATTTCACAATCCAACCTAATGTTAAGTGTGGAAATTTCAAATTTAAGCGAAATTATTCAGTAGACTCGTATAGCTATTAGTCGGACACTTCTTTTGGTGGACCACCGACCTTACTAGCGTCAAGACCTTGCATTGGAAAGTAATGCCCAATCAACGTGTTATAAATATTAGTACTTCCGGTCCCCTGTTGTGACTCATTGGCCAGGCGGCAATGGATCTTCCACTCGCTTTGCGGTCTGTTCGAGCATAACAGGTTATGAGATCAAACCCAATTTGATACCATATTATAATTCTTAAGGTAATTATTTAGTGAATTTTTTATATTTATTAATCAAGACCAACATATACAACTCCAATTCGGAATTCTCACCAACAAAGAAAACATGTTATCTCCGACAATAGCTGCACTAATCCATTTTAAACCCGACCAAAATAATCTACTCACAAAGAATTGTAAACCACTAGATTTTAGAATTATTTGATAGTTAAATAGCATTTTTTTTATGAATTGCCGTAGTTGTAATTTTTTTCCAACTCTCGGATAAAAGTACAACTATCTAGACTAGACAATAAAAGAACTTTACCACTAGATTCTATGCGGCTTCTCTTCTCTTGTTGAGCTGGAGTGTGCTGCATCTGGAATTGTATATATTACCACATCTATAAATAAAAGAACTTTTACCGACCAAAAAAAAACCCTTATTGTCGATTTTGTACTCAAATCGTCACTTTGAAGTTCGTGGACGTAATTTGTTCCGTTCAATGAAAGGAATGTCAAATTTATCAATTTTAAGCCAGCCCAGCCCAAGCCCAGTTTCCAAGTCCTGGCCAATGATATACATACATGAAAGGTCGGAGAAGGTCAATCACTCATTCTTCAAAATTCTTAAAAAATCCAATGCTTTATCATTCGGTCACACGCCCCAAAAGCTTTTTTTTTTCGAGTCCCTAACGAAGTACTTGTACCCTGTAATTTTTATCAAAAGTGAATTTTTTTTGTTAATACTTATTTAGAGAAATCGAACGAACAATGAAAACCAAGGGAGCCATCAAACAGTTGAGTGGTGGAAATTTAAGGCAGTGTTCATTAAGTAGACGCCGCTGGCAACTTTGGGTTTGTTAGTTGGACATTAATCAGGACCGCCATTGTGATTGTGAGTAGGGTGAGCATATAATTCGAAATTCAAAAATGATGTTACAATTTTTTAATTCAAATTATTCAAAATATTAATTTTAGATTCGGATAGAAAATTTATTCTTTCGAATTGTCAGAAAATTTTATTTCATATGAAGCAAAATTTAGATCATTTGGATGACAATAATACAAAGTTGCTAACGATAGGAGCGGGACTCTCTTCCCTCTACAACTCCCACAGATCCAGCAACGGCAACGCAACAAGGATTCAACAACCTTTCCACAAAACAAAAAAAATAACACATCAAAAAGTAACCGAAAGCCAGAGGCAGTTGTGTAAAATTGGTGAACATTTGAATTTATTTGACATTTTGTCATAAAAATTAAACTTATTTTTCCTTATTTAATAATTATTAGTATATAGAAAAGTCTCGGTCTGCCCGGCAGCTCGACCGGGTGAACCAGTAAAATGAAAATTTTCAATTCGCTTTCCTGTTATTTTTTAAAAATATTGATTATGAGCACCTTTTTTTGGACAATGATAATCATAGTTTTAAAAAACGTGGTCCGACTAGTCGGACCACGAATCGTTCAGAAGATCGGTCTGTTTTTAGGGGTAAAAATGGCATCCAGTCAGACCGCACAAAATTTGGTCGGACCGGTGATTCGTACTAATTTTTTACTCGGACCACCTGTTCTGACCAGATTTTATCCAAATCAGCAAAAATAAAATAAAAAAGTCGTATCATATGTTCAATTTCTCTAAATCAACAAATAAAATGGACTTTATATGTTATAAATTGGTTAATATTTCTGAAATGTAAATTTTGAAACGTAAATTTTGAAACCTATATTTTGACTATTTAGTCTACATATTATTTGAATAATAGAAAAAAAACTATTCGGTCTGAGTGATGGTCCGACCATCCAGACCGGTCAAACTAATTTGGAGTTGTAATTGAATTATATGTTTTTAAACCAATTATATATTTTTACATTTCTTTTATTTCTTAATTGTTTTGTATTATCAGGTATTAAAATTTCACATTATCTTGTATTCTCTTCTATTTTGTCTTTAGATGAAACTTTGAACACTCTTAGGTCATGAACGGTCGGATCCACGTTCACCGCAAAGGAATCTGTCCACTAATTTCACTATCTAATTCCAAAATTAATATTTGGGATAACTCGAAGATCGAATCCAAATTTTGAATTATACGCTCACTCTCCCTCACAATCACGGTGGCGGTCCTGATTAATGTCCAGCTAACGCGCCGTAGGGGTGAGGATAAACCCGACCAAAACCGCAAACTCGATAACCCGACGCGGCCGACACACCGCCAAGAATCAACCCGACCGTAAAAACGGTGTCGTGGGTTAGTTTTGCTGGTAAACCGAAGTTATCGGTGTTGGTTCGGTGTGCTTTTCTGAAAAGCCCGACACACCGATACGCCGCCCACAGCTCCTCCCATTTCCGACCACCCGCTCCTCCTCCCTTCTCCAGCTGGCGGAAACCGCTCCTCCTCCTCCTCCCTTTCCTCTCTTCGCCGAGTTACTAGTTCGAGTCGTCCTCCACCAAAGTCCTCCTCACAAATCGTTCACCGTCCTCGCTCCTGTCTTTTTCCTCTCTGGTGGTTTGTTAGCTGGGACGAAGGTGATGAATGATTCCATTCAGCAATGTGAAGACCGTGTCGTTTAGGCTGGTTATGAGCGTTTAATTTAAATGACGTGTCATGATTTGTGTAACGTGGCAAACTCAATAGCTAGTAGCTTGTATATAAATAGTCGTGTCATGTACAGAGAAGCGTTTTAAGAAAATTGGGATTCACTTTATCCCTTCCAAAATAACCACTTCGTCTCCCAGCTTCTTCCTCCTTCTCTAGCTCACACAAGCTTCGTGAAGCTTCCATTGAAGCTCAAGCTTGAGCTTTCACTTCTTTTCATTCGTGAATGGGTCATCGTCAAATGGTTGGTCGGTGTCACCGTCGGCGTTAATTCAGAACGCACACCACCGACGCACCGTGTCACCGTCGGTGTTGCCATTCACCTTGCGAAAGTCGGTGTCACTTTCTGACAAAAAGTTTCGTCGGTGTCGGGCCCAACAAATGGGAAAAAACCATGAACCCGACCTAATCTCACCCCTAGCTAACGGCTCTACTAAATGAACAATGGCATAAATTCCCACCACTCAATTGTTTGATGTCTCCCTGGGTTTTCATTGTCTGTTCGATTTCTCCCCGTGGATTCCCCTAAAAAAAGATTTCTTTCCATGGATGTGGACGACTCGAAGATTTTAGTTTTTGTTAGGAGCGACGCGTACAACACATACTAGTCAGAAAATCAACCTATAAAGAATTTTTCAGAGTTGAATTTGGAATATCGATCCGTTCAACATGATTATTTCTGTGATTTCCCTAAAAAAAATCACTTATTACTTATCAAAAGAAAAGAACAAAAAATTCACTTTTGCATTTCATCTTGAGTATTGGATTGATGCGATTTCAGTGGTTAAAAAAAATTAAGAAATAAACTTACAATTTTGCATTTCCAAGTCTCCTAATTCGGTTTGAGTGGTAAAATGCTGGATACCACTCATTACCATTCGGTACTAATTTAAAGAGCAAGGACTTATGGACTCGGCCTTCTTCGACTAAATCAGCAAAAATAAAATAAAAAAGTCGTATCATATGTTCAATTTCTCTAAATCAACAAATAAAATGGACTCTATATGTTATAAATTGGTTGATATTTCTGAAATGTAAATTTTGAAACGTAAATTTTGAAACCTATATTTTGACTATTTAGTCTACATATTATTTGAATAATAGAAAAAAAACTATTCGGTCTGAGTGATGGTCCGACCATCCAGACCGGTCAAATCAGAAATGGATAAAATCCGGCCCATACCAAAACCTATATTTTAAAACTATGATGATAATGAGCATTGTTTTCAAAAACGACCCGGAGCTCAACCCGGATTTTCTTCCGAACTCCGGGTCAACCGATCCGACCGGTTGAACCACCAGTCGGACCGGACCTTTTTTAAATAAAAAAATATTTTTAAAAAATTATATATGTATAGTCGCATATGTAATTACACTCACACCTCTAAAATTAATGAAATACATGCACAAATAGAATCAAATACTTGTTTCGGGGAAGTTTTTTAAATTTTAGGGTTGAAAATCAGAAAAAAAAATGGCAAAATTCAGTAAGTTTAGGCTCGATTTTTCACCTTTTTCCCCAAAACCTAACGAACCAGAATTTTCCGGGTCACTTTTCCGGTCCAACCATCCGTTCAGACCGGAAAATCTCTGGTTCGTAAGGTTGGCGTTCTGACCATGTTTTTTGACCCGCTAACCCTTCCGATTCGTGGTCCGGCGGTCCGACCGGCGGTCGGACCGCCGTCTCGAAAACAATGATAATGAGCACCCTTGTTGTAGATTTTGTACTCAAATCGTCACTTTGAAGTTTATATACGCAATTTGTTCCGTCCAATGAAAAGGAATGTGTTTCTCAAAAAATGTAGCCAGCCCAGCCCCTGCAAGCTCAGCCCAAGCCCTCTGGACCGACTTAGTCCGAGCACCCAGCCCAGTCCCCAAGTCCTAGCCAATGATATGCATAAATGAAAAAAACGAAGTACTTGTACCCTGTAATTTTTAACAAAAGTGATTTTTTTTTCTTTTCTTTTGATAAGTAATTTTTTAGGGAAATCGTTGAAATAATCATGTTGAACGGATCGATATTCCAAATTCAACTCTGAAAAATTCTTTTTTGGTGGATTTTCTGACTAGTATTTATTGTACTAAAATCTTCGTCCACATCCACGAGGAGAAATCTTTCTTTTTAGGGGAATCACGGGGAGAAATCGAACAGACAATGAGAACACGGGGAACCATCAAACAATTGAGTGGTGGAAATTTATGCCAGTGTTCATTTAGTAGACGTCGTTAGCAAAGTTGGGTTTGTTAGTTGGACATTAATCAGGACCGCCACCGTGATTGTGAGTCGAAATTTGTCGTATTTTATTTTAAGAATGATTCTCCCAAATGAGTGTCCACCGATTTACGAAGCAAGTTCATATATACTTTCGATGGAAGTCTAGCTTCTCCATTGAAAATCGTTAATGCTTATAGTTAGTTCCCACTTCTCCATCGTGAAAGCAATGGTGAGAATTCAAGCTCAACCCAATCCTCAGAATGGTCCAGCATCCCCGATTCTTCATCTTTGTAACCTTGTCGACTTCTTTTCTGGCTACTGCAGAAACTGAGGTAGCCAGAGAAGCAGGGGCTCTTCTTAGATGCAAACTTGGGCTGATAAACTTTATTTAAATGACGTATTGAGATTACCATGTGATCGTGGAAGTCTATCAATTGTCTTAACATTTCTACTAGTTTTTTTTTGTTTAACCATTGGTATCTGGCCTACTGGGCCGACTAATCCAATTCGAGCCGGGTAGGACCTTTGAAAGGTGGCAAATCTCTCCCAACAAGTATTTAACACTACTTCGTACCCAAGGAATCGAACCCGAGACCTGATTAAGCTAGAACAATTCTCTCACCAGTTGATGTAAGTGTGTGTTGGTACATTTCTATTAGTTTAAGTTGGGGTAGCCTACGCAAAGTCGCTATTTTTGTACTGTTTCAAGAGCTTTCATGCCAATTAAACAAACCAAATAGATTTTTTTCCTGCAGCTTCCCCTGTATTTATGGCTAATTACTAAAAAGGGCGGAGGAGTTGGAATTGATCAAGGGTATTAACTTCCCAAGGATGTCTCCGAAACTTAACATTTTACACCATAATTAGGGTTTGAACCCTGAACTTCTCCTTGAATTAGTGCATCCTTGTGATGTTAGGCTAAATGCCTTTTGGCTAGTCAAGTTTATATTGTTCTCCTTTTCTCTCCTTATCTTGAAGGTAAGTTCGGCAGATCTCCATGTAATTCTTTTGTGGAGTTTTCGCCAGTCGATGATTTTCATTTGCTGCTTGTGGGAACACAGCTGACCAGTTTCTTGTAAAAAGAAAGAAGAATTTAATAGCTCTTTCTGCTTCCTTCCACTGTTCTTGAATGAGGCGATGTCTAGAAGTTATTCTTCCACTAGTTTTGCTGCATATTATTTGCATACTTGAAAGGAGAAACAAATATCTTTTTTGTAAAGGAAAAATTGTTATTTACACCTAATCTAGATTAATCAGATGATAGCATGTTGATTGTTGGCGAATTCAAAATCATGCGAAGTTGGCCTGATAGACTTCATTTAGAGAACGTGTTGGAAATAACCGCATCATAGAGTGTGAACACCTCGAAGACTTCTATTACTTAATAAATTGGGGCAGCCTACGCAAAGTGGCTATTTGGACATTTTTGCATCCGAGTAGACTAGAGCTTTCTGGCCACTTAAACAAAACCAAATTGAGTTTTTTCTGTCATAAAAATAATAACAAACGGTTGCAAGTAACAACCAGTATCACTTAAGTCCATCTTCTCTATCAGCTTCCCATGTATGTGTGGCTAATTTGTGTGGGTAGTAACCTCCCTCGACACTATCTACCTCTCATCAATTTCTTGGCCCACAACATCAGAATTCGACCAATATGGAGTTTTCTAAGGGACCCGGAACTCGCTGCATTTACCAAGTAATTGACCCCAAAAAATGCACATTTCCAGTTATCTAAACTAAATAATTGAAAGCTGAGATCCAAAATTTGAGCAGCTATACCCCTGGGATGACCATTCGCTTTATGTTGGCGTCTTTCAAGGATCACAACTCATCAAAATGGTAAAACTATATAGAGAATAATAACTGATTCATTTAACCACTATTTTCCAGTTAAGATGGAGCATTCAACCCAATGAATGATAGCAGTTTAATCAATCATCAAATTGCTACAGATGTAAGATAATAACTGTAATTAATTACCTCAGAATCAGAGACTGCCTGAAAGCGCGTAGTAAACTGTGCATAGCTGCTTTAAGAGAGTAATACCATTGTAGCGAAAATGATCTGCTTTTCGCAGACACTTGAGTCCTAGTATTAGTATCTAATTCTTTCTTTGCTTCTTTCTTCTCGAAGTACTCTTACTCAACTTCTTCCCCGGGTAACTTTCCTCGTCCAAAACTCCACCATTCCCATTGGAGCCATTCAGATTAGAAAATTCAGGCAGGACTTTGTTGGCTACAGAATTTTCCCCAGTCAAACCACAAGATAATAACTGAATAGCAGGTAGAACAGAAAAAAAGTAGGAAAATAGTGTCTATCGGCAAGCTGGTCAATGCACATCCTCCCAGCAAACTGCCAAATGCTTCACCCAAAGCCACTGAACCAAGATACTTATTGAAGATCTCGAGCAAATGAGGGCCTGTTTCATTGACCAAAATAAGTTACATTCATATTTTGTACTCAAATCTTGACTTTGAAGTTTATGTACGTAATTTGTTCCGTTCCATGAAATCGAATGTCAAATTTATCAAATTTAAGCAAGCCCAGCCCAAGCCCGGACCAGTCTCCAAGTTCTAGCCAACGATATGCATACATGAGAAAACGAAGTACTTGTACCCTGTAATTATTGACAAAAGTGAAATTTGTGTTAATACTTATTTATAGAAATCGCTCAAATAATCATGTTGAATGGATCGATATTCCAAATTCGACTCCGAAAAATTCTTCATAGGTGGGTTATAAATTGGTTGCCGGGTCCAAACTATTTTTCGATTTTTCTGACTTAATATGTGTGTTGTAAGCGTCGCTCCTAAGAAAAACTGAGGTCAAGTCGTCCACATACACGTGGAGAATTGGAACACACAATGAAAACCCAGGATAAAACAAACCAAATTGGTTTTTTTTTTTGGCCACTTAAGCAAACTTTTGGCGAGGCAAAAGTAAAAGACGAATTATTTTTCTGTTTTGTTTCAGACTCATAATTTGACCTAAATAGATTACTTGATATACAAGATTTTGCCTCTATATAAAGGCATATTACCCAAGGGTTTTGTATTGATTTGTGGCTTGGATCCATCAATAAAAGTTCTCCTTTCTCTCCGTGGACGTAGGCATTAGGCCGAACTACGTTATCTATTGTGTCCGTGTTCTTTGTGCGTATTGTTCTCTAAGTTGCTGAATTCCTAACAAGTGGTATCAAGAGCTAAGGTTGGAGGATGTCAGATCACGGCGCAAAGTTTGCTCTTGTGAAGTTTGATAGTTCATCGAATTTTGAGTTATAGAAAAGGCGTGTCAAGGATCTCCTCGTGCAACAAGGGATGGTCATCGCACTCTCGAAGAAGAAGCTCGAGAAGATGGAGGAGCAAAAATGGAAGGAGATGGAGGCCAAGGCGGTGGCGACAATTTGCTTGTGCTTGGCGGACGATATGATGTATCATGTCATGGATGAGGAGTCACCAGCTGAGGTATGGAAGAAATTGGAGGCAAGGTATATGTCTAAGTCTTTGTCGAACAAGCTTTATCTTAAGCAAAGATTGTTCGGGCTCAAGATGGTGGAGGGCTCAGATTTGAGCCAACACATTAATATTTTCAGTCAACTTGTGAGCGACTTGAGAAAGGTTGATGTGAAGTTCGAGGAAGAAGACAAGGCATTGTTGCTCCTGAATTCCTTACCAGGCTCCTACGAAAATTTGATTACAACTCTAACTTGGGGGAAGGCGTTCCTGGTGTTGGAAGATATCACAAGTGCTCTGCTAGGGTTTCATCAAAGAAGAAAAACTGATGATGAATAAGTGGAAGGGCTGGTTGTGAGGGGTAGCCATAGTGGTCGTAGTGAAAATGAAAAAGGATCCAGGTCGAGCTCAAGGAGGTTCAAAGAAAATTACTTCGAGTGCGGAGAAAAAGGGCACGTAAAGAAGGATTGTCCGAGAAGAACTCGGGATCGTGAGGGAAAAGGATCGGGTTCCGTGAATGTGGCCTCATATTCGGACGGGTCGGATGGTGATCTTCTTTCTATTTTATCAAGTCCAAAGTATTCTGATTCCTGAATTTTGGATAGCGTTTGTTCCTTTCACATGACGCCCAAGAAAGGGTGGTTCGACACCTACAAATTTGTTGATTCAGGTATAGTAACTATGGGTGATGGTTCTACTTGTAGAATTGCTGGCATAGGAGACTTGAGAATCAAGATGTGGGATGGTGTTGAAAGGAAATTGTGTGAGGTTAGGCATGTTCCAAATTTAGAGAGGAATTTGATCTCATTAGGAGCCTTGGATTATAGCGGGTACAGCTATGAGATTGTAGGCGGGCTAATTGAGGTGGAGAAAGATGCCGAGGTGGTGATGAAGGGTGAAAGGAATGAAAGGAACACCTACAGGTTAGTGGGGAACACAGTTGTAGTTGGAGTCACCTCGTTGGGTTCCGATAGAGGGGAGAAAAGCTCTTCTGTGATGGAGCGAAGGCTTGACATAAATAGTTTGAGTGGAGTTGGGATTTGCGGAGATAAAGTTAGCAAGTTATCGCTATGGTTGTCTAAAGGGACGTGCACATCAAAGGTATTGGATAGGTTTTGCATGGAGAATGCAAAGCCGTTGGTAGCACCATGGGCGAATCGGGTATCTCACTCAAGATCGAACGGTAGAGTTCGGGATATTTCGAGGGTTCTACTTGATAGAACAAAGGGTTACCTGTTGTATGCTATGGTAAGTAGCATTGGTTTGAGGTAAGAAGGTCCAGTGAAAAAGCAGTTCGAGGTTGCGGAGCATGGGGTTGACTAGAAAATAGAGAGTACATCTATTGGTCACAAGTTTGCTTCAGCAGATGGACTTGCTAGTTGGAGTTCGATGGATATTGGAGAGAAGACGCCAAGCAAGCTTGGAAGCTCGAGCTTGGGGGCTGGCTCCAAGTGATTGGACTAAGGTGGTGAGAAAGTTGAGATGGTCTTATTGATGACGGTGTATCTATGGTCCGAGGTAGAATCGATGGAGTCAAATTGGTCTTGCAAGATCTCATCTCTTGAAGTTCGGATGGAGTTTCATGGTTTGTCCACGGGATGATTTCTCACCAAGGTGGAGATTGTTGAGTTTGGAGAGGAATTATTTTCCTGTTTTGTTTCGGACTCCTAATTTGACATAAATAGATTACTTGATGTACAACGGTTTGCCTCTATATAAAGGCATGTTACCCAAGGGTTTTGTATTGCTTTGTGGCTTGGATCCATCAATAAAAGTTCTCATTTCTCTCCGTGGACGTAAGCATTAGGCCGAACCACGTTATCTATTGTGCACGTATTCTTTACGCGTATTATTCTCCAAGTTGCTGAATTCCTAACACAAACCAATTTGATTTTTTTTTTCTGCCATAAAAATTATACCAAATCTAGATTATCCATCTTCTCTATCAGCTTCGCCTTCCCATGTATGTGTGGCCGACACCATCAGAATTCGACCAAAATGGAGTTGACACAATTAGATTCCCAAAATTTACAATCCAACACAATGTTCAGCGTGGAAATTGAAGCGGAATTATTTACTAGACTTGTATAGCTGTTATTTGGACTCTTTCTTTTTGTTGTCCACCGATCATGATGTCAAGACCTTGTATTTTCTCATCACAACTTGCACTTGTCGGCTTTCTCCTGACTAAGATAAACCTGAGAGATCTTCGTTAGAATATCAAGTTTGTCCCCAAATTCGCGCAATAAAACACACATTTCTTGGTTGATACTTGGAATCTTTTTTCATAACCTACGCTTAGTTCAAGAAGTAAAGGTAATCGTCATTAATAGACGTCACTACTCTCCTCTTTGTTCTGTTCTTCTTTTGGTAGACCACAGTGGCATTTTTTCCCAATAACCAGTTAAAGAAGGCCGATTCCATAAATCCTTGCTCTATAAATTAGTAGCGAATGGTAATGAGTGGTATCCAAGTCTACCGTCTGTCTTTGTTGTAGCCCTTTGCTGCTCAAGTAGTTCCTCCTTGTACACCGCAAAAACAATGTCCAAATTTCCATACAATCCTCTCCGGCGTCCCCAAGATCTAATCATCTTAGTGTCTTTCCATGTCGCCTTCCTCTTTGTTTCCTCTGCAACTCCTGAAACCGATCAGGCAACAATAGAAGCAAGATCCCTTCTTAGATGGAAAGCCAGCCTTGATGCCCCCAGCCAGTCCTTCCTTTCTTGACCTCCGACGGAGCAACGGAACTACCGACCTTGTCTGAAACTCCATAAGCAAGACCCACTCGAGACACTAAAACCATGTCCAAAATGTTCATGCACGATATTCCAACATGAGCCCATCTGCATCGTGTAAGAAAATTCCAATCATGGGACCTAGCCATCCAATTACACGAGCAGTTCCCAAAAAGGATACTTCCAGGTTCAAGAATTCTGTCTGGTAATAGGACATTACTGTTGAGAGGTTTGGAACAGTGACATGTGCCAGGAAAAACCAACTCATTGGTCTGGTCTTCACATGTTGAAGATTGGCCTTAAAAACTAAAATTTTGGTGGAGAAGAAAGGATGAAGAAGATGCAGAAGTTGAGGGAAAAAGGACCATCCTCATTTTCACGTTCATTTCTCTGTACTGAGCTTCAGAGAAAATATGTTACACAGTTTGTTAAATACAGCCAACATATGCACTACTTTCTATTAGTGGGGGACACCCATAAAATACTCCATAAATTACTCCTCTAAAGGAGGATATTGTCCCTTAACAAATATATGTTCTTTTATCCAATAGTGAGCTGGCTCTTGTCCTTTACGGAATGGGAGTTTGGTACCATGATGTTCGCTGATACGCCCCCACAAGCTGGAAGGTGAATGTTCAACATTCCAAGCTTGGATGCCAATAAGTTGTGACGACCAACAGAGAGAGGTTTGGTGAAGATATCAGCAAGTTGAATGTCCGTAGGAACATGGAAAAGCCTGATTTTACCGGCTTGAAGATCGTCGCGAACGGTATGGCAATCAATCTCAATATGCTTCGTTCGTTGATGAAATACCGGATTCTCAGCAATATATATTGCAGATTGACTGTCACAATAGATCAAACTTGGACCAGCTGGAGGAAGACGGAGGTCGCGAAGAAGATAAGTCAACCAACGTAACTCACAAGTTAAGAGGGCGAGAGCTCTATATTCCGCTTCAGAGGAGGAACGGGAAACTATAGTCTGTTTCTTAGCACTCCATGATATAAGAGAATCTCCAAGAAAAACAGCAAAGCCAGTGACTGATCGTCGAGAGTCCTCACATTTTCCGTAATCACTATCACAGAAAGCTTTGAGTTGAAGTGAACCTGTTTTGGAGAAGTAAAGACCATCACCCGGATGTCCCTTCAAATAACGAAGAACATGAAAGGCAGCTTTTAAATGAATATCTGTAGGATGGGCCATGAATTGACTGAGTTGTTGGACAGCAAAGCTTATATCCGGCCGTGTTGTAGTAAGATAGAGAAGTCGACCAACGAGTTGTCGATAAGTATATGAAGAAACTGGTTGATCAGGTTCAATGGAAAAATCATCATCATCTGGATCCAGTTCGGGATTATCATCAAGCGGAATGCCCTGTTCTGCACTCAAGTTACAATTTACTTCCATTGGAGTTGAAGCAGGTTTGCTGCCAATATAGCCAGAGTCCTTAAGAATGTCCAACAAATATTTCTTTTGACTCAGATGAACACCAGTATCGTTGCGAGCCACTTCAACCCCAAGAAAATATTTTAAATCCCCTAAATCCTTGAGACAAAATAGTTGATTGAGAGCTGACTTGATGCGGCCTAAGTGAGCAAGATCATTCCCACAAAGAATGATGTCGTCGACATAGATAAGAAGTACAACAAAAGCTGATCCTGATTGTCGAGTAAAGAGGGAATAATCAGAATGTGATTGAGTAAAACCTTGATTCAGCAATGTGGAGGTGAGCTTAGCGAACCATTGACGGCTTGCCTGTTTAAGACCATAAATGGAACGCTGGAGATGGCAAACTTTACCAGAATCAGATGGAGAAACGACCAGACCAGGTGGGAGAGTCATGTATACTTCCTCATTCAAATCGCCATTAAGAAAGGCATTGTTCACATCTAGTTGATGTAGATACCACCCATGTTGGATAGCAACGGCAATAAGCAATCGCACAGTAGTAAGTTTAGCAGCTGGTGAAAAAGTATCAAGGAAGTCAATGCCATAAGCTTGATTATAGCCTTTAGCTACAAGTCGTGCCTTGTATCGTTCAACAGAGCCATCCGAATGTAACTTCACTTTATAAACCCACTTGCAACCAATGGGTTTCTTCTCTGGAGGAAGCGAAACAAGATGCCATGTCTTGTTATTTTGCAAAGCTGTAAGTTCTGATTGCATTACTGTGATCCAATCAGGTGAAGTTGCTGCCTCTTTAAAGTTCTTCGGTTCATGAGCATGAAGAAGATGAATACTAAATGTTTGATGAGATGATGACAATCCAGTAAGACCAAAATAAGCCGAGAGAGGATAAGAAGATGACCTGCTATTGTATCGAGAATGATCAGTATGGCCAATAATTGCACAGCATATGTAATCTGCGAGGTACGTAGGTGGTCGTCGGACTCTTGGGTTATGAGGCAGAGGAGCATCAGAAGGTGGTATAGGATCCACTGTCCTTGTAGGCGACGGGGACCTAAGAGGCTCAAAGGAAGGACTAAGAGGAGAGGCAGGTTCCCTAGAAGTATTAGAAAAGGTAAGATCATCTGTCAAAGGACTTGTTAATGGAAGAACCAAGTCACTGGGATTATAAGGCTGAAAAATGGCTGGAGAGTAAAGCCATTGATTTTGGAAAGGGAAGATGTTCTCGTGGAATTGTACATCACGAGAGATTAGGACTTGATGACTACTAAGATCATACACTTTATATCCTTTGATTCCAGTAGGATATCCAAGGAAGACACCAGGTGTAGATCGGGGATCAAATTTGGTTCGATGAGCAGCGATGGTGGCTGCATAACAGAGACATCCAAAGACTTTGAGATGACCAAGTTCGGGTTTGGTATTATAGAGGAGCTCGTGAGGAGTTTTCTCACCAAGCAGCGGAGAAGGAACTCGATTTAAGAGGTGAGCAGCATGTAAAATCGATTCACTCCAAAAGACAAGAGGTAAATGAGCATGGATAAGCAAGGATCTAGCAACATTTAAAAGATGTTGATGTTTACGCTCAACACGTCCATTTTGTTGAGGCGTGTATCGACAAGTTGTCTCATGGATAATCCCTTTAGCATGATAGAATCCCCTTAGAAAAAATTCAGATCCTTGGTCAGTTCTAATGGTTTTGATGGTTGTATTGAACTGATTCTGCACTAAATCAAAAAAGGTAGGGAGAATTGTGGATACTTCAGATTTAACCTTCATCAAATATACCCACACTGATCTGGAAAAGTCTTCTACTAAGGTGAGAAAGTATTGGTAACCATCATAAGAAGGCAAACTGTACTTGCCCCAAACATCGCATGTAAGATTTGGAATTTGGTAGTAGCTCTAGAGTCACTAGACGGAAATGAAAGACGCTTATCTTTTGCTAAATGACAGACATCACAATGCTTGGTAATCTTAGAGGAAACACTAGGATAAGATTGCTGTAAAACTTGAAGCCGAGAAGAAGGTATGTGGCCCAAGCGACAATGCCATAGATCCTGGTCATTGTGAATAAGATGAATGGAACTAGACACGTGAACAGACTTCGACGCCAAGGACTTCTGAGTCTCCACCTCAAGCAGGTAGAGTCCATCTATTTGTTTGGCCTCACCAATCATTCTCGAACATTGCAGGTCCTGTATAACACAAGTAGCACCCTCAAAGACAAGTGAGTAAGGCATGTGACGAAGGAGTCTGCTGATTGAGACTTAAGTTGAATTGAAAATCAGGAACAAGCAACACATTAGTTAGCAGGAGAAGAGGATTCAGTTGAACTAAGCCGATGTGTGTGACCACTATTTTCGGTCCAGTAGGAAGTCCAACATAAACACCAGAAACTGGAGTCATAGTCAGAAAAGATGTAGCAGAACAAGCAATATGATCGGTTGCGCCTGAATCAAGAATCCATTTTCCATAGAATAGGTTAGAAGTCATGGGACTAGCAGAGCAAAATATACCTGATGACAAAGTTGCAGCAGAGGATACTGCAGAAGCAATTGCAGGCGCTAGAGGTGCTCCGTTGCTAGAATTAGGTCCTACTTGATGAACCAAAGAACGAAGTCCATTGTATTGATCAGCAGAGAGTCCCAGCTTATTGAATTCTGCAATAAAACCTTGAGATGGAGTGGAACCAGATTGCCCTATGCCAGTCCCAGCTGCATTTACGGAGTGAAAATTGCCTCTAACTTGATTGTTATTTCCAGAAGGAGCATTTGAGCCTGCACCCCTTTGACGATAATTTGGAGGAAAACTATGCTTCTTGAAGCATTTGTCAATTGTGTGGCCTGTTCTATTGCAATAAGTACATTGTGGTCGATTGCTGGTATTCCAAAACTTCTTGTTACCATTTCCACTTTGTACAGCAAGTGCAGGATTAGGTACCTCAGATACGAGGTTTAATGTGAGCAGGGTTCATCAGCCTTCGTTCTTGTTGTAGAGTCAAAAAGAGCACTCTACTGATATTACGGAGAGGATCCATCATTAAAACTTGCTCACAAACATGTGAGTAGTTCTCATTTAATCCACGAAGAAAACCAGCAATCTGCTCATTAGACCTGTACCTTTTAACAACTCGATAAAGCTCACATTGATCAGGATCAGCATTTGGTACACATTTACGATGAGGATGTGGTGTATATTGTTCCAGTTGATCCCATAAAGTCCTATATTGAGCAAAGTAATCTGAAACACTCAAGGCACCTTGTCTTAAACCAAATATCTCTGCTTGCAGATTAGAAGTACGCATAGCATCACCTCTACCATACCTATCCTTCAAATCTTCCCACAAATCAAAAGCTGAATCAAACCACATAATACTTTGAGCTATCCTTGGCTCTACTGAGCGTATGATCCAACTAGTGATCATCGTGTTGTTTCATTTCCAAGAGACATAACGGGAATTAGTGGGTGAGGGAGCCGTAATACTACCATCAATAAAACCTATCTTGTGTTTAGACCACAAAGCCATCTCTACAGCCCTACTCCAAGAGAGATGATTGTGTTCATTAAGAAGAGGAGTTACCAGAACAATGGCAGGGCTTTCATTAGGGTGTAGGTAGTACGCATCTGCTTCCTCTACGTGTGTGGTCGTTGAACTTCTAATTGTGGATACGGTGGCGGTGCTCTCCATGGTTGAAGGATTCTTCAAAAGAAAAGGCTAACTAGTAATGAACCAGTAGCTCTGATACCATGTTGAAGATTGGCCTTAAAAACTAAAATTTTGGTGGAGAAGAAAGGATGAAGAAGATGCAGAAGTTGAGGGAAAAAGGACCATCCTCATTTTCACGTTCATTTCTCTGTACTGAGCTTCAGAGAAAATATGTTACACAGTTTGTTAAATACAGCCAACATATGCACTACTTTCTATTAGTGGGGGACACCCATAAAATACTCCATAAATTATTCCTCTAAAGGAGGATATTGTCCCTTAACAAATATATGTTCTTTTATCCAATAGTGAGCTCGCTCTTGTCCTTTACGGAATGGGAGTTTGGCACCATGATGTTCGCTGATATCACACGTTCAAGTTACAACATAAAGAAAATCTGTTAGAAGGATTGACAAATACACAATAGTGATTACTAAATGAAAAGAAAAACCAAAACTTTGGAACTAACACTTCACAGCTGCATTTACCGAGTAAAAATTCCAACGAGACCTATCCACCGGACGTTCTCTCGTTTATGCTCTTTGTCCTAAGTAGTTTTGTGTTGGAAGAGGAGAAAGCGTCGGTGAAAGTTTGTCTTATTTCCAACTCGACTAGAATTCAAAATTTCTATCAGGTTTGACAATTTCACTGCTTTTTGAGTCGTTTATTCAAACCGAATAACCTGTTAATTGAATAAGTGCTTATTGTGACTTTTTATGGTTTTTACTATCTGATATTCAGATATTATTATACCGACTAATTTAAATTAAAATCATGTATTTTTTAGAAAGTATAGAGCTCTTCTAACAAATATTTAACACTGATGTGTTGCAAAAAATTCAAACTCGAGATCTTGTATTCAGCTAGAACCTAATCTGAGTAATTGATGGTGCTGCTTGTGACTTCATGATACCTGACACTCTAGAGGAATGGACCATTTGGCAATTAAAGAAACTCAAACCGGAAGCGACCGAGTGAGCTTCCGAGTTATGACCGATTGAACGAGTTCGATTGCGGATCAAATGATTGTTCAAGTTTTTTATATTAAATTTTTTGCACTTTTAAAGTTGAACCAGTGGAAAGAAATTCATCCTAGATATCAATACAAAATTTTATTTTATAAATGGTCGTTGTTTGGGTCAAGCAACGAACATATATATAAATAAGTCAATGTTAATGAGGTACCTTACCCATTAATCCTTTATAGTGTATAGCTTATAAATAAGTCAGTGTTTAGTGTGGGAACTTAACCTTGCATTTTTCCATCACAACTTGCACATGTCGGCTTTCTCTTGACTAAGAAAAATCTTCATTAGAAAATCAAGGAAATTCACGAAATAAAATCAGAGCACGGCTACTTTTTTCTTGGGAATCTTCCTTCAAAACCGAGATGAATATGATCAAGTGGTAAAGGTTGTCGTTGTTAATAGATAAGCCATTACTCTTCTCTTTGTTGTTTTCCTTGGAATTTTCTTTTGGTGGACTTTGATTCCATATATCCTTTACTGCTCTATAAATTACTGGCGAATGGTAATGAGTGGTATCCACCATCCAAGTCTACCGTCTGTCTTTGTTGTGACCCTTTACTGCTCAATTTTTTTCTCCTTTTACACAACACAAAAACAATGTCCAAATTTCCACCCAATCTTTTCCAGCGTCCCCAAGCCTCTATAATCATCTTAATGTCTTTCCATGTCTTCGTCTTCCTCTTTGTTTCCTTTGCAACTGCTTCTTTTGCTACTTCTAAAACTGATCAGGCCACAAAAGAAGCAGGGGCCCTTCTTAGATGGAAAGCCAGTCTCGATGCCCCCAGCCAATCCTTCCTGTCTTCATGGCAATCAAATACCAGCCATTGTACCGGCTGGTACGGCGTCCATTGTGATTCCGGAGCTACAAGAAGTGTCACCGACATCGACCTCTCAAATTGTGGCTTGAAAGGTACCCTCCAGACTCTCCACTTCTTGTCCCTCCCCAACCTGGTCCAACTCGGCCTCTTTAACAACTCCTTCTATGGGTCTATCCCTCCCATGATCTGTAATCTCACCAAGCTCAATTTCCTTGAGCTGTCCTTTAATGATTTCACGGGAAGCATCCCTTATGACATTGGAAAGCTTGTCTCACTTGATGTCCTTGCTTTAAGCAACAATTCTCTAACTGGTCCAATTCCCGTATCCATTAGCAATTTGCATAACTTGTCCGGTCTTAATCTTTGGGGTAATTATATTGTGGGTGCCGTACCAGCAGAGATTGGGAGGTTGAGGTCTCTCACTGACCTTGATTCATCATCCAATTATTTATCTGGGCCGATTCCACCTTCAATAGGCAACTTGACAAAACTTACTACGCTATATCTTTCTGGCAACAAATTGTCGAATGCCATTCCTCATGAAATCAGTATGCTGACATCTCTATATGATCTTCGGTTGAGTTACAATCTGCTCACAGGTGCCATCCCTACTTTTATAGGCAACTTGACAAAACTTTCTGTGTTATACCTCAATGACAATAAGTTGTCACGGTCTATTCCTCGTGAAATTGGTATGTTGACATCTCTAGATGATCTTGAATTGAGTGAAAATCTTCTCACAGGTTCCATCCCACATTCTATAGGGAACTTGACAAAACTTTCTGTGTTATACCTCAATGGCAATAAGTTGTCACAGTCTATTCCTCATGAAATTGGTATGTTGGTATCTCTAGATGATCTTAAATTGAGTGACAATCTATTCACAGGTGCCATCCCTGCTTCTATAGGCAACTTGACAAAGCTATCCGGTCTGTCTCTTATGAACAATAACCTCACCGGAAATCTTCCATCAGAACTTAACAATCTTCATCACCTACGATACTTTCTCATATACAGAAACAACTTGAGAGGATATTTACCGAAAAATGTATGTCTCGGTGGTCAACTTCAATACTTCATCATAAACAACAATTTTTTAACTGGCCCAATCCCACAAAGCCTGAGAAATTGCAACAGCTTGTTAAGAGTGCGCCTTGAGAGAAATCTACTCATTGGGAATATATCGGTAGCTTTCAGTCTACACCCTCATTTGAACTACATAGACTTGAGCCACAACCAATTTTATGGTGGGTTGTCGTGGAAGTGGGAGCACTTCCACAATCTCTCAACACTTAAACTAGCCAACAATCATCTCTCTGGTCGAATACCATCAGAGTTAGGAAGATCACCAAAACTACAGTCCCTTGACCTGTCTTCCAATCAGCTTGCTGGAAAGATACCGAAAGAACTTACAAATTTGACTCTATTGTACCTTAACCTCGGTGGCAATCAATTTGGAGAAATTCCTTCCATAATTGGAGAGTTTCATGACCTTGTATAATTAGATTTGTCTTTCAATAAGTTTCACGGTTCAATTCCCAAACAAATTGGTGATTGCTCCAAACTATTATTCTTGAACCTCAGCAGAAATCAATTTGGAGATCGAATCCCCCCAGAGTTGGGGGGCTTAACTGTTTTGGAAGACCTGGACCTTAGTCAAAATTTTCTTCAAGAAGAGATACCTGCAGAGTTAGGCACCCTACAAAGCCTAGAAACTTTGAGTCTATCTCACAACCAGTTGTCTGGTAAAATCCCGACCAGCTTTTCTGGATTGTTAAGTTTGATAACAGTGGATATCTCCTTCAACCACCTGGAGGGTCCCCTTCCTGATGTCAAAGCTTTCCGAGAGGCTACGTACGAGGCAGTCAGAGACAACAAAAACTTATGTGGTAACGTTACCGGCCTAGAGCCTTGCATCTCGGTCACAGCTCATAAACATCACAGGAAAGTTGTGGTGATTGTTGTTCCCATTGCTGTGCTATTTGCTCTCTTCCTCGTTGGATGCTGTAGAATTTATTGGAGAAATAAGAGCAAAAATCTCAAGATGGGAGAGCCAGGTTTCAAAGATCTTTTTGCAATATGGGGCCACGATGGTGAGCTACTCTATAAAAATCTTATCGATGCTGTTGAGGAATTTGATCCCAAGTATTGCATTGGGGCAGGAGGGTATGGAACTGTGTACAAAGCCACATTGCCAACAGGCCATGTGGTTGCTTTGAAGAAAATGCACGAGCCACAGGGCGATGACGGAGCTTCAAGCTCGAATGCCTTCAGGAGCGAGATCCGGGTGTTGACTAGCATCTGACATCAAAACATTGTGAAGTTGTATGGTTACTGCTCCAATCCAAAACACTCGTTCTTGGTGTATGAGTTTGTAGAGAGGGGAAGCCTTAGATCCATCTTGAGCAATGAGGAGGAAGCCTCACAATTAGGTTGGATTCATAGAATCAATATCATAAGCGGGATGGCTAAGGCATTGTCTTACATGCACCATGATTGCTCACCTCCAATAATCCACCGTGACATCTCGAGCAACAATGTTCTTTTGGATGGGGAGTACCAGGCACATGTCTCTGATTTCGGCACAACAAGGCTCTTGCTGCCTGATTCCTCAAATTGGACCTCATTTGCTGGGACGTTTGGTTACACTGCTCCAGGTACTTAAACTGCAATTCTATTCCTTAAAATACTGAATTGTAATTCTTCATTTGACATGATGAGTACTAGATTGGATTTCCCTTTTAAACAACATTTGCTCTTCACCATATTCCTCTGCCTTCCTTCTGGTTTTATACATTTTACAATGTTGATGCATTTAACTGTTCACTATGTTGACCTATATTAAAAAACTGTTCACAATGTTTGATTTTGATCATGATTTTGCTGTTTTGTAGAGTTGGCGTATACAATGAAGGTAAACAAAAAATGTGACGTGTTTAGCTTCAGCGTTGTGGCTCTTGAAGTCATAATGGAAAAGCATCCAACCAATCTCATATCAATTCTTTTGTCTCCGGAAACAACAACACTTCCATCATCTTCACCTCCTCCAATTAACCATCATACTCTCTTCAAGGATGTGATTGACCAGCGCATCCCACCACCCGAAGACAGCGTCTTGGAGGCAGTGGTTTATGCAGTGCATCTTGCATTTGCCTGCGGGAATCATGATCAGGAGGCAAGGCCAACCATGAGACAAGTTAGCTTGGAACTAATAACTCCGTGGCCCTTCTCCATGGTAACAGAATGGCCTCCTACGATAATAGACTTCGCCGAGATCACTGTAGCAGACTTGCTGCCTCGTTGAACTATCCCTCGAAGACGTTGTATACGTTACTTAACACATCATTGTCCTTGTGAATGCGCTTGCTTTAGTTTTTTTCCTGTCTCTTTCCTCTATTTTTTCATGTTCTCTTGGCAATAACTTGAGCTACGCCAGAGGAATAGACTATAAGACATTTGTATTTACTTATGTCATATCCTGACTTTGAAGCAGCTTAACACTCATCAAATCGCCCAAAGTTGTCGGTAAATATCGTTTGGGTACCTTTCTTATGTTGAAACTTCTGGTTGCCAGATATTAACCAGTCGAAGATACAGAGAAAGATATGGAGAGGGAATGCATCAAAATGAAGAAGCTGCATGTTTAATCATCCAAAAGTTTACTATTCATTAGATGTCGATATTTTTCGGAGCATCCGCATTGAAGTCAACCTACCTTGCACACATCAAAAATAACTTTCAGCTTGAATGTTGATACATTCAGACATATTCCATTCAATGATATTGAATATAAGATATTGAATGTCCATTCAATGACAATGAATACAAAATACCTCCTTTTGAGTTTTCATCTTTGCTTCTAAAACTCTCAATTCTTTTCCGCCACTACAAAATTTTCTCCTAGACAAATGCGCACCCTATGTTTGTCAAGATTCTCTTGTCACATGTAATTTCTTCTCTAACTATGCTTATATCCCTGTAGCTTCTTTCGGTATCAAAAACAGATCAGCAACAGGAATATATGTGCAGATTACTTGGATAGCTAACCCCATCAGGAGATTGTCATAGGATCCCGACGAGAGGTTCAAAAGTGAAGCCAACGCTGCACCGACAAACGACCCAAGCATTGATCCAAGGTTGTTAATTGACATGAAGAGACCGAACAATGTCCCTTCGATTCCAGGAGGGCAAAGTTGTCCCGATAAGATATGGAATGGCATAAATCTGTAAGAGTGAGAACACAATAAGCTAACTTGCAAATAACAGAAGACATAAAATAACAGGATCGATATTCCAAATTCAACTCCAAAAAATTCTTTATAGGAGGATTAAAAATTGGTTGCTGGGTCCAAAATATTTTTTCGAATTTTCTCACTTAATATGTGTTGTACGCGTCGCTCCTAAGAAAAACTGAAATCTTCAAGTCGTTCACATCCACGCGGAGAAATTGAACACATAATGAAAACCCAGTGATCCATCAAACAGTTGGGTGGGCGGTGAAAATTTATGCCAGCGTTCATTTAGTAGACGCCGTTAGCAACGTTGGGTTTTTTTGTTGGACATTAATCAGGACCGCCACTGTGATTGTGAGTAGGGTGAGCATATAATTTTAAATTCGAATTATCTCAAATACTAATTTTGTATTCAGCAAGTAAAATTATTATTTCAAATCATCTAAAAAATTTATTTATATGAAAATTTAGATAATTTGGATGGCATTTCATGATTCATTCGAAGATTTTGATTTTTTAGATTGTTCGAAGTAACTGTATTCGTATAAAAAATATTGGATATATGATAATTTCTGATTCAAATTCGGATAGTAAAAAAATTAAGAGAAATTTTCATTTAGTACCGTTTTGTGCCTACGTGGCATGCCAACTCTGAAAAAGATTTATCTCGGTATCGCTGAGTTGTCTTAGAATACAAATTTTAAAACAATCCAAAGTTTTTTGCTTGGTTTTGTTCAAGAGTGGTTCCCAGAATTTTTTTTTTTTTTGCCAAACGCCATTTTCACTTGTGGGCTTTCATGACTAGTCTCACTGGCCAATTAAAGAGGTCAAATTCTAGTTCCCTGTTGAATTATTCATATATTAATTTTTCACGTCAAGTAGTAACCAATCGTAACGTGGACGTGTGTGGACATTTTCGCGGAACCAATTGATAGACTTTTGTTTTGTCTGTGACTCGGTGGCATCTAAACTAGAATAGGTAGAGGAGCAAGAACTCTATGAAGAATATAGGAGAGAGAGAGGGGAAAAACATAAAATCTAAGAAGGTAAAGATATGAATGCTTGATGTTTGATTTTTGGGTGTCCTTCATACTTATGCCAAACTCTCATTATATAGGAAGAGTCTCCTAACCGAACCCCAACTTAGAATAAGAAAATTTAAGACTAATACAGAAAAATCTAACATAGAAAAACTCAATAAAAAAAAACCTTGTACAACTCTGGCCTATTTCGTAAGTCGTACTTCCAGCTCATCGCCTCCTCTTTTCCCGAATAACTCACAAAATTTGTCATCCGCGCTAGTGCCCACACTAGCAAAATTTCCAACCCAATTTTAACCTTTTTTCGTTCTAAATTTGGAGAGGTCATAAACTATAAAGTTGTAGATCTATATTTTATTTTTCTGTAGCTTTTTTAATCGAATCAATCGGGTACTACAGTAGGAAGATACAACTATTTTACCGAAATAGGGTCGGACAGATTCGCGAAGTAATTTTCTGCTTGAATAATGTCATCCACACGTCAATGTTTGATGCTTGGAAAAGCGTTGACGTGTATCCGTCCTTCAACATGCAAAAAATTAACTCTACTCCACATAACCGGCTAAGGCAAGACCGTAATAAGTAAATAATTTATCATCAAACTGATCGAGACTTAGCCGTAATGGGCATGTAGATGATCACCTATTCAGTGATAGGCTTTCACGACTAGGTAGGAGCTCCGTGCCCTTCTTCGAAAGGACCATACAATTGTTGTTGAAGGTCTCTAAGTTTTTGCCTTTGTTTTTGAATTTTCTGCTCCAACTTTCTTCGTTGAGCTTTCGTGAGAATCGGTCGATCATTCCTCGTGGTTTATGTCTCACATGGTTCCTTCTTGGACCGTGTAAGTTCTTCCTTGGACACCCAAGCCTTGAAAGACTTCTTTTCCTAGAGAAAATACCTTGCTCAGCCACCAATCGAGTTAGCACAACTTTTTTAACACGTGTATTCAGGTCGTCTCTTGCCATTATCGATTGATTTTGGCCATATTTTTACATCATTTTTTACGTGTGTGCACCCACCGAAGTGGCGTGTGACTTGAAGAAGCTGCATGTTTAATCATCCAAAAAAGCTCTACTAAAGTGGATGTCAAATTTATCAAATTTAAGCAAGCCCAGCCCAAGCAATCCGGGTCGACTTAGTCCAAGCACCCAGCCCAGTCTCCAAGTCCTAGGCAATGATATGCATACATGAAAAAATGAAGTGCTTGTACCCCGTAATTGTTAACAAATGTGAATTTTTTGTTAATACTCATTCAGGGAAATAGCTAAAATAATGATGATGAACGGATCGATATTCCAAATTCAACTCCGAAAAATTCTTTATAGGTGGATTATAAATTGGTTGCGGGGTCCAAACTATTTTCCGAATTTTCTGACTTGCTATGTGTTGTACGCGTCGCTCCTAATAAAAACAGACGTCGTCAAGTCGTCCACATCCACGCGGAGAAATTTAACACACAATGAAAACCCAGTAGACGCCGTTAGCAACGCTGGGTTTGTTAGTTGGACATTAATCAGGACCGCCACCGTGATTGTGAGTAGGGTGAGCATATAATTCAAATTCCAAAATTGATGTTCGAATTTATTCAGATTTGGATTATCCAAATAATAATTTTGTATTCAAATAGTAAAATTATTATTTCAAATTATCTGAAAAAATATTTTATATGAAAATTTAGATAATTTGGATGGCATTTCATGATTTATTTGAAGATTTTGATAATTTTAAATTTTTAGATAGTTCGAATTAACTGTATTCGTATAAAAAATATTGGATATATTATAATTTCTCATTCAAATCCGGATACTAAAAAAATTAAGAGAAAACTTCATTTTAATATTTTGTAATTTGGCTATTTGATACTTACAACTCTACGGTAAAAAACACAGTTGAATCCACTAACCATCAAAATTGAGTATTATCTTGATAAAAGGTGCCACTTTCCTAGGTATATTTCATATTTACGAGGTTCAATTTGAAACATTGTTTAAGAGAGTCTAATTTGATTATCACTCGAACTGACTTTTTGTTATAGCTATTGATTAATTTTACAGTCGAGAAGTCATACTTTATTTTAAGAATGAATCTCCCATGTCAGAACAATTTACGAAGCCGGTTGATATATGCATCATTGGAAGTCTAGCTTCTCCATTGAAAGTCGTTCATGCTTATAGTTGGTTCTCACTTCTCCATTGTGAAAGCAATGGTGAGAATTCAAGCTCAACCCTACCCAATCCTTGGCAATTCAAGCTCATCCCAGTTTATATTTTTCATAGTTGTGGCATCGCATATGAATTCGACAGTAAAGCAAAATCATAATGAGTTAAATTCCAGTACGTCATACCTTCCCCACTATAAAACAAAAGAAAAACATCAAACAATACCCGAGAGTGGACGGCGGTTGATAGGGAGGAGCCTCGCGGAGCGGTTAAGCAGAGAGGAGAGGAAGGGAATGGTGTTGCTTGAAAAGCGGAAGGGAGCGAGAGGGTACTTATAAGAGGTTTTCTCGAATGAATCAGTTAGACAAGTTTTTTGATCCCTGACACATCCTAAACTAAATCTAAAAAAAAGTGAGTGTTGAATCTTCCGATACAAAGTGTATCCGATTACTGACATGGTCTCCCTAGCTTGGGCCAAGAATTTGTGTTTAGATTACTAATGAGTATCATCTTACTGTTACCTTGAAAGAATTTGTGTTGAGAATGTACTTAGACATAGGGATGGCCATGGGTAGGGTAGGGTATCAGTAGGATCCTACCCATATCTTAGTTTCGAAAGTTGGACCCATACCCTACCCTTAGACTTTCGAAAAATTTCATTATTAGACCCATACTCTTATCCTCAGGGTCTACAAGATCTGTAGGGTCCGATCGTTTAATTAAATGCAAGATAATTTTGATAATTTTTTCAACACAAAATTTTAATTATATATATAAATTTTAAATAAATCATAACTAACATGTAAAGATTAATCATGAAATTATTAGTATATCAATAAAGAAAATTAGAATTATATTTACCTCGAATTTGGAGTCAATAACATGAATCATATTTTAGAATATTTGAGAAATCTACGACAATTTATAAGTAAAAAATAGAGATAAATGGATCTATTTAGGGTCTTATCAGGGTCTACCAAGGGTAGGGTCCAAAGTAGGGTAAGGGTAGGGTATAAATTCATAGGATTCATACCCTACCCTAGACCCCTACTTTAAAAGTGGACCCATATCCATACCCTACCCTAGACCCAGTTAAAGTCAACAAACTCTTGACCCACGGAATAAAAATAGGGTCCGACCCACATAATATAGGTATTTCTGTCATCCCTACTTAGACAAGCTTTGTCTTCTCTCCTGTTTTTTTAAGCCGAATGTAGATTCCCAAGTACGTAATTTGACATCCCCATCCATCCTCGGTCCGTTGTAGAAGCCCAGCCCAAGTTCAATTCAGCCCAGCCCAAGACCCATAGCAAAGCTCAACCCAGCCCCAGCAAGTCCAGCCCAAGCCCTCCGGACCGACCCAGTCAAGGCACCCAGCCCGTCCAGCCCAGTCTCCCAAGTCCTAGCCAATGATATTGCATACATGAAAAAATGAACTACTTGTACCCTGTATTTTTTTTATCAAAATTGATTTATTTTGTTAATACTTACTTGGGGAAATCGCTCAAATAATCACGTCGAATGGATCGATAATCCAAGTTAAACTCCGATAAATCTAAATAATAATACTAAAACCGACCAAATTGTAGCCATATCATATTTGACAATATGTGTTGTTCAGACAACCGTTACGTGTCCCCAATTTTGGTACTCGGACAAATTCATTTAGAATTACTGGGCTGGTTTATGACCCATGGGGTAGTCGAATAGTTCAATGTGGCCCATCCTAACCTCCACCAAACTGGGTCGCACCTTAATGGCTGGTTCCTTTCATCTACCCTAAGTTTTTTTTTTTTTTAAAGAAGGATCTACCCTTTAAGTTGGGGCAGCTTCCTTAATGTCGCTATTGTCCTACTGTTTCTGCCGCGACAGCAATATGTTGTGAGTGGTATAGACTAGAGCTTTCTGGCCACTTTAAAAGAAAACAATTTGATTTTTTAATACCAAATGCTTGCTCGCAAGTTATATAACCTAACTCCATCTTCTCTATTCATCTTTCTCTCATCCGTATGTATGGCTAGTTCTTGCAGAGCTCGCGCGCGCGATGGATGAGAACTGTCTGAGGATGGTCAACACAAAGACTAGCGAGAGTCGAATCAGCCACGACTTGCACACGTCGAAAAAAAAAGGATAAGAAACTATTCGTCAAGATGCGCTTTTCCTTCTTCTGCCCTTTAAGTTGGGGTAGACTCTGCAAAGTCGCTATTGTTGCAATGTACTGATTTGGACATTTTGGAAATAGAGCTTTCTGGCCACTTAAAACAAAAACCAATATGATTTTTTCCCGCCATAAAATTAATACCCAAGTACATTTCTCTATTCAGCTTCTCTTCCCCCGTATGTATGGCAAATTCCTGCAGACTTCTCTCTCTCCCTCCCTCCCTTCGTATTTTAGTACGTCTTTGTAGAGGTGATCATAAATTGAATCTGATTCAAAATTTGATTCGATTAGTCAAAAAATTGATTCGGATTCGAATTCATCTTTGGACGAATCAAATACGAATCATAGTTTTCATAATTCGAATTCGACGAATTATAATTCAAGTTCGTTTGAATTTTAACAATGTCACTCCTACTTCTTTGCTTCTGAAACATTAATCCCAGCCGACCAACTTGGATTGCAACTGGAGTAACCCTCTAATTTCTCGGGGCAGTAACCCCCTCGACACTATGTACCTCAAGTCTATCTCTTGGCCCATAACTCGGGATTCGATCAATATGGAGTTTTCTAAGGGACGTGGAATAGTCGTCAGTCACCCGAAACTCGCATACAAGTATTAACGAAAGCTGAGTCAATTAGATTTTCTTCTAAATGAATTTCTAGATAGGCAACCATGAGACAAGTTAGTTTGGAGCTAATAACACCGTGGCCCTTCTCCATGATAACTGAATGGCCTCCTACGACAAAGGACTTCACCGAGATCACTGTAGCGGACTTGCTGCCTCGTTGAACTATCCCTCGAAGATGCTGTAGATGTTACTTAGCACATCATTGTCCTTATGAATGTGCTTGCTTTTTGTCCCGTCTCTTTCCTCTATTTTTTCATGTTCTCTTGGCAATAACTTGAGCTACGCTAGAGGATTTAGACTTCTAAGTGTGTGCAACATTTGTGTTTACATAAGAAACATCCTGACTTTGAAGCAGCTTAATGCTCATCAAATCACCTAAAGTTGCCGGTAAATGTCCTTTGGGTACCTTTCTTATGTTTAAACCAGTCAAAGATACAGAGAAAGATATGGGGAGGAAATGCTTCAAAATAGCAGCAAATGAAGAAGCTGCATGTTTAATCATCCAAAAAAGTTCTACTAGTCACTAGATGGTGATATTTATCGGAGCATCTACACTAAAGTCAGCTTACCTTACTACATCCTCCAGCTCGTGATCCTCTCCAAAGCACTACAACAAACTCCCACGTTTCTCTCCAACATGAAGATGTCCTCCGCAAGCCACTCTCAATCTGTTTTAGCACGTTCGATCCAATGCAACTGGACGTGGTGTCTATTAGTTAGATAGATATGCCTATCCGTTAGCTAGTTAGTTACAGCAGCTTGTATATATATGTATCAAAGTTACATCGTAATAGGTATTCGAGCAAGAACATTCAGTTCAATACTCGCACCTCTCTCACTCCTAAATATAACAAGACAAATGCACACAACCTATGTTGGTCAATATTCTCTTGTCACATGTAATTCTGCTCTAACCATGTCGATATCAAGAACAGAAGAGCGACAGGAATATAAGTGCAAATTACTTAGATAGCTAACCCCATTAGGATATTGTCATAGGATCCAGACGAGAGGTTCAAAAGTGAAGCCAACGCTGCACCGACAAACGACCCAAGCATTGATCCAAGGTTGTTAATCGACATGAAGAGAGCGAACAATGTCCCTTCGATTCCAGGAGAGCAATAAGCTAACTTGCAAATAACGTAAGACATAAAATAGCCGCAGAAAAATGAGAATGAGCGATGGTCTTCTCCGCGGTGAACCGCCACGCCTTTCCGGACTCAACATTTTCAACAATTGACAGTAATAACAGTAATCAAAGTCGCAGCAACAGCGACCAAGGAAACACAAAAGGCCCATGGCCAAAATACCTCGGAGAACACACATTCGGTCAGTCTTCCATCTTCATCTTGGTCCAACACAGAACAAGACCCAACTTCACCAACAGGAACGCCCGCCTTCGACCACCATGCCGGAATTCTTCACATGACAAAAGGACACCCATAATGCCATTTAGTCTATGGGGAGACTTCTAAGAGACAATTTGTCGAACAAGTTACGTGCATCTTCTCAAATCTCCACTGGGAGGCTCACAGGGCTCAAGGGAAATCTCCGGGTTGCATTAACCCAACCGCTATAAGTTGATGAATGATTTTCCATAAGGTAGAGGTTTCATTTCAAGGCCGGAACGGGTTGGGTGAGGGAGGTTGATGGTGTTGGAGAATGGGTTCTAAGTAGAAAAGAAAATTTGAAATTGGTAATTTTTCAGCTGCCACGTCAATTTTATAAATAGGAAAGAACAACTAACATTGCAACGCCACATCGTTGCTGAAACATGTATTTTGGACGAGGAGGACCATCAGACACATGTCTCTGACTTAGGCACGACAGTGGACAATGCTTGGTGTATGGCTCAGGTGCTTCTCGTCATGTAGTTTGTTGTCCAGGGGATATGTTTGGTTGGAGCATGGACTATTCCTCTGTTTTCTGGTTTCATATCATTCCACTTTCATGAAATCGGAAGGCCCGACTTGCCTTCTTGTATGTTTATGGGATCCAATCTCATTTGATTGTGGTGTCATAAGATGGGATGGTTCAACAAACCACACAATGAACTTGCTCTATAACTATGCTATAAAAATTTTCAGCCGCAATCCAAAATCTTGAATAAGTAGAGTTTCTACGCTTATAAAATCCACCCGACAAAAGGCTACAATCAAAATTCCTTAGTTGCTTTTAACTTCTATCACAATCTAAGTCGCAATCTAAGTCATGTCAATAGTTCCCCAAAGAGAAGGAAAACTACCAATGGAATTATAATAGGAGGAGATAAGGAGAGAGAAAGAGATAAGGGTTATAGGTTGGTGGGTGAAGTGGGAGTTTTAGAAAGAAAGAGATAATATCGAGTAGATATTTAAGATGTTACTGGAATTATAATAGTTATTATTGTATAATATTAATTTATAAACAATATAGTTTTAAAAGTTCTGGTCCAACCAGTGGCCTAACCGGTTGGACCAAGTGGACCGGAAATTTAGAAAAATCTCCGTCATTCTCCGGTCCGGTTTTAAATACATTGAAAACTACACCGTCTTACCTATACATAATACGGTGGTGTATCCCAGCAAAAAAAAAAGAGATACAAAATGTTGAGATGGTCTTATTGATGATGGTTATCTATGGTTCGAGGTGGAGTCGGTAGAGTCGATTTGGTTTCTCAAGTTCTCATGGTTCTTCATGGGGCGGTGTTTCATCAAGGTGGAGTTTGTTGAAGTTCGGGTGAAGCTTCATGGTTCCTCGCATGGGATGATTTCTCGCAAAAGTGGAGATTGTTGGGATTGTGTCAAGAAATCAACAATGTAGAAAAGTCAGGCGGAGCTAGCGACCGCTAGGGGGTATTCCAGAAAGTTGGTTTTTGGAGGACCTAGCGGCCGCGAGGGACCTAATGACCACTAGATGGCGCTGACAGCCGTTTTCTGTTTTGCTCGGACTCTTGTTTTGGATTCCTAAGACGACCTAGATAGGTTTCTTGTACTCTAAGGGTTCGTCTATTATATAAGAACGTGTTACCCAGGGTTTTGTAGGGCTTTGTGACTCGGATACATCAATAAAAGTTATCCTTTCTCCATGTGAACGTAGACACTAGGCCGAACCACATTATCTCTTGTGTCAGTATTTTTTTCGCGTTTTGTTCTCGAAGTTGCCGAATTCCTAACACAAAATTGACAAATTAAATAACAGTCCTTGGCAAGATCCAAAATGACTTAAAAGACTCTTCGCGCGCACTTTGTCTCCATGTCAGCCTTCGAACGCTATTTCGCTCCTTGAAACGACGTCGTCGTTGCATCCTTCATATGCTCGTTTAAGTCATCACGTGACCTCCCAACGGTAAGCATTCCCGTCATACTTTTGCGCTCTTTGTTCGGTTAACCAGGTATTGCCACGTTCTCCAGTCCGTCCACCTCGGCAAGGTCCCTAACGGCCTCCCCCAAATTGATTTCCCCCTTTCTTCCCGCGCTCCTTCTTCCTCCTCCTCCTCTCTTTCCTTTCTCCGATGCTCTTCGTCCCGGTTCTCAGTTAAGCCCTCCATGTAACAGGCCTATCCACCGGACGTTCTCTTGTTGATGCTCTTTGTCCTATTGTAGTTTTGTTTGGAAGAGGAGAAAGCGTTGGTGAAAGTTTGTCCTATTTCCAACTCAGACTCCAATTCGAAATTTCTATTAGTTTTGACAATTTGACTGCTTTTTGAGTTGTTAATTCAAATTGGAAAACTGAAGTAAGTGCTTACTGTGACTTTTTTATGGTTTTTTATCTTACTATGCCAACTAATTCAAATTAGAGTGATGTACTTTTTAGAAGGTGTACAGTTTTCCTAACAAGAATTTAACATTAATATATTTCAAAAATCTCAAACTCGAGATTTTGGTATTAAACTATAACAATGTGTACTTGTTGGTGCTTATTATAACTTCATGGTACCCTTGCACACTAGAGGAATGGACCATTGGCGAATTCAAAGGATATACTATTGCTCCAATCCAAGACACTTGTTCTTGGTATATGAGTTCGTATAGAGGGGAAGTCTTAGATCAATCTTGAGCAATGAGAAAGAAGCCTCGAAATAGGGTTGGATCGAGAGGATCAATGTTCTCAATGAGATGGCCAAGGCATTGTCTTACATGCACCATGATTGCTCACCTCTGATAATTCACTGAGACATCTCAAGCAACAATTTTCTTCTGGATAGGAAGTATCAGGCACATGTCTCTGATTTTGGTACAGCACTGCTCTAGCTGCCTGATTCCTCAAATTGGATCGTATTTGGTGGATAGTTTGGATACACTGCTCCAGGTACTCAAATTGCAATCCTATTCCTTAAAATAAATACTATTTTACTTTTAAAAATTCCAATTTTACTTTCAGAGTGATTAATAAATACTATTTACTTTCTGAAAAAAATTACTCAAATTGCAATCCTATTCCTTAAAAATACCAACTTTTAATGTCTTCATTTTACATGTACCAGATTGATTTTCCACTTTAAACAGCATTTTCTCTTCACATTTTTTTGCCTTCCTTCTGGTCGTATACATTTATTTTAAGAAAAAATTTACTAAAGTACCATGTGGTTTTACGCTTTGACACTATCGTACTCTGTAGTTTGTCTTTTTTTTTTTGTGACAGAAATTTCCCAAATTGACACTTTTTGTGACAAATTCTACTCAGGGTTAATTTTTCTTATCCGACATTACACGTCATCGCCACATAGTATTTTTCTATCCTAGGTGTTGCTGATATGTCAAAACAAAAAATTCCTAATTTTCTAAACCTAATTACAAATCCCATGTGGTGCTTCCTCTCCTCCCCTTGCCGCCAACCTCTGCTCTTCCTCCCCCGTTGCTCCAATCTCCTCCTCCTCCGCCCTTTCTCACACTCTTCCCTGCGCTCCGCTGCCTCCTCCTCCTCTCCCGTCGCCGGTGTCGTCGACATCCTAGAGGAGAGGGGCGTCATTGAATCCCTCACCAGCGACGCCCTCACGTCTCCCCCTCCGGGCCTCCCCCTGAAGCCCTACTGCAACTTCAACCCCACCGCCCAGAGCCTCCACCTCGGAAACCTCCTCGCCATCGTCGTCCTCTCCTGGTTCCAGCACTGCAGCCACCCCGTCGTTGCCCTCATCGGCGGCGCCACCACCCGCGTCGGCGACCCCTCCGGCAAGTCCCTCGAAAGGCCCGAGCTCGACGCCCAGGCCTCCAAGACAACACCTTCGCCATCACTCGCTACGTTACCGAAATCCTCTCCCGTGCGGGGGGCCCACCCCTCCCTCCTTCCAGGTCCTCAACAACTACGACTGGTGGAAGGACGTCAACCTTCTCGACTTCTTGAAGCGGGTCGGCCGGTACGCCCGTGTCGGGACGATGATGTCCAAGGAGAGCGTCAAGAAGCAGTTGGAATGGAATTTTGGGTCCGGAAGTTTCTTCGCTGGGATTTGTAATTAGGTTTAGAAAATTAGGGATTTTTTTGTTTTGACATGTCAGCAACACCTAGGATAGAAAAATACTATATGACGATGATGTGTAATGTCGGGTAAGAAAAATTAACCCTAATTAAGAATTTGTCACCAAAAGCGTCAATTCGGGAAACCTCTGTCACCTGAAAAAAAAGACAAACCACAGGGTATTATAGTGTCAAAGCGTGAAACTACAGGGTACTTTAGTAAACTTTTCCCTTTATTTTAAGTACTCCAAATTCACAAAACAGACTAATGCTAATAAAAGCAGTATCGAAAATAGGGGAAAAAGGTTCTTCCACCACTTAAAAAAATCGAAAATTGTCTCTATCGAACAAACAAACTTCAGTAGGAGTTTATGTGCCAGTAGAAGTTTGGTGGTTTTGCATGTTTATTGACGATAATTCATATTTCACTCGCCTTTGATATACAAAACATCATTGCTTTAGTTTTTTTTACCACGTCCGCAGTTTGTTTAACTAAATTTTTTAAGTCATAGATTACATGTTGGCGATGATGTATCTCCGATTATTAAAAAGAATGATTGTGCTATTTTATAAGGTAGAAAAAGCAAGATAACCCAAATTTTTCCAAAAACAAAACTCAAATTTTAATAGAGGGGATTGATTATACTAGTTAGAATCGTAGAGAAGCCCATGTGACCTTTATTCCGTATTCTTCCCATTGGTACTTTATTTCAAGTCCTCCCGTTTTACTCAACAGACGAAAGCTAATAAAAGTAGTACCTAAAATAGGGGGGAAAAAGATTCTTCCACCAATTACAGCAATTTTCTAATTGTTTCTCTGTTGAACAAAACAAACAGCCAACTTGCTCCCCTGTTTTTGTTACTGGTTCATTAAAAGCTCCACCCAACTCCCAATGACAGTGACGACTTTTCTTCTTCCTCGTGAGCCAATTCCTCCTCATGAGACTCTTTAGTGAAAACCAAGCTTAAAAAATGGAGGAGCCACCAGTAGAAGTTGTTGTTGAGACCAGAAAGGAGGCTATATTTTCACTTTCAGGAGAAGGAAAACCCATCACAAGTAGAGCTTTTTTCCTTAAACCCTGCATTGATGGTTCCTCCTCTCCCGAGCCGTCCCCGCCTTGTTTGTCACCTCTAACGGGCTCATTTGAAAGTGGCATTTGAGTGTTCAATGGAAGGAACCCATAAGAGGATGAAAGCTGTGGGTGGAAAAGATGCAAACTTTACATGAAGATGCATGGAGGAGAGCCGGGATTTACGAAGCGATAATGGGTTCGACGTGTGAAATCGTCAAAGACGGGGACTTGGTTGTCGGGTTGGCAGAGAGATGGTGCCCTGCCACTAAATCTTTTGTCTTTCCTTGGGGGGAAGCCACTGTTACACACTTACACCGGAAGATATGGCGGTCATTGGAGGGTACTCTGTTTTGGGGTGCCCTGTTTTTAGCCCGCTCGAAACCGAGGAAATGGTGGCAGTCCAGGAGCTACTGGTTGAATCAAGGAAGAAGATGGTAAGAAGCAGTGACAGGAAGGCGGCTCAGTCCTCGTGGGCGAGGGAGTTCAAAGACGGGGGAAGCAAAATCGAGCACGAGGCCTTTCTTTCGCTGTGGCTGTCAAGGTATGTTCTTGCTAGAATTAAGGATGCCTACGATCTCATCTCCGAAAACAGTTTTCCAATTGCGGTATTGTTAGCAAGAGGGACTAGAGTCGCGCTTGCTCCAGCTGTGCTTACCGGAATTTACAATGACTTGACATTGTTGAAGGAAAAGATTGTTGCTTTAACTGAATCGGAGTACAATGAGGACGGTGTTAATGATTTTTCAGTTAGAGTTCGGTTACAGAAAAGATGCAGCAACAGCAACAGTAGTCGTAGATCTTAAGAGTGGATTCTCAGGTAGGCAGATGTATAGGAAGGATGTCAATTTGAACTTATCAACTTGTTTATAATCTGTCCTGACATTTAACATCATCTTTAACAAATGTTTCTCCCTGCATTCAATTTTATTCCTACTTGTGGGGGAACGCTTGATCAACAACAAAAAAAGTTCTATTGACTTTGCGGTTATTGTCTCGGGCCCATAGTTATAAGAAATTGTCTTGAGTTCGTTAACTGTCGAGCTCTGATGGTTGACTTACATGCTTGAATGTGGCACTCGAGCACGAGCTCAGATACTCGACAAACCAGTGAACTCACCAAGGAAAGTCAACTCAGACCCAAACATTAAATAATAAGTCTAATTTTCTGTTTCTTGGACTTAGCTTTTCACTAGGCTTTCTTCCGTCCGATTTTCTGGCCCATTTATTGGAGGAAAATTTGATGACTCACAAAAAAAAAGTCAAATTTTATTCTGGTATTTTCTAGTTTGATAATTGGTGAGGCGTGGTTCTACATTTTTTTGATATAAAGGAATGGTTCTATGTTATCCAGGTTTAAGGTTTCTAGTCTGATTATTTGAAAATACAATTCCAACGTATCACACAGTTCAAATCTGAATTAGTCGGTACAATAGATCCAGATACAAACCAAATCTGAATTAGTCTGAATTATTTTCTCCGTTTTGTGGCCTGTTTTTTGGGGGTTTATTACCCTTGTAATTACTCCTCTTTTCTTCAATGTAATTACTTATAAAAAATAATCTGAATTAGTCTCAATAATCTAAAACACTTGATTTGTTTGTTATGCATTTTGAATGTTGAGAATAAATTTGTTTATTGAGGATTACATAATAGTTAGATTTGATGATGTATTTTTAGT
This sequence comes from Hypericum androsaemum, assembly GCA_963995505.1. Classification (NCBI taxonomy): domain Eukaryota; kingdom Viridiplantae; phylum Streptophyta; class Magnoliopsida; order Malpighiales; family Hypericaceae; genus Hypericum; species Hypericum androsaemum. The sequence continues at coordinate 16,828,146 of OZ023187.1, forward strand.
GATGAGCGCTTACTTTTGGTGGCATTTTTTGCGGTATTAGGAAAGGATGCAGCTGCTTCTACTGCTTGAGTACTCTTCTACCGCCTCAAGTTGTTTTGTAAGACAAAAGACTTGCAGCAGCACTACTGTACTACTTGAGTACTCTTCTACCATAGCTTGCAATTCTTGAAACACCATATACCAAGGATTTTCCAAATCTTGCAGCAGTATATGTTGAAGGCTGCACAACTTCTTTGGAAAAATCAGTTATTGACATAAGATGAATTCCAATAAGCATGTCGATTCTCTCAAACAATCCATGTAAATCCTCTTCCAAATAATTCTTTTCTAAGATCTTGTAGGCCTCGAAGTAACAATGACACATCTTAAGCTTCTCGAACTTCCTTACGTATTTCTTAACTACACTTACCTGGTTTCCTTGATCATATGCGTTCTCCATTGATTCATAGGCCTTACTAGTCACCTGGACTGCCCGAGTTGTATACAGCATATTTGTTGCTTTTATTGGAGCAAACAGATCAGACCTCATATGCACCTGCTCAACATCATTCATGTTTTGAAACAAAAGCACATAGTTGGTCAATTCTGGTCTGTGATTCTTCAAGAACTCTTCTTGAACCCAAAACAAATTGGCATCATAGATGTCTGGTAGCTTAAACCCGCTGAGTACAGTCTCCTCAAGCTTTAAACACACATCCAAGCTAGGATTCTCATACCTCTGGTACACTTCCTGAACCACGACAACCTCAAGGTCTCCGGGATCCCAATTGTGAAACGTTAATCTCCACTCATTTCCACTTAAAGAACTCCGCTCCATCTCTTTAGTAGCTCCAAAATGATCAGGGGGCCTAGATTTAACATCAAAACAGACAACTAAGGAACTAATTCTTTCTAGTTCAACATCCACCAGGTCCTCTTCCCTATGATCATCAAAATCAAAATTTACACGCTCCATGTCCTCGATAGCACATTCTGGTTGCACCTCGTGACCAGCAACCACAACCACGCCATGCACCATCTGGTTCATCACCAACAAATCTTTCTTCTCCAAATCCTTATTCACCACTTCCTTACTCTCTAAAACAAAAGTTTCCTCCAAACTCACTTGCTGTTTACTTTCAAATTCATAAGAATTCTCCAAATCACAACTCTCTGCAACACATTCCTCTTCCACTTCCTCGTCATAATCCTTGAATCGCTCACACAAGGCGTCTGTAAAATCATCCCAATAAGCCTCTTCGCTGCCATTAAAGGACCACGACACAAACGACTCTTTCGCCCTACCGACCAATAAATCTGCCACTAGGCTAAATTGATAAACCTCCACAGATGGGTAAACATCGAAATACTCCTCGCAACCCTCCGGGTTGACGACCAAAAACGAAGGGAGACTAGGAAAACCCAGTCGAGTTAGGAAGAGATTTACCTTGTTTTGACGAATTTTCGATGCCCACTCGTCCAAGAATTCGTCCAAGAACTGGTTCTGGCTAGGCTTCATACCAAATTCCTGACCCACGAACTCCGAGTGTCTCTCCTGCACGGGATGGGTTTTCTTCGCTTCTCGGAATCGTTCTAGAAGGAGAAGGGAAGATTCCTCTCTCGCCAAGGCCTCGACGCGGGACTTCCTCGAATCCTCGCGGAGCTCCTCCTCACCCCAGCAAAAGCCGTCGCCGGTCCTCCGGAGCTCACCCCTCTTCGTGGACAAAATATATGAAGACCGATGATGCTCCAAGCTTCGAAATTGATTCACCATATGTGCCCACCTTGATATTAGCTAGCAATTCCGAGGATTGATAGCTCTGATACCATGTAATGATCTTGATTTGAGAAAAGGGATCAAGAACCCTAGAATTTGGGAAAAAAGGGGAAGAAATAGAAGAGAAGAGGAAAAGAAGAAGGGAACGATCTGTTCCTTGAGGTTCTTTTATCAAAATGTCATGAATGACCTTACATGTCTTTCTACCCTCTATTTATACCCAATCATATTTACCTAAAGGTTCTTACAACTTTCAGTACTATTCAATTTAGTACCAGGGATGTTACAATTTGAAACTCCCCAAATTAAATCCTAATCCTTCACACCTTCTCCTCGCATTTTCAATTTTCCACTTTCTTTTGACTGTTCGTTCTTTTTCATTTGCCACTTCAGCAAGGTCGTAGCAACTCAGTACAGTAGTGCAGCGTTACCGGGATTTAACACTTGATGATCAATTTGACCAACGGACTAAAATTCACGGTCTCTTGTCGTGCATTTCATAACGTAAAGTCTTCGGTGGCGCACCAACACTTATAATCAAATTTCGAATTTTTAGAAACACAATATTGTTAAATATTTATTTAAATTTTTTGTCATCTTTAAAAGATCTTATCCAGCTCAAATTTGGATAAATCAGTTTATTGGGCATGATACTGGTTCGTATAAACCCAAAAAAAACTTTAGTAACTCAAGATACTTATGTGTACTAAACTCTACCACAATTGTGTTTTTTTTCTTTTATAGTTCTCTTTTTTTCCTTCCAATGATGTAGTATTATCTAATCAATTTGCCTTTTTTTAAAGTTGATTAATATTATATATGCGCCAAAAATTACACCAAGTGTTACAAAAGTTAGGATACAAACCAAAATATCACCATCTAACTAAGAAACTATATAAAGAAGATTAACTCTTGATGACCCAAGTCCGAAATCGAGTTCGTCCATCAAAGCCATTCGTGGACCTGTAAAATGATAGTATGAATGAGAAACTCTCAGTTGTACCTATCTATTTGAAAAATGGCGCGATTTTTTATCAACCAATTTCTCCAAAGAATTCCACCATATAAAGCCAACCACACCTTATTAATCATGTCACCATGAACTAGCCCATCCATGCCTCAAAAAAAACACCAAATTTGGTCCTGAACACCATAGGACTCCGATGCAGCGTACAACTAGTTGACTTATACTCGGGTCCTTGAGTTTATTCGATTAAGATAGGATCATAAATGCACAACCCAGTACTCAACCAATTCGGAGTCTTCTAAGGGTTGTGGAATAGTCACCCGGAACTTGCATCCAAATATTAACGACCATAAAAGTTGAGTCAATTTGAATCCCAAAATTCACGCAAGCAAATAGAACAGAATTTAGAGAATGACAACCCAACACAATGTCTAGTGTGGAAATTTAAGCTGCTATTATTCAACAGACGCTGACACTTGTATAGCTGTTACTTGGACTCTTCTTTTGGTGGCCCGCCATGTTTGTGGCGTCAAGTCCATGTTGAAGACCAACTCCATTTCCTTCTTCTATAATTTTTTAAGTTAATTTATGTATTCATATTCGAGCACTGTGCGACTTTATTTAGGAGTTCTCACAATAGTGTCTTTCACATTTATAACGCTTGAACTCAAAAATTACTTAAGTGAATCCAAATCTCATACTACTTGAACCAACTCCCATTAGTTTTTTCTTCTATAGATCGATACCAAATCTATGCTGCGAAAACTAAGAACAAATACATATAGAATAAAACCATGACCAACTAGTATATCTGATCAAAATACTAAAATAATTCAAAGATTGAAGTGCATCGATTAAGCATCTCGATAGTTATATGGTCACTTGAAGTGAATAATTTTATTTTTGTCATGAATTATTATATCTTTTTACAATATATTATTTTCAGCATTATAGTTGATTAATATGTTATAGTTTATAAAAAAATAAAAGGAAATTAGATTAAATATATCTTATATTAAAGATATGCAATCTATATAAGAATACATTATCCTATTGTATGAAAACAATGATAGGCGTAAGTAAATGCGTGATACGTACATCATTTTTTGATGGCTAATAACAAATTGACAACCTATTACAAGTTGGAATTGCAAGGGAGAGGTTAATCGCTGAGCTTTGTTCAATCCTGATACTTGGGTTGGTTTTGGGTTGGGCGCACAGGTTTACCATGGGGAATGGCCTTGGGTGGGCTAGGACACATGTTAAGCGGTATTTGGATTTCTGTGAGGTTTTCGGCTACAACTTCGTACTCATGTACGAGGTTGAGTTATCTCTCGGAGGATAGGTGGGGTTCTCTCAGATAGGGGCTGATTTGGGTAGACACAGGGTAGATTGTAGGGTCACGTAGGACTTTGTAGATACAAATTTTTTCTTTTCTTTCTTAGTTGTAATTTCTTTTCTGTTTTTTTTCTTTAATAAAGCATATTTACCAATTAAAAAATGGGTGTTATGAATTAATTTTCTAGTTAATTAAGTGAACACCCATTATCCCATTATCACCAATTTAGGTGGCCGTTTTCATTAACCCTTGTATTGGTGACATTTTTACCGCTCTCTTTTTAATTCGGTTTATCGTTTCAGGATGTGTATTTAGTGAATAATGGTTAGTTCAATGTATTTGTTATAAATATCTCAGATCATAAGAGAAATGTTATTGTTAAATTGCGCAACCTCAGGGAGACTTTATTGTCATCTCTTAAATCTTCATAACGCGCAAATTATATACTTCATTTTTTTAAACCATGTTGTCTCAGAATAATCACTAGGCAACTAATCTAGATTCGATAAAGATAAAACTTTTAAATTGCGACAAAATTATTCTAACAAATATTTAACATTATTATACTACTCAAATTCGATAACTGTTAATTTTAAACTAACAACTCTCTCGACAATTTCTAACCGTTAGTTAGTAAATACGAAAATAGCTTATCCTCGATAAAACACCCCCTCTAGTTGCCAACTTTCTTTCCCCTCAAAAAAAAAAGTTGCCATCTTCATCTTGGTCCAACACAGAACAACACCCAACTTCACGAACAGAAACGCCCGCCTTCGACCACCATGCCGGAATTCTCCACCATTTAGTCTATGGGGAGACTTCTCAGAGACATTTTGTCGAACAAGTTACGTGCATTTTCTCAAATCTCCACTGGCAGGCTCATAGGGCTCAAGGGAAACAAACCAAGTTGATTTTTTTTCTGCCATAAAAATAATACCAAATTGAGATTATCCATCTTCTCTGTCAGCTTCCCCTTCGACACCATTACCTCACGTCTATATCTCGGCCCACACCATCAGAATTCGACCAAAATGGAGTTTTCCAAGGGACCTAGAATAGTCAGTCACCCGGAACTCGCTTTCAAATATCAACGACCACAAAAGTTGAGTCAATTAGATCCACAAAATTCATTATCCAATATAACGAGACACTCAAAGATAAATAATCAAAGGAGAGTGAAAGTGCAAACTAGGACAAAGCATCTGTAATCCAATCCGATTGTCCTCTCTCCAATTGTGCTACATCTGTACCTCCAAATATAAACGACCTTAAAAGTTGAATCAATTAGATTCCCAAAATTCACAATCCAACAAAATGTTCAGCGTGGAAATTGAAGCGGAATTAATTACTAGACTTGTAAAGCTGTTATTTGGACTCTTCTTTTTATGGCCCACCGATCTTGACAGCGTCAAGACCTTGCATTTTTTCCATCACAGCTTGGACTTGTCGCCTTTCCCTGACAAAACAAACCTGAGAGATCTTCATTAGAAAAATCAAGCTTCTCCCGAAATTCACGCAATAAAACAGAGCATGACTACTACTCTTTTTTTGAGAATCTTCTTTCATAAACGAGACTTAGTCCAAGCGGTAAAGATTGTCCTCATTGATAGAGAGGTCACTACTCTTCTCTTCGTTGCTTTACTTGGAATTTTCGTTTGGTGGACCACAGTCAGTCACCCTGAACTCGCTTCCAAATATCAGTGACCACAAAAGTTGAGTCAATTAGATGCCCAAAATTGGAGTCAATTAGATTCACAAAAAAAAAAAACTAGGACCATTATTCACAAAATTGGAGTCAATTAGATTCCCAAAATTCACAATCCAACACAATGGGACACTCGAAGATATCAAAGGAGTTTGAAAGTGCAAACTAGGACAAAGAATCTATGACCTGGCTGCCCTCTCACTAGTTGTCTTGGATCTGTACCTCCCAAACACTGGCCGAAGAGCTCGCGTGCGTGATGGATGAGAATTGTATGAGGATCAACACAAACTTCCCTTCCCCCGTATGCATGTCTAATTCCTGCAAAGCTATCTCTGTATCTTTGTATGAGTTTCAGTACTTCTTTGCTTCTGAAATCTTAATCCCAATCGAATAACTTGGATGCCAACTCAGTGTTAGATTAATATGGAGCTTTCCAAGGGACGTGGAATAGTCAGCCACCCGGAACTCGCTTCCAAATATCAACGACTACAAAAGTTGAGTTAATTAGATTCCCAGAATTCACAATCCAACACAATGTTCAGTGTGGAAATTGAAGCGGAATTATTCATCGAAGACTTCTATTACTTAATAAATTGGGGCAGCCTACGCAAAGTGGCTATTTGGACATTTTTGCATCCGAGTAGACTAGAGCTTTCTGGCCACTTAAACAAAACCAAATTGAGTTTTTTCTGTCATAAAAATAATAACAAACCGAGTGTTGCAAGTAATAACCAGCACCAGTTAAGTCCATCTTCTCTATCAGCTTCTCATATATGTGTGGCTAATTTGTTTTGGCAGTAACCTCCCTCGACACTATCTACCTCTCATCAATCTCTTAGCCCGCAACATCAGAATTCGACCAATATGGAGTTTTCTAAGGAACGTGAAATAGTCAGTCACCCGGAACTCCCTCGACACTATCTACCTCAAAAGTTGAGTCAATTAGATTCCCAAAATTCACAATCCAACACAATGTTTAGTGTGCACATTTAAGCGGAATTATTCAGCAGACCGCCGATCTTTGATAGCTCCAAGAACAGGGTATGACTACTCTTCTCTTATAACCGAGGCTTAATTCAAGTGGTAAAGGTTGTCGTCATCAGTCTCCTCTTTGTTGTTTTTCCAATTTCCAGTCGAAGAAGGCCGAGTCCATAAGTCCTTGCTCTTTAAATTAGTACCGAATGGTAATGAGTGGTATCCAGCGTTTTACCACTCAAACCGAATTAGGAGACATGGAAATACAAAATTGTAGGTCTATTTCTTTCTTTTTTTTACCACGGAAATCGCATCAACCCAATATTTGAGTTGAAATTCCAGCCATTTTATGGAGACATATTTGCACGAATCCGTAGATAATTCTATGTTCCAACAGAAACATGTGTTATTCGCAATGAGAGATGTCATATTGCTCACAAGGGTAGTGAAGTTATTCGTGAGTCTTGGAAATGGAGTAGAAATTAATTGTGATTGTTGGTTGAATTAATCAGCATAATGAGTGTTCAATATCAGTTAGTTTTGACATTAAATTTAACAACCTAGTTAATAAAAAAAGTACATTACTTATGTTGGAACAAATATTAGTAAACTACGAATATATAAAGCATATAATCGTATGTAAGTCATAAGCAAAATAAAAGAGAGGAGTTTAAAGAATGCTCACGATCACACTTCGAGCTAAGTGTGAATACCGTCTTCTTCAAGGTAGTGATTTTCGGATGCAATCCTGGACGAGGCCACAGCAAGCCGTATGTCCTTAAATACTTATTACCCGCCTATATGCTTCAGGCCTCCGTGGGTAAGAGAGCTCCAAAGGTACAACGCCCAACCTCGTGTACAAAAGGAAGCACTTTCTTACACCACCCTTCGAACTTTTCGTAACCTTCGAACTTTTCGTAACCTTCGAACTCTGACTCTTTTATACAAGAATGATATGATGTTGTAGGGGGAGAAGTAGAGAGCTCTGAAGAGATTGAGAGCTGGGATGGTTTGGAATGGAGGAGGAGGGCTCCTTTTATAAGTAGCCAAGGACCTCCAACCTCCAAATCCGAAATAAATGGCAGCCATGAATACCCCTTGTAACTTTGTTGTTACTAGAGCCATGAATATCTCTCGTAATTTTGCTGTTACAAGAGCCATGATTACCCCTCATTTACATTGGCTGTTACCTTTGAATTCAAATCCCACATTTTTTAATTCAAATAGTCACCTTCTGAAAGGAGAAGAAGGATCCGGAAGATGGGCTTCTCCAAGTGGAAGCTCAGAAGATTTTTTAGGCATGGAATCGCTTCAACATGTCTGGCCCAGCTCTAAAAAGATAAGACCCTGGAACCTTTTCGCAACCCGCACCCGAGCCCGGGACGGGGTAGGGCACGGCGCGCGCGAGTGCCTAGCCAAGCTGGCCGGACAAACGGACGGACAGACGGCACGAGAAGCTTCTCCCTTCTCTACCAGTTTACCCATACTAGATTTCTAATCACTTATAAACTTATCTCAGCATGGTGTGCTAACCAATATGGGATTGCCCTTATTTTAATAACAACCATACCACTTTAAAGACAATTTTCATTCACTCTCATAATTGAATTTTTGCAAGTGTTATATATCGTTACGAAGCTCTACCAACGAACTTCGTATTGATCTCACAAATACCCAAATTCAATTGGTGTAACCTCTAATTAAATTAGCTCAAAGTTACTCATTAATTACTTAGTTATTATATTTAATTAGGATTCTCTCTAATTAAATACTTGGGACCAAAGTCCAATACACTCACTTGTATTGAGCCATCTCTTCCTTGGTTAATAAACCAATTCTCCAACAACTTAATCTCATGAAGAATGCCTGAACCATGTTTTTAAAAGGTAAATTTTTACGCAAAGAATACTACATGAAATAAACCCTAGACCTCTATCAATTCCTTATTTTTTTGTAGAACCGTAAATTCACGCGATAAAAAACACTTTTCCTGGTTGATACTTGGAATCTTTTTTCATAACGTAGGCTTAGTTCTAGTGGTAAAGGTTGTCGTCATTAATAGACGTCACTACTCTCCTCATTGTTCTTTTCTTGGAATTTTCTTTTGGTGGACCACAGTCGCATTTTTTCCAATTACCAGTTAATGAAGGCTGATTCATAAATCCTTGCCCTATAAATTAGTAGCGAATGGTACTGAGTGGTATCCACCATCCAAGTGTACCGTCTGTCTTTGTTTTAACCCGTTACTGCTCAAGTAGTTCCTCCTTTTACACAACACAAAAACAATGTCCAAATTTCCACCTAATCCTCTCCAGCCTCCCCAAGCTCTAATCATCTTAGTGTTTTTCCATGTCGTGTTCCTCTTTGCTATTTCTGAAACTGATCAGGCCGCAAAAGAAGCAGGGGCCCTTCTTAGATGGAAAGCCAGCCTTGATACCTCCAGCCAGTTTGTTCTGTCTTCTTGGACAGCTAACACCAGCCATTGTACCACTTGGTACGGTGTCGGTTGCAGTTCCCGAGCTACAACAAGTGTCACCAACATCACCCTCCAAAGTTGTGGCTTGAAAGGTACCCTCCACACTCTCCACTTCTTGTCCTTCCCCAACCTCCTCCAACTCGATCTCTTTAACAACTCCTTCTACGGGTCTATCCCTCCCATGATCTGTAATCTCACCAAGCTCAATTTTCTTGATTTGGGCTTCAACAATTTCCAAGGAAACATCCCTTACGACATCGGAAAGCTTGCCTCACTTACTTCTCTTGCTTTATCCAACAATTCTCTGACTAATGCCATCCCTGCTTCTATAGGAAACTTGACAAAGCTTTCTGTGTTATACCTCTATGATAATAAGTTGTCACAGTCTATTCCTCATGAAATTGGTATGTTGGTATCTCTTGATGATCTTGCGTTGAGTGACAATCTACTCACAGGTGCCATCCCTGCTTCTATAGGCAACTTGACAAAGCTTTCTATGTTATACCTCTATGATAATAAGTTGTCACAGTCTATTCCTCATGAAATTGGTATGTTGGCATCTCTTGATGATCTTGCGTTGAGTGATAATCTACTCACAGGTGCCATCCCTGCTTCTACAGGCAACTTGACAAAGCTTTCTATGTTATACCTCTTTGACAATAAGTTGTCACAGTCTATTCCTCATGAAATTGGGATGCTCACATCCCTAGATGATCTTGAGTTGAGTGACAATCTTCTCACAGGTGCCATCCCTGCTTCTATAGGAAACTTGACAAAACTTTCTGTGTTACACCTCTATGACAATAAGTTGTCACACTCTATTCCTCATGAAATTGGGATGCTCACATCCCTAGATGATCTTGAGTTGAATGACAATCTTCTCACAGGTGCCATCCCTGCTTCTATAGAAAACTTGACAAAACTTTCTGTGTTACACCTCTATGACAATAAGTTGTCACAGTCTATTCCTCATGAAATTGGGATGCTCACATCCCTAGATGATCTTGAGTTGAATGACAATCTTCTCACAGGTGCCATCCCTGCTTCTATAGGAAACTTGACAAAACTTTCTGTGTTATACCTCTATGACAATAAGTTGTCACAGTCTATTCCTCATGAAATTGGGATGCTCACATCCCTAGATTATCTTGAGTTGGGTGACAATCTTCTCACAGGTGCCATCCCTGCTTCTATAGGGAACTTAACAAAGTTATCCTTTCTTTCTCTTGAGAACAATATCCTCACCGAAAGTCTTCCATTAGAACTCAACAATCTTCATCACCTACGATTATTCAGCATATACAATAACAGCTTACGAGGATACTTGCCGCAGAATATATGTCTTGGTGGTCAATTTAAATACTTCTCTGTACATAACAATTTTTTAACTGGTCCAATACCACGAAGTTTGAAAAATTGCAGTAACTTGTTAAGAGTCCATCTTGAGAGAAACCTACTCACTGAGAATATATCCGGAGCTTTCAGAATAAACCCTCACTTATACTTCATGGATTTAAGCGACAACCACTTTTACGGTGAGTTGTCCTGGAAGTGGGATCAATTCTACAATCTCTCAACACTTAAGTTAGCCAACAATAAACTCTCTGGCCAAATACCATCTGCAGTAGGAAGAGCAACCAAACTACACTGGTTGGACCTCTCTTCTAATCAACTGGCTGGAAAGATGCCAGAAGAAGTCGGGAATTTGACTCTGTTCTATCTTAACATTAGTGGCAACAACCTTTCAGGAGAAATTCCTTCCCAAATTGGAGAGCTTCGTGACATGGAAAGATTAGACTTGTCTTCCAACAAGTTAAATGGATCCATTCCCAAACAAATTGGTGATCTAAGGTCCAAACTATTGTTCTTGAACCTCGGCAGAAATCAACTTGGAGATCAAATCCCTGCAGAATTGGGGAGCTTGACAGTTTTGGAAGGACTAGACCTTAGCCAAAATTTACTTGAAGAAGAGATCCCTACAGAGTTGAGAAACCTGCAAATGTTAGAAAACTTGAATTTATCTCACAACAAGTTGAGTGGTAAAATACCAAGTAGCTTTTCTGGATTGTTGAGTTTGACGACGGTGGATATCTCCTTCAACAAATTAGAAGGTCCTGTTCCTGATCTCATAGCTTTCCATAATGGTTCGTTTGAAGCTGTCAGAAACAACAAAAACTTGTGCGGAAACATCACCAGTTTGGTGCCTTGTTTCTCAACCTCGGATCATAACCCCAAGAAACATCAGCACAAATTTGTAACTATTTGTGTATCTCTTGTTCTCTTTCCCGTTGGATGCTATGTCATCTATAAGAGATATAGAAGCAAAAAACTGAAGAAGGGGGTGCCAGACTATAAAGATCTTTTTGCAATATGGGGTCATGATGGTGAGCTACTCTACAAGAATCTTATCGAGGCTGTTGAAGAATTTGATCCCAAGTATAGCATTGGGGCAGGAGGGTATGGAACTGTGTATAAAGCCACATTGCCAACGGATCGTGTGGTTGCTTTGAAGAAAATGCACGAGCCGCAGGGCGATGATGGAGCTTCTAGCTCGAATGCCTTCAGGAGCGAGATCCGGGTGTTGACTAGCGTCCAACATCAAAATATTGTGAAGTTGTATGGTTACTGCTCCAATCCAAGACACTCGTTCTTGGTGTATGAGTTCGTAGAGAAAGGAAGCCTTAGATCCATCTTGAGCAACGAGGAGGAAGCCTCACAATTAGGTTGGATTCATAGAATCAATATCATAAGCGGGATGGCCAAGGCATTGTCTTACATGCACCATGATTGCTCACCTTCAATAATCCACCGTGACATCTCAAGCAACAATGTTCTTTTGGATGTGGAGTATCAAGCACATGTCTCTGATTTTGGCACAGCAAGGCTCTTGCTACCTGATTCCTCAAATTGGACCTCATTTGCTGGGACGTTTGGTTACACTGCTCCAGGTACTTAAACTGCAATCCTATTCCTTAAAATTCTGAATTTTAATTCTTCATTTGACATGATGAGTACTAGATCAGATTTCCCTTTTAAACAACAGTTGCTCTTCACCATATTCCTCTGCCTTCCTTCTGGTTGTATACATTTTACAATGTTGATACATTTAACTGTTCACTATGTTGTCCTATAAAAAACTGTTCACGGCGTTGGATTTTGATCATGATTTTGCTGTTCCGTAGAGTTGGCGTATACAATGAAGGTAAATGAAAAATGTGACGTGTTTAGCTTCAGTGTTGTGGCTCTTGAAGTCATAATGGGAAAGCATCCAGCCGATCTCATATCCATGCTTTCATCTCCGGAAACAATAACACTTCCATCATCTTCACCTCCTCCAATTAACCATCATACTCTCTTCAAGGACGTGATTGACCAGCGCATCCCACCACCCGAAGATAGCGTCTTGGAGGCAGTGATTTATGCAGCACGTCTCGCATTTGCCTGCGGGAATCACATCCGGGGGCAAGGCCAACCATGAGACAAGTTAGCTTGGAGCTAATAACATCATGGCCTTGTTCAACGGTAACTGATTGGCCTCCTATGACAAAGGACTTCATCGCGATCACTTTAGCGGACTTGCTGCCTCGTTGAACTGTCTGTCCCTCAAAGACGCTGTAGCCAAACTTGGATTGTAAATATTACCATTTAACTGTACTTTTCAAAAAAAGTTTGTGCAATATTTGTAAGAGAGAGCTCTTATTAGCTCTGCTCTCAATGGCCTTGCGAGCATAACTTGGGTTTTGATTGCTCGTTTCTTGTTGCTACGAGTTTTTATGTGACCTGGTATTTTTGATTGGCGTCGGAATAAAATCTCTACCATTTTAAAATAAGTTTGTGAAAAGGCTAAAGCAAGATATTCGTCTTGGTTGAATCTACTCTTTTAAAATACCAACATATCAACACTCATCAAACCACCTGCAATTTGTAGGTAAATGTCCTCTGTGTACCTTCTTATGTTTAATCTTCTGGTTGTCAAGACATACAGAGAAAGATATGGGGAGGGAATGCAGCATAATAGTAGCACAAGAAGAGCTGCATGCTTAAGCTTAACTTACACACATAATGGTAGTACAATCAGACATGTTCCATTCAATGACATTGAATGTCAGATTAACCACTTTAAGCTCGTCTACACCACAACTGTATTCCACATTCAATATACCTCCTCCTGTGTCTTCATCTTTGCTTCTAAAACTCTCAATTCTTTTCCGGCGCTACAAAATTTTCTGTTAGACAAATGCGCACCCTATGTTTGTCAAGATTCTCTTCTCACATGTAATTCTCCTCTAACTATGTCGATATCCCTGCAGCTTCGTTCGGTATCAAAAACAGAAGAACAACAGGAACATATGTGCAAATTACTTGGGTAGCTAACCCCATCAGGAGATTGTCATAGGATCCAGACGAGAGGTTCAAAAGTGAAGCCAACGCTGCACCGACAAACGACCCAAGCATTGAGCCAAGGTTGTTATTAGACATGAGGAGAGCGAACAATGTCCCTTTGATTTCAGGAGCGCAAAGTTGTCCCGATAGGATAAGGAATGGCATGAATCTGCAAGGAGAGAGCAGAGAATGATATGTATTTGCAAAGAGCGAGAATACAATAAGCTAACTTGCAAATAACAGAAGACATAAAATAGCAGCAGAAAAATGAGAATGAGCGATGGTCTTCGCCGTGGGCAATTGACAGTCATAACAATAATCAAAGAAACGGCAACAGCGACCAAGGAAACACAAAAGGCCCATGACCAAAACACCTCAGAGAACACACAATCGGTCATCCACCCTCACAGTCGTCCATCTTCATCTTCGTCCAACACAGAACAACACCCAACTTCACCAACAGAAATGCCCACCTTCGACCACCATGCCGGAAACGCCCGCCTTCGACCACCATGCTGGAAACGCCCGGAATTCTCCACATGACAAAAGAACGCCCATAATGCCATTTAGTCTATGTGGAGAATTCTCAGAGACATTTTGTCGAACAAGTTACTTGCATTTCTCAAATATCCACGGGCTCAAGGGAAATCTTCGGATTGCATTAACCCAACAGCTATAAGTTGATGAATGATTTTCCATAGGTAGAGGTTTCATTTCAAGGCCGGAATGGTAAACAGCCATGACGCCTGAGGGAGGTTGGAATCGGTTGGGTGATTGAGGTTTATTTTGGTATTCAGATATTACCGTGTCGACTAATTTAAGTTGAAGTTAGGTGTCTTTTGGAAGGTACTAAAGTTCTTTTAATAAGTATTTAACATTGATGTATTTCAAACTCGAGATCTCTATATTAAACTAGAACAACTTTTTAATCTGAGTACTTGTTGGTGCATATTATGACTTCACGGAACCCTTGCACAATAAGGAATGGACAATTGGGCAATTACAGAAACTCAAACCGGAAGCGACCGAGTGAGCTTCTGAGTTATGACTGATTGAATGAGTTCGATTGTGAGTCAAATGACCGTTCAAATTTTTTTATATCTAGATATTTTACATTTTTAAAGCTGAAACAGTGGGAAAAAAATTCATCCTAGATATCAATAAAAAATTTATTTTATATATGGTCGTTGTTTGGGTCAATCAACAAACATATATAAAAATGAGTCAACGTTAATGAGGTACCTTACCCATTAATCCTTTGTAGTTTATGGTAAAAAAAAAAGAATTCCCCATAGACACCGTAGGGACAGACCTTACCCATTAAACAAAAGAGCAACCCAAAAATTTATAAATCTTTATTTCATATTCATTTTAGAATAAGAAATATTGAAATTATTTTAAATATATATTGATATATTACGTTGCTGGATGATAGTTGTAGTTTCTATTGCATATTTTACACAATATATAATAATGTATCACCGAAAGTAAATTATCAGAACTAAAACGTCATTCGATATAGTTAATACTCGGAAGTCCAGTCAACTTAACAATTCTTCGACTTCCCATATTAACCGTTGGTTAGTAGCTCTTTCTAATTCTGTTTTCGTGTTCTCTTCGCAATAACTTGGCAGGAGAGAGGATTTAGCCTTGCCATATTGGATTCTACACTATGTAAACCTAATGTATACTTTTCATATGGATTTGACAGTAAAGCAAATTTGTAATGCAAGAAAATCCATTATGTCATGCTCATACCGTAAATACATCCAAATATGCATTGAAGAGTTGCTGGGAAACTATTCACTAATCGATACTCTGCAGCAATCTCTTCATCAATTTTTTTAAAATGGCATTCGCAATTCACCTAAAAACAAATTCGGGTAGAGGGAGGATAGAGGGTTAGTGTAATGACGGATATACCCTTAGTCGTGCTGGATTTGTTTAGATTACGAGCATCTTTCTGCCTTTATTGCCAAGAGAATCTTGACCAACATAGGTTGTGTGCATTTGTCTAGCATAAAATTTTGTAAGAATTGAGAGATTTAGAAGCAAAGATGAAAACAGGAAGAGAAGTCTGGAGATTTGAGAAAATGCACGTAACTTGTTCGACAAATCTCTCTGAGAAGTCTCCCCATAGACTAAATGGCATTATGGGTTTCCTTTTGTCATGTGAAGAATTCCGAGCATTTTCGGCATGGTGGTCGAAGGCGGGCCTTTCTGTTCGTGAAGTTAGTTGTTGTTCTGTGTTGGACCAAGATGAAAATGGACTACTGTGAGGGTGGATGACCGAATGTGTGTTCTCTGAGGTGTTTTGGCCATGGGCCTTTTGTGTTTCCTTGGTCGCTGTTGCCGCGACTTTGATTACTGTTATTACTGTCAATTGTTGAAAATGTCGAGTCCGGAAAGGCGTGGCAGTTCACCACGGCGAAGACCATCGCTCATTTTCATTTTTTCTGCGGCTATTTTATATCTTCTATTATTTGCAAGTTAGCTTATTGTGTTCTCACTCTTTGCAAACACATATCAATCTCCGCTCTCTCGTTGCAGATTCATGCCATTCCTTATCCTATCGGGACAACTTTGCCCTCCTGGAATCAAAGGGACATCGTTCGCTCTCTTCATGTCGATTAACAACCTTGGCTCAATGCTTGGGTCGTTTGTTGGTGCAACGTTGGCTCCACTTTTGAACCTCTCGTCTGGATCCCATGACAATCTCCTAATGGGGTTTGCTATCCAAGTAATTTGCACTTATATTCCTGTTGCTCTTCTGTTCTTGATACCGAATAAAGCTACAGGGATATCGACATAGTTAATAGAAGAATTACATATGACAAGAGAACCTTGACAAACATAGGGTGCACATTTGTCTATCAGAAAGTTTTAGAAGCAAAGATGAAAACACAGAAGGAATTATATTGAATGTCACTGAATGGAACATGTCCGGTTGTACTACCATTCAAGCTGAGATTTTTTTTTTGATTTGTGTAACGTAAGTTGACTAGGATGCCGATGCTCCGATAAATATCGGCATCTAATGACTAGTAGAACTTTTGGTTGATTAAACATGCAGCTTCTTCATTTGCTGCTATTTTGAAGCATTCCCTCTCCATATCTTTCTCTGTATCTTTGACTGTTTTAATATCGGGCAACTAGAAGTTTCAACATAAGAAAAGTACCCAAACAACATTTACTGACAACTTTAGGCGATTTGATGTGTGTTAAGCTACTTCAAAGTCAGGATGTGTCTTATGTAAATACCAATATTGCACAAACTTAGAAGTCTATTCCTCAGGCGCAGCTCAAGTTATTGCCAAGAGAAATGAAAAAAAACCGAGGAAAGAGACGGGAAAAAAACTAAAGCAAGCGCATTCATAAAGACAATGATGTGCTAAGTAACATCTACAGCGTCTTCGAGGGATAGTTCAACGAGGCACCAAGTCTGCTAAAGTGATCTCGGCAAAGTCCTTTGTTGTAGGAGGCCATTCAGTTATCATGGAGAAGGGCCACTGTGTTATTAGCTCCAAGCTAACTTGTCTCATGGTTGGCCTTGCCCCTGGATCGTGGTTCCCACAGGAAAATGCAAGACGCACTGCATAAACCACCGCCTCCAAGACGCTGTCTTCGGGCGGTGGGAGGCGTTGGTCGATCACGTCCTTGAAGAGAGTATGATGGTTAATTGGAGGAGGTGAAGATGATGTTAGTGTTGTTGTTTTCGGAGATGAAAGAATTTGTATGAGATCGGCTGGATGCTTTCCCATTATGATTTCAAGAGCCACAATGCTAAAGCTAAACACGTCGCATTTTTCGTTTACTTTCATTGTATATGCCAACTCTACAAAATAGCAAAATCATGATCAAAATCCAACAATGTGAACAGTTTTTTTGATAGGTCAACAGAGTGAACAGTTAAATGTATCAACATTGAAAAATGTATACAACAAAAAGGAAGGAAGAGGAATATGGTGAAGAGCAAATGTTGTTTAAAATGGAAATCCAATCTAGTACTCATCATGTCAAATGAAGAATTAAAATCCAGTATTTTAAGGAATAGGATTGCAGTTTAAGTACCTGGAGCAGTGTAACCAAACGTCCCAGCAAATGAGGTCCAATTTGAAGAATCAGGCAGCAAGAGCCTTGCTGTGCCGAAATCAGAGATGTGTGTCTGATACTCTACATCTAGAAGAACATTGTTGCTCGAGATGTCGCGGTGGATTATCGGAGGTGAGCAATCATGGTGCATGTAAGACAATGCCTTGGCCATCCCGCTTATGACATTGATTCTATGTATCCAACCTAATTGTGAGGCTTCCTCCTCATTGCTCAAGATGGATCTAAGGCTTCCCCTCTCTACGAATTCATACACCAAGAACGAGTGTCTTGGATTTGAGCAGTAACCATACAACTTCACAATGTTTTGATGTCAGATGCTAGTCAACACCCGAATCTCGCTCATGAAGGCATTCAAGCTTGAAGCTCCGTCATCGCCCTGTGGCTCGTGCATTTTCTTCAAAGCAACCACAGGGCCTGTTGGCAATGTGGCTTTGTACACAGTTCCATACCCTCCCGCCCCGATGCAATACTTGGGATCAAATTCTTCAACTGCCTCGATAAGATTCTTGTAGAGTAGCTCACCATCGTGTCCCCATATTGCAAAAAGATCTTTGCAATCTGTTACCCCCTTCTTCAATTTTTTGCTTCTATATCTCTTATAGATGACATAGCATCCAACGAGAAAGAGAACAAGAGATACACTAATGGGGACAAAAATAGTTACAAATTTATGCTGATATTTCTTGGGCTTATGATTCGAGGCAGAGAAACAAGGCACCAAACCTGTGATGTTTCCGCACAAGTTTGTGTTGTTTCTGACTGCTTCAAACGAACCGTTGTGGAAAGCTATGAGATCAGGGACAGGACCTTCTAATTTGTTGAAGGAGATATCCACCGTCGTCAAACTCAACAATCCAGAAAAGCTGGTTGGTATTTTACCGCGCAACTTGTTGTGAGATAAATTCAAGTTTTCTAACATTTGCAAGTTTCCCAACTCTGTAGGGATCTCTTCTTTAAGTAAATTTTGGCTAAGGTCCAGTCCTTCCAAAACAGTTAAGCTCCCAAGTTCTGGAGGGATTTGATCTCTAAGTTGATTTCTTCCGAGGTTCAAGAACAATAGTTTGGACCTTAGATCACCAATTTGTTTGGGAATGGATCCATTTAACTTGTTGGAAGACAAGTCTAATCTTTCCATATTGCGAAGCTCTCCAATTTGGGATGGAATTTCTCCTGAAAGGTTGTTGCCACTAATGTTAAGATAGTACAGAGTCAAATTCCCGACTTCTTCCGGTATCTTTCCATCAAGTTGATTAGAAGAGAGGTCCAACCAATGTAGTTTGGTTGCTCTTCTTACTGCAGATGGTATTTGGCCAGAGAGTTTATTGTTGGCTAACTTAAGTGTTGAGAGCTCGTGGAATTGATCCCACTTCCAGGACAACTCACCGTAAAAGTGGTTGTCGCTTAAATCCATGAAGTATAAGTGAGGGTTTATTCTGAAAGCTCCGGATATATTCTCAGTGAGTAGGTTTCTCTCAAGATGGACTCTTAACAAGCTACTGCAATTTCTCAGGCTTCGTGGTATTGGTCCAGTTAAAAAATTATTATGTACAGAGAAGTATATAAGTTGACCACCAAGACATATATTCTGCGGCAAGTATCCTCGTAAGCTATTATTGTATATGCTGAATAATCGTAGGTGATGAAGATTGTTGAGTTCTAATGGGAGACTTTCGGTTAGGATATTGTTCTCAACAGAAAGAAAGGATAACTTTGTTAAGTTCCCTATAGAAGCAGGGATGGCACCTGTGAGAAGATTGTCACTCAACTCAAGATCATCTAGGGATGTGAGCATCCCAATTTCATGAGGAATAGACTGTGACAACTTATTGTCATAGAGGGATAACACAGAAAGTTTTGTCAAGTTTCCTATAGAAGCAGGGATGGCACCTGTGAGTAGATTGTCATGGAGGGATAATATAGAAAGTTTTGTCAAGTTGCC
This sequence comes from Hypericum androsaemum, assembly GCA_963995505.1. Classification (NCBI taxonomy): domain Eukaryota; kingdom Viridiplantae; phylum Streptophyta; class Magnoliopsida; order Malpighiales; family Hypericaceae; genus Hypericum; species Hypericum androsaemum. The sequence goes on from OZ023187.1 coordinate 16,847,799, forward strand.
TATCGAAGGTGGTATGATGCCACTAATTCCATTTCCCCAAATATAAAGACCGGACAGGTTGTGCAAGTTGCTAATGGATACGGGAATTGGACCAGTTAGAGAATTGTTGCTTAAAGCAAGGGTATCAAGTGAGACAAGCTTTCCAATGTCATAAGGGATGCTTCCCGTGAAATCATTACGGGACAGCGCAAGGAAATTGAGCTTGGTGAGATTACAGATCATGGGAGGGATAGACCCATAGAAGGAGTTGTTACCAAGGCCGAGTTGGACCAGGTTGGGGATGGATAAGAAGTGGAGAGTCTGGAGGGTACCTTTCAAGCCACAACTTGAGAGGTCGATGTCGGTGACACTTCTTGTAGCTCCGGAACTGCAGCGGACGCCGTACCAGCCGGTACAATGGCTGGTATTTGATTGCCATGAAGAGAGGAAGGATTGGCTGGGGGCATCAAGACTGACTTTCCATCTAAGAAGGGCCCCTGCTTCTTTTGTGGCCTGATCAGTTTCAGAAGTAGCAAAAGAAGCAGTTGCAAAGGAAACAAAGAGGAAGACGAAGACATGGAAAGACATTAAGATGATTATAGAGACTTGGGGACGCTGGAGAAGATTGGGTGGGAATTTGGACATTGTTTTTGTGTTGTGTAAAAGGAAGAACTAATTGAGCAGTAAAGGGTTACAACAAGAAAGACAGACGGTAGACTTGGATTGTGGATACCACTCATTACCATTCCCTAGTAATTTATAGAGCAGTAAAGGATATATGGAATCAAAGTCGCATGACTTGGAGGGTGGAATTTTTTTTTGGGTGGACCACAGTCGCATTTTTTTTTTCAATTTCCAGATGAAGAAGAGTAGTCACTTCTCTAATAACGGCTACAACCTTTACCATTTGAACTAAGCCTCGTTTATGAAAGAAGATTCCCAATAAAAGAGTTTCAGTCATGCACTGTGAATTTTGGGAGAAGCTTGATTTTCTAATGAAGATCTCTCAGGCTTGTCTTAGTCAGGATAAAGAGTAGCAGTCATGCATTGTGTTCGATTGTGAATTTTGGAGTTCTAATCGACTCAACTTTTAAGGTCGTTAATATTTGGAAGCCAGTTCCGAGTGACTGACTATTCTACGTCCCTTAGAAGACTCCATATTGGTCTAATACTGAGTTGCCATCCAAGTTTGTTGATTTGGGATTAAGATTTCAGAAGCAAAGAGAGATAGATTTGCGGGAATTACCCATACATACGGAACAGGGGAAGCTCAAAATAGAAAATTGTACTTGGGTTACAACTTGCAAGTAAGCATTTGGTATTATTTTTTTTATAAGTAGAATAGTATTTACCCAAAAAAAAATTACTAGCCAACTCTTTGTAAGAATTCACGGTTCTAAAAAAAATTAGGAATTGACAGAGGTCTAGTTCATATAGGTGTAACTCTTTGTGTAACAATTTACCTTTTAAAAACATGGTTCAGATATTCTTCATGAGATTAAGTAAAGTGCTTTTTTGATTAACTAGGTTGTTAAATCTAATGTGAAAACTAACTGATATCGGACACTCATTATAATGACTAATTTAATTTCGCAACTACAACTAATTTTTACTCCATTTCCAAGACTCAACTTCATTACCCTCGTGAGCAAAATCACGTCTCTCATTACGGATAACACATGTTTCTGTTAGAACATAGAATTATCCACGGATTCGTGCAAATATGTCTCCGTAGAATGACTGGAATTTTAACAAGAATATTGGGTTGATGCGATTTCAGTGGTTAAAAAAAAATAGACGTACAATTTTGTATTTCCAAGTCTCCTAATTCGGTTTAAGTGGTAAAATGCTGGATACCACTCATTACCATTCGGTACTAATTTAAAGAGCAAGGACTTATGGACTCGGCCTTCTTCGACCGGAAATTGGAAAAACAACAAAGAGGAGACTGATGACGACAACCTTTACCACTTGAATTAAGCCTCGGTTATAAAAGAAGAGTAGTCATACCCTGTTCTTGGCGCTATCAAAGATCAGCGGTCTGCTGAATAATTCCGCTTAATTTTCCACACTAAACATTGTGTTGGATTGTGAATTTTTGGAATCTAATTGACTCAACTTTTGAGGTCGTTGATATTTGGAAGCGAGTTCCGGGTGACTGACAATTCCACGTCCCTTAGAAAACTCCATACTGGTTGAATTCTGATGTTGTGGGCCAAGAGATTGATGAGAGGTAGATAGTGTCGAGGGAGGTTACTGCCCACACGAATTAGCCACACATACATGGGAAGCTGATAGAGAAGATGGACTTTAAGTGGTGCTGTTTATTACTTGCAACCATTTGTTATTATTTTTATGACAGAAAAAACTCAATTTGGTTTTGTTTAAGTGGCCAGAAAGCTCTAGTCTACTAGGGTGCAAAAATGTCCAAATAGCCACTTTGCGTAGTCTACCCCAGTTTATTAAGTAATAGAAGTCTTCGAGGATTACACACTCACAGTATATGATGCGGTAATTTTTTTTTAATATTTATAAGTTGAAGTATTGTATTACTAGGGGAAAAGGTATACACAGAGTACAAGGCAAGTGAATCAATATACAAGATTATATTCTGACTGGCCAAATCTTTCACAGAATTCGACCACCTTAACCATTCTTGAACCCGGAGTATGATGGCATGAATGAGAAGCTCCTGGTTGCAAGGCTCTTCCTGGAATATAGTTTGGTTTCGAAGAAGCCAAATACCCCAAATCGTTGTCGCGTAGATAGCATACCAAACCTTCCCGATCAAGCCACCTCCGACCAAGCCCATCCATAACGGTAAGAACGAACGTTCCTCCTTACCACCGGACCATCTCAACCCACTCCTTCGGACAAAAAAATCACAAATTTTTCGAGCAAAAAGACAGTGCACAAAGAGGTTGTTCACCGATTCATCAAATGTCCAGCATAAAGGGAAAAGGCATTCCCAAGCTTGAAGCATTCTTCCTTTGATCAGATTATCTTTGGTCTGAAGCCGATTCTGGAGCATTATCCACAAGAAATACTCCACCTTGAAAGGGATCTTCCTGGTCCAGACCCTTGCCAGAGACAATTATCTCATAGAAAGCTGAAAATGCCTCTCCGAATTCATAAGGCTAAGAGATTTCAAACTGAATCCGTCACCCCAATAAGTCCAACTAATGCGGTCAGGGGTATCCAGGCACATGTTCAGCTCGGAGATTAGCTAGAGAAACTGATAAACTTGGTCAGTCTCTCTTGAGAAGAAGGACCGACGCCACTGCAGATTCCAAGTCCAACTTGAACCAGTCCATACCCCACATTCACCTACTTTACATGACTGTTGAGTAGACACGAGGTAAAGGCCATTAAACTGAACCATCAATGGTTCATCATAAATCTAATAGTCTCGCCAAAAGGAAAAGAGGATTCCATTCCCAACTTTATGCTGGAAGGCCGAGTAGAAATCAACACCAATGTCCCTATTTTCAGCAACAATCTTGCAAATTCTGGCCCACGCTCCCTCACCTTTGGCCAGCGGGATGGACAAGGCCAGGAAACCGAACCATCAATGGTTCATCACAAATCTAGTAGTCCCGCCAAAAGGAAAAGAGGACTCCATTCCCAACTTTAAACTGGAAGGCCGAACAGAAATCAACACCAATGTCCCTATTTTCAGCAACAATCTTGCAAATTCTGGCCCACGCTCCCTCACCTTTGGCCAGCTGGATGGACAAGGCCATGGTCGGAACAAAACAATGGATATCAACCACTACCTTTGCCCAAAGTGCCTCCCTATCACTGAAGAATCTAGAAACCCATTTGAGAAGAAGTGCTTGGTTCTTGAGCATAATGTTGTCAATTCCCATACCTCCCACTTTCTTAGGCGTGGCTACACGATCCCATCTCACTAGTGCAGACTTTGAGAAATTCGTGTTACCAGACCAAAGGAACTTCCTGAGCTTAGTATCAATGCTTTTGAGCACACCACTTGGTATCTTAAAGATAGATAGGTAAATTGGGAGGCAGGATAATACTAATTTCACCAACGTTTGTCTGCAGCCTAGAGAGAGCAAATTGTCTTTCCATATTGCAAGTGTCTATCGATAGTATCCAGCACTGGCTTCCAATTCTTGATCCTTCGCATATCACTACCTAGGGGGATTCCAAGGTATTTGAAAGGAAGAGTGCCCAGTTGACAGCCCCAAACTCTCGCCGGCCACCTCATCCAGTCAACACTCACATTAATCAAAATCATAATAGTCTTACTATAGTTGATTTTGAGGCCAGAGCTGATTCCGAACAAAGTCACAATTGCTCCCATATTCTTAAGACTTTCGATTCTCTTTGACTAGAGTAGTAAAGTATCATCCGCGTACTGGAGAATGGATAAGTGATGCGAATCACGAGAAATGCTGATGCCTTTAATCAAATTGAGTTCACAAGCTCTTTTAATTAGAACTTAGTCCTTCCGCCGCAATAAGAAACAAGAAAGGAGAGAGCGGGTCACCTTGCCTAAGCCCTCTTTCCAACTCGAACAACTAGGTAGGCAAACCGTTACGTGGACTAACTCCCTTGTGTTGATTCCTGATGTGTGTCTAAAATACGCATTAAACGCATAAGATTTTGAGTCGTTTATGCACGTTTGTCTTTAGTTTAGTATCATTTTAGTAAATATTTGAGTTTTGGGTGACTAATGAGTTCTTTGTGCTAAATTGTAAGAAAAGGAGGCAAATTTGGAAAGAGATTATACTTGAAGAAAGAGTCCAGCAGGGACAGCTGACTTGGAAGAGCATTTTGGTCAATTTTGGAGCCGAATTAGAGGATGTCTATTAGACGGACAATTTAAGATCTTTCTTTTTTCTTTTCGTGCATATAAAGAACGCCTAAATCGAAGATCAAAAGAGGAAGTTATGACCATAATACTGAAGGCTGGTCTGGCAGAATATTATTAGCGGATTTTAAGGGGCAATCTTGGAAATTTGATTTCTGCATCGCGGAGGACTCTCGAAACGACCCTTGTAGGTTTTTAGCGTTAGGAGAACTTATATATAAGCCTCTAGACTTATTTTAGACAAAACTTTTCATTCCAGAGAATATAACTCTATTTTATTTTTTCTTTGCCAAGACCACGAGGAACTAAACCTCTAGTTTGATTCTAGGGAGGAGACCCAGGTTTCGGTTGTAAGGTTCTTAGTTTTATTAATCTATCTCAGTAGTATTTACTTATTTTCTTGCGCTTATTTTTGTTTTTGAATAGTTTGCGGTTGTGAATTTATTCTAGAATTAATTTGCCATTGATTCTTAATTAGCGGTTGCAGTTAGAAATTGAACTAGGAGCAGGGTTAATTCAGCGAGGAACGGTCGTTACCAAACTAATTAACTAGGAATAAGTAAGGCTAGTTTGTAGATTCCAAAATTTTTAGTATAATCGCTAGGAGTAGGAACATCTATTCTTAATGCTATTATCTTATAGAATAGAAATCGGTCGATATTCTTTCTATTAGGTAATAAACAACTAGTTAGGCGGTCGTTTGGCTAGTTGATTGTTGGATGTTTGTGATCTCTTGACGGTTGCGGGAGATTTACCCCTATTTGCTATATGAATTAGATTATCTTTGTGATTCGATGATCAACCATCCTCTCCGATCTTGAATCTACCGTTTCTTTCTCATAGTTTTTGCATACATATTTATTTTCCATTTGTTAGTCTAGTTTCATTCCAAATCATACAAATCTCCCATTTGTTTTCTTTGTTTAAGTCGTTAGATTAATTGAATATCGTCCCTCCTTGGATCCGACTCGGTATCTTCCCTTGCTTACTACAAGTTTGCGAGCCATAAAATATCGATTTATTTTGAAGGGCCTCGACACGCTCGTCAATTCCAATCAGAGTTGATTTGGAGGGACTCACTTTAAGGCCAGAATTTAAATCGTAAATATCCACAATATGTTTTAGATTTTCCAAGCTCGCAGGACACTTCTTGAGAATAACATATATATATTTTTAAAATAAATGGTATATATTAATACTCCAAAGTATTTACATAACAGCATGCCAAGGAATTGCACAAAAAGCAACCCACGGCACATAGCAACGCCTAAGAGCTCAGGTATACCTAAATGTTAAGTTGCACAGAGAGAATAACATAGTATCATCAGCATATTGTAGACTGTTAAGTTGCGGAGGCATCCTCGGGCATTTAATACCCTTGATCAATTCCAACTGCTCCGCCCTTTTTAGTTATTAGCCATACATACAGGGGAGGCTGCAGGAAAAAAAAATCAATTTGGTTTGTTTAATTGGCAAGAAAGCTCGTGAAACAGTACAAAAATAGCGACTTTGCGTAGGCTACCCCAACTTAAAGTAATAGAAATGTTTAAGGAAATTGTTAGACTTCCACGATCACATGGTAATCTCAATACGTCATTTAAATGAAGTTTATCGGCCCAAGTTTGTATCTAAGAAGAGCCCCTGCTTCTCTGGCTACCTCAGTTTCTGCAGTAGCCAGAAAAGAAGTTGCCAAGGATAAAAGATGAAGACTCAGGAGGAAGATGGACATTCTGAGGATTGGGTTGAGCTTGAATTCTCACCATTGCTTTGACGATGGAGAAGAGGGAACTAACTATAAGCATTAACTACTTTCAATGGAGAAGCTGGACTTCCAACGAAAGTACAGATGAACTTGCTTCGTAAATTGGTCAACGGTGCAGCCACTGTTGGAAGTCTTCTCAAATAAGGTATCATAATTTTCGACTATGAATTCAATCAATAAACTGTAAAAACAAGTTGGTTCGAGTGGTGGATTCAACGACAGATGCCACCGAGTCTATCGATTGGTTCCGCGAAAATGTTCACGCACGTCCACGTTACGATTGGTTACTACTTGACGTGAAAAATTAATATTTGAATCATTCAACAAGGAACTAGAATTTGACCTCTTAAATTGGCCGGTGAGACGTCTAGTCTGGAAAGCCCACAAGGGAAAATGGTTTGGCCAAAAAACACGAGACACAAGAATTTATGTGGAAACCCCAATCGGGGAGAAAACCACGGGCAAAGGGAGAGAGTTCACTATGAGAGTCCAACAACACAATCACCCATTACAAGGGTTTCGTCCTATATATATAGGAGATTATTACCCTATCTAATATTAGAATAGAGTACTAACTTGTCTAGAATTTGAGACAAATCCTAACAAATCTCCACCTTGGACCAAATTCTATGACTCCAACATCAACGCTGCTCCACCTTCACCACCAGCCCCTAAGGGCAATCATCATCAAGCACGAACACTTACTAAGTCCAAGCAATGCTCGAACTTAGCACCAGAAAGTGGCTTCATCAACATGTCAACTTCTTCTGCCACATTCAGGGCAAAAGCAACAATATCAGCCTCACCCAACTTCTGTGGAGGCCTGATAATTCTTCCGGGCCTGTCTCTAGCAATAGAATACGTTGGCTCCCTCTCAACTGTGCCAATATTCTCAGCTTCATCAGACAACCCACCACGAGTAGGATAATGGCAATCAACATCATGGGAGAAACTCGCTTTTGGATCAGGGTCAAACTCCACCTGCACTTTTGACTTTTGCAAGTCCACACTTGGAGCACTGGAAACACCAGGTGAAGAAACATCCTCCCTCTTACTCAGCATGTCTGTCTCTTTGAAAATAACATTCCTACTCAACAAGACCTTAGACAGCTCGGGACACCACAACTTGTATCCCTTCACTCCAGAAGCATAGCCAAGGAAGATACACTTCACAGATCTTGGCTCTAACTTGCCATTATTCACATGAGCATAGGCAGGACACCCAAATATCTTCAAATCAGCATAATTAGGAGGATTTTCATACCACAATTCTTCAGGTACCTTGCCATCAAGTGATGCATGAGGTGAACGATTAACAAGGTGACAGGCAGTGAAAGCAGCTTCAGCCCAAAACGACTTAGGCAAACCAGCATTTGACAGCATACAACGAACTTTTTCTAACAAAGTTCTGTTCATTCTTTCAGCGACTCCATTCTGTTGAGGTGTACCAGGGATTGTCTTATGCCTGACAATACCCTCATTCTTGCAGAACTCATCAAACCAACTAGAGCAAAACTCCAATCCATTGTCTGTTCGGAGATGCTTGACATCTCTCCCAGTCTGCTTCTCAATCATAGTCTTCCACTGCTTGAAAGTGACAAAGACATGATCCTTGCTCTTCAAGAAAAACGCCCACACCTTCCTCGAATAATCATCAATAATAGTCAGCATATACTTGGAACCATTCTTTGTTGCAACTTGAGACGGTCCCCAAAGATCAGAATGAACATATGCACTAATGAGTTCTTACTCACACGAAGAACTCCACCTTCTCCGGTATACTTGTACCCCAATGTATCAAGAGTACTCAGCGAAATCAAGTTCCGCTTCAAATCAGGGATATGCCTCACATTCGTCAAGGTTCGAATGACACCATCATGCATCTTGATCTTCACTGTGCCAATACCAACAACCTTGCAGACAAAATTATTTCCCATGAGAACATTACCCTCCGCACGTTCATATATTGAAAACCAGTCCCTGATAGGACACATATGAAACGTACAAGCAGAATCAAGGATCTAAGCAGCATCAACTTTTGACTTCCCATCAATCACAGACAAAAGGTCTCCATCAGATTCTTCTTTCTGAGTGGTGGTGGCAACACTAGCACTGCCGCTATTAGAACCTTCTCCTTTCGGAGCACTGGACTTCTCGCCCTTCTTCTTGTTCTTCAACTCCGGACAGAACCATTTAATATGCCCAACCTTATGACAATTGAAACAAGTCTTATCTTTTTGCCTTAACCTTGATTTGCTTCTGCTCTTCTTCTTCAAACCAGACTTAGCATTCCTCTCTTCAAACCTCCCTCTCATGACCAAGCCAGTCCCTTGGCTATTTTCAGAGGAACTAACAGTGTGCTTATCAATTCTCTCTTTCTCCAAGAGCGAATCATGGACATTATCCCAACTCAGAGTATCATGACTGAACAACAGAGTATCCCTGAATTGCTGATAAGAAACAGGCAACGAGCACAATAACAATAAAGCCAAATCTTCATCATCATACTTCACATCCAGAGTTCTAAGATCAGCCACTATATCCTTAAATTCATTAAGGTGGTCATGAACAGACTTATCTTCTTGCATCAGGAGGAAAACAGTCGTTGCTTCAAGCACAGTTTGTTGGTCAAACTCTTGGGCATGCACAACTTTTCAAGCTTTGCCCACAAAGAGGAAGCTATTGTCTCCTTCAACACGTCCCGCAAAATATCATCTGACAAATGCAGCTGAATCTGACTCACAGCCTTACGATTCTTTGACGCTTTCATCGCATCATCCCAACTCGAAGGCATCGACTTCTCATCAAGTAGAGTCTCATCCAACTCTAAATGTGTCAGAATAGCGCGCATCTTCACCTGCCACAAGGAAAAATTAGTTTTCCTCGTCAACTGAGGAATCTCGTACTTCATCGAAGTCATCATGAAATAACTCGAACCAAGAAATCCGCTCAAAACAGGTTAGAAAACCAAAATCAGCCAAAACAGTTGACTTTTGGTCAACCAGTCAACTGTTGACTAGTCAAAATGTTGACCAGTCAAACTGTTGACCAAGTCAACTCGGGAATAGAGTTTTTCAACCCAAAACTCTCCCAAAAATGTGGCTGACGACGGGACCACCACGGGGGGCGGCTGAGCGGCTGGAGGATGACTCGGCCTCGGTCAGCAGAGCACGGGAACGGTTGGGTCGGTCATCGCGGGTCTCGATCTCTCCCGAAACCTCCTTCTCTCTCTCTCCCCGATTTTCTCCTTCCGCCGTCGATCCTCCTTCTTGCTCACGGACAGCAGGCAGCGGCGGTGCCGGGCAGCAGCGGCTCCAGGCGATGAGCGAGCAGCGGCGAGCTCGGGTTCGTGGGCTCTCTCCCCGAGCTCTCTCTCTCCTCGAGCTCTCTCTCTCTCTCTCCTCGACGATTCTTCTCTTCTCACCGCCGTCAGCTCCGATCTATGGGTGGCGGAGCTGCTGCGGGCTGGACGGTCGACGGAGGTGGACTTGGGGCGGCGGTCGTCTCCTTCGTGGCGGAACGGCGGCTCCAAGGAGGGTTGATTGAATTTCTTCTCCAAAAACTCTTCTTCCCCAATTTCCCCTTTTCTCACCTTCACGTCACTTCTCTCTGCCTCTTCACTCTCAATTTTTTTTTTCTTATCTCAAATACTCGAATCTCAATCCGGCTCTGATACCAATTGTTAGATCGAAACGAGTAAACACGAGACACAAGAATTTACGTGGAAACTCCAATCGGGGAGAAAACCACGGGCAAAGGGAGAGAGTTCACTATGAGAGTCCAACAACACAACCATCCATTACAAGGGTTTCGTCCTATATATATAGGAGATTATTACCCTATCTAATATTAGAATAGAGTACTAACTTGTCTAGAATTTGAGACAAATCCTAACAGGTTACTACATGACGTGAAAAATTAATATTTGAATCATTCAACAAGGAACTAGAATTTGACCTCTTAAATTGGCCGGTGAGACGTCTAGTCTGGAAAGCCCACAAGGGAAAATGGTTTGGCCTAAAAAATCTGGGAACAAAACCAAGGTAATAACATGGTTGTCGGATTATCCGAATTTTACACTACCTAAAATTTTTTAATTAAACCTTTTATTATCAGAATTTGAATAACAAACTATCCGATGCCTAATTTTTTATACAGATACAGATAGTTTGAATCATCTAAAAAAAATTCAAAATTATCAAAATCTTCAAATAAACTATGAAATGTCATCCAAATTATCTAAATCTTCATATAAAAATAATTTTTTTGGATATTTCGAATTAATAATTTCACTATCTAATTCCAAAATTAATATTTGAGATAACTCGAAGATCGAATCCAAATTTTGAATTATACGCTCACTCTCCCTCACAATCACGGTGGCGGTCCTGATTAATGTCCAGCTAACGGCTCTACTAAATGAACAATGGCATAAATTTCCACCACTCAATTGTTTGATGTCTCCCTGGGTTTTCATTGTCTGTTCGATTTCTCCCCGTGGATTCCCCTAAAAAAAGATTTCTTTCCATGGATGTGGACGACTCGAAGATTTTAGTTTTTGTTAGGAGCGACGCGTACAACACATACTAGTCAGAAAATCAACCTATAAAGAATTTTTCAGAGTTGAATTTGGAATATCGATCCGTTCAACATGATTATTTCTGTGATTTCCCTAAAAAAATCACTTATTACTTATCAAAAGAAAAGAACAAAAAATTCACTTTTGCATTTCATCTTGACTATTGGGTTGATGCGATTTCAGTGGTTAAAAAAAATTAAGAAATAAACCTACAATTTTGCATTTCCAAGTCTCCTAATTCGGTTTGAGTGGTAAAATGCTGGATACCACTCATTACCATTCGGTACTAATTTAAAGAGCAAGGACTTATGGACTCGGCCTTCTTCGACCGGAAATTGGAAAAACAACAAAGAGGAGACTGATGACGACAACCTTTACCACTTGAATTAAGCCTCGTTTATAAAAGAAGAGTAGTCATACCCTGTTGTTGGCGCTATCAAAGATCGGCGGTCTGCTGAATAATTCCGCTTAATTTTCCACACTAAACATTGTGTTGGATTGTGAATTTTGAGAATCTAATTGACTCAACTTTTGAGGTCGTTGATATTTGGAAGCGAGTTCGGGTGACTGACTATTCAACGTTCCTTAGAAAACTCCATATTGGTCGAATTCTGATGTTGTGGGCTAAGAGATTGATGAGAGGTAGATAGTGTCGAGGGAGGTTACTGCCAAAACAAATTAGCCGCACATATATGAGAAGCTGATAGAGAAGATGGACTTAACTGGTGCTGGTTATTACTTGCAACACTCAATTTTTTATTATTTTTATGACAGAAAAAACTCAATTTGGTTTTGTTTAAGTAGCCAGTAAGCTCTAGTCTACTCGGATGCAAAAATGTCCAAATAGCCACTTCGCGTAGGCTACCCCAATTTATTAAGTAATAGAAGTCTTCGATGAATAATTCCGCTTCAATTTCCACATTGAACATTGGGTTGGATTGTGAATTCTGGGAATCTAATTAACTCAACTTTTGTAGTCGTTGATATTTGGAAGCGAGTTCCTGGTGGCTGACTATTCCACGTCCCTTAGAAAACTCCATATTGGTCTAACACTGAGTTGCCATCCAAGGTTGTGGATTGGGATTAAGATTTCAGAAGCAAAGAGGTACTGAAACTCATACAAAGATACAGAGAGAGCTTTGCAGGAATTAGACATGCATACGGGGGAAGGGAAGTTTGTGTTGATCCTCATACAATTCTCATCCATCACGCACGCGAGCTCTTCGGCCAGTGTTTGGGAGGTACAGATCCAAGACAACTAGTGAGAGGGCAGCCGCGTCATAGATTCTTTGTCCTAGTTTGCACTTTCAAACTCCTTTGATATCTTCGAGTGTCCCATTGTGTTGGATTGTGAATTTTGGGAATCTAATTGACTCCAATTTTGTGAATAATGGTCCTAGTTTTTTTTTTTTGTGAATCTAATTGACTCCAATTTTGGGCATCTAATTGACTCAACTTTTGTGGTCACTGATATTTGGAAGCGAGTTCAGGGTGACTGACTGTGGTCCACCAAACGAAAATTCCAAGTAAAGCAACGAAGAGAAGAGTAGTGACCTCTCTATCAATGAGGACAATCTTTACCGCTTGGACTAAGTCTCGTTTATGAAAGAAGATTCTCAAAAAAAGAGTAGTAGTCATGCTCTGTTTTATTGCGTGAATTTCGGGAGAAGCTTGATTTTTCTAATGAAGATCTCTCAGGTTTGTTTTGTCAGGGAAAGGCGACAAGTCCAAGCTGTGATGGAAAAAATGCAAGGTCTTGACGCTGTCAAGATCGGTGGGCCATAAAAAGAAGAGTCCAAATAACAGCTTTACAAGTCTAGTAATTAATTCCGCTTCAATTTCCACGCTGAACATTTTGTTGGATTGTGAATTTTGGGAATCTAATTGATTCAACTTTTAAGGTCGTTTATATTTGGAGGTACAGATGTAGCACAATTGGAGAGAGGACAATCGGATTGGATTACAGATGCTTTGTCCTAGTTTGCACTTTCACTCTCCTTTGATTATTTATCTTTGAGTGTCTCGTTATATTGGATAATGAATTTTGTGGATCTAATTGACTCAACTTTTGTGGTCGTTGATATTTGAAAGCGAGTTCCGGGTGACTGACTATTCTAGGTCCCTTGGAAAACTCCATTTTGGTCGAATTCTGATGGTGTGGGCCGAGATATAGACGTGAGGTAATGGTGTCGAAGGGGAAGCTGACAGAGAAGATGGATAATCTCAATTTGGTATTATTTTTATGGCAGAAAAAAAATCAACTTGGTTTGTTTCCCTTGAGCCCTATGAGCCTGCCAGTGGAGATTTGAGAAAATGCACGTAACTTGTTCGACAAAATGTCTCTGAGAAGTCTCCCCATAGACTAAATGGTGGAGAATTCCGGCATGGTGGTCGAAGGCGGGCGTTTCTGTTCGTGAAGTTGGGTGTTGTTCTGTGTTGGACCAAGATGAAGATGGCAACTTTTTTTTTTGAGGGGAAAGAAAGTTGGCAACTAGAGGGGGTGTTTTATCGAGGATAAGCTATTTTCGTATTTACTAACTAACGGTTAGAAATTGTCGAGAGAGTTGTTAGTTTAAAATTAACAGTTATCGAATTTGAGTAGTATAATAATGTTAAATATTTGTTAGAATAATTTTGTCGCAATTTAAAAGTTTTATCTTTATCGAATCTAGATTAGTTGCCTAGTGATTATTCTGAGACAACATGGTTTAAAAAAATGAAGTATATAATTTGCGCGTTATGAAGATTTAAGAGATGACAATAAAGTCTCCCTGAGGTTGCGCAATTTAACAATAACATTTCTCTTATGATCTGAGATATTTATAACAAATACATTGAACTAACCATTATTCACTAAATACACATCCTGAAACGATAAACCGAATTAAAAAGAGAGCGGTAAAAATGTCACCAATACAAGGGTTAATGAAAACGGCCACCTAAATTGGTGATAATGGGATAATGGGTGTTCACTTAATTAACTAGAAAATTAATTCATAACACCCATTTTTTAATTGGTAAATATGCTTTATTAAAGAAAAAAAACAGAAAAGAAATTACAACTAAGAAAGAAAAGAAAAAATTTGTATCTACAAAGTCCTACGTGACCCTACAATCTACCCTGTGTCTACCCAAATCAGCCCCTATCTGAGAGAACCCCACCTATCCTCCGAGAGATAACTCAACCTCGTACATGAGTACGAAGTTGTAGCCGAAAACCTCACAGAAATCCAAATACCGCTTAACATGTGTCCTAGCCCACCCAAGGCCATTCCCCATGGTAAACCTGTGCGCCCAACCCAAAACCAACCCAAGTATCAGGATTGAACAAAGCTCAGCGATTAACCTCTCCCTTGCAATTCCAACTTGTAATAGGTTGTCAATTTGTTATTAGCCATAAAAAATGTACGTATCACGCATTTACTTACGCCTATCATTGTTTTCATACAATAGGATAATGTATTCTTATATAGATTGCATATCTTTAATATAAGATATATTTAATCTAATATCCTTTTATTTTTTTATAAACTATAACATATTAATCAACTATAATTCTGAAAATAATATATTGTAACAAGATATAATAATTCATGACAAAAATAAAATTATCCACTTCAAGTGACCATATAACTATCGAAATGCTTAATCGATGCACTTCAATCTTTGAATTATTTTAGTATTTTGATCAGATATACTAGTTGATCATGGTTTTATTCTATATGTATTTGTTCTTAGTTTTCACAGTTTGATTTCGTATCGATTTATAGAAAAAAAAACTAATGGGAGTTGGTCCAAGTAGTATGAGATTTGGATTCACTTAAGTAATTTTTGAGTTCAAACTTTATGAATGTGAAAGACACTATTGTAAAAATTTCTAAATAAAGTCTCACAGTGCTTGAATATGAACACATAAATTAACTAAAAAAATTATAGAAGAAGGAAATGGAGTTGGTCTTCAACACGGACTTGATGCCACAAACATGGCGGGCCACCAAAAGTAACAGCTATACAAGTGTCAGCGTCTATTGAATAATAGCAGCTTAAATTTCCACACTAGACATTGTGTTGGGTTGTCATTCTCTAAATTCTGTTCTATTCCTTGCGTGAATTTTGGGATTCTAATTGACTCAACTTTTATGGTCGTTAATATTTGGATGCCAGTTCCGAGTGACTATTCCACAACCCTTAGAAGACTCCGAATTGGTTGAATACTGAGTTGTGCATTTATGATCCTATCTTAATCGAATAAACTCAGGGACCGACTACAGATCAACTAGTTGTACGTTGCATCGAGTCCGATGGTGTTCAGGATCGAATTTGGTGTCCTTTTTGGAGACATCGATGTGGCTAGTTCATGGTGGCATAATTAATAAGCTGTGGTTCGCCTTATATGGTGGTATTCTTTGGGGAATTTGGTTGATGAGAAATCGCGCCATTTTTCAAGGAGATAGGTACAACTAGGAGTTTCTCATTCATACTATCATTTTACGGGTCCACGAATAGCTTTGGTCGACGAACTCGATTTTGGACTTGGATCATCAAGAGTTAATTCTCTTTATGGAGTTGCTAAGTTAGCTGGTGATATTTTGGTTTGTATCCTAATTTTTCTAACACTTGGTGTAATTTTTGGCGTATATATAATATTAATCAACTTACCAAAAAAATCAACTAGGCAAATTGATTAGATAATAGTAATACTACATCATTGGAAGGAAAAAAAGAGAACTATAGAAGAGAAAAACACAATTATGGTAGAGTTTAGTACACATAAGTATCTTGAGTTACTAAAGATTTTTTTGGGTTATACGAACTGGTATCCACCCAATGAACTGACTTATCCAAATTTGAGTCGGATAATATCTTTTAAAGATGACAAAGTTTTTCTACCAAATATTTAACAACATTACATTTTAAAAACTCGAAATCTGATTTATTAGTATTTGTTGGTGCGCCACCGAAGACTTTACGTTATGACATGCACCACAAGAGACCGTGAATTTTATTTGTTTTTAAGGTAAATATAACACCTAGTTACAATGTTAAGAATTGAATTTTTGACCTCCTTGAAGTTAAATAACGTCTATACTGTTAGGCCAAATGGTCGTCGGCGACTGTGAATTTTACTTCGTTGGTCAAATTGATCATCGAGTGTTAAATCCCGGTAACGCTGCACTACTGTACTGAGTTGCTACGTCCTTGCTGAAGTGGCAAATGAAAAAGAACGAACAGTCAAAAGAAAGTGAAAAATCGAATTGAAAATGTGAGGAGAAGGTGTGAAGGATTAGGATTTAATTTGGGGAGTTTCAAATTAGAATATTTGGGAAATTAAGATTCTATTAGATAATTTTGTTTGGTCGGGGAAAGGGGGGAGGTGGTGGTATGGCCGTTTTGGATATAGTCTTCGGGCTTTTAATCATTGCTTTCTCGTTGAAATTCCCCAAATGGGCTGGCCATCCCAGTAAGGTCAGGTTTGTATGGAAGCAAAATCTTCCCAAAGTTTGGCCCTTCTTTTCTCTCACCGGTAGGGAATGTCGGTGCCGGAATTTTTTAACCGGTGGAATTAGTTGAATTGTGAAACGAAACTAGATTTGATATTTTCGAAACCGTGCCCAAAAAATACCGAAATTCTTGTTGGAAAAAAATTGAATGAAAGTTAAATGCAAAGCCCAAAAGTGGAAGGTCCAAGTGGAAGGTCCAAGTGGAAATGGAAAGTACATTACCACATTGGAAATAACAGGAAGATTTTCTTGTTTATAAGGAGATTATTCTTATTAACTAGGAAATAAGTTGACCACCTGGATAGCCAACTCGGTCCGCGGCGAGGATGGTGCTACACGAGCACGAGTACGAGCACGCGTACGTGCGTGTGCGCATGGCGACGGTACCGAGTTCAAGAGGTGGCAACAGAAGATGCTGTTCTACCTGACGACGCTCAACCTGGTCCGATTCTTGAAGGAAGAGGCTCCGAAGGTGGCAGAAAATGAGGCTGATCCACAGAAGATAAATGCCCTTGATGCATGGAGTCATATTGACTTCCTATATCGTAACTATGTCCTGAATGGCTTAGACAACGCCTTCTACAATGTCTCGTGAAAGAATTGTGGGACTCCCTGGAGAAGAAGTACAAAACGGAGGATGCTAGAATGAAGAAATTCATCGTCGGAAAGTTCATCGACTTCTAGATAGTGGACTCCAAGAAGGTCATAGACCAAGTCCAAGAGCTGCAGCTGATTCTACACGAGATTCACACCGAAGGCATGCAACTTAGCGAATCCTTCCAAGTGGCTGCTCTAATCGAGAAGCTACCTCCTATGTGGAAGCACTTCAAAAACTACCTCAAGCATAAGAGGAAGGATATGGGGCTGGAAGACCTGATCGTGAGACTAAGGATTGAGGAAGATAACCGAAAGTCCGAAGTTAAGACCAGCAGGACCAACTCTAAGGCTAAAGTACACCTCGCTGAGGGAAGTACCGGCAAGAAGAGAAAGAAGCCCGGGAATAAGCAGGAGAAGCAAGAGCCAAAGCAAAAGAAGGCTAAGAAAATCAAGGGCAATTGCTTCAACTACGACAAATCCGATCACATGGCCAAAGATTGTCGCTTGCCAAAGAAGGACGATCGAGAGAAGGCTAATCTGGCTGAAGACATGTCTGAGCTACACCTATCTGCCGTGGTGTTTGAAGCAAACCTGGTGGATAACCCAAGAGAGTGGTTCATTGACACAGGGGCAACCCGACACATCTGTTCAGACAAGGAGATATTTTTGACCTACATTCCGATCAACAGACGAAAGTTGTTTTTGGGTAACTCTACGACTTTTTCCGTAGTTGGATTAGGCCAGGTGGTACTGAAGCTGACCTCCAGAAAAGAGCTGACCCTCAATGATGTACTGCATGTCCCAGGCATTCGTAAGAATTTAGTATCCGGCTCACTGTTAAGCAAAGCTGGGATGAAGCTAGTGTTTGAGGCTGATAGGTTTGTTCTGACTAAGGCTGGTGCCTTTGTAGGAAAGGGTTACCTCGAGAGGGGGCTCTTTAAAATGAATGTAATAACTGTAAAATGCGCCTTTGAAGGGCCTAATAAATTTATCAATTCTTCTTACTTGGCTGAGTGTTCTAACTTATGGTATGATAGATTAGGACACGTAAATTTGAGCTCACTAAGAAAGTTAGTAAGTTTAAATTTATTGCCTAAAATGGAGTTTGATCCAAACAATAAATGTGAAGTATGTGTAAAGGCAAAAATGACCAAAGCACCTTTTCATTCAGTGGAAAGAAGTACTACACCTTTAGAATTAATTCATATGCGATATGAAACAAGTGCAAACTAGAGGTGGGAAAAAGTATTTCATCACATTTATTGACGATTACACAAGGTACTGTTACGTACACCTCTTGAAAGGAAAAGACGAAGCTCTAGAAGCTTTCAAGAGTTGTAAGAATGAGGTTAAAAATCAACTTAGCACTAAAATCAAAATGATTCGAAGTGATAGAGGGGGAGAATATGTAGCTCCGTTTGAGGAATTCTGCCAACAACATGGCATTATTCATTAGACAACTGCTCCATACTCACCTCAATCAAATGGCGTAGCTGAGCGCAAGAATCGAACTCTTAAGGAGATGATGAATGCTATATTGATTAGCTTGGGCTTACCATAGAACCTGTGGGGGGAAGCTGTGCTATCAGCTAATCACATTCTAAACAAATTGTCACACAAGAAAAGGGACAAAATCCCATATGAATTATGGAAAGCGAGAAAGCCTTCCTACGGTTACCTTAAAGTGTGGGGGTGCCTAGCTAAGGTAGAAATACCTCCACCTAAAAAGGGACCTAGACGGAGTAAGAGGACCAAAGTAGCCAAGTTGTTTGGTCCAGATTTTCTAAATTACATGTTAGAAAATGAACCTGGGACAATCCAAGAGGCATTATCTAGTCCGGATGCTCCTCTCTGGAAAGAAGCTATCAATAGTGAGATAGAATCTATCATGCAAAACCACACGTGGAAAATCGTGGATCTTCCACCAGATTGCAAACCTTTAGGTTGCAAGTGGATCCTTAAAAGGAAATACAAAGCTGATGGATCAATCGACAAGTACAAAGCTCGGTTGGTAGCTAAAGGGTTCAAACAGAAGGAAGGATATGATTTCTTTGACACGTATTCACCGGTCACAAGAATCACATCCATTAGAGTGATTATAGCTGTCGCAGCACTCTATAACCTCGAGATACATCAGATGGATGTAAAAATAGTTTTCCTAAATGGAGAACTGGAATAGGAAAAATATATGGAACAACCTGAAGGGTTTGTTGCCCCCGGACAAGAACATAAAGTGTGCAAGCTGGTCAAGTCACTGTACGGGCTGAAAAAGGCGCTGAAACAATGGCATGAGTAATTTGACAGAACAATGATGTCAAATGGCTTTAAGATCAATAAGTGTGATAAATGTATATACATTAAAGGCACACTTGATGCTTACGTAATCGTATGTCTGTATGTAGATGACATGCTAATCACGGGAAGCAGTAATGATCTTATCGTGAAAACTAAGAACATGTTAAGGAACAACTTTGACATGAAAGATATGGGTCTAGCTGACATTATACTAGGGATTAAAATCTCTAGGATGACTGAAGGAATTGTCTTGTCACAATCTCACTACGTTGAGAATGTACTCAAGAAGTTCGATGCTTTTGACAAACCTCCGGCTAAGACTTCGGTAGATCTAAGTCTACACTTAGCTAAAAATAGAGGGGACCCAGTATCTCAACTAAAGTATGCAAGAATTATTGGGAGCCTGATGTACTTGACAAATTGTACATGCCCTGATATTGCATATTCAGTTAGCAAGCTTAGTAGATTCACGAGCAATCCAGGACCAGACCACTGGCTAGCTCTGGAAAGGGTTCTGAAGTATCTAAAATATACCATGAACCATGACATACTTTATACTAGGTATCCAGCTGTATTGGAAGGATACAGTGATGCGAATTGGATATCGGATACTAAAGACTCCAAATCCACTAGTGGTTATGTGTTCACCATAGGTGGAGGAGCTGTGTCCTGGAAATCCTCTAAACAAACGTGCATAGCTCGATCCACTATGGAGTCAGAGTTTATAGCACTAGACAAAGCTGAGAAAGAAGCTGAATGGCTCAGAAATTTCCTAGAGGATATTCCGTGTTGGAACAAGCCTGTGTCCCCTGTATTGATACATTGTGATAGCATGTCTACAATCGGGAGAGCACAAAGTATTATGTACAACAGAAAGTCTTTACTAGGGAAGGTTCAAACCGTAAGCTACCTTTCTCGATGCAATGATATTTCGTTGGAACTTTTCTTAAAAGTGTCAGCATGCATTAATCATCATTCATATGGGGGATTGTTGGAAAAAAATTGAATGAAAGTTCAATGCAAAGCCCAAAAGTGGAAGGCCCAACTGGAAAGCGCAAAGTGGAAATGGAAAGTGCATTACCACATTGGAAACAACAAGGAAGATTTTCTTGTTTATAAGGAGATTTTTCTTATTGACTAGGAAATAAGTTGACCTGGATAGCCAACTCGGTCCGCGGCGAGGATGGTGCGTAGCACCATCCGAGCACGAGCACGATCACGAGCACACGCACGCGCACGCACACCACGCATACGTGAGTGTGCGCATAGTGCATTGGACGCAGGTCGCAATGAGCACTTTGTGGCGTACTTGGCACTTCGCACGTGCGCATCGTCGTGAGGAGCCTTTAGTTTTGAAAAATTCTGGACGGGTCCAAAACGTCCCAGAAACTTCCAGACGGCCGAAGGAGTGCGAGCGGACTTGTCCACCGAACAGTCACGAAGGCAGCAAAGATCCGACAGGGCACGACTTGGACTGAATGGCGAAGGGATGCGAAGTAGCAATAGGCGCCCCTTCGGCCTACAGGCAGGCCTGAGATGCCTCTTCAGAAGGGATGGAGTCCCTTTGGAGATGCCAGGCAGCCCCTCGGATTCCAGCCCTCCCGCAGCCTATAAATAGGGCCTCCTGCCCTCATTTGCAAGCATCCCAATTACAAGCATTCATAGCATTGTTGTTCTCTCTCTCTCTCTCTCTCTAAAAAAGTCCAAATATCCAAGGTTCGCCTGAAGTTTCGAGGGTCGTTGTGCTACGAACTCGGAAGCAGTCTAGTCGTTGTATCTTGGGGACGATTGCCGCAGTCCGTAAGCACTGAATACGGGGCAATCTCGTCTTACGGACAAAGAGTCAAACTCTTGCCTCGACTAAACCAGATCCTAATCAAGTACATCACCTCCGACACACAACAATTCTTTTATTTGGTTGGTACGGTGTAGAGATAAGCTTGCTAGCCCCTAATGTCCTATGTTACCTAGTGATTTATATTGTTTTGAAAAATGCGACTAATCGAAAATTGGTCCAAGTTGGAACACGAAAATTTGGAAAACTATCTTAATTTGCAACTGGGCTAATGCAAAATTAAATAACAATGACGGGATTGCGTAGAATTAAAAAGAAATAGAAAGCAAAAAAAAAATGGAAGCCGAAATGAGCACTTCTTTTGGTATATTTTTGGCCAATGAAATTCTGGTATAAGATAAGTTAGAATATTAATAGTCTTTTGAATTAACTTTTTTTGAATAAATTGGGAATATTCAGTCTTAAAAAAAATATATCCATAGTCAATGATGAATTCATGGTGGAATCTTTTCCATAAGTTTGAATTACAAAAATGTTAAAATTAAATATCTTGTTTTTTTTTTCACTAATTGCCATTGGTATTTTCTTTAGTATATGACTCTACAAGTAATAACTCATCAAAGAGAATTATTATGATGTTTTTTTCTTAATACAATTTACTTATCAAAAAAGGAGAATTATTATGACTAAAATACTTCAAGAAAAAAGTGTGTTTCTTTTGTCCACGACCATATGATATGTCTAAACAATGAATTTTCAACATCTTTTACGAATTTGAGATTTAAACTAACACAATCCAAATCTTTTGTCTTACAAAACAACTTGAGGAAGTAGAAGAGTACCCAAGCAGTAGAAGAAGCTGCATCCTTTCCTAATACCGCAAAAAATGCCACCAAAAGTAAGCGCTCGTCACTAAAAATACATCATCAAATCTAACTATTATGTAATCCTCAATAACAAATTTATTCTCAACATTCAAAATGCATAACAAACAAATCAAGTGTTTTAAATTATTGAGACTAATTCAGATTTTTTGTTATAAGTAATTATATTGAAGAAAAGAGGAGTAATTACAAGGGTAATAAACTACAAAAGACAGACCACAAAACGGAGAAAATAATTCAAATTAATTCAGATTTGGTTTGTATACTGTACCGACTTATTCAGATTCGAACTGGGAGATACGTTCGAATTGCATTTCAAATAATCAGACTAGAAACCTTAAACCTGGATAACATAGAACCATTCCTCTATATCAAAAAAATGTAGAACCACGCCTCACCAATTATCAAAGTAGAAAATACCAGAATAAAATTTGACTTTTTTTTTTGTGAGTCATCAAATTTTCCTCCAATAAATGGGCCAGAAAATTGGACGGAAGAAAGCCTAGTGAAAAGCTCAAGTCCAAATAACAGAAAATTAGACTTATTACTTACTGGTTCGGTCTGAGTTGACTTTCCTTGATCAATATGGAAGTTGAAACATAATAAAAAATCTGTTTTAGTTGTAGGATCCAATGAATTGGCGGTGTTTTGAGTTAGTTACTGGTTTGTCTGAGTTGACTTTCCTTGAAACATTCACTCGGTGTCTACCTCAGAGAATCCACTCTTAAGATCTACGACTACTGTTGCTGTTGCTGCATCTTTTCTGCTATCAGCCTGTTAAAATCTGTCTTAAGGCTCCGTAGCCGAGCTGCCAGTTCTGGTCCAAGTATATCAATGTTGTATGGAAGCTGGTTATCTGCATTTACTTCAGGTTCCGTCCTCACTTTGTTGCGCCCGGCTGAATTTGCTGCCCCAATATCTCCTCTCTGTTTTCTTCCTGATCAATTATGTTATCCAAATCTATTATTTCTGATGATTTCTATGTGTGATTATAACATACTATAATCAAGAAATCATAAAATAATTAACGTTAAATTAATTAACGAATGAATTTATTAAATCGTAAATACACTTATCTCTTGAAGCGTGATCTCCCCGAGGATCGTAATGGTGTTCTTGTTACCGGTCGGTTCTCGCTCACAGTATATCGGAATCGAGAACAATTTTCACGAATTTATCTGCTTCGGAGTCAAAGCAAGAGAATCACAAAATTCAAAGTCCAAAACTTCGAATATCTTGCGTGAGATTGTTGTCAATTTTTTTCTTGTTGTTGGAACCCCCACTGCGTTCCATTTTCTTTTTCCCTTTTAAAGGGAAAAACATCCCTTGCATGTAAAGGGATGTGATCTTCCAAGGGATGGCCACATGGCAATGACACATGGCAAGCCCATGTTTAATGTGGCAACAACACAGTGCAACCTATTGCATAGTGCTCATTTGTTTGACAGTTAAAATATTTCAGCTCAGAAATGTTAGATCTTTAGGTTCCTCTTACCCTTAGAACTCTTATTTCGGGTTGAGTCCAGATTAAGTCCATTCAATTTCACTTTTTTATTTCCCAGAAATTTCATTTGCCTTCACCATAGTGGTTAACCTTGCTATTTGCTCCCACTGGAACAAGCACTAGTCGCATACACATCAGGATGGACTTTAATTGCTAAGAGGTTATTCTTTTTCAGCTCAAGGTGACAGTCCGCATTCATAAAATGTCATAACATTATCAATATGCATTAGGGTCATTCATATGACCCAATCTTGTAGGCATGGAATAGTTTGGATTTCATACTCAATATTTGAGCATGTGGCTAGCCATAACTAACTTGCTGATCACAATGGACATCTCACATTGACACCTTTTTTGTTGTGCGATCAACTCATTTATTGAGTACATCCACAGATTAGACTATAATCACATCAATAGTCTTTAGAACCTATTGTTTTTTCAGCACATAGCTATCCACACAGCTTTGAGAAATTATGAATGTTGTGTGCTGAGAATCTTTTCAGCAATACAATAATTTATTAAACACTCATAACCTTCAACCTATATTAAAGTTCTCGATTAACCTCGAATTCAAAGAAAGTCGCGGGTATACTTCCCCTCACCCTCCGAGAATTCAAGTGGATATTTCTCATGGTTATAATCAGACAATTAAATAAATACTTTATTTAATCGCGACAACATATGTCTTTATTGTATGATAAAATAACCATGGAAATACTAGAAGTTCTAAACACCAAGTGTTCGAAACTTCTAACTTGACCTAACATAAGTTTAAATGATTCACGCATGACTAGGGGGTCTAAATTGCATGACACAGACTGGCGCAGATTCGATGATCTGTAAACACATTTCTTAGTGTAGAAGCGACGCACTCATCGTCCACTTCACAACTTCATTAGAGCATCGAAGGTAATTTTCTGCAAAAAATTCCTTCTGCCCAAATATCCTAACAAACGTTTCAAAATGCCTTTGCATGTGCCATGTCAAATAGGTAGGAAAAACTCTAATGTTTTCCATCATCTTCATCATTACTAGAAGATGCTTAAACATCTTACGCCAATCTATTTAGCATTCATAACCTCCAGCCTAGACACACTCTTGTATCTTTTGTGAACAAAAAAATTAAATACTCTTCTAGTACCTTTCTATTAACCATATACTCTGCCTAGCAAATGTGACACTTCAATATCGCAAATGCATGTCACGTACAATTGCAACACGTGCTTTGAAATAAAGCATAAGTGGAGTCTTATTTAACGTCATCATAAACTCTTGCAACACGATGCATAAATCTTGGGTCAAAACTCATTTTTTTCCCATGGATCAAAAATCATAATTTTAATCAAACAATGATGTCACATATCAAGGATTATTCATAATTGAGCTTTCATACGTGATCAATAGGTCATGTTTAATTTTCTATTTTATCAGTACACATACTTCAAAAAATATTAGAAAATATATTTTCCGAACTCTTCCAGAAAATATTAGGTTTGTAAAAATTATCGAAATAATTTTCCAAACCAACATGGTTAAAAGATTCGTAATAACCTTTTATCCACACGAGACCCATTTTGACTTAAGAACAACTTAAATCAATTTAATTCCCAAATTTAAGCCAAAAAAACCTAACATGGGAGCTCGTGATGACTTTTCCAAGTCGGTCAATTTTTTTTTTTAATTCGTGTTGGGCTCAGGCCCGTACGAATATTATTTGGTTAAAAAAAATGGCCCAGACTTCTCAAAATCTGGCCCATCCCATAATCGTAGTAGGCCCACTTGACCATATTTGGTCAAAATGGGCCGCCTGTATTCAGCGGCCCAAAAGGTGAAGCCCGCATTGACTCTAAGTCAAAATGCGGGATGGGCCGCAGGAAGAGCGCAGGCCCACACGGCCTTGATAAAAAAAAGCCCGAATTTATGAAGGCAAAAATATTTTGGCCAAATTAGAGTTTTTCCCTCCTCATTTTCATCTTCTTTCTTCCTCCTTCTCCCTGCGACCACGCGAAGAAGAGGGGGAAAAAAAATTCGGCCGATTACGCGGCAGAAACTCGCCGAGTTAAACAAGAAGCAACTCGTTTGCTCATTGATGCAATTGAATCTTCATCCCGTCGTACTATACGACGTCGTTAACAATGTCGTAGTAGCGAGAACGAAGATTGAATAAAATCATCAATAACTCATTTGTTTTCTCAGGATTTTGTTTGATTAAAACTGATTGAATGAAAAATGGGTTCGGTCTTGCGCGAAATCGAGTAACCTACTCGTTCTGTCAACGACCGACGACTCCAACCGGAGGATTTACTGACGTTGTTGTGTAGATTGAATCGGGAGAAAAAACCCAGATCGCGAAATTAGGGTTCATCCCGATTTGGGGATTTTTGGGGTACAATTACAAATTGATCCCCATATTTTCATTAGTTTGCACATAAGGACAGATTCCTTATTTGCTATCAGCACGTATAATTTTTAGTTTAGTTCCTGCAGGTTTAACTTGTACACTAATAAGGACAACTCCTTTTAAACGCATTCAGAGTGGAACTATTTCATTTTAATCCAAAAAGTTTTTCGCATTTACAAAATAAGGACAAAATCCTTATACGCGTTCTGCGCACTAATTTTAGATTAGCAGCTAGGATTTTCACCCGTTTGCAAATAAGGACAAAATCCTTTTATACGTGTTTTGTACAATAATTTCAATTCAATCCCAAGAGATTTTCCAATTGTACACGCAAGTACAACTGAAACTGTCATCTTTAGAGCAGTTTTATAAAATCTGATTTTTTTATCCAAAAAATTACACATAATTTTTATTTTCAAAAATTAATTAGTATCCAGAACAAGAACTAATCAAGCTCTAATACCAGAACAAGAACTAATCAAGCTCTAATACCAATGATGATTTCTATGTGTGATTATAACATACTATAATCAAGAAATTAATTAACGAACTAATTCATTAAATCGTAAATACACTTATCTCTTGAAGCGTGATCTCTCCGAGGATCATAATGGAGCTCTTGTCATCGGTCGGTTCTCGCTCACAGTATATCAGAGTCAAGAATAATTTCCACGAATTTATCTGCCTCAGAGTCAAAGCAAGAGAATCACAAAATTCATAGTCCAAAACTTCAAATATCTTGCGTGAGATTGTTGGATCAAGAGCAACTTAATACATCAAATAATAAGTGGTATCAAGAGCTAAGGTTGGAGGATGTCGGATCACGGTGCGAAGTTTGCTCTTGTGAAGTTCGATGGTTAATCAAATTTTGGGTTATTGCAAAGGCGTGTCAAGGATCTTCTCGTGCAACAAGGGATGGTCATTGCGCTCTCGGAGAAGAAGCCCGAGAAGATGGAGGAGCAAGAGTGGAAGGAGATGGAGGCCAAGGCAGTGGCGACAATTTGCTTGTGCTTGGCAGACGATGTGATGTATCACGTCATGGATGAGGAGTCACTAGCTGAGGTATGGAAGAAATTGAAGGCAAGGTATATGTCTAAGTCTTTGTCAAACAAGCTTTATCTTAAGCAAAGATTGTACGGGCTCAAGATGGAGAAGGGCTCAGATTTGAGCCAACACATTAATATTTTCAATCAACTTGTGAACGACTTGAGAAGGTTGATGTGAAATTTGAGGAAAAAGACAAGGCATTATTGCTCCTGAATTCCTTACCAGGCTCCTACGAAAATTTGGTTAAAATTCTAACTTGGGGGAAGGAGTCCCTAGTGTTGGAAGATATCACAAGTGCTCTGCTAGGGTTTCATCAAATGAGGAAAACTGGCGATGAACAAGTGAAAGGGCTAGTTGTGAGGGATAGCCATGGTGGTCGTAGTGAAGATGGAAAAGGATCCAGGTCGAGGTCAAGGAGGTTCAAAGGAAATTGCTTCGAGTGCAGAGAAAAAGGGCACGTAAAGAAGGATTGTTCGAAAAGAACTCGGGATCGTGAGGGAAAAGGATCAGATTTCGTGAATGTGGCCTCATATTCAGACGGGTCAGATGGTGATCTTCTTTCTGTTTTATCAAATTCAAAGCATTCTGATTCCTGGATTTTGGATAGCGCTTGTCCCTTTCACATGATGCCCAAGAAAGGGTGGTTCAACACCTACAAGTTCGTTGATTCACGTATGGTGACTATGGGTGATAGTTTTACTTGTAGAATTGCTGGCATAGGAGACTTGAGAATCAAGATGTGGGATGGTGTTGAGAGAAAATTGTGTGGGGTTAGGCATGTTCCAAATTTGGAGAGGAATTTGATCTCACTAGGAGCCTTGGATTATAGCGGGTATAACTATAAGGTTGTAGGCGGGCTAATTGAGGTGGAGAAGAATGCTGTGGTGGTGATGAAGGGTGAAAGGGATGCTAGGAACACCTACAGGTTAGTGGGGAACACAGTTGTAGGTAGAGTCACCTCGTTGGGTTTTGATGGAGGGGAGAAAAGCTCTTCTGTGATGGAGCAAAGGCTTGACATGAATGGTTTAAGTGGAGTTGGGATTCGCAGAGACAAAGTTAGCAAGTTCCTGCTATAGTTATCTAAAGGGACATGCACGTCAAATGTATTGGGTAGGTTTTGCATGGGGAATGTGAAGCCATCAGTAGCACCACGGCGAATCAGGTATCTCACTCAAGGTCGAACGGTGGAGTTTGGGACATGTCGAGGGTTCTACTTGGTGGAACAAAAGGTTTCCCCTTGTATGCTATGACTCGTAGTATTGATTTGAGATAAGAAAGTCTAGCAAAAAAGCAGTCCGAGGTTGTAGAGCATGGGGTTGACCAAAAAATAGAGGACGCATCTATTAGTCGCAAAGTTACTTCGGCAGGTAGACTTACTAGTTGGGATTGAATGAAGGTTGGAGGGAAGATGCCAAGCAAGCTCGGAAGCTCGAGCTTAGAGGCTGGCTCCAAGTGATTGAACAAAGGTGGAGAGAAAGTTGAGATGGTATTATTAATGGTGGTGTATCTATGGTCAAGGTAGAGCTGGTAGAGTCGGTTTGGATTCTCAAGTTCTCATGGTTCTTCATGGGGTGGTATTTCATCAATGTAGAGTTTGTTGAAGTTCGGATGGAGCTTCATGGTTCATCCACAGGATGATTTCTCGCCAAGGTGGAGATTGTTAGAGATGTCGAGAAATTGAAGAGGAAACAATTTGAGGGTTTGTTTCCTATTCTATTAGGACTAGGTTTTGGACTCCTAATTTGACTTAGATAGCTTACTTGATGTACAAGAATTTGCCTCTATATAAATGCATGTTACTCTAAGATTTTGTAGTTGCTTTGTGGCTTAGATCCATCAATAAAAGTTCTCCTTTTTTCTCCATGGACGTAGACATTAGGCCGAACCACGTAATCTCTTGCGTCCATATTCTTTGCGCATTTTGTTCTCCAAGTTGCTGAATTCATAACAATTTTTATCGCTTTAATGTGCTTGACTTTTGCTGCATTTGCTTCACCTTTGCACCCCAATATGCCCTCAGCAGCTTCCTTCAAGTCCACTATTTCCACCGCTGTTATCGGACACTCTGTTTGCTGAAGATGCGTCGCACTCAGCTACCGGTGGAAGATCGTGTGACGGATCACATGGATTCTCTTTACCACCAGTCTATTCTGACATGATATAAAGCTTGTGGTCAGATGAGCACGCTATACTTTTGACATTTTGATCATGTGTGCTGCTAGAACTATGTTTCTCGAAACATTGCAACACTTGAGGACTAGTCGGCTAACCCGCTTCAGGTAACTCCCTCGCTTCAGATGCATACAACGGACAAGATTCTGTCCAGGAAGATCTTTACTTTGAAACCCGGGAGGAACATAGCACTTGTATATCTCATTCAACTCTTTGTATTTAGTAACCACAACTGATGTTCTGGCAATCTTCCTTGCAGCTGCACGAGCATCAAACTTCAAGTTTTCTAGTCTCTTCTTCTTCTTCCTTTCCACTTTGAATGACGAGTCTTCACGGGTCTTTCCCGTAGAGGAGGGAATACCGGTATTCTGCATTCCAGCATCTTCTGAAATCTCCCTCAGTAAACAAGGAGAAATTGGTAAAACTTGAGCTTCCTCCTTCCTTCTATCTGCTGATTGGATATTTTCAAGACAGCTCGGTAAAATACAGGCTCCCTTTTCGCTGCTAGTTGCTGTTGTGTTGGAGTTTTCTAGTATTATTTTGAAACTCGAGATGGGATTTTGACCATGCTTTGGTACAATTGAGGTCTTTGTCATTCCCTTGAAGCATTTAGATGGCCTCTCTTTCATCTCCCTGCTGGTATTACCAAGTAGAACCTCCAATCTTTTCGCAAAGCTTACTGCCCTCAATTTGTTGTCAATCTTGGGAGTTATAGTGAAACTGCTCACACGTTTATCACCAACATTTGCATCCTGCTTCGTAGAGCTTCGTGCCGTCCATGCCTTCTTAGTCTCGGGAGTTATATCAAAACTGTTTGTCGATAGTCTATGAATTGCATTCTTCTCTTGCCGTGACATTCTGATGTATTTACTTTGATGAAACCCTACTGAGCTCTGCTACCATTCTAAATATCGAGCTGTTACTCCAGCCCCATCTAGACATGATGGTAAATGGCACATCAACTCCTTTTTTGAATGATTGTAGCTCCTCCAAGCAATCTTTGGACTCTTATCGCACCGTAGCACACAGCATGGAACATCACGATCAAACCTAAATTGCAATGCCACCCTGTGAGGAAGATATTGCTCTATACAGCCTGCTCCAACCAACTCTGAGACCCTCAGAAATCTTCCAAATGCCAACAAATCTTCACTACACGCTTACATCAATAACCTTACATTTCCTTCCTTAACCACAGGCTTCACCCTCTGTGGCCTCATTGCTTCTTATCGCGTTAGGTTCTGGTTGCAAGTCTAAGAATCTCTCCCACGCCGATACCTGAACTAACTGAAATGGCAACCGAACTCTAACTGCAAAATCATTAACACCTTCCTCATTGTACTCGGATTCAGTTAAAGCAACAATCTTTTCCTTCGACAATGTCAAGTCATTATAAATTCTGGCAAGCATAGCTGGAGCAAGCGCAACTCTAGTCCCTCTTGCTAGCAAGACCGTAATGGGAAAACTGTTTTCGGAGATGAGATTGTAGGCATCCTTAATTCTAGCAAGAACATACCTTGACAGCTACAGCGAAAGAAAAGCCTCGTGCTCGATTTTGCTTCCCCCGTCTTTGAACTGAGCCGCCTTCCTGGTACTGCTTCTCACCATCTTCTTCCTTGATTCAACCAGTAGCTCCTGGACTGCCACCGTTTTCTCAGTTTCGAGCGGGCTAAAAATAGGGCACCCCAAAACAGAGTACCCTCCAACGACCGCCAAATCTTCTAGTGTAACAGTGGCTTCCCCCCCCAAGGAAAGACAAAAGATTTAGTGGCAGGGCACCATCTCTCTGAGAACCCAACAACCAAGTCCCCATCTTTGACGATTTTACACGTCGAACCCATTATCGCCTCGTAAATCTCGGCTCTCCTCCATGTATCTTTATGTAAAGTTTGCATCTTTTCCACCCACAGCTTCCATCCTCTTATGGGTTCTGCTAGGATTTGTCCCAAATTTTTAATTAGAATAGAACTCTATTTTCTATTGTGAAATATATTGGGTTTGTCCTCTATATATAGGAGGGTAGGAATTAGATATTCTTTGGTCTTGCATAATGTAATGGTAGTATAGGCACGAGAAGGTTAGGCTTGAGGCACAACCTCGCCTATGGCTTATGTACTATGTATCTTCATATAATATAGTGATGATCGTCTCGTCCCCGTGGAGTAGATCAATTGACCGAACCACGTAATATCATGTGTCCTTGGTTCTTCCTATCTTGTACTATTTGTTATGGGTGTTCTACACATCCGTGTTTACGTTTTCGCTGTCCTCCTTCCATTGAACACTCAAATGCCACTTATCTGGGTCAAATGAGGCCGTTAGAGGTGACAAACAAGGCGGGGACGGCTCGGGTGAGAAGGAGCCATCAATGCAGGGTTTAAGGAAAAAAGCTCATCTTGTGATGGGTTTTCCTTCTCCTGAAAGTGAAAAAATAGCCTCCTTTCTGGTCTCAACAACAACTTCTACTGATGGCTACTCCATTTTTGAAGCTTGGTTTTCACTGAAGAGTCTCATGAGGAGGAATTGGCTCACGAGGAAGAAGAAAAGTCGTCACTGTCATTGGGAGTTGGGTGGAGCTTTTAATGAACCAATAACAAAAACAGGGGAGGGAGTTGGCTGTTTGTTTTGTTCAACAGAGAAACAAGTCGAAAATTGCTGTAATTGGTGGAAGAATTGTTTTTCCCTTTTTTTTTTGAAAAGTGGAAGCTAGTACTTTATCATTCAAATATAGAAATCATACAAAAGGAGCTCTTTAAACTCAAGTAGAGGATGAAGCATAATATCCTCTAAACAAAAGGGTAGATGGATGGCTTTAGCAAGCCAATTCGCCACACAATTGGCATTCCTAAAAATATATCTAAGCTTACATAGAGGTAAGCTCAAAAGTTGTAATTGGATCTCCATAGCTTGCAATTCCAGTTGCCAATCAAGATTAATGGAGAAGTTGTTGAGGAATTCCACGATCACCTTGCAATCCGACTCGATCACGGACTTCTTAAGATGAATGTTCTGTTTAACGTAAGAAACAGCCTCAGCAATTGCTAACATTTCAGCTTCCAAAGCTGTTGAAAATGTTGCAGATGTAGTGCGAGAATGGGTGATGTGGCCATTGTGATCTCTTGCTACTAATGCCAGACCAGACGGAAGGTTTGTTGATCTCCAAGAGGCATCCACATTCACCTTAATTGTATCTGCATCTGGTGGCCGCCAGCATTCTGCGAATGTTGCAATAGGGGAATGATCTGATTTGGGGTGCATCAAAATTCTGATAATATATTAGAATTTTACACAAATAAATGTACCGCATTCACAACTACAACTAATAATGTGATAATGTGATTAAAAAAACAAAAAGAATTTGTACACGCCGTTTTGCTGTTAGGCTAAAATTCATTTCGACAAGTTTAGAAGTACTAATATCAAAACAATCTCTCCAACTGAGTTAAAAATGGCCACAAGGTGTAATTCTCTTTAAATGATGTAACCATAAGGTGCGACCCAAATTTGGCGGAGGGTAACGTGGCCAAAATTGAACTACGCAATTGATTGAGGTCGAACTACTTATAATTTTGTTCCACCCAAAAAAACTACTTATAGTTGTGATAGATCTTAGACAAGCTTTATCTTCTTCACCTCTTCATTCTAATAGTCATATCTTTAAAAAGTTACGGATTGAATTAGTAAACAATATAAACTTCGCTTGTTTCCTCGAAATTAGGTACAAGGCTGAGTGGGCTGGATGGATAATGCTGGGCTGCATGACTTGGGCTTGCAAAGGACTGGGCTGTGTCGATTAATTTATAACTGAATTCTTTTAAAATTGATAGAATTTTTAATTTTTATACATAACCTAACGATTTAAGTTTTGGATTCATAAATAAATTCAGTGATCCAAGCAAGACTAATTTGGAGTTGTAGATGGATTCTATGTTTTTAATCCAATTTTTTTTGTTACAAATCCTTTGCCATGAATGTGGACCCGACCGTCATGACCTAATAGTGTTCAAAGTTTCATCTAAAGACAAGATAGAAGAGAATACAAGATAATATGAAAATTTACTACTTGATAATGCAAAACAATTAAAAAATGAAAAGGAAAAATAATTATGATATGGAGCTCCGTAAAAATATCTGTCAAATTTTTGAGAGGTGTATAACATATAGGAGGAAAAATATAAAATATTACCATCGGGATTCACCAAGTTAATAACACTAAATTTTTTTTTTGTCTGAAATGCTTAAATAAAATGGATAATTACTATCAGGCCCCTGGTGTTTGGCATATTCGCCTCTCATCCCTATCGTTTGAAAATCGATTAGAAACTTTCCGAGATTTGATTTTATTATACTATTAGGCTCCTTGCTTACGTCAGCAGATATTTTTTATTTTTTATCATCGAAATGACAAAAATACTCTTGAAAAAAATAAAAAAATATCTCCTCTTACCTCTTTCATCTTCTCTGGGCAATCTCAATTGAAAATTAGCTTACCGATTAATTTCATCAAGCTTCATCTCTTCAAAAACAAAAGCAAATCATAAAAAACCAACTGGAGCAACGAAATCAAAAGCAAAAGCATCTCAGATTTGGATCTAACACTACCGAGACCCTAACAAAAATCTCTTCATTAAAAATCATCTCTTCATTAAAAATCATCTCAGATCTAGCAACACGCAAACGCCGGCTTTGTCAAGCTCGTTGAACGATTAAGAGGCTGGGTCGGGTTGAACGATTGAGAGGCTGAGTTGGAGGCTGAGATGGGGACCAATCTGGTTGAGAGGCTTGATCGCCATGACTGGGAGTTCTTGTTTGGGTTTGGAAATTAGGGATTGGGTATTCGATGTTCAAAAATTGGGGATTGGAAATTGGTTCTACCAGGAGGCCCACAGCCAACACCTGGTTGTGGCCACCGATGCCGCCGACCTTGTCCGCGACGCCTCCCTCAGCGAGAGGCCTAATAGTATAATAAAATCAAACATTGGAGAGTTTTTAATCGATTTTCAAACGATAGAGAGGTGATAGCTGAATATGCCAAACACGAGGGACCTCACAGTAATTATCCCTAAATAAAAACATAAACTATTTTTATGTGATAAATTATCTAAATTTGAAAATTTTCCAATTTTGAAGATATCTTTTTGTAATGTTTAACTACAATAACACTCGATCATTAAAAACAATGAGACGACCGACTTTTGAAGTATTTTTTAATTAGTAAGCTGATATTACGAACAACATAAGAGATCACAAAGCTCGAAAATTAATTAAACAAACTCGTTGTGTACCACTTGAGAGAACACTGGAGACTCTCTCAAGCTTTAAATTGATAAATTTGACATTTGATGTTCAGCAGAGGAGCAAATCACGTACATAAGTGAGGATTTTAGTACATTCTTTCAAGGTAAAGCCAAGATACACGTAATCTTTTTTTAGAAGAAGATACTCATAATCTAAACACATTCTTGGCCCACCCACCATCCACATGAAAAAATAATATTCACATTAACTTAACCGTCTCGATTTCGAGTTCTTGAGAACGCATAAAACTTTATCGCCTTAGAAATGTCCTATCTGGCTCAAAATTAAATTACTTGATCCAATAAAACGGATAAGAAATGGTATAAAACGAAAAAAAATAAGAAAATATATCTTCATTTTTAACGGTAACAAGAAAATTGGCAATAAAGGCAGAAAGATGCTCGTAATCTAAACAAATCCAGCACGACTAAGGGTATATCCGTCATTACACTAGCCCTCTATAAGTACCCTTCCCTTTTTCTCCCCTCTCTCTACCCGAATTTGTTTTTAGGTGAATTGCGAATGCCATTTTAAACAAATTGATGAAGAGATTGCTGCAGAGTATCGATTAGTGAATAGTTTCCCAGCAACTCTTCAATGCATATTTGGATGTATTTACGCATGACATAATGGATTTTCTTGCATTACAAATTTGCTTTACTGTCAAATCCATATGAAAAGTATACATTAGGTTTACATAGTGTAGAATCCAATATGGCAAGGCTAAATCCTCTCTCCTGCCAAGTTATTGCGAAGAGAACACGAAAACAGAATTAGAAAGAGCTACTAACCAACGGTTAATATGGGAAGTCGAAGAATTGTTAAGTTGACTGGACTTCCGAGTATTAACTATATCGAATGACGTTTTAATTCTGATAATTTACTTTCAGTGATACATTATTATATATTGTGTAAAATATGCAATAGAAACTACAACTATCATCCAGCAACGTAATATATCAATATATATATTTAAAATAATTTCAATATTTCTTATTCTAAAATGAATATGAAATAAAGATTTATAAATTTTTGGGTTGCTCTTTTGATTAATGGGTAAGGTCTGTCCCTACGGCGTCTATGGGGAATTCTTTTTTTTTTTACCATAAACTACAAAGGATTAATGGGTAAGGTACCTCATTAACGTTGACTCATTTTTATATATGTTTGTTGATTGACCCAAACAACGACCATGTATAAAATAAATTTTTTATTGATATCTAGGATGAATTTTTTTCCCACTGTTTCAGCTTTAAAAATGTAAAATATCTAGATATAAAAAAATTTGAACGGTCATTTGACTCACAATCGAACTCATTCAATCAGTCATAACTCAGAAGCTCACTCGGTCGCTTCCGGTTTGAGTTTCTGTAATTGCCCAATTGTCCATTCCTTATTGTGCAAGGGTTCCGTGAAGTCATAATATGCACCAACAAGTACTCAGATTAAAAAGTTGTTCTAGTTTAATATAGAGATCTCGAGTTTGAAATACATCAATGTTAAATACTTATTAAAAGAACTTTAGTACCTTCCAAAAGACACCTAACTTCAACTTAAATTAGTCGACACGGTAATATCTGAATACCAAAATAAACCTCAATCACCCAACCGATTCCAACCTCCCTCAGGCGTCATGGCTGTTTACCATTCCGGCCTTGAAATGAAACCTCTACCTATGGAAAATCATTCATCAACTTATAGCTGTTGGGTTAATGCAATCCGAAGATTTCCCTTGAGCCCGTGGATATTTGAGAAATGCAAGTAACTTGTTCGACAAAATGTCTCTGAGAATTCTCCACATAGACTAAATGGCATTATGGGCGTTCTTTTGTCATGTGGAGAATTCCGGGCGTTTCCAGCATGGTGGTCGAAGGCGGGCGTTTCCGGCATGGTGGTCGAAGGTGGGCATTTCTGTTGGTGAAGTTGGGTGTTGTTCTGTGTTGGACGAAGATGAAGATGGACGACTGTGAGGGTGGATGACCGATTGTGTGTTCTCTGAGGTGTTTTGGTCATGGGCCTTTTGTGTTTCCTTGGTCGCTGTTGCCGTTTCTTTGATTATTGTTATGACTGTCAATTGCCCACGGCGAAGACCATCGCTCATTCTCATTTTTCTGCTGCTATTTTATGTCTTCTGTTATTTGCAAGTTAGCTTATTGTATTCTCGCTCTTTGCAAATACATATCATTCTCTGCTCTCTCCTTGCAGATTCATGCCTTTCCTTATCCTATCGGGACAACTTTTCGCTCCTGAAATCAAAGGGACATTGTTCGCTCTCCTCATGTCTAATAACAACCTTGGCTCAATGCTTGGGTCGTCTGTCGGTGCAGCGTTGGCTTCACTTTTGAACCTCTCGTCTGGATCCTATGACAATCTCCTGATGGGGTTAGCTATCCAAGTAATTTGCACATATATTCCTGTTGCTCTTCTGTTCTTGATACCGAACGAAGCTACAGGGATATCGACATAGCTAGAGGAGAAATTACACATGACAAGAGAATCTTGACAAACATAGGACGGACATTTGTCTAGCTGACAATTTTTGTAGCAAAGATGAAAACACAGGAGGAGATATATTGACTGTGGAATACAGTTGTGGTGTAGACAAGCTTAAAGTGGTTAATCTGACAATCAATGTCATTGAATGGAACATGTCTGATTGAACCTGAGAATTATTTTCCATGGAAGGTAAGCTTAAACATGCAGCTTCTTCGTTGCTAATATTATGGTGCATTCCCTCCCCATATCTTTCTCTGTATGTCTTGACTAGTTTAATATTTGGCAACCAGAAGATTAAACATAAGAAGGTTACCCAGAGGACATTTACCTACAACTTGCAGGGTATTTTAAAAGAGTAGATTCAACCAAGAGGAATATCTTGCTTTAGCCTTTGCACAAACTTCTTTTGAAACGGTTGAGATTTTATTCTGGCGCCAATCAAAAATACCAGGTTACACAATAACTCGTAGCAACAAGAAACGAGCAATCAAAATCCAAGTTATGTTCGCAAGGCCATGGAAAGCAGAGCTAAGAAGAGCTCTCTTACAAATATTGCACAAACTTTTTTTTTGAAAAGTACAGTCAAATGGTAATATTTACAATCCAAGTTTGTCTACAGCGTCTTCGAGGGATAGACGGTTCAACGAGGCAGCAAGTCCGCTAAAGTGATCGCGGCGAAGTCCTTTGTCGTAGGAGGCCAATCAGTTACCATTGAACAAGGCCATGGTGTTATTAGCTCCAAGCTAACTTGTCTCATGGTTGGCCTTGCCCCCGGATCGTGATTCCCGCATGCAAATGCAAGACGCATTGCATAAATCACTGCCTCCAAGACGCTGTCTTCGGGTGGTGAGATGCGCTGGTCAATCACGTCCTTGAAGAGAGTATGATGGTTAATTGGAGGAGGTGAAGATGATGGAAGTGTTGTTGTTGCCAGAGATGAAAGAATTGATAAGAGATCGGATGGATGCTTTCCCATTATGACTTCAAGAGCCACAACGCTGAAGCTAAACACGTCGCATTTTTCGTTTACCTTCATTGTATATGCCAACTCTACGAAACAGCAAAATCATGATCAAAATCCAACACTGTGAACAGTTTTTTTGATAGGTCAACATAGTGAATATGGTGAAGAGCAAATGTTGTTCGAAAGGAAAATCCAATCTAGTACTCATCATGTCAAATGAAGAATTAAAATTCAGTATTTTAAGGAATAGGATTGCAATTTAAGTACCTGGAGCAGTGTAACCAAACGTCCCAGCAAATGAGGTCCAATTTGAGGAATCAGGTAGCAAGAGCCTTGCTGTGCCAAAATCAGAGACATGTGCCTGATACTCCACATCCAGAAGAACATTATTGCTCGAGATGTCGCGGTGGATTATCGGAGGTGAGCAATCATGGTGCATGTAAGACAATGCCTTGGCCATCCCGCTTATGACATTGATTCTATGAATCCAACCTAATTGTGAGGCTTCCTCCTCATTGCTCAAGACAGATCTAAGGCTTCCCCTCTCTGCGAACTCATACACCAAGAACGAGTGTCTTGGATTGGAGCAGTAACCATACAACTTCACAATGTTTTGATGTCGGATGCTAGTCAACAACCGGATCTCGCTCCTGAAGGCATTCGAGGTTGAAGCTCCATCATTGCCCTGTGGCTCGTGCATTTTCTTCAAAGCAACCACACGGCCTGTTGGCAATGTGGCTTTGTACACAGTTCCATACCCTCCTGCCCCAATGCAGTACTTGGGATCAAATTCCTCAACAGCGTCGATAAGATTCTTGTAGAGTAGCTCACCATCGTGGCCCCATATTGCAAAAAGATCTTTGAATCCTGGCTCCCCCATCTTGAGATTTTTGCTCCTATTTCTCCAATAGATTCCATAGCATCCAACGAGGAAGAGAGCAAATAGTACAGCAATGGGAACAACAATCACTACAACTTTCCTGCGATGTTTATAAGCTGTGACCGAGATGCAGGGCTCTAGGCCGGTAATGTTACCACACAAGTTTTTGTTGTCTCTGACTGCCTTGTACGTAGCCTCTCGGAAAGCTTTGACATCAGGAAGGGGACCCTCCAGCTGGTTGAAGGAGATATCCACTGTTGTCAAACTCAACAATCCAGAAAAGCTGGTCGGGAATTTACCAGACAACTGGTTGCGAGACAAATTCAAGTTTTCTAACATTTGCAGGTTGCCCAACTCTGCAGGTATCTCTTCTTCAAAAAAATTTTGACTAAGGTCCAGGCCTTCCAAAACATTTAAGTCCCCCAACTCTGGAGGGATTCGATCTCCAAATTGATTTCTGCTGAGGTTTAAGAACAATAATTTGGAGCAATCACCGATCTGTCTGGGAATGGCTCCAAAAAACTTATTGGAAGATAGGTCTAGTCTTTCAATGTCACGAAGCTCTCCAATTTGGGGTGGAATTTCTCCTGAAAGCTGATTGCCACTGAGGTTAAGGTATAACAGAGTCAAATTTGCAAGTTCTTGGGGTATCCTTCCAACAAACTGATTAGAAGAGAGGTCCACAGATTGTAGTTTGGGTGCTCTTCCTAACTCAATTGGTATATGGCCAGAGATTTTATTGTTGGCTAGTTTCAGTGTTGAGAGATTACGGAACCTTTCCCACTTCCAAGATAACTCACCATAAAATTGGTTGTTGCTCAAGTCAATGTAGTACAAGTGAGGGTGTACACCGAAAGCTACAGATATATTCCCAATGTGTAGATTTCTTTCAAGGCGTACTCTTAACAAGCTGTTGCAATTTCTCAGGCTTTGTGGGATTGGGCCAGATAAAAAATTATTATTTGTGTTTAAGAATTTAAGTTGACCACCAAGACATATATTTTTTGGTAAATATCCTCTCAAGTTGTTGTTGTTTATGCGGAAATATTGTAGGTTATGAAGATTGTTGAGTTCTGATGGAAGACTTCCGGTGAGGCTATTGTTCTCAAGACAGAGAATGGATAACTTTGTTAGGTT
Organism: Hypericum androsaemum; assembly: GCA_963995505.1. Lineage (NCBI taxonomy): Eukaryota > Viridiplantae > Streptophyta > Magnoliopsida > Malpighiales > Hypericaceae > Hypericum > Hypericum androsaemum. The sequence continues at coordinate 16,887,924 of OZ023187.1, forward strand.
GCCTATAGAAGCAGGGATGGCACCTATGAGAAGATTGTAATTCAACCCAAGATAATCTAGAGATGCCAGCATACCAATTTCATGAGGAATAGACTGTGACAACTTATTGTCAAAGAGGTATAACACAGAAAGCTTTGTCAAGTTGCCTATAGAAGCAGGGATGGCACCTGTGAGTAGATTGTCACTCAACAAAAGTTCATCTAGAGATGTCAGCATACCAATTTCATGAGGAATAGACTGTGACAACTTATTGTCATAGAAGTATAATACAGAAAGTTTTGTCAAGTTCCCTATAGAAGCAGGGATAGCACATGTGAGTAGATTGTCACTCAAATCAAGTTCATCTAAAGATGTCAGCATCCCTATTGAAGGCGGAATTGGTCCAAATAGATTATTCCTTGACATGGCAAGTTGAGTGAGAGATGTCAAGTTCCCAATCTGTGCTGGAATAGCAGCCGCAATTTCATTTCCCCAAAGATAAAGGATGGACAAGTTATGCAACTTGCCAATGGATATGGGAATTGAACCAGTCAGAGAATTGTGACTTAAACTAAGAAGAGTGATTGAGGCAAGCTTTTCGATGTCCTCAGGAATGCTTCCCGTGAAATCATTAAAGGATAGTGCAAGGAAATTGAGCTTGGTAAGATTACAAATGATGGGAGGGATAGACCCATAGAAAGAGTTGTTATAGAGGCCAAGGTGGACCAGGTTTGGGAAGGACAAGAAGTTGAGATTCTGGAGTGTACCTTTCACGCCACAATTTGAGAGGTCGATGTGGGTGACACTTCTTGTAGCTCCGGAATTGCATCGGACACCGTACCAGGTGGTACAACGGCTGGTATTTGCTGTCCATGAAGAAAGAACAGACTGGCTGTGGGTATCAAGGCTGGCTTTCCATCTAAGAAGGGCCCCTGCTTCTTTTGCGGCCTGATCAGTTTCAGAAATAGCAAATATGAACACGACATGGAAAAACACTAAGATGATTCGTGCTTGGGGAGGCTGGAGAGGATTAGGTGGAAATTTGGACATTGTTTTTGTGGTGTACAAGGAGGAACTACTTGAGCAGTAAAGGGTTACAACAAAGACAGATGGTAGACTTGGATACTGGATATCACTCATTACCATTCGCTACTAATATATAGAGCTAGGATTTATGGAATCGGCCTTCTTTAACTGGTAATTGGAAAAAATGCGATTGTGGTCCACCAAAAGAAAATTCCAAGAAAAGAACAATGAGAAGAGTAGTGAAGTCTATTAATGACGACAACCTTTACCACTTGAAATAAGCCTACGTTATGAAAAAATATTCCAAGTATCAACCAAGAAAAGTGTGATTCTTCGCGTGAATTTGGGGAGAAACTTGATAGTCTAAGGAAGATCTCTCAAGTTTGTATTAGTCAGGAGTAAGGCGACAAGTGCAAGTTGAGATGAAAAACTGCAAGGTCTTGACGCTATCAAGATCGGTGGACCACAAAAAGAAGAGTCCAAGTAACAGCTATGCACACACTAAACATTGTGTTGGGTCGTTAATATTTGGACGCGAGTTTCGGGTGACTGACTATTCTACGTCCCTTAGAAGACCCCATATTGGTCTGATACTGAGTTGCCATCCAAGTTTGTGGATTTGGGATTAAGATTTTAGAAGATAAGAGAGATTGCTTTGCGGGAATTATCCATACATACGGGGCACGGGAAGGTAGAACTTGCAAGTAAGCATTTGGTATCAATTTTTTTTAAAGGTAGAATAGTATTTACCCCAAAAAAATGCTCACCAACTCTTTGTAAGAATTCACGGTTCTACAAAAAAAAAGTAGGAATTGACGGTGGTCTAGGATTTAAATCATGTAGGTGTAACTCTGTGTAAAAATTTATCTTTTAAAAACATGGTTCAGGCATCCTTCATCATGAGATTAAGTAGAGTGCTTTTTTGATTAACTAATTTGTTAAATCTAATGTCAAAACTGATATCGGATACTCATTATGCCTACTAATTCAACCTCGCAACTACAACTAATTTCTACTCCATTTCTAAGACTCACGAATGACTTCACTACCCTCGTGAGCAAAATCAAGTCTCTCATTACCAATAACACATGTTTCTGTTGGAACATAGAATTATCCTCGGATTCGTGCAAATATGTCCCCGCAAAATGGCTAGAATTTTAACTACAGTATGATGCGATTTCAATGGTTAAAAAAATAAAAATAAATAGACCTACAATTTTGTATTTCCAAGTCTCCTAATTCGATTTGAGGTAAACTACTGGATACCACTCATTACCATTAGGTACTAATTTAAAGAGCAAGGACTTATGGACTCGGCCTTCTTCGACTGGAAATTGGAAAAACAACAAAGACGAGACTGATGACGACAACCTATACCACTTGAATTAAGCCTCGGTTATAAAAGAAGAGTAGTCATACTCTGTTCTTGGCGCTATCAAAGATCGGCGGTCTGCTGAATAATTCCGCTTAAATTTCCACACTAAACATTGTGTTGGATTGCGAATTTTGGGAATCTAATTGACTCAACTTTTGAGGTCGTTGATATTTGGAAGCAAGTTCCGGGCAACTGACAATGCCACGTCCCTTAGAAAACTCCATATTGGTCGAATTCTGATGTTGTGGGCCAAGAGATTGATGAGAGGTAGATAGTGTCGAGGGAGGTTACTGTCCAGACAAATTAGCCACACATACACGGGAAGCTGATAGAGAAGATGGACTTAAGTGTTGCTGGTTGTTACTTGCAACCGTTTGTTATTCTTTTTATGACAGAAAAAACTCAATTTTGGTTTTGTTTAAGTGGCCAGAAAGCTCTAGTCTACTCGGATGCAAAAATGTCCAAATAGCCACTTTGCGTAGGCTGCCCCAATTTATTAAGTAATAGAAGTCTTCGATGAATAATTCCGCTTCAATTTCCACACTGAACATTGTGTTGGATTGTGAATTCTGGGAATCTAATTAACTCAACTTTTGTAGTCGTTGATATTTGGAAGCGAGTTCCGGGTGGCTGACTATTCCACGTCCCTTGGAAAGCTCCATATTAATCTAACACTGAGTTGGCATCCAAGTTATTGGATTGGGATTAAGATTTCAGAAGCAAAGAGGTACTGAAACTCACTAGGCGTGGCTACACGATCCCACCTCACTAGTGCAGACTTTGAGAGATTTGTGTTACCGGACCCAAGGAACTTCCTGAGCTTAGTATCAATGCTTTTGAGCACACTACTTGGCATCTTAAAGATAGATAGAAAGTAAATTGGGAGGCAGGATAATACTGATTTCACCAAAGTTAGTCTCCCGCCTAGCGAGAGCAAATTGCCTTGCCACGTTGCCAAGCGTCTATCGATATTATCCATCACTGGCTTCCAATTCTTGATCCTTCGCATATCACTACCTAGGGGGATTCCAAGGTATTTGAAAGGAAGAGTGCCCAGTTGACAGCCCCAAACTCTCGCCGGCCACCTCATCCAGTCAACACTCACATTAATCGGAATCATAATAGTCTTACTATAGTTGATTTTGAGGCCAGAGATGATTCCAAACAAAGTCACAATTGCTCCCATATTCTTAAGACTTTCGATACTCTTTGACGCGAGTAGTAAAGTATCATCCGCGTACTGGAGAATGGATAAGTGATGCGAATCAGGAGAAATGCTGATGCCTTTAATCAAATTGAGTTCACAAGCTCTTTTAATTAGAACTCTTAGTCCTTCCGCCGCAATAAGAAACAAGAAAGGAGAGAGCGGGTCACCTTGCCCAAGCCCTCTTTCCAACTCGAACAACTGGGTAGGCGAACCATTACGTGGACTAACTCCCTTGTGTTGATTCCAATCAGAGTTGATTTGGAGGGACTCACTTTAAGGCCAGAATTTAAATCGTAAATATCCACAATATGTTTTAGATTTTCCAAGCTCGCAGGACACTTTTTGAGAATAACATAGTATCATCAGCATATTGTAGAATGTTAAGTCGCGGAGGCATCCTTGGGAATTTAATACCCTTGATCAATTCCAACTCCTCCGCCCTTTTTAGTATTTAGCCATACATACAGGGGAAGCTGCAGGAAAAAAAATCAATTTGGTTTGTGTTGCAATAAATTGTGGTAGAACGTCAGAAACGATCTTAAGAACGGGTCCGGAGTGGTCGTCCCAAGAGTGATTCGAACGAAAGAGAGAAATAGAAGAAATATGGGAAAAGAGAAGAGAAGATAAAGATGAGAATAGATAGAAGAGAAAAGAATTGGTAGAAGAGCAAGAACTTTATTGAACATATGGGGGAGAAGGGAAAGGGAAAAACATAAAGATAAAAGCTATAGGCTACATAAGATAAAAGCTACGATAAAAGCTATGAAGCTAAATATTTGATGTATTATTTTGTGGGTGTCCTTCATGCCTGTACCTAGCTCTCCTTATATAGAACAAGCTCGCTCCAGCCTCATAGAAAAACCCTAGGCCGTTTTCAAATAGGAAAACTTAACATAGCCTCGGCCTAATAAGGAAAACTTAAACTGTCCGAAACTTCCAACCCATATTTGACCCTTTTCCGTGCTGCATTTGGAAAAGTCATAAACAACAAAGTTATAGATCTCTGTCTCCTCATTCTGTGACTTTTAGAATCGTGTCAATCCAATATTTGACGAGAAAGTTACGGTGTTTTTACCAAAATAGGTTCAGCAGATCCGCAGCCTAATAAGGAGAAAATCTACTCCCGAAACTTCCGACCCAAGTCTGACCTCCTTCTGCGCCTAATTTGGAAAAGTCACAAACTAAAAAGTTCTAGATCTATGTTTTATCTTTTTGTAGCTTTTAAAATTGTAGCAATTGGACATACGAGAAGGAATATACGGCTATTTTACTGAGATATGGTCAAATAAATCCGAGAATTAATTTTCCGCTCCAACAATGCCCCCCACACGTCAATGTTTTGACGCTAGGAAAAGCATTGACGTGTATCCGTCCTTGAACACGCAGAAAATTAACTCCACTAAAAAAAAATAACCGGCTAAGGCAAGACCGTAAATATGTGGAGAATGTACTATCAAACCGGTCGAGACCTAGCCGTTGTAGGCGTGCAGTTGATCACTCATCTCGAGATATCCGTGTGCTCACGGCTTTCTCGCAAAAACTGGATTTAGGCCTACATGGTTGAGTGGGAGCTCTATGTCCTTCATCAAAATGACCATACAATTGTTGTTGAAGGTCTCTAAGCTTTTTCCTTTGCTTTTGAATTTTTCGCTCCAACCTTCTTCGTTGAGTCTTCGTGAGAGTCGGTCGATGAGACTCCGGACACTTGCCCCCCGAGTATGGGTTTGGCTTTTTTGGCATCTCCTTTCGCACAGGCTTCGTGTGATAACTTGGAGACCTTGTAGGTGAATCACTCTTTGTGGGTCGTGTCTCACATGGTTGTTTCTCGGACCGCGAAAGTTCTTCCTTAGGCACCCAAACCTTGAAGGATTTCTTTCTTTGGAGAACTCCTTGCTCGGTTGCCAATTGAGTGACCACGTCTCTCTTAACCCACGCGTACTCAGGCACCCTTTTTATGTTGTTGGCCGATTTTGACCATGTGACTTGAAGACATTCCCTGTAATTTGAAACCTTTGATGGCCGAGGTTGAGCTGGACTATTAGGTTGTTGCTTCACCGTACTCTTGCTTGGTTGAGGAGGAGTTGAACACTTGACTTTATCATCCTTCACCTTCTTTGTCATGAGCACGTCTTGCCTTTTGGCCGGGATAATTTCGGTCGATGTAGGAGCTTCGACTACAATATTGCAGCACTCTTCATGCCCCCCGGGTGAGATTGAATTCTGACTGTAGACTTGGCCCCCTGTGTCTTTCCGTTGAGTTGGGACAAAATTGGGCAAGCGAAGGTGGCTCACTACTCGTGGAACAAAGGGTAACTCGGATCTCCGCAACAGGTGATTCGGCAGTGGCCCTAAAATTCCCTTTGCTGGTGAAAGCCCAAAGATTCTCTTAGCAGGCGGAGGCCCTAGAATGCCTTTTGTATTTGATACAGCACTTAGGGTTGTCTCAGTTGCCAATGAGACTTGTGTCGGGCATGGCTCTTCCTTTTCCTCAAATGTGAGCCTTGTAGGCTCGATGGCCGTGGTGTCGGCCAACTGTGGACTAGTCGTCTGTTCGACTTCTTCAATAAGGAAAGAAGATTGTGTATATTCGGCCGATTCATGTTCGACCGTCTCAATACTTGTCTCAAAATTACGAGATTCAGAAACTATTTGGTCCTCAACTTTGCATACGCCACTTGATGCTTCCTCAGTTGCTGATGTAGTCCCTGAATTCTCATTCTTAAAGGCCTTGTATCCCATTGCTCGAAGATCAGCTCTTAACTCCTCATTACGTTTCATATATTCCTCCAAAAATTTTCTAAATTGCATGCAGAATGTTAGGTGTTCAACACGCTCTCTCTCATAATTATCATTGCTCCTCATAAATCCCTCATAACTGATCATGATTTGACAAGATAAATTAAAAATTCTTAATCAGCCTACAGAATGACCAATCTTTGGTATTTTGGTTGTATCTTTTCCGTCCGAACTCCGATTACAGCGATCTTGATGTTCTTGGAAAGCTGAGAGATAGATCTTCAATTTTTCTTGAAATAGCCATCTCCTAATTCGGCCGAAAAAAGACCAAAATATCCTCCAAAACCGACTGAACTTCTCAATCATACAGATCGATCAGTCTTCAGTGTTTTGGTCTTATCTTTCTGGTACAAACTCCGATTTCGGCGTTCTTAGTATCCACAGAAAGAGGAAACAATGATCTTCAATTTTGGTGAAGAAAGCTTCTTCAGATTCGGCTCCAAAAAGGGCCGGAACACCCTCCCAAGTCAGGTGACCTTGCTAGACGTCCTCTTTCAGCACAACTTTTGACCGGTTTCGTCCCTTTTGAGGAAGGACTCAAAACCGTATGTGAAAACTCATGTGTTGGGATGCAACAATCACTCTTCTTAGATGCCCTCCTTAGTCCCACCGAGCGTGCCAAAAATAATATTGTAATAAATTGTGGTAGAACGTCAGAAATGATCTTAAGAACGGGTCCGGAGTGGTCGTCCCAAGAGTGATTCGAACGAAAGAGAGAAATAGAAGAAATATGAGAAAAGAGAAGAGAAGATAAAGATGAGAATAGATAGAAGAGAAAAGAATTGGTAGAAGAGCAAGAACTTTATTGAACATATGGGGGAGAAGGGAAAGGGAAAAACATAAAGATAAAAGCTATAGGCTACATAAGATAAAAGCTACGATAAAAGCTATGAAGCTAAAGATTTGATGTATTATTTTGTGGGTGTCCTTCATGCCTGTACCTAGCTCTCCTTATATAGAACAAGCTTGCCCCAGCCTCATAGAAAAACCCTAGGCCGTTTTCAAATAGGAAAACTTAACATAGCCTCGGCCTAATAAGAAAAACTTAAACTGTCTGAAACTTCCAACACATATTTGACCCTTTTCCGTGCTGTATTTGGAAAAGTCATAAACAACAAAGTTATAGATCTCTGTCTCCTCATTCTTTGACTTTTGGAATCGTGTCAATCCAATACTTGAGGAGAAAGTTACGGTATTTTTACCAAAATAGGTTCAGCAGATCCGCGGCCTAATAAGGAGAAAATCTACTCTCGAAACTTCCAACCCAAGTCTGACCTCCTTCTGCGCCGAATTTGGAAAAGTCACAAACTAGAAAGTTCTAGATCTGTGTTTTATCTTTTTGTAGCTTTTGAAATCGTATCAATTGGACATACGAGAAGGAAGATACGGCTATTTTACTGAGACATGGTCAAATAAATCTGAGAATTAATTTTCCGCTCCAACAATGCCCCCCACACGTCAATGTTTTGACGCTAGGAAAAGCATTGACGTGTATCCGTCCTTGAACACGCGGAAAATTAACTCCACTCAAAAAAAATAACCGGCTAAGGCAAGACCGTAAATATGTGGAGAATGTACCATCAAACCGGTCGAGACCTAGCCTTTGTAGGCATGCAGTTGATCACTCATCTCGAGATATCCGTGTGCTCACGGCTTTCTCGCACTGAACATTGTGTTGGATTCTGAATTTTGGGAATCTAATTAACTCAACTTTTGTAGTCGTTGATATTTGGCAGCGAGTTCCGGGTGGCTGATTATTCCACGTCCCTTGGAAAGCTGCATATTAATCTAACACTGAGTTGGCATCCAAGTTATTGGATTGGATTAAGATTTCAGAAGCAAAGAGGTACTGAAACTCATACGAAGATACAGAGATAGCTTTGCAGGAATTAGACATGCATACGGGGGAAGGGAAGTTTGTGTTGATCCTCATACAATTCTCATCCATCACGCACGCGAGCTCTTCGGCCAGTGTTTGGGAGGTACAGATCCAAGACAAGTAGTGAGAGGGCAGCCAGGTCATAGATTCTTTGTCCAAGTTTGCATTTTCAAACTCCTTAGATATCTTCGAGTGTTCCATTGCGTTGGATTGTGAATTTTGGGAATCCAATTTTTTTTTTGGGTGAATCTAATTGACTCCAATTTTGGGCATCTAATTGACTCAACTTTTGTGGTCGCTGATATTTGGAAGCGAGTTCAGGGTGAGTGACTGTGGTCCACCAAACGAAAATTCCAAGTAAAGCAACGAAGAGAAGAGTAGTGACCTCTCTATCAATGAGGACAATCTTTACCGCTTGGACCAAGTCTCGTTTATGAAAGAAGATTCTCAAAAAAGAGTAGTAGTCATGCTCTGTTTTATTGCGTGAATTTCGGGAGAAGCTTGATTTTTCTAATGAAGATCTCTCAGGTTTGTTTTGTCAGGGAAAGGCGACAAGTCCAAGTTGTGATGGAAAAAATGCAAGGTCTTGACGCTGTCAAGATCGGTGGACCACAAAAAGAAAGAGTCCAAGTAACAGCTTTACAAGTCTAGTAATTAATTCCGCTTCAATTTCCACGCTGAACATTTTGTTGGATTGTGAATTTTGGGAATCTAATTGATTCAACTTTTAAGGTCGTTTATATTTGGAGGTACAGATGTAGCACAATTGGAGAGAGGACAATTGGATTGGATTACAGATGCTTTGTCCTAGTTTGCACTTTCACTCTCCTTTGATTATTTATCTTTGAGTGTCTCGTTATATTGGATAATGAATTTTGTGGATCTAATTGACTCAACTTTTGTGGTCGTTGATATTTGAAAGCGAGTTTCGGGTGACTGACTATTCTACGTCCCTTGGAAAACTCCATTTTGGTCGAATTCTGATGGTGTGGGACAAGATATAGACGAGAGGTTATGGTGTCGACTGTCGAGGGGGCTTACTACCCAGACAAATTAGCCACACATACATGGGAAGGAGAAGCTGATAGAGAAGATGGATAATCTCAATTTGGTATTATTTTTATGGCAGAAAAAAATTAATTTGGTTTGCTTAAGTGGCCATAAAGCTCTAGTCTCACGGCTTTTAAATGAAATTTATCGGGGATAATTTTGCATGATGTTGAATTCACCCTTTAAATAAAAAATTTCAAAGTAATTGGTTCAAACAATATCTGTTTCTGCCAAAAGGTATTTGTGCAAGAAATTGCTTCCAAGAAATTTTTATTTTTGTATAAAGACATTGATAAAATGTCAAAATAGTGGGAGAATTTGTGATTTCGGTGACGGTTATTTTCGAGCTAAATGAGAGAAGAAGACTTGAGCTGGAGGAGGTGAATCGATCTCCAATTTCTGAATTTTCTCAACCTGTACAAGTGGCTATTTATAGCCAAGTTTTCCCACTACTCATTTGTACACGTGGCTAATTAATCTATACATATTAGCGTAATGGGCTTGCTACTCAACTTAAATACACGGCCCAATAAACCAAATCAATCAGCACTATTTCCTGCCTTATTTGTGTACAGCATTCCCACCTTCTTCAAGTTCAACAGCAGCTAAATCTTCATCCTCTGTTGGCATCATTTGATCTTCAACAAACATAAATTTTTTATGATATTCTTTTACCATATTACCATAAACTTTTTTCTTTATCATGTTTGACCCAATTAAGAGTGATCATTTTATCTAATATGCGATATTCGTGTTTGGTATCCAATTTTTTTAATTTGGATTCAAATATTTCAATATCCTAGTACAGAATTAGATTTTCTAAATTTATATTTTCTGGTACGAACATATATAAAGATAGTAAAATAGTTAATCCAGATGTTTATCTAAAAAATATATATTTGTCAAATTATGTGACAAAATACTCAAAATATTCGGATGACATTTTATTTGCTACGAAAAACTTTGGATGACATTTCGTTTGAATGAAATCGCACATGAAATGATGTACAATAAATTAGATAGTTTGAATTGTCTATATTTGGATACCATGTAGTTTCTTGTTTGGATACGAATACCAAAATTTTTTTTTCAAATATTTCAAGTAGTTAGCATTCGAATACGGACAATTTTCTTTATATTTAACCAAATTTTCTTTGAATGATAGTTTTATTTTTAACCAAATTTTAAGTTAAACATTTACACATACCAAACAAGAGCCAAACTAAATATTTGATAATAAATGGCATTATGGGTTTCCTTTTCGTGAAGTTAGGTGTTTTTCTGTGTTGGACCAAGATGAAGATGGACCACTGTGAGGGTGAATGACCGAATGTGTGTTCTCTGAGTTGTTTTAGCCATGGGCCTTTTGTGTTTCCTTGGTCTCTGTTGCCACGTCTTTGATTATTGTTATTACTGTCAATTGCTGAAAATGTTGAGTCCGGAAAGGCGCGGCGGTTCACCACGGCGAAGACCATAGCTTTCAATCAAGTGGTACTGCATTTCCGCTTCGTGGGCGACGAAGATATCAGTGTCAAGAGCGTGGAAGTTCCTCTGGACGGCGAGTACCGCCTGGAGGGAAGCTTCCATGTACCAGAATCCTTGGTGTTGCACCATCTTCATGCCCAGCCAGTCTGCTTATGGAGTTTCAGATAAGCTCTTGGTCCTATCTGGATCTGCTCTTTGCAAACACATATCAATCTCCGCTCCCTCCTTAGAGAATGATGGCATTAGATCCATCAAGAGAATTTGTTGTCTAGTAGCAGCATAACTCTCGTTCAAACCTTGTAGAAATATTATGATTTGATCATTCTCTCTATACTGGGTGACCACCCGATAGAGTTCACAATTATTCCAGTCAATCACCGGATTGCACTTACAACGTGGTAGAGGACGAAACTAGATCAGTTGATCCCACAAATTTCTGAAGTTAGTGAAATAACTATTGACAGTATGAGCACCTTGGTTCAAAGAATGAACCTCTCGCTGAATACTAGCGACTCTAACAGCATCTCCACGACCAAATCGTTCACACAGATCATGCCAAACATCAGATACATTCTCAAAATATAGAAGACTTTGGTAAATTTTTGGATCTACAGATCTCAAGATCCAGCTAACAATCATGGTATTGCAACGCTCCCAATTAGCATACTGAGGATTATCAAGGGCAGGGACAAGAGTAGTACCATCAATGAAGCCCAACTTATTTTTGGATCGAAGAGCAAACCTCATATCTCGGCTCCATGCATGGAAATTATTGCTTCCTTCGAGCAGGAGAGTAACCAACGCCACGGCTGGGTTCTCACTTGGGTGGAGATAGAGAGGAGGCACCTGAACTTCTCCTCCCATGTTCTGAAAATGTTGGCTAAGTCGCAGAGTTGTAGATTCCGGAGTAACAGATTCTGGGTTCTCCGCGGCATGTAGTGAAGTTGCCATTCTTGATGAGTACCAAAAGAGATTTTGGAGAAGGAGTACAAGGTAATTTTAGCTGAAGCAAGAAGTGAGCTACCGCTCTAATACCATGAAAATAATTAAATTTGAATATATTTGTTTCAGAAATTTAGAAGTTCAAGGAGAAAGATGAAGAAGCAATGAGAGAGAGATGAAGGAATGAAATCTTCTTCCAATGTAAATTATCTCTTCTTCTTATTTACAATTGCCTACAAAAGTCTATTTATATACATGTATCAACTTATGAAAAGAGAAATAAAGTGTGGAGGAAAATATGGAGAAAAGTGTGGAGGAAAACATGGAAGAAAACATGGAGAAAAGTGTGGAGAAAAAGGAGGAGTGCGTAGACCTTAAGAATTATAAAGCTTAGACCCCATATGTTTTAATATCGATTTGGAGTTGTAACTGAATTATATGTTTTTAAACCAGTTTTATTTTTTTTACATTTCTTTTATTTCTGAATTGTTTTGTATTATCAGGTATTAAATTTTCACATCATACTTGTATTCTCTTCTATCTTGTCTTTAGATGAAACTTTGAACACTCTTAGGTCATGAACGGTCGGATCCACGTTCACCGCAAAGGAATCGGTCCAACTTTTTAGAGGTGTATAAACAAACATAAAGGAGGAAAAATAGAAAATGTTACCGTTGGGATTCCCTAAGTTAGGATTTGGAAATGCTAACATTCTTCAAGAGCTCCCATAGTTCAAGGGCATGCATACTCGGCCATGCTGGAAGAGGAACTCTCTGCTCCAAATTCGAGCTTCGACATGTGTCTGATATTCCTCATCCAAAAGATGTTTCAGCAACGATGTGACGTTGCAACGTTAGTTGTTCTTTCCTACTTATAAAATTGTCTAAGAGTCTGCCAGTGGAGATTTTAAGAAATGCACGTAACTTGTTTGACAAAATGTCTCTGAGAAGTCTCCCCATAGACTAAATGGCATTATGGGTTTCCTTTTCGTGAAGTTAGGTGTTTTTCTGTGTTGGACCAAGATGAAGATGGACCACTGTGAGGGTGGATGACCGAATGTGTGTTCTCTGAGTTGTTTTAGCCATGGGCCTTTTGTGTTTCCTTGGTCTCTGTTGCCACGTCTTTGATTATTGTTATTACTGTCACTTGCTGAAAATGTTGAGTCCGGAAAGGCGCGGCGGTTCACCACGGCGAAGACCATAGTTTTCAATCAAGTGGTACTGCATTTCCGCTTCGTGGGCGACGAAGATATCAGTGTCAAGAGCGTGGAAGTTCCTCTGGATGGCGAGTACCGCCTGGAGGGAAGCTTCCATGTACCAGAATCCTTGGTGTTGCACCATCTTCATGCCCAGCCAGTCCGCTTATGGAGTTTCAGATAAGCTCTTGGTCCTATCTGGATCTGCTCTAGCTGATGGAATCAATCAATTCAAGTATGAGATGCGTTCCTATTTTGCTGTTCTCTCATTCTCATTTTTTTGCTGCTATTTTATGTCTTCTGTTATTTGCAAGTTAGCTTATTGTGTTCTCGCTCTTTGCAAACACATATCAATCTCCGCTCCCTCCTTGCAGATTCATGCCATTCCTTATCCTATCGGGAACACCTTGCCTTCCTGGAATCGAAGGGACATTGTTCGCTCTCTTCATGTCGATTAACAACCTTGGCTCAATGCTTGGGTCATTTGACTTCTACAAAAAAAAAACTAGAGTTTTCTAACCATGATCTGTTTTACTGGTGTATTTTTACGATTCTGTTTTTCACGGTAGTAAATTTAAATTAATGCGGTAAATTTATATATTTACCGTTTTATGTCACAGTTAAAATTTCTAACAACTCATATAGAGCTAGCTACTAACTCTTTAAGGTTGTGATACAGAGCCATTCTGAAATAAACTAGTCAATTGTCTTGTAAGAAAGGATAAGAAAATTAAAGTTTTACTAAAAACAACATACTTCAAAATAGACCGATAGTAAGTAAATCAAGATACTGTGTCGAATTCAAGGAGCGACTGTTGAGTTGTTCATCGAAGTCCGCTGCTGCGCTGCGTTTTGGAACAGCTGAGCTGGATGAATTAGCTTAGTGGGTTTCTGGCCCAATAGCTTGTAACTTATGTGTTTAGCCCGACTATAAATAGATAGTAGAATACCAGATACATACAAAATTTCACAAAATCATTTCGACGTGTGCTTAGATATTCTCTCCAGCTCAACCGTCAATTTAGCTCGACTTCTTTATTAAAGCATATGGGGTCTAGACCTTATAATTTGTAGGGTCTTAACACTCCTCTTTTTCCTCCACACTTTCCTCCATGTTTTTCTCCATGTTTTCTTCCATGTTTTCCTCCACACTTTATTTCTCTTTTCATAAGTTGATACATGTATATAAATAGATCTTTGTAGGCAATTGTAAACAAAAAGAAGAGATAATTTACATTGGAAGAAGATTTCATTCCTTCATCTCTCTTTCATTGCTTCTTCATCTTTCTTCTTAAACTTCTAAATTTCTTAGACAAATATATCCAAATTTAATTATTTTCATTCTTTGACCAAATTGACATGGTATGAGAGCCTCTAGACGAGATCAAGGTCTAGAGGTCGCGTAGATCGTGTGAATTTCTACTTCGGTCTTCTTCGTCTTACGGTTATTCTTTTGTTCTAAGCTCGAAGTGAGCTCTAATGGCGTCCCGCTGGTCATCCTAGGTCTTATAGTTGGGATCGCTGTAATACTATGGATATCGCGCTCCGTTGAGCCATCAATTGTGCAATCTCTCCTCTGGTTTGAGTTTGCAGCTGCGATTTGGCCGAGGGGAGTTTATGCGCGTGGCTTCGTTGCAGGAGCAGCTCTTTAACCTTCGTCAAGGTGCCTTTGTCTGGACAGCAGTATCATATCAGATGAAAGACAGCCTTAAGTTGTCGCCATCAGCCTCTCAACTTGTGACTTCGGTAGCCATTTTCCCACGGAGCATCAAACCGTTATTTGGGTACAGTTCTTTTATTTGCTCTTTATGCGCTGTAACGTGCTTTCACCTAGAATGAAATTGCTTTTCACTACTCAATCTGCTCCAAGTGTTTCAGTATGGACCATTAAATGCTCTATCTTTTAGTGTACATCACAAGTCTTGTTTCTTTGAATGCAGAATCTTGTCTGACTGCATACTTAATGATTGCAACAATTCTGTCTCTAGTCCCATGGCCTATTCTAGGGCTGAACTCAACTTTGAGGAATTCAAGATGGCACCTTATGGTTTTGTTGACAGTGCAAAACCTTGGCTCTGCAATGGCTGACGTTATGGTTTTGTGTACAGAGTAGTCGATTTCTACTAGCAATTATTTTGTTTATATTTTCTTGACTAATTGCAAGGGTATCACTTCCTGGTGCCTGGTGGTACCCTCCCAACCGAATCAAGATTCGAAGATTATATGCTCCCAATATTGGCAACTTCGCTATCTGAAATTAAGAGCTAACCTATTCTTTTTCCACCTTGTTAGATAAGCTAGAAATATATGTTCATTCTTCATAAATATGAATCTAACTTATTTTGGTCAATGAAATCGAACCTCATTTGCTGGAGATCTTCAATCAATATCTTGGTTGTCAATGGCTTTGGGTGGAGTATTTGGCAGTTTGCTGGGAGGATATGCATTGACCAGCTTGCCGATGGACACTATTTTCCTACTTTTTTCTGTTCTACCTGGTATATAGTTATTATCTTGTGGTTTGACTGGGGAAAATTCTGTTGCCAACAAAGTCCTGCCTGAATTTTCTAATGTGAATGGGTCCAATGGGAATGGTGGAGTTTTGGATGAAGAAAGTTACCCAGGGAAGAAGTCGAGTAAGAGTACTTCGAGAAAAAAGAAGACCCAAAAGAACGCAAAGAAAGAATTAGCTACTAATACTAGGACTCAAGTGTCTGCGAAAAGCATATCATTTTCGCTGCAATGGTATTACTCTCTTAAAGCAGCTATGCACAGTTTACTACGCGCTTTCAGGCAGCCTCTGATTCTGAGGTAATTAATTACAGCTATTACTTGCATGCTCAAGCAAAGGTGACACTGGGCACAAATTTGCTAGCAATTTGATGATTGATTAAACTGCTATCATTCATTGCATTGAATGCTCCATCGTAACTGGAAAATAGTGGTTAAATGAATCAGTTACCATTCTCTATATAGTTTTTCCACATAAAGAGAAAGGTCATCCCAGGGGTATAGCTGCTCAAAATTTGGACCTCTGCTTTCAATTATTTAGTTTAGATAACCAGAAATGTGCATTTTTTGAGGTCAATTACTTGGTAAATGCAGCTGCGAAGCTGTGGTAGTTGCAAAATTTTGGTTTTACTTTTCCTTTAGTATTCACTATTGTGTATTTGTCAATCTTTCTAACAGATTTTCTTTACGTTGTAACTTGAACGTGCGAAGACCAGACCAATTACAACTTACTTTGTCCCACTCTGTTTGATTCAGCCGGTTGAATTTTCATACATGATGCAGCTGGGCTCATGTTGGAATATCGTGCATGGAACATTTTGGACATGGTTTTAGTGTCTCGAGTGGGTCTTGTTTATGGAGTTTCAGATAAGCTCTTGTTGATGGAATCAACCAATTCAAGTCTGAGATGCGTTCCCACTTTGCTGTTCTCTTATCCTCATTTTTCTGCTGCTATTTTATTTCTTATGTTATTTGCAAGTTTGCTTATTGTGTTGTCACTCTTACAGATTTATGCCATTCTTTATCCTATCGGGACAACTTTGCCCTCCTAGAATCGAAGGGACATTGTTCGCTCTCTTCATGTCAATTAACAACCTTGGTTCAATGCTTGGGTCGTTTGTCGATGAGCGTTGGCTTCACTTTTGAACCTCTCATCTGGATCCTATGACAATCTCCTGATGGGGTTAGCTATATATTCCTGTTGCTGTTCTGTTTTTGATACCGAAAGAAGCTACAGGGATACCGGCATAGTTAGAGAAGAAATTACATTTGACAAGAGAATCTTGACAAACATAGGTGCTCATTTGTCAAGAGCAGAAAGTTTTGTAGCGGCGGACAAGAATTGCGAGTTTTAGAAGCAAAGATGAAAACACAAAAGGAGGTATATTGAATGTGGTTAATCTGATATTCAATATCATTGAATGGAAGTATATCTGATTGTATCAACATCCAAGCTGAGAGTTATTTTTCATGTGTGCAAGGTAAGTTGACTTAGGATGCTCCAAAAAATATCGACATCTAATGACTAGTAGAACTTTTGGATGACTAAACATGTAGCTTCTTCATTTTGCTATTTTGATGCTCTCTCCTCCATATCTTTCTCTGTATCTTTGACTGGTTAATATCTGGCAACTCAACATAAGAAAAGTACCCAAACGACATTTACCGACAACTTTAGGCGATTTGATGAGTGTTAAGCTGCTTCAAAGTCAGGATGTGTCTTAAGTAAATACAACAAATTTATAGTCTATTCCTCTGGCGTAGCTATAGTTATTGCCATGAGAACATGAAAAAAATAGAGGAAAGAGACGGGAAAAAAACTAAAGCAAGCGCACTCATAAGGACAATGATGCGCTAAGTAATGTCTACAGCGTCTTCGAGGGATAGTTCAACGAGGCACCAAGTCCGCTAAAGTGATCTCCGAGAAGTCCTTTGTCGTAGGAGGCCATTCAGTTACCATGGAGAAGGGCCACAGTGTTATTAGCTCCAAGCTAACTTGTCTCATGGTTGGCCTTGTGCCCGGATTGTGATTCCTGCAGGCAAATGCAAGACGCGCTGCATAAACTACTGCCTCCAAGACGCTGGTCAATCACGTCCTTGAAGAGAGTATGATAGTTACTTGGAGGAGGTGAATATGATGGAAGTGTCGTTGTTTCCGAAGATGAAAGAATTGATATGAGATCGGCTGGATGCTTTCCCATTATGACTTCAAGAGCCACAATGCTGAAGCTAAACACGTCATATTTTTCGTTTACTTTCATTGTATACGCCAGCTTTACAAAATAGCAAAATTATGATCAAAATCCAACACTGTGAACAGCTTTTTTTATAGGTCAACATAATGAACAGTTAAATGTATCAACATTGTAAAATGTATACAACCAGAAGGAAGGCAGAGGAATATGGTGAAGAGCAAATGTTGTTTAAAAGGGAAATCCAATCTAGTACTCATCATGTCAAATGAAGAATTAAAATTCATTATTTTAAAGAATAAGATTGCAATTTAAGTACCTAGAGCAGTGCAACCAAATGTCCCAGCAAATGAGGTCCAATTTGAGGAATCAGGCAGCAAGAGCCTTGCTGTGCCAAAATCAGAGACATGTGCCTGATACTCCACATCCAGAAGAACATTGTTGCTTGAGATGTCGCGGTGGATTATCGGAGGTGAGCAATCATGGTGCATGTATGATAATGCCTTGGCCATCCCGCTTATGACATTAATTCTATGAATCCAACCTAATTGTGAGGCTTCTTCCTCATTGCTCAAGATGGATCTAAGGCTTCCCCTTTCTACGAACTCATACACCAAGAACGAGTTTCTTGGATTGGAGCAGTAACCATACAACTTCACAATGTTTTGATTTCGGATGCTAGTCAACACTCAGATCTCGCTCCTGAAGACGTTCAAGCTTGAAGCTCTATCATCGCCCTATGACTCGTGCATTTTCTTCAAAGCAACCACACGACCTGTTGGCAATGTGGCTTTGTACACAGTTTTATACCCTCCCACCCCAATGCAATACTTGGGATCAAATTCCTCAACAGCGTCGATAAGATTCTTGTAGAGTAGCTCACCATCGTGGCCCCATATTGCAAAAGGATCTTTGAAACCTGGCTCCCCCATCTTGAGATTTTTGCTCTTATTTCTCCAATAAATTCCATAGCATCCAACGAGGAAGAGAGCAAACAGTACAACAATGGGAACAACAATCACCACAACTTTTCCACGATGTTTATGAGCTGCAACGGAGATGCAAGGCTCTAGGTCGGTAATGTTACCACACAAGTTTTTGTTGTCTCTGACTGCCTCGTACGTAGCGTCTCGAAAAGCTTTGACATCAGGAAGGGGACCCTCCAGCTTGTTGAAGGAGATATCCACTATTGTCAAACTAAACAATCCAGAAAAGCTATTCGGGAATTTACCAGACAACTGGTTGTGAGATAGACTCAAAGTTTCTAGGGTTTGTAGGTTGCCCAACTCTACAGGTACCTCTTCTTCAAGAAAATTTTGACTAAGGTCCAAGCCTTCCAAATTTTTTATGCCCCCAAAGTCGGGAGGGATTCGATCTCCAAATTGATTTATGCTGAGGTTCAAGAATAATAGTTTGGAGCAATCACCGATCTGTTTGCGAATGGCTCCAAAAAACTTATTGGAAGATAGGTCTAGTGTTTCGATGTCATGAAGCTCTCCAATTTTGGATGGAATTTCTCCTGAAAGTTGATTGCCATCGAGGTTAAGGTATAACAGAGTCAAGTTTGTAAGTTCTTGGGGTATCCTTTCAGCAAGCTGATTGGAAGACAGGTCGAGGGACTGTAGTTTTGGTGATCTTCCTAACTCAGATGGTATTCGACCAGAGAGATGATTGTTGGCTATTTTAAGTGTTGAAAGATTGTGGAAGTACTCCCACTTCCACGACAACTCACCGTAAAATTGGTTGTTGCTTAAGTCAATGTAGTTCAAGTGAGAGTGTACACCGAAAGCTACAGATATATTCTCAATGAGTAGATTTCTCTCAAGGCGCACTCTTAACAAGCTGTTGCAATTTCTCAGGCTTTGTGGGATTGGGCCAGTTAAAAAATTATTATTTACGATTAAGAATTGAAGTTGACCACCAAGACATATATTTTTTGGTAAATTTCCTCGTAAATTGTTTCTGTATATGAGGAAGTATTGTAAGTGATGAAGATTGTTGAGTTCTGATGGAAGACTTCCGGTGAGGATATTATTCATTAGAGACAGACCGGATAGTTTTGTGAAGTTGCCTATAGAAGTAGGGATGGCACCCGTGAGTAGATTGTGACTCAAGTCAAATTTATCTAGAGATGCCAACATACCAATTTCATGAGGAATAGACTGTGACAAATTATTGTCATTGAAGGATAACACAGAAAGTTTTGTCAAGTTGCCTATAGAAGCAGGGATGGAACCTGTGAGACGATTGTTACTCAACTCAAGATAATTTAGAGATGTGAACATCCCTATTTCATGAGGTATAGCATTCGACAACTTGTTTTCAAAAAGGTATAGCACTGAAAGTTTTGTGAAATTCCCTATTGAAGGTGGAATTGATCCAGATAGATTATTGGCTGACAAATCAAGTCGAGTGAGAGATGTCAAGTTTCCAATCTATGCTGGAATAGCACCCGCAATTTCATTTCCCCAAAGATAAAGGATGGACAAGTTATGCAACTTGCCAATGGAAATGGGAATTGAACCAGTCAGAGAATTGTTACTTAAAGCAAGATAAGCGATTGAGGCAAGCTTTCCGATATCCTCAGGAATGCTTCCGGTAAAATCATTGAAGGACAGTGCAAGAAAATCAAGCTTGGTAAGATTACTGATCATGGGAGGGATAGACCTATACAAGGAGTTGTTATAGAGGTCGAGATGGACGAGGTTGGGGAAGGACAAGAAGTGGAGAGTGTGGAGGGTACCTTTCAAGTCACAACTATGCAGGGTGAGCTACACTTGTTGTAGCTCCGGAATTGCAGCGGACACCGTACCAGGTGGTACAATGGCTGGTATTAGATGTCCATGAAGACAGAACAAACTGGCTGTGGGTATCAAGGCTGGCTTTCCATCTAAGAAGGGCCCTTGCTTCCTCTTGGGATTGGTCAGTTTCAAAAGAAACAAAGAGGAAAACATGGAATAACATTAAGATGATTACAGCTTGGGGAGTCATTGGTGCTGTAGTGTAATAAGGAGTCACTAACTTGGCACTCAAGGGTAAAATTGGATACCACTCATCGCCATTCGCTCCTAATTTATAGAGAGCAAGAAAGTACAAGACAATAAAGCTGCGCAAGATTCTTCTGTAAGTACCTAGCTGCCTTTGCTATCTTGTGGGCAGAATTTACTTCGTCCCACTCTGTCTGATTCGGCCTGTTGAATTTTCTTACACGATGCAGCTGGGCTCATGTTGGAATATCTTGCATGAATATTTTGGATATGGTTTTAGTATCTCGAGTGGGCCTTGCTTGTGGAGTTTCAGATAAGCTCTTGGTCCTAGTTGGATCGGCTCTAGCTGATGGAATCAATCAATTCAAGTATGAGATGTGTTTCCTCTTTGCTGTTCTCTTATTTTCATTTTCTGCCACTATTATCTGTCTTCTGTTATTTGAAAGTTAGCTTATTGTGTTCTCACTCCTTGCAAACACATATCAACCTCCGCTCTCTCCTTGCAGATTCATGCCATTCCTTATTCTATCGGGACAACTTTGCCCTCCTGGAATCGAAGGGACATTATTCGCTCTCTTCAT
The DNA here is from genome assembly GCA_963995505.1 of Hypericum androsaemum. NCBI lineage: Eukaryota > Viridiplantae > Streptophyta > Magnoliopsida > Malpighiales > Hypericaceae > Hypericum > Hypericum androsaemum. The sequence goes on from OZ023187.1 coordinate 16,909,129, forward strand.
GTCGATTATCAACCTTGGCTCAATGCTTGGGTCGTTTGTCGGTGCATTGTTGGCTTGACTTTTGAACCTCTCGTCTGGATCCTATGACAATTTCCTGATGGGGTTAGCTATCCAAGTAATTTGCAGATATATTCCTGTTGCTCTTCGGTTATTGATACCGAATCAAGCTACAGGGATATCGACATAGTTAAGAGAAGAATTACATATGACAAGAGAACCTTGACAAACATAGGGTGCGCATTTGTCTAGCAGAAAGTTTTGTACCGGCGGAAAAGAATTGAGAGTTTTAGTAGCAAAGAAGAAAAAACAGAAGGAATTATATTGAATGTGGTATACAGTTGTGGGAGTAGACAAGCTTAAAGTGGTTAATTTGACATTCAATGTCATTGAATGGAACATGTCTGATTGTACAACCATTCAATCTGAGATTTTTTTATAAATGTTTGTAAGGTAAGTTGACTTTGAACATGTCTAATTGCTCCGATAAATAATCTAATGACTAGTAGAACTTTTGGATGATTAAACATGCAGTTTCTTCATTTGCTGCTATTTTGAAGCATTCCCATTCCATATCTTTCTCTGTATCTGACTGGTTAATATCTGGCAACCAAATGCATAAGAAAGGTACCCAGACGACATTTACCGACAACTTTAGGCGATTTGATGAGTGTTAAGCTACTTCAAAGTCAGGATGTGTCTTAAGTAAGTACAAATATTGCACAAACTTATAGTCTATTCCTCTAGCGTAGCTCAAGTTATTGCCAAGAGAAAATAAAAAAAATTGAGGAAGAGACGGGAAAAAAAACTAAAGCAAGCGCATTCATAAGGACAATGATGAGCTAAGTAACGGCTACATCGTCTTCAAGGGATAGTTCAACGAGGCACCAAGTCCGCTAAAGTGATCTCGGCGAAGTCCTTTGTCGTTGGAGGCCATTCAGTTACCATGGAGAAGGGCCACGGCGTTATTAGCTCCACGCTAACTTGTCTCATGGTTGGCCTTGCCCCTGGATCGTGATTCCCGCAGGCAAATGCAAGACGCACTGCATAAACCACCGCCTCCAAGACGCTATCTTCGGGCGGTGGGAGGCGCTGGTCGATCACATCCTTGAAGAGAGTATGATGGTTAATTGGAGAAGGTGAACATGATGGAAGTGTTGCTGTTTCCAGAGATGAAAGAATTGATATGAGATCGGCTGGATGCTTTCCCATTATGACTTCAAGAGCCACAACGCTGAAGCTAAACACATCACATTTTTCGTTTACCTTCATTGTATACGCCAACTCTACGAAACAGCAAAATCATGATCAAAATCCAACACTTTGAACCTTTTTTTTATAGGTCAACATAGTGGACAGTTAAATGTATCAGCATTGTAAAATGTACACAACCAAAAGGAAGGCAGAGGAATGTGGTGAAGAGCAAATGTTGTTCCAATCTAGTACTCATCATGTCAAATGAAGAACTAAAATTCAGTATTTTAAGGAATAGAATTGCAGTTTAAGTACCTGGAGCAGTGTAACCAAACGTCCCAGCAAATGAGGTCCAATTTGAGGAATCAGGCAGCAAGAGCCTTGCTGTGCCAAAATCAGAGACATGTGCCTGATACTCCACATCCAAAAGAACATTGTTGCTCGAGATGTCGCGGTGGATTATCGGAGGTGAGCAATCATGGTGCATGTAAGACAATGCCTTGGCCATCCCGCTTATGACATTGATTCTATGAATCCAACCTAATTGTGAGATTTCCTCCTCATTGCTCAAGATGGATCTAAGGCTTCCCCTCTCTACGAACTCATACACCAAGAATGAGTGTCTTGGATTGGAGCAGTAACCATACAACTTCACAATGTTTTGATGTCGGATGTTAGTCAACACCCGGATCTCGCTCCTGAAGGCATTCAAACTTGAAGCTCCGTCATCACCCTGTGGCTCGTGCATTTTCTTCAATGCAACCACACGACCTGTTGGCAATGTGGCTTTGTACACAGTTCCATACCCTCCTGCCCCAATACAATACTTGGAATCAAATTCCTCAACAGCGTCGATAAGATTCTTGTAGAGTAGCTCACCATCGTGGCCCCATATTGCAAAAAGATCTTTGAAACCTGGCTCCCCCTTCTTGAGATTTTTGCTCCTATTTCTCCAATAGATTCCATAGAACCCAACGAGGATGAGAGCAAATAGTACAGCAATAGGAACAACAATCACCACAATTTTTCTGCGATGGTTATGAGCTGTGACCGAGATGCAAGGCTCTAGGCCGGTAATGTTACCACACAAGTTTTTGTTGTCTCTGACTACCTCGTAAGTAGCCTCTCGAAAAGCTTTGACATCAGGAAGCGGACCCTCCAGCTGGTTGAAGGAGATATCCACTGTTGTCAAACTCAACAATCCAGAAAAGCTGGTCGGGAATTTACCAGACAACTGGTTACGAGACAAATTCAAGTTTTCTAACATTTGCAGGTTGCCCAACTCTGCTGGTATCTCTTCTTCAAAAAAATTTTGACTAAGGTCCAGGCCTTCCAAAATAGTTAAGCCCCCCAACTCTGGAGGGATTCGATCTCCAAATTGATTTCTGCTGAGGTTCAAGACCAATAGTTTGGAGCAATCACCGATTTGTTTGGGAATGGCTCCAACAAACTCATTGGAAGATAGGTCTAGTGTTTCAATATCTTGAAGCTCTCCAATTTTGGATGGAATTTCTCCTAAAAACTGATTGCCACATAGGTTAAGGTATAACAGAGTCAAATCTGCAATTTCTTGGGGTATCCTTCCAGTAAGATGATTGGAAGAGAGGTCCAGGTACTGTAGTTTGGGTGCTCTTCCTAACTCAATTGGTATATGGCCAGAGATTTTATTGTTGGCTAGTTTCAGTGTTGAGAGATTACGAAACCTTTTCCACTTCCAAGACAACTCACCATAAAATTGGTTGTTGCTCAAGTCAATGTAGTATAAGTGAGGGTGTACTCCGAAAGCTACAGATATATTCCCAATGAGTAGATTTCTATCAAGGCGCACTCTTAACAAGTTGTTGCAATTTCTCAGACTTTGTGGGATTGGGCCTGTTAAATAATTATTATTTGCGATTAGGAATTGAAGTTGACCACTAAGACATATATTTTTTGGTAAATTTCCTCGTAAGTTGTTATTGTATATGAGGAATTTTTGTAGGTGATGAAGATTGTTGAGTTCTGATGGAAGATTTTCGGAGAGGCTATTGTTCGCAAGAGACAGAATGGATAACTTTGTCAAGTTGCCTATAGAAGCAGGGATGGCACCTGTGAGTAGATTGTCATAGAGGTATAACAGAGAGAGTTTTGTCAAGTTCCCTACAGAAGCAGGGATGGAACCTGTGAGATGATTTTCACTCAACGCAAGATAATTTAGAGATGTGAGCATCCCTATTTCATGAGATATAGCATCCGACAACTTATTTTCAAAAAGATGTAGCAAGGAAAGTTTTGTCAAATTTCCTATTGAAGGTGGAATTGGTCCGGATAAATTGTTGGATGCCATGTCAAGTTGAGTGAGAGATGTCAAGTTTCCAATCTGTGCTGGAATAGCACCCGCAATTTCATTTCCCCAAAGATAAAGGATGGACAGGTTATGCAACTTGCCAATGGATATGGGAATTGAACCAGTCAGAGAATTGTTACTTAAAGAAAGAAAAGTAATTGAGGCAAACTTTCCGATGTCCTCAGGAATGCTTCCGGTGAAATAATTAAAGGAAAGTGCAAGGAAATTGAGTTTGGTAAGATTACTGATAATGGGAGGGATAGACCCATGCAAGGAGTTGTTATCGAGGGCGAGATGGACGAGGTTGGGGAAGGACAAGAAGTGGAGAGTGTGGAGGGTACCTTTCAAGCCACAACTTTCCAGGGTGATGTTGGTGACACTTCTTGTAGCTCCGGAACTGCAACTAACACCATACCAGCTGGCACAATGGCTAGTATTTGTTGTCCATGAAGAAAGGAAGGATTGGCTGGGGGTGTCAAGGCTGGCTTTCCATCTAAGAAGAGCCCTTGCTTCCTGATCAGTTTCAGAAGTAGCAAAACAAATGGCAGAGGAAACAAAGAGAAAGACATGGAACATTAAGATGAGGTCTCGGGGAAGTTGAACACATTGATATTTCGACATTGGTCTCATCAAGAGGTATCAGGAGAGGAGATGGATTTAGATTTCCAGTTAACCAGCACGGGCTTGGTATCAATTTATAGAACAACAGCTTTACGAGAGGATGAACTCGGGAGCTCCAGGGTCAGCATTTGGTACTATTTTTATGGAAGATCTGAATGAAAGTTGGTTTTGTTGAATTAAACAATTCTCTAGTCAAGTCCAGTGCCAATAGGTGCGAATGACGGTAGAAAACAAAATCGCAATCGCGGTCATTTTGGGTTGCTCTCGGATTAGTTTTGTTTAATCTCCCTACCTGCGTGGCTATTAGGGAATTCTTATATTAGCATAAACTATAGAGGAATCAATGCTTAAGATATCCTCATTAACTTATATATGGTTGTTGATCAGTTTCGGAAGCAGCAAAACAAGAAGTTGCAGAGGAAACAAGGAGAAAGACATGGAAAATTAAGATGAGGTTTGGGAGAAGCTGAACACTTTGATGTTTCGACATCGGAACTGAACATTATTTTAGAGGAGATGGATTTAGATGCTAAGTTAACACCATGGATTTGGTATTAATTTATACAAGAAAGAAGGAAATGAAGTTGGTCTTCTCCATTACAGTTCCAATATTGTCTTAGACAGGAGAAAAGCCAACAAGTGCAAGTTCTGATGCGAAAATGCAAAGTCCTCACATAAGATCAACCGATAAGGAACTTGAATTGAGGTCTTCACTTCAAGTCTAGGAAATTTAAAAAATTATTATTAGGAGAGCCACCTATAAAATAGAGCCGATAATGCTCGAAGTTGAATATTAGAACTTGTAAAAAAAATGGTGGTCCACCAAAAAAGATCCCAACTAACAGTTTTTTTATAAGTAAAATTGAGTAATTGTAGTATTTACGGTCTATGTAGTGTAAAATTCTTTTTTTCGAGGTTATAATTGCTAGCCTAGTCCAAGTAACGACTATACGAGTATATTAAATAATTTTGTTTAAATTTCCACGCTAAACATTGTTTTGGTATTATTTTTATGGAAGATTTGAATGAACGTTGGGTTTCTTGAATTAAACAATTCTCTAGTCAAGTCGAGTGCCCAAATGCTCAAACCACTGTTGAAAAAAAAGCTGGTTCATGTCGCAGTCGCGGTCACCGACTTAAGCGGAGGCTAATCAATGCTCAAACCACTGTTGAAGAAGTTTGAATATTAGATGATTTGAAAAAAAAGCTAAATGAGATATAACATTAATGGGTCACCGACTTAAGCGGAGGCTAATCAATGCTCTTTGGATGTTAATGCGCACACCTTAATAAAATACAATTGGTAAGCTGAGAGTTCTTTTAATAATATTTTTAGGCAAAACAAATTCTTCATTTTTTTCAAGTGGAAATCTTCAATACGTTTTTCAAGTGGGAGATTATATTTTTTTGTGAGATTATATAAAAAAAAGGTGGAACCCTAATGAGTATGTTTGGATAAAAACTCAAAAATACCCTCAACAGATTCTGACCATCAGATCTGTAAAAAAAGAATTTGATCAAATCTAAAGGCCCATATTTAGTCCATACCATGGGGATAATTTTTATGTAGTCCCCCCTGAATCCAAATCCGCCGATTGGCGTGCGAATCACGGTAGAAAAAGAGCTACTAAGACCACCCGCAGCAGAGAACCAAGTCTCGCACGGGTAGATATTTTAATATTAAAAAAAACCAAATGAAATGGAAAAGGGGGCGAGCGGCCGAACGGTGCTAGTCACCCGAACGCCGCTAGCGAGCATTTCCTTGGCCACGTTGGCCTTTTTTTTCTTTACTTATTTATCTATTTAGTTCCACTTGGCATAATATTATTCGTTAAAAATTGATATTTTTGCATAATATTTTCGTGGTTATCTAAACAGACCTTATTTTTCCGAATTTAAAATTTATGTATTTGTGACCTTATATTTTTGGATATTTTTAATTTAAAATTTATGTATTTGTAATTTAAAATATTCGTATTCGTAATTTATCATTTCCGACTTCCATTTGTACCTCGAGTATTTCTATCTAATTTAGTATTCCAAAAAATGATAGTAGATAATACGTGGATGAGAGAGAAATTAATTATTTATTCAGTGAACTGAGTTGATGGTGTGGGTAGGAAAATATGTAATTAGATTAGATTAGGTTGGATTGGGTATGGATGAGAGAGAAATTAATTATTTATTCCGTGAACTGGTTTGGGTGATTTACTGTTGTGGATAGTCTAAGGAACGATACACATGGGCAATCGAATCACATTAGATATTTTTCTAACCTCTTCCAATAATAAATTTTATATTCGTAAAATTTAAATTTTGGTCAGGGGAGACTAAACTTTTTGGAGGTCAAGACCTCTCTCTATCTGGATTCATTCAGTCGATGCGGAGTGACAGATTGAGTTATTTTTGGGGTTTGCCCTGTAAATGGACTGTAACAGAGGATGTGTGATGATCTCCACTTCGTCTGCGAGGTTGGCGGTCCTGCTGTATATATTACCTATATTAATAACACATATCTTTTCAAAGAAAATTTTTTTTTGTTATTTGTCGGAGGTAGTGTACTTGATTAGGATCTTGTAAAGTCGAGGCAAGAGTTAGACTCTTTCTCCGTAAGACGAGATTGTCCCGTATTCAGTGCTCACAGGTTGCGGCAATCGTCCCCAAGATACAACGACTTTGCTGCTTCCAAGATCGTAGCACAACGAATCTCGAAGCTTCGGGCGAACCTTGGATACTTGGAACTTTCTTAGAGAGGGAGAGAGTAGAACGACTATTGCTAATGAATGCTTATGCAATGAGTGTTCGGGGTGATTTGCAAATGAGGGGGGCAGGCCTATTTATAGGCGATGGAGGGTTGGAACCTAAAAAGTTACATGCATTTCTGAAGGGGCATGATGTGATCCAAAAAGTTTGTGACTCTTCAGATGTACCCTCCAGGTACCTCTTCGTCCTTGTAGAGTTTTCCAAAAAGTTTGTGACTTTTCGGATGTGCCCATCATGCACCCTAATTTTCCAAAAAGTTCGTGACTTTTCGGACGAAGGAGTGTGAGATTGTATTAATAGAAATTTATTCCAACAATCCCCCACATGAATGATAATTAATGCATGCTGACACTTTAAGAAAATTCCGACAAGTTATCATTGCATCGAGAAAGGTAGCTTACGGCTTTGAACCTTCCCTAGTAAAATGCTATAGGATTTACTTGCTGCTCAGTGAATGCGATGTCTTGAACTGGTCAGATTTTTTTATGTAAACCAAGATAATAATATTTACACAATGATATCTCTAATATCTTTTCGTTCTCACGTTGTGTCCATTTCGGCCATGGACCTTATCTTGGATTCATAAGTATTTTTTTTCCTATTTGAAGCGGCCTCACTTCACACTTATATAGGTGATCTACTATCAGGAGTATCCTGCTATACTTCACCTTACCACATCTCTACAGGGTAGTACTTGGACAGCTTCTGAGAATGGGACGGGTTCCAAGTGATCTTCTGAATAATCCATAACTTAGTTGTCTCATTGAACTAAGTTTGTGAGATCTCCACTCATCATGGTTGAGTTACCGCTATGAACGTTCTTTAATGTGTGGGTTTTATCCCCGTTCCCCTTACTGCGTTATACATTTGATCTCTGTTGATTCTTTTCGTCAAAGGATCAGCTATGTTGTCCTTGGACTTCACATAATCAATGGTTATTACTCCACTTGGGATCAATTATCTAACGGTATTATGTCTCCTACGGATATGTCGAGACTTACCGTTGTACATAGTACTTTGTGCTCTCCCGATTGCAGACATGCTATCACAATGTATCAATACAGGGGGCATAGGCTTGTTCCAACACGAATTATCCTCTAGAAAATTTCTGAGCCATTCAGCTTCTTCTCCAGCTTTGTCTAGTGCTATGAACTCTGACTCCATGGTGGATCGAGCTATGCACGTTTGTTTAGAAGATTTCCAAGACACAGCTCCTCCACCTATAGTGAACACATAACCACTAGTGGATTTGGAGTCTTTAGTGTCCGATATCCAATTTGTATCACTGTATCCTTCCAATACAGCTGGATACCTAGTATAAAGTATGTCATAGTTCATGGTATGTTTCAGATATTTTAGAACCCTTTCCAGAGCTGGCCAGTAGTCTGGTCCTTGATTGCTCGTGAATCTACTAAGCTTGCTAACTGAGTATGCAATATCAGGGCGTGTACAATTTGTGAAGTACATTAGACTCCCAATGATCTTTGCATATTTCAGTTGAGATACTGGGTCATCTCAATTTTTAGCCAAGTGTAGATTCAGGTCTACCGGAGTCTTAGCCGGAGGTTTGTCAAACGCATCAAATTTTTTGAGTATATTCTCAACGTAGTGAGATTGTGACAAGACAATTCCTTCAGTCGTCCTAGAGATTTTAATCTCTAGTATGACGTCAGCTAGACCCATATCTTTCATGTCAAAGTTATTATTTAACATGTTCTTAGTTTTTACGATAAGATCTTTACTACTTTCCGTGATTAGCATGTCGTCTACATACAGACATACAATTACGTAAGCATCAGGTGTGCCTTTAATGTATACACATTTATTACACTCATTGATCTTAAAGCCATTTGACATCATTGTTCTGTCAAATTTCTCATGCCATTATTTCGGCGCCTGTTTCAGCCCGTACAGTGACTTGACCAGCTTGCACACTTTATGTTCTTGTCCGGGGACAACAAACCCTTCAGGTTATTCCATATATATTTCCTCTTCCAGTTCTTCATTTAGGAAAGCTATTTTTACATCCATCTGATGTATCTCGAGGTTATAGAGTGCTGCAACAGCTATGAGCACTCTAATAGATGTGATTCTTGTGAACGGTGAATACGTGTCAAAGAAATCATATCCTTCCTTCTGTTTGAACCCTTTAGCTACCAACCGAGCTTTGTACTTATCGATTGATCCATCAGCTTTGTATTTTATTTTAAGGATCCACTTGCAACCTAAAAGATTGCAACCTGGTGGGAGATCTACGATTTTCCACGTATAATTTTACATGATAGATTCTATCTCACTATTGATAGTTTCTTTCCAGAGAGGAGCATCCAGACTATATAATGCCTCTTGGACTGTCCCAGGTTCATTTTCTAATATGTACGTCAGAAAATCTGGACCAAATGATTTGGCCATTTTGGCCCTCTTACTCCATCTAGGTTCCTCAACACCTTGATCAGAGCCTTGTGTAGCTTCATAACTTCTTTTGTTTGAGCTTACTTCTTTCGTTTCCTTTTTAGGAAAGATATTCTGAAAGAATATTGCATTCCTTGATTCCATGACCATTCCCTCGTTGATTTCAGAGTTTTCAGACTTGTGCACTAGAAATTGGTATGCGCTACTGTTGTGGGCATAAAGATGCAGTCAATGATTTTTGGTCCTATTCTCACCCTTTTAGGTGGAGATATTTCTACCTTGGCTAGGCACCCCCACACTTTAAGGTAACCGTAGGAAAGCTTTCTCCCTTTCCATAATTCATATGAGATTTTGTCCCTTTTCTTGTGTGGTAATTTGTTTAGAATGTGATTAGCTGATAGCACAGCTTTCCCCCCACAAGTTCTGTGGTAAGCCCGAGCTAATCAACATAGCATTCATCATCTTCTTAAGAGTTCGATTCTTGCACTCAGCTACGCCATTTGATTGAGGTGAGTATGGAGCAGTTGTCTGATGAATAATGCCATGTTGTTGGTAGAATTCCTCAAACGGAGCTACATATTCTCCCCCTCTATCACTTTGAATTATTTTGATTTTAGTGCTAAGTTGATTTTCAACCTCATTCTTATAACTCTTGAAAGCTTCTAGAGCTTCGTCTTTTTCTTTCAAGAGGTGTACGTAACAGTATCTCGTGCAATCGTCAATAAATGTGATGAAATACTTTTTCCCACCTCTAGTTTGTACTTGTTTCATATCGCATATGTCGGTATGAATTAATTCTAAAGGTGTAGTACTTCTTTCCACTGAATGGAAAGGTGATTTGGTCATTTTTGCCTCTACACATACTTCACATTTATTGTTCAGGTCAAACTCCATTTTAGGCAATAAATTTAAACTTACTAACTTTTTTAGTGAGCTCAAATTTACATGTCCTAATCTATCATGCCATAAGTCAGAACACTCTGCCAAATAAGAAGAATTAACAACTTTATTAGGGCCATTAAAGACACATTTGACAGTTATTATATTCATCTTGAAGAGCCCCCTCTCGAGGTAACCCTTTCCTACAAAGGCACCGGCCTTGGTCAGAACAAACCTATCAGCCTCAAATACTAGCTTCATCCCAGCTTTGCTTAACAGTGAGCTGGATACTAAATTCTTATGAATATCTAGGACATGCAGCATATCCTTGAGGGTCAACTCTTTTCCGGAGGTCAGCTTCAGCACCACCTGGCCTAGTCTGACTACGGGAGAAGTTACGGAGTTACCCATAAACAACTTCCGGCCGTTGATCGCAATATAGGTCGAGAACATCTCCTTGTCTGAGTAGATGTGTCGGATTGTCCCTGTGTCAATGAACCACTCTCTTGGGTTATCCACCAGATTAGCTTCAAACACCACGGCGGATAAGTCTAGCTCAGACAGGTCTTCTTCCAGATTTGCCTTCTCACGATCGTCCCTCTTTGGCAGGCGACAATCTTTTGCCATGTGACCGGGCTTGTCGCAGTTGTAGCAATTGCCCTTGATCTTCTTAGTCTTCTTTTGCTTTGGCTCTTGCTTCTCCTGCTTGTTCCCGGGCTTCTTCCTCTTCTTGCCGGTACTACCTTCGACGAGGTGTACCTTAGCCTTGAAGTTGGTCCTACCAGTCTTGACTTCAAACTTTCGGTTTTCTTCCTCGATCCTTAGTCTCACGATCAGGTCTTCCAGCCCCATGTCCTTCCTCTTCTGCTTGAGGTAGTTCTTGAAGTCCTTCCATAGACGGGGTAGCTTCTCGATCAGAGCAGCCACGTGGAAGGATTCGCTGAGTTGCATGCCTTCTGTGCGAATCTTGTGTAGAATCAGCTGCAGCTCTTGGACTTGGTCTATGACCTTCTTAGAGTCCACCATCTGGAAGTCGAGGAACCTTCCGACGATGAATTTCTTCATCCTGGCATCCTCCATTTTGTACTTCTTCTCTAGGGAGTCCCACAATTCTTTCACAGTCTTGGTACCTGCATAGACATTGTAGAGGGCGTCGTCTAAGCCATTCAGGACATAGTTACGATATAGGAAGTTATTGTGACTCCATGCATCGAGGGCATTGATCTTCTATGGATCAGCCTCATTTTCTGCCACCTTCAGAGCCTCTTCCTTCAAGAATCAGACCAGGTTGAGTGTCGTCAAGTAGAACAGCATCTTCTGTTGCCATCTCTTGAACTCTGTACAGTTGAACTTGGCCGGTCTTTCGGCGTGGACAGTTCCCAGGACCGCTGGCACTAGTGCTGAGCTTGTTGATGCCATCTTCAAGTACACAGATCTCGTTTTACGATTGTTGTTTGTCGATGGTGGTGTACTTGATTAGGATCTTATAAAGTCGAGGCAAGAGTTAGACTCTTTCTCCCTAAGACGAGATTGCCCCGTATTCAGTGCTCACGGGCTGCAGCAATCATCCCCAAGATACAACGATTTTGCTGCTTCTAATATCGTAGCACAACGAATCTCGAAGCTTCGGGCGAACCTTGGATACTTGGAATTTTCTTAGAGAGGGAGAGAGTAGAATGACTATTGCTAATGAATGCTTATGCAATGAGTATTCGGGGTGATTTGCAAATGAGGGGGGCAGGCCTATTTATAGGCGATGGAGGGTTGGAACCTAAAAAGTCACATGCATTTCTGAAGGGGCATGATGTGATCCAAAAAGTTTGTGACTCTTTAGATGTACCCTTCAGGTACCTCTTCGTCCTTGTAGAGTTTTTCAAAGAGTTCGTGACTCTTCGGATGTGTCCATCATACATCCCAATTTTCCAAAAAATTCGTGACTTTTCGGACGAAGGGGTATGAGATTGCATTAATGGAAATTTATTCCAAAAGATTTGAACCAAAGAACTAACATTCATCGGTACGTTGACTGGATTTTTTTGGTCAATAAGTTAACTGGACTTTGGGGTCGCTGATTCGGTGCTAAATTCTGGTTGGTGTAATATCTTTATCATTTTGGGGGCTCTCGGATTAGTTTTGTTTAATCTCCCTACTGTTGAGAAATAAGATCGAAACGAGTAAAACACGAGACACAAGAATTACGTGGAAACTCCAAGACGGGGAGAAAACCACGGGCTAAGGAGAGTCGTCCACTATATGAGTCCAATCAGTTACAAGGCCTCCGTGAGGGTTCTCTCTACCTCACAACTCTCAACTAGTATAAATAAGACCTAGGCATAGGCCGTATATATATAGGAGACTAGTACTCTATTCTGATCAGGAAATAGAGCCCTACTCTAATTAGGAATTTGGAACAATCCCTAACAAATCTCCACCTTGGACCAAATTCTATGACTCCAACATCAACGCTGCTCCACCTTCACCACCAGCCCCTAAGGGCAATCATCATCAAGCGCGAACACTTACTAAGTCCAAGTAATGCTCGAACTTAGCACCAGAAAGTGGCTTCGTCAACATGTCTGCAGGGTTGTCCTTTGTACCCACCTTGCTCACAACAATGTCACCTTGAGCAACATGCTCTCGAATGAAGTGGTACCTCATATTAATGTGCTTTGTCCTCTCATGATACATAGCATCCCTCGTGAGATGGATAACACTTTGACTATCACAGTACACCGTACTAACCTGCAGCTTCTCACAGATTTCACTGAAGAAACCTTTCAACCAGATAGCCTCCTTCACACCTTCAGTTATAGTTATGTACTCCGCCTTAGTGATAGACAATGCCACTGTGGCTTGGAGACAAGCTCTCCAACTGATAGCACATCCTCCAAGAGTGAAGACATATCCAGATAAGGATCTGAACTTATCAAGATCTCCAGCATAATCTGAATCAACGAAACTAATAACTCCATCACTGGTACGTCCAAACTGTAGACACACGCCCTTGGTACTTTTCAAGTACCTCATAATCCACTCCACTGCTCTCCAATGACCTTCTCCAGGATTTGCCATAAACCTGCTAACGACACTCACAGCACAGGCCAAATTTGGACGTGTGCAAACCATAGCATACATCAGAGAACCAACATCATTGGAGTATGGAACACCAGACATATAATCGACCTCAGCAGCTGACTGTGGAGATAAAGCAGATGAAAGCTAAAAATGTGTACTAAGAGGAGTACTCACAGGATTACACGTCACATCAAACCTGTCAAGAACCTTTTCAATGTAACTTTCCTGACTCAGAAATAATTTCCTTGCTCACCTATCTCTGACAATCTCCATACCAAGAATCTTCTTAGCAGGACCCAAATCTTTCATCTCAAACTCGCTACTCAACTGAGCTTTGAGCTTCCTCACCTTTCCTTTGTCACTTGCAGCAATTAACATGTCATCCACATACAGGAGCAAATACACTTGGGAACCGTCGCGTAGCCTTTTCAGGTAAACACAACTATCATACTTGCTCCTCTCATAACTATGAGAAATCATAAAGGAATCAAACCTTTTATACCACTGCCTTGGAGACTGCTTAAGGCCATACAGGGACTTCTTCAACAAGCATACATGGTCTTCTTTGCCTTCAACATGAAAATCCTCAGGCTGTGCCATATAAATCCGCTCCTCAAGCTCTTCATTCAAGAAAGCTGTCTTCACATCAAGCTGTTCAAGCTCCAAATCCTGCATAGTGACAATACCAAGAAGAGAACGAATCGAGGTATGCTTCACAACTGGTGAAAATACCTCATTAAAGTCTACACCAGGAATCTGACTATATCCTCTAGCCACTAGCCTAGCCTTGTATCTAGGCTCTTCAACTCCAGGTATACCATCCTTCTTCTTGAATACCCACTTGCAACTGACAACCTTTTTATCCTTAGGCAGCTTAGTAATCTCCTAAGTCTTGTTCTTGTGAAGAGATTCCATCTCTTCCTCCATAGCAACCAACCATCTATCAGAGTCTTTCGACTTTACAACTTCTGAGTAACTAGACGGTTCTTCACAGCTATCAACTTCTTCTGCCACATTCAGGGCAAAAGCAACAATATCAGCCTCACCCAACTTCTGTAGAGGTCTGATAATTTTTCTGGGCCTGTCTCTAGCAATAGAATACGCTGGCTCCCTCTCAACTATGCCAACATTCTCAGCTTCATCAGACAACCCACTATGAGTAGGACTATGGCAATCAACATCACGGAAAGAACTCACTTCTGGATTAGCATCAAACTCCACCTGTACTTTTGACTTTTGCAAGTCCACACTTGGAGCACTCGGAACACCAGGTAAAGAAATATCCTCCCTCTTACTCAGCATGTATGTCTCTTTGAAAATAACATTCCTACTCAACAAGACTTAGACAGCTCAGGACACCACAACTTGTATCCCTTCACTCCAGAAGCATAGCCAAGGAAGATACATTTCACAGATCTTGGCTCTAACTTGCCATTATTCACATGAGCATAGGCAGGACACCCAAATATCTTCAAATCAGCATAATTAGGAGGATTTCCAGACCATAATTCTTCAGGTACCTTGCCATCAAGTGATGCATGAGGTGAACGATTGACAAGGTGACAGGCAGTGGAAGCAGCTTCAGCCCAAAATGACTTAGGCAAACCAGCATTTGACAGCATGCAACGAACTTTCTCTAACAAAGTTCTGTTCATTCTTTCAGCGACTCCATTCTGTTGAGGTGTACCAGGGATTGTCTTATGCCTGACAATACCCTCATTCTTGCAGAACTCATCAAACCAACTAGAGCAAAACTCCAATCTATTGTCTGTGCAGAGATGCTTGACATCTCTCCCAGTCTGCTTCTCAATCATAGTCTTCCACTGCTTGAAAGTGACAAAGACATGATCCTTGCTATTCAAGAAGAACGCCCACACCTTCCTCGAATAATCATCAATAATAGTCAGCATATACTTGGAACCATTCTTTGTTGTAACTTGAGACGGTCCCCAAAGATCAGAATGAACATAGTCAAGTTTTCCCTTTGTAGTGTGCACACCTTTCTAAAAACTGACTTTCTTCTGCTTGCCAAACATACAGTACTCGCAAAATTCCAGCTTTCCAATACCCTGTCCACATAATAATCCTCTCCTATTTAGCTCGGTCATACCTTTCTCGCTCATGTGACTAAGTCGCATATGCCACAATGAGGTATTCTCAGAATCTGTCAACGAGCCAGATGCAGCAGCAGTAGTCCCTGTAACTGTAGAACCCTGCAAAACATACAGATTTCCAACCTCCTTCTTGGCCTTCATATGCACTAATGAGTTCTTACTCACACGAAGAACTTTACCTTCTCCGGTATACTTGTACCCCAATGTATCAAGAGTACTCAGCGAAATTAAGTTCTGCTTCAAATCAGGGATATGCCTCACATTCGTTAAGGTTCGAATGATACCATCATGCATCTTGATCTTCACTGTGCCAATACCAACAACCTTGCAGACAAAATTATTTTCCATGAGAACATTACCCTCCGCACGTTCATATGTTGAAAACCAGTCCCGGATGGGACACATATGAAACGTACAAGCAGAATTAAGGACCCAACCAGCATCAACTTTAGACTTCCCATCAATCACAGACAAAAGGTCTCCATCAGATTCTTCTTTCTGAGTGGTGGTGGCAACACTAGCACTGCCGCTATCAGAACTTTCTCCTTTCGGAGCACTGGACTTTTCACTCTTCTTCTTGTTCTTCAACTCCGGACAGAACCATTTAATATGCCTAACCTTATGACAGTTGAAACAAGTCTTATCCTTGTGCCTTGACCTTGACCTTGATTTGCTTCTGCTCTTCTTCCTCGAACCAGACTTAGCATTCCTCTCTTCAGACCTCCCTCTCATAACCAAACCAGTCCCTTGGCTATTTTTAGAGGAACTCACAGTGTGCTTATCGATTCTCTCTTTCTCTAAGAGCGAATCATGAACATTATCCCAACTCAGAGTATCATGGCTGAACAACAGAGTATCTCTGAATTGCTGATAAGAAGCAGGCAATGAGCACAATAACAATAAAGCAAGATCTTCATCATCATACTTCACATCCAGAGTTCTAAGATCAGCCACTATATCCTTAAATTCATTAAGGTGGTCATGAACAGACTTATCTTCTTGCATCCGGATAGAAAACAGTCGTTGCTTCAAGCACAGTTTGTTGGTCAAACTCTTGGGCATGCACAACTTTTCAAGCTTTGCCCATAATGAGGAAGCTATTGTCTCCTTCAACACGTCCCGCAAAATATCATCTGACAGATGCAACTGGATCTGACTCACAGCCTTACGGTTCTTTGACGCCTTCATCGCAGCGTCCTAACTTTAGGGCATCGACTTCTCATCAAGTAGAGT
The DNA here is from genome assembly GCA_963995505.1 of Hypericum androsaemum. Taxonomy (NCBI): domain Eukaryota; kingdom Viridiplantae; phylum Streptophyta; class Magnoliopsida; order Malpighiales; family Hypericaceae; genus Hypericum; species Hypericum androsaemum. The sequence continues at coordinate 16,925,743 of OZ023187.1, forward strand.
CTCATCCAGCTCTAAATGTGTCAGAATAGTGCGCATCTTCATCTGCCACAGGGAAAAATTAGTTTTTCTCGTCAATTGAGGGATTTCGTACTTCATGGAAGTCATCCTGAAGCTCCTCGAACCAAAAAAATCAGCCCAAAATCGGTTAGAAAACTAAAATCAGCCAAAACAGTTGACTTTTGGTCAACCAGTCAAACAGTTGACTTTTGGTCAACTCGAAAATTAGGGTTTTTCAACCCAAATCTCTCACAGGCGGCGGCTGACCCTTTCCTCCTCCTCCGCGGCGACGGGTTCGGTGGTGGCGGCTCCAAGGGGTGGTCGGAACGCGGGCGGCGGCGACTCCAAGGGTTTCAAAACCCTAAATCCCGATTTTCCCCCAAATCGGTTAATGTTCACTTTTTTTTTCAATACTCGAAACTCAAATCCGGCTCTGATACCAATTGTTGAGAAATAAGATCGAAACGAGTAAAACACGAGACACAAGAATTACGTGGAAACTTCAAGACGGGGAGAAAACCACGGGCAAAGGAGAGTCGTCCACTATGTGAGTCCAATCGGTTACAAGGCCTCCGTGAGGGTTCTCTCTACCTCACAACTCTCAACTAGTACAAATAAGACCTAGGTATAGGCCGTATATATATAGGAAACTAGTACTCTATTCTGATCAGGAAATAGAGCCCTACTCTAATTAGGAATTTGGAACAATCCCTAACACCTACCTACGTGGCTGTGGGGGAATTCTTATATTAGCATAAACTATAGGGGAATCGATGCGTAAGATATCCGCATTAACTTTGACCAATTTTTATATGGTTGTTGATCAGTTTCAGAAGCAGCAAAACAAGAAGTTGCAGTGGAAACAAGGAGAAAGACATGGAAAATTAAGAAAGAAGGAACAATGTTTTAGAGGAGATGGATTTAGATGCTAAGTTAACACAATGGATTTGGTATTAATTTATTCAAGAAAGAAGGAAATGAAGTTGGTCTTATCCATTACAGCTCCAATATAATCTTAGACATGAGGAAAGCCAACAAGTGCAAGTTCTGATGGGAAAATGCAAGGTCCTCACACGCCAGATCAAGTGATAGTGATAAGTGACTTGAATTGAGGACTTGAGTTCAAGTTTCAGAAATCTAAAAAATAATAATTAGGAGAGCCACTTATAAAATAAAATCGACAATGTTCGACTCTAAATATTAGAATTTATAAAAAAAATGGTGGTCCGCCAAAAAGGAGCCCAACTAACAATCTTTCTTATAAAGTTGAGTAATGGTAGTATTTACGGTTTATATAGTGTAAAATTTCCTTTTTCGTGGTTGTAACCACTGACCTAGTCCAAGTAACAACTATATGAGTATATTAAATAATTTCGTTTAAATTTCCACACTAAACATTGTTTTGGTATTATTTTTATGGAAGCTTTGAATGAACGTTGGGTTTCTTGAATTAAACAATTCTCTAGTCTAGTCGAGTGCCCAAATGCTCAATTCACTGTGGAAAAAGAGCTGAATGTCGCAGTCGCGGTCATCCACGGGAACCAAACCAACGGACAAGGTCGACTTTAAGAGTAGAACAGAAGCACATCCTCTCTTGACAAATGGTTTTTGTTGTAACTGTAAGGTGTGACTGAATATCAGGGACTACTATAATCGAGTGAATCAATCGTTAGAAAGTAGTCCGAATTCGGGTCAAGAGATTAATCAGTTGGTTTAAAAAATATGAGAGACTAGAGAATAATATGTTGATTAACGACTCTGTGATTTGTCATGGCGATTAAAATGAAGGTGGTTATCTCTAATTGGCCAATGATGTAGTCCATTCGAGTGCCATGACGTGCAGGTCACGGTGGAAAAAGAACTTATTGTTAGTGTCATTCTGGGAGTTCTTTTGGTTATATTTTTAGGCAAAAAAAATTATTCATTTTTCAGATGGAAATCGTAAACGAAATATTCTGAATTACATTAAATTTTTTTTCTAACTTCTTTCAATAATATATTTTATATTCGTAAAATTTGAATTTTGGTTAAGGGCGGCTAAACTTTTTGGAGGTCAACACCTCTCTCTGTAAAGGGGCTGTAACAGGAGATGTGTGATGAGCTCCACTTCGTCAGCGAGGTTGGCGCTCCTACTGTATATACTACCTAATATTAATAATTCATATCAACTTTTCAAATAAAAAAAGATTTGAACCAAAGAATTAACATCCATCGGTACGTTGACTGGATTTTTTTTTGTCAATAAGTTAACTGGACTATGGGGTCGCTGATTCGGTGCTAAATTCTGGTTGGTGTAATATCTTTATCGAAGGGAAGATTCGAGTTCTAACGGTTCAATCATTCTTCATCAGTGATTTAATTTTGGGAGGTGGAGTTGCTGTGAAGGACTAGGATTTAATTTTGGGAGTTGCCAATTAGGATCATCCTATTTGGGAAATTAGGATTCGAATGGGAAATTTTGTTTGGTCGGGGAAACAGAGGATGTGGTGGTGAGGCTACTGTTTTTACTTATAGTCTTTGGGATTTTAATCATTTCATTACCGCTGGAATTTTTCAAGTGGGCCCAATCCAGTAGGCCCATGTTTGAATAACAGCATTGAAGGAAGGGGCCTACGTGTTTGCAACAAGAATACTGGATACCCACCGCGTAATTTAGCAATGGACTTATGGTAGCTGAAGAGAAAGACTGAGAGTTTAGAATCAAAATTTTAAAATAGACCACTACAAAAAGAACAATAATTATTCAGAAACCATAGAGAGAGAGAGAGAGAGAGAGAGAGAGGATGTTTCATATTGATCAACGAGTTTGAGGAAGCTTAATAGGGCGGAGAATCAGCCTAGAAGATCGGGTGGAAATAGCGGGTGTGTGAGAGGTAGAAGAAACAGACAGAGTGTGGAAATTGATTGCAACAGATTTCGTTTGTACCATGAGCCTTGTTTTTCATTCATTAACAGAATATATAGCAAAGAAATTAGGGGATGGCACCCAGCTAACTTCTATTTATTATTCTGCCCTAAATGTGATAATGAACCCAATAACAGCGAAAATGAAAAGATACAGGCTGGTTGGTCTATGGGCCCGTTTAGCTAGCAAATATCTCCCAGTGACCAAAGTGAATTTAACCACTAATCACCTCCTGATGCATTCCGCAACGAGGAACCAAGTCCGCTAAAGTGATTAAGGAGAAGGCCTTGCTCATGGGAGGCCATTCTGTTATTGTGGAATAGGGCCATCGAGCGACATGTGTTTGATAGTCCTAATCCAAAAGAACATTGTTGCTGGAGATATTTCAGCAACGATGTGGCGTTGCAACGTTAGTTGTTCTTTCCTATTTATAAAATTGACGTGGCAGCTGAAAAATTACCAATTTTAGTTTTTCTTTTCTACTTGGAACCCATTCTCCAACCTCCCTCACCCAACCCATTCCAACCTCCCTCGGCCGTCATGGCTGTTTACCGTTCCCGCCTTGAAATGAAACCTCTATCGTATGGAAAATCATTCATCAACTTATAGCTGTTGGGTTAATGCAACCCGAAGATTTCCCTTGAGCCCTATGAGCCTGCCACTGGAGATTTGAGTAATGCACGTAACTTGTTCGACAAAATATCTATGAGAAGTCTCCCCATAGATTAAATGACATTATGGGTGTTCTTTTGTCATGTGAAGAATTCCGGGCGTTTCCGGCATGGTGGTCGAAGGCGGGCGTTTCTGTTCGTGAAGTTGGGTGTTGTTCTGTGTTGGACCAAGATGAAGATGGACGACTGTGAGGGTGGATGACCGAATGTGTGTTCTCTGAGGTGTTTTGGCCATGGGCCTTTTGTGTCTCCTTGGTCGCTGTTGCCGCGACTTTGATTATTGTTATTACTGTCAATTGCTGAAAATGTTGAGTCCGGAAAGGAGTGGCGGTTCACCACGGCGAAGACCATCGCTTTCAATCAGTGTCAAGAGCGTGGAAGTTGCTCTGGACGGCGAGTACAGCCCGGAGAGAAGCTTCCATGTACCAGAATCCTTTGTGTTGCACCATCTTCGTCCCCAGCCAGTCCGCTCTTGGAAGGGTTTCTATTAGTTTGCTCGCACTCCCTTCCAAATTCTTCAACGGCAGCCATTGATGATGATCTGCTGTTTCTTGTTTTCTTTATACTGTTACGTTTTCTCATCAATTTGGGCAATTTTTAATTACCTGCGAGTGGTACAAAAATGTTTGTTGTTTGTTTAGTTGAATTAGACAGAAATGAAAAAAAATGTTTTTCCTGGAACATTAAAAAGCTTGGGATAAAAATATATTCTCAAGTTAGGATATCTCCATTTCAGATCATAAACCAACATCCGAGCACACCCGTCACCGACATACGGAATCGACTTTCACGTGACGACATTTTACAGATTGAGTCATTGTATCTTAGAACATGTTTGGTGAAAATTTGGCTTATGCAAAATGTAAATTTTTTCGACCTATCCCAAATCATGTCTAAAATGTTTTTGGGAACTACTCGTGTTATTGGATGGCTAAGTCTCATGATTGTAACTTTCACCTTCAATCTCTATTTCAAGACAATAAAGCTGCGGAAGATTCTTCTGTAAGTACCTCGCTGCCCTTAATATTTTGTGGCAAGAACTTACTTTGTGCCACTCTGTTTGATTCAGCCGGTTAAATTTTCTTACATGATGCAGCTGGGCTCATGTTGGAATATCGTGCATGAACATTTTGGACATGGTTTTAGTGTCTCGAGTGAGTCTTGCTTATGGAGTTTCAGATAAGCTCTTGGTATTAGCTGGATCCGCTCTTGCTGATGGAATCAATCAATTCAAGTATGAGATGCGTTCCCACTTTGCTGTTCTCTTATCCTCATTTTTCTGCTGCTATTTTATGTCTTCTGTTATTTGCAAGTTAGCTTATTGTGTTCTCACTCTTACAGATTTATGCCATTCCTTATCCTATCAGGGCAACTTTGCCCTCCTGGAATCAAAGGGACATTGTTTGCTCTCTTCATGTCAATTAACAACCTTGGTTCAATGCTTGGGTCGTTTGTCGGTGCTGCATTGGCTTCACTTTTGAACCTCTCATCTGGATTCTATGACAATCTCCTGATGGGGTTAGCTATCCAAGTAATTTGCACTTATATTCCTGTTGCTTTTCTGTTCTTGATACCGAATATCGACATAGTTAAAGCAGAATTACATGTGACAAGAGAATCTTGACCAACATAGGTTGTGTACATTTGTCTAGCAGAAAATTTTGTGAGTATTGAGAGATTTAGAAGCAAAGATGAAAAAAGGAGGTATATTGAACACAGGAAGAGGTATATTGAATGGGACATCTCTGATTGTATTACCGTTCAAGCTGAGAATTATTTTTGATGTAAGTAAGCTGAATTTAGTGTAGATGCTCACATAATTATCACCATCTAATGACTAGTATAACTTTTGTGGATGATTAAACATGCAGCTTCTTCTTTTGCTGCTATTTTGATGCATTCCCTCCCCGTATCTTTCTCTGTATCTTTGACTAGTTTAATATCTGGTTTAATAGCTGAGTTTGAGGAAGTTTAAACATATGAAAGATACCCAAACGACATTTACCGAAAACTTTTGGTGAATTGACGAGTGTTAAGCTGCTGCAAAGTCGGGATGTTTCTTATGTAAATACAAATATTGCTCAAACTTAGAAGTCTAAATCCTCTGGCGTAGCTCAAGTTATTGCCAAGAGAATACGAAAAAAATAGAGGAAAGAGACGGGAAAAAAAGCAAGTGCATTCATAAGGACAATCATGTGCTAAGTAATGTCTACAGCATCTTCGAGGGATAGTTCAACGAGGCAGCAATTCCGCCACAGTGATCTCGGCAAAGTCCTTTGTCGTAGGAGGCCATTCAGTTACTATGGAGAAGGGCCACGGTGTTATTAGCTCCAAGCTAACTTGTCTCATGGTTGGCCTTGCCCCCTGATCGCGATTCCCGCAGGCAAATGCAAGACGCACTGCATAAACCACTGCCTCCAAGATGCTGTCTTCGGGTGGTGGGATACGCTGGTCAATCACGTCCTTGAAGAGAGTATGACGGTTAATTGGAGGAGCCGAAGATGATGGAAGTGTTGTTGTTTCCGGAGATGAAAGAATTGATATGAGATCGGCTGGATGCTTTCCCATTATGACTTCAAGAGCCACAACGCTAAAGCTAAACACGTCGCATTTTTTATTTACCTTCATTGTATATGCCAACTCTACGAAACAACAAAATCATGATCAAAATCTAACACTGTGAACAGTTTTTTTTATAGGTCAACATAGTGAACAGTTAAATGTATCAACATTGTAAAATGTATATAACCAGAAGGAAGGCAGAGGAATATGGTGAAGAATTAAAATTCAGTATTTTAAGGAATAATATTGCAGTTTAAGTACCTGGAGCAGTGTAACCAAATGTCCCAGCAAATGACGTCCAATTTGAGAAATCAGGCAACAAGAGCCTTGCTGTGCCAAAATCAGAAACATGTGCTTGATACTCCACATCCAGAAGAACATTGTTGCTCGAGATGTCGCGGTGGATTATCGGAGGTGAGCAATCATGGTGCATGTAAGACAATGCCTTGGCCATCCCGCTTATGACATTGATTCTATGAATCCAACCTAATTGTGAGGCTTCCTCCTCATTGTTCAAGATGGATCTAAGGCTTCCCCTCTCTACGAACTCATATACCAAGAACGAGTGTCTTGGATTTGAACAGTAACCATACAACTTCACAATGTTTTGATGTCGGATACTAGTTAACACTCGGATCTCGCTCCTGAAGACATTTAAGCTTGAAGCTCCATCATCGCTCTGTGGCTCGTGCATTTTCTTCAAAGCAACAACACGACCTGTTGGTAATGTGGCTTTGTACACAGTTCCATACCCTCCTGCCCCAATGCAATACTTGGGATCAAATTCCTCAACAGCGTTGATAAGATTCTTGTAGAGTAGCTCACCATCGTGGCCCCATATTGCAAAAAGATCTTTGAAACCTGGCTCCCCCATCTTGAGATTTTTGCTCCTGTTTCTCCAATAGATTCCATAGCATCCAACAAGGAAGAGAGCAAACAGTACAACAATGGGAACAATAATCACCACAACTTTCCCACGATATTTATGAGCTATGACCGAGATGCAAGGCTCTAGGCCGGTAATGTTACCACACAAGTTTTTGTTGTCTCTGACTGCCTCGTAAGTAGCCTCTCGAAAAGCTTTGACATCAGGAAGGGGACCCTCCAGCTGGCTGAAGGAGATATCCACTGTTGTCAAACTTAACAATCCAGAAAAGCTGGTCGGGAATTTACCAGACAACTGGTTACAAGACAAATTCAAGTTTTCTAACATTTGCAGGTTGCCCAACTCTGCTGGTATCTCTTCTTCAAAAAAATTTTGACTAAGGTCCAGGCCTTCCAAAACATTTAAGTCCCCCAACTCTGGAGGGATTCGATCTCCAAATTGATTTCTGCTGAGGTTCAAGAACAATAGTTTGGCACAATCACCGATCTGTCTGGGAATGGCTCCAAGAAACTTATTGAAAGATAGGTCTAGTGTTTCAATGTCATGAAGCTCTCCAATTTTGGATGGAATTTCTCCTGAAAGCTTATTGCCACCGAGGTTAAGGTATAACAGAGTCAAATCTGCAATTTCTTGGGGTATCCTTCCAGTAAGCTGATTGGAAGAGAGGTCCAGGTACTGTAGTTTGGGTGCTCTTCCTAACTCAATTGGTATATGGCCAGAGATTTTATTGTTGGCTAGTTTCAGTGTTGAGAGATTACGGAACCTTTTCCACTTCCAAGACAACTCACCATAAAATTGGTTGTTGCTCAAGTCAATGTAGTATAAGTGAGGGTGTACTCCGAAAGCTACAGATATATTCCCAATGAGTAGATTTCTATCAAGGCGCACTCTTAACAAGCTGTTGCAATTTCTCAGACTTTGTGGGATTGGGCCAGCCAAATAATTATTATTTGCGATTAGGAATTGAAGTTGACCACCAAGACATATATTTTTTGGTAAATTTCCTCGTAAGTTGTTATTGTATATGAGGAATTTTTGTAGGTGATGAAGATTGTTGAGTTCTGATGGAAGATTTTCGGTGAGGCTATTGTTCACAAGAGAAAGAATGGATAGCTTTGTCAAGTTGCCTATAGAAGCAGGGATGGCACCTGTGAGAAGATTGTCACTCAAGTCAAGATTATCTAAAGATGCCAACATACCAATTTCCTGAGGAATAGATTGTGACAACTTATTGTCAGAGATGTATAACACAGTAAGATTTGTCAAGTTACATATAGAAGAAGGGATGACACCTGTGAGAAGATTGTCACTCAACTCAAGATCATCTAGAGATGTCAACATACCAATTTCATGTGGAATAGACTGTGACAACTTATTGTCATGTAGATATAACCAAGACAGTTTTGTCAAGTTGCCTATAGAAGCAGGGATAGCACCTGTGAGAAGATTGTCACTCAACTCAAGATCATCTAGAGATGCCAATATACCAATTTCATGAGGAATAGACTGTGACAATTTATTGTCAAAGAGGTATAACACAGAAAGATTTGTCAAGTTCCCTATTGAAGGTGGAATTGGTCCGGATAAATTATTGGCTGAGAAATCAAGTTTAGTGAGAGAGATCAAGTTGCCAATCTCAGCTGGTATGACACCCGCAATTTCATTTCCCCAAAGTTAAAGGATGGACAAGTTATGCAACTTGCCAATGGATATGGGAATTGAACCAGTCAGAGAATTGTTACTTAAAGCAAGATAAGTGATTGAGGCAAGCTTTCCGATGTCCTCAGGAATGCTTCCGGTAAAATCATTAAAGGATAGTGCAAGGAAATCAAGCTTGGTAAGATTACTGATCATGGGAGGGATAGACCCATAAAAGGAGTTGTTATAGAGGTCGAGATGGACGAGGTTGGGGAAGGACAAGAAGTGGAGAGTGTGGAGGGTACCTTTCAAGCCACAACTTTCCAGGGTGATGTTGGTGACACTTCTTGTAGCTCCGGAATCGCAGTGGATACCGTACCAGCTACTGCTACAATGGCTGGTATTAGATTTCCATGAGGACAGAAAGGATTGGCTGGGGGTATCAAGGCTGGCTTTCCATCTAAGAAGAGCCCCTGCTTCTTTTGCGGCCTGATCAGTTTCAGAAATAGCAAAGAGGAATACGACATGGAAAAACACAAAGATGATCGGAGCTTGGGGAGGCTGGAGACGATTAGGTGGAAATTTAGACATTGTTTTTGTGTTGTGTAAAAGGAGGAACTAATTGAGCAGTGAAGGGTTACAACAAAGACAGACGGCACTCTTGGATGGTGGATTCCACTCATTACCATTCGCTACTAATTTATAGAGCAGTAAAGGATATATGGACTCGGCCTTCTTCAACTCGAAATTGGAAAAAATGCGACTATGGTCCCACCAAAAGAAAATTCCAAGGAAAACAACAAAGAGAATAGTAGTGACGTGTCTATTAATGACGACAACCTTATACCACTAGAATTAAGCCTCGGTTATGAAAGAAAAAAAAAGATTAATCATGCTCTGTTTTATCACGTGAATGTCGGAAGAAATTTGATTTTCTAAAGATCTCTCGAGAAACTTTATGTAACTTTTTCAGTAACAAGTTATCAAGTGACTTGGAATGTAATGACTAATCTATAATTGACAAGTGGTTTGGTAGATTACTTTAATAATATTGACTAGGATATTCAATAATAAAAATAAAATGAAGGCAATATTGTGTTTGTGGTGTACAAGGATGAACTAACTTGGCACTAAAGGCTTACAAGCGAGATAGACTTGGGATACATTTCATCACCATTCTCTATTAATTTATAGAGCAGTAAAGGATATATGAACTTGGCCTAGAAATTGGAAAATGTGATCGTTGTAACATATTCACGAGTGTAGTAAAAAGGTTCCATCCGAGTTAAAATTGGATTAGTGAGTACGGTAGTATTTGGATATCATGTGTCAAAAAAAACATATTCACGAGTGTGGTCCACCAGAAGAAGATTCCAAGTAACTACCGAAAAAGAAGAGAATTCACGTCTATTTCCACAATCAAGTAACTTCTTTAACGAATCTAATTTTCAACGGGTTGAATCAAATCTCGTATTCAATTCTTCATCACCCCTATGTACATGTAAGATGGTGTAGTTTTCCTTCTCTTTGGGGATCTATTGACATGACTTGGATTTTTAACATAGGTATAAATCAGGTTCATTGTATGGTCTGTTGTTGTTGTCCCATCAATTCCTCTTTATGACACCATAATCAAATGAGATTTGACACCATAAACTTACCAGAAGGCAAGTCAGGTCCTCCAATGTCATGAAAGTTGAAGGACATGAAACCAGAAAACAGAGGAATAATAAGTCCTTGCTCTAACCAAACACTAAGCAATGTCCGGTCTTTGTAGGGGTAAAACCAAATACACAACACAGACAGATTGCACGTGAATTGGTCTCGCATCAGCCCCCGAGCCGAATCGATACCAAGGAAGATAGTATCTGCAAAGAACAGATCTGCATCAAGGAACATTGTTTCCGGAGATGTCTTGATGAATTATCGGAGGAGAGCGGTTGCCCCGCTGCTCCTCGCAAAGACCGGACATTGTTTCCGTACGGGATGATCCTCTTCGGTGGAGGGATCTTCGGGTACCTGAAGAAAGGGTGCGTGGCGTCTCTGGGAGGAGGACTGGGTATTGGGTTGGTCCTCATTTCAGCTGGGTACTTGAGCCTTGCGGCCTTCGAGAAGAAGAAGAAGAACTCGTATCCAGCTTTAATCATCGAAACTAGTACTACCCATTTCGTTAAAGATTCCTCCTTTTCGCTTCCTCGTTTCTGTATTATATTGGCCTTGTTGGGTTGTTTTTTCTTCTTTGGACGTTTCCCATTGGATGGGGTTGGTTAATGTAAGATTTAGGTAGGGTTAATGCGTGGTTTAGTGTGATTTGGGATGGCTGAGAGAGAAATAGTTGAACTTCGTTTTTGTTTTTTTCTTTTCGAAACCACAAAATAATTTCATTTTGGCGTTATAGATAAGGAGTATTGATGGATACTAGTGCTTGGCAGCTTGCACGTTTTGTAAAGCTTCTTCCTATTTGCTTCCTTCCTTGTGTGTTGAGTTTTTTTCACAAGATGTTTCTTGTTAGAGTATTGGGTTGTTGGCATTATAGATACGAGTTTGGTTAATGTAGGATCAAGGTTGTGTTTATTTTATTTTTTTTGCTTTTCTATCTATTTAGCTACACTTGGTACAATGTTATTCATATAAATAAATTTTTCGGATATTATTTGTGTGGTTAAAAAAATTAGAGTTATCTTTAAACAATATGAAAATTTTTATTTTTCAAAAATCTCTATGAATAGAGCTCAATATTGACGGCATCTCTTTATATCTCGAATTAATTCTATCTAATTTTATATTCCAACTTTTGTAATTAATTGTGTTAGTTAATCATAATTTTTTTCCTATTTATAATTACGAAATAAGCATTTTCATATATTTATTATAATTTTTATATAAATAAAAAATGATAGTAGATAATATGTGGATGAGAGAGAAATTAATTATTTATTCTGTGACCTAGGTTGGGGTTGCTGATGTAGGTAGAAAAATATTTAATTGGGTTGGGTTGATGTGGATGACAGAAAAATTAATTGTTTATTCCGTGATCTGGGTTGGGGCAGGTTGAAGATGCTGGTGGTCAAAGCTAACGATTATCGCCATGAAATATCAGGAACTATTATAATCGAATTGATCAAAATTTTCTCAAAAAAAAATTGATCAAAATTTCGGTTTGAAAAATATCAATGACGACAATAATGGGTTGTGCGAATGTGGATGACAGAAAAATTTATTGTTTATTCCGTGACCTAGGTTGGGGCAGGTTGCAGATGCTGGTGGTCAAAGCTAACGATTATTACTGTGAAATATTAGGAACTATTATAATTGAATTGATCGAAATTTTCTCCAAAAAAAAAGAATTGATCGAAATTTCGGTTTGAAAAATATCAACGACGACAATAATGGGTTGTACTGATTAACGACTATGCGATTTTTCATGGTGATTGGAATTAAGTTGATTATCTCTAATTGGCCAATGGTGTAGGAGATTTTTTCTAAAATGAAAAAAATACATATTTCTCTTAAATAGGTAAAAATTTATATATATTCCTTTAAAAAAAATCGCAATGTGGTAGATACCAAGGTGGAAAATTGGATTTTTTTTTTTGAGAAAGGAAAATTGGAGTTAATGAACCCAAAAGTCCGCAAAATGGATTGGTGCAGCTAACAAGTTACCAGTAATCCAAGTTGATTTTCTTTAATTGGCGGGCAAATCACGGTGGAAAAATAGCTACAAAGTTGATCTCCTAGCGTTCAAACAATACACGGAAAGAAGAAGAAGCCACGTGTTCATCATTCCCTGGCATTAAACAATACACTAAAAGAACAACAACCAATACTTGTTACGTTTAGTGCCCAAGGCCCGCTTATATTTCCACATTCCACTATATGTTGGGTCTTTTAATATTTGTACAATTTCCTTACCTGAAATTTGGAGAGGACATGATTCCAATTGCCGGAATTTCAAATTCATTGACAAAGTTTTAGTGATGGTAAAAAAAACTTAGTGACTTTGAATGGCTGCAAATCACGTTTGCTATTGCGGCGCACTACAAATTGCCATTGCACACCAACTTAGTTTTTATTGGGTAAAAATTCTTTAATAATTCAAAATCGAGTACTGCCGAATCATAATTTAGGATGACTCTCTCAATGATATTTTTACATTCATGAGGCTGGAATCTAATACCTATTTAAATAAATCTGAGTCATTCATCACTTTCGATATTTAGTGACTCTGAATGGCTGCAAATCTTGTTTGCTATTGCTATTGCGGTGCACTACAAATTGCTATAGGTAATCACGATGGAAAAAGAAGCCAAGTTGTAATGACTGCAGTCAACTTGGGAGAACTTAAAAGGAAGAAGAAAAAAATGTCTTCTACATCGGAAAAAAGCTAAATGAGATGTAACATTAAGGGATGACCGACTTTAACGGAGGCTAATATGTTAATGAGAACATCTTATTACGATTAGTAATTGGAGTTATTTGGGCCAAATTATTATCAATTTCTCACGAAGTTCGGAATCGTTTTAATACGCACCCTTATACGAAGTTCGGAATCACGCGGATTTGTCGTCCGACTCGCAATTGGCTGCCTCGCTCATTTTCCCTAGATAATTTTCTCTGTGTGAGGATCGACTTTCCTTAATCATTGAAGTAGGATTATGGAGGGCGGATTCCTGCCTCGGCACATTTACTCCAAATTCGAGCTTCGTCTCTTGCTTGATGGTCAAGATTATATCTTGTGGGCTCTCGATAAAGCAATCAGGATTCTCTCTGTTCACAGCCTCTACATGAGTCTTTTCACAGGCTTCCATCTTCAAGTCCCCATGTTTGGAATCAGGACTCTGGCATCAAAATCACATTCCACGTAAATTAATTATACGAATCCTATTGACCGCTTAAGAATGCAGTTGTGAGTTGCGAGATTCATTGAACAGAACATGTCCAATTTATGCGGTAGTCAATCGGTACACATAATATATCAGCTCTTAATTCAAAGTGAGTATGTTCCATATTAATGACACAAAATTACGTAAACTTGGTAGGCTAACGCCATGGCAGATACAGATCTCTTGCCAAAGTTATTGCTATTATGAATTCAGCAACTAGAGAACAAATGCGCAAAGAACACGGACGCAAGAAATAACGTGGTTCGGCCTAATGCCTACATCCACAGAGAGAAAAGAGAACTTTTATTGATGAGTTTCCGAGCCACAAAGCCATACAAAATCTTAGGGTAACATGTCTTTATATAGAGGTAAACTCTTGTACATCAAGTAAGCTATCTAGGTCAAATTAGGAGTCCAAAAACTAGTCCGAATAGAATAGGAAACAAGCCCACAAATAGTTTCCTCTTTAATTTCTCGACATTTCTAACAATCTCCACGTTGGCGAGAAATCATCCTGTGGACGAACCATGAAGCTCCATCCGAACTTCAACAAACTCCATCTTGATGAAATACCGCCACATGAAGAACCATGAGAACTTGAGAAACCAAACCGACTCTACCAGCTCCACCTTGACCATAGATACATCGCCATCAATAATACCATCTCAACTTTCTCACCACCTTTTTTCGTTCAATCACATGATTCAGCCCTCAAGCTCGAGCTTCCGAGCTTGCTTGGCCTATTCCCTCCAATTTCCATTGAATCCCAACTAGCAAGTCCACTTGCTGAAGCAACCTTGCAACAAATAGACGCGTCCTCTATTTTTCGATCAGCCCCATGCTCCACAACCTCGAACTGCTTCTCTGCTAGACCTTCTTGCCTCATACCAATGCTACATGCCATAGCATATAAAGGGCAACCTTTTGTTCTACCAAGTAGAACCCTCGACATGCCACGAACTCCACCGTTCGGCCTTGAGTGAGATACCCGATTCGCCCGTGGTGCTACCAACGGCTTCGCATTCCCCATGCAAAATCTACCCAACACCTTTGACGTGCACGTCTCTTTAGACAACCATAGCGGGGCCCAGCTAACAAACTGTCTCCGAGACAACCATGGCACATTACCAACCATTCCTCCACGAAATAACCTTAGCTTATTATCCATGTCTCTGCGAATTCCAACTGCACTCAAACCATCCATGTCAAGCATTTGCTCCCTCATACCAACCAACCCCATATGACCTGAGCTTTTGCCAACTCCTTCAGACCCATTGATGTGACTCCACCTACAATAACGTGCCTCACTAACCTGTAGGTATTCTCTTTCACCCTTCATCCCTACCATCGCATCCTTCTCCACCTTCATTAGCATACCTTTATAACTATCACTGTTATAATCCAAGGTCCCTAATGAAAAGAGATTACCAGGATGCATTGGACTTGATAAGACAGAAAGCCAGTCACCATCCGACCCGTCTAAATATGTGACCATGGTTGTGGATGCCGATCCCTCCTCGTTGTCTTGATCCCTAGTTCGTCCTGGATAGTCCCCTTCATGTGCCCTTCTCCGCACTTAAAACTACTTCCATTGAACTTTTTTGACTCCGACCTGGATCATCTTCCACAATCTAGCTGGTGGCTCCTCATCATCCGCCAAGCACAAGCGAATCTTCGCTACCGCCTTGGCCTCTAACTCCTCCCACTCTTGCTCCTCCATCTTCTCGGACTTCTTCTCCGAGAGCGCGATGACCATTCCTTGTTACACGAGAAGATTCTTGACACGCCTTTGCCATAACCCAAAATTTGAAGAACTATCGAACTTCACAAGAGCAAACTTCGCACCGTCTGTCATCCTCTAACCCAAGCTCTTGATACCAATTATTATGAATTTAGAAACTAGAGAACAAACGCCCAAAGAACACGGACGCAAGAAATAATGTAGTTCGGCCTAATGCCTATATCCACAGAGAGAAAAGAGAACTTTTATTGATAAGTTTCCGAGCCACAAAGCCATACAAAACCTTAGGGTAACATGCCTTTATACAGAGGCAAACCCTTGTACATCAAGTAAGCTATCTAGGTCAAATTAGGAGTCCAAAAGCTAGTCCGAAGCCCACAAATCGTTTCCTCTTTAATTTCTCGACATCTCTAACAATTGCAAAGATAAAAATGAAATCAGACGAAAGAGAGGGAAAAAATAGTGCATACAAGGGCGATGACATAATCACACGCACTAAGATTGTGACAGAAACTCGGGGGGATTTCAACGAGGAAGTAAGTCCTCTAAAGTGATCAGGGAGAAGTCGGTGCTCGTGAGAGGCCACTCAGTTATAGTGGAGTAAGGCCATGGAGTGATTAGCTCGAGACTGATTTGTCTCATGGTCGGCCTGGCTCCCAGTTCAAGATTCAAGCAAGCAAACACAACCCTTGTTGCATAGGTCAGGGCCTCCGAGATGCTGTCCTCGGACAGAGAGAGGCGCTGGTCGATCACGTCCTTGAAGAGAGTATGGTGGTCTATTGGAGGAGGCGATGAGTGTGAAGTCGATGCAGGTGTTGTCGTTCCCAACATTGAAAGAGCTGATATGAGATCGCTTGGATGCTTTCCCATTATGAGCTCCAGAGCCACCATGCCGAAGCTATACACATCATATTTTTCATTCACCTTCATTGTGTACGCCAACTCTACAAAATAAAATTTTCGTCAATTACACATTTAAGGACAACTAAATGGGTGCCAATGATATTAATATTGCAACTGACAAACCTGGAGCTGTGTAACCATATGTTCTAGCAAATGATGTAAAGTTGGAGGAGTCAGGAAATAAGAGCCTTGGCGTGCCAAAGTCAGAGACATGGGCTTGATACTCTGCATCCAAAAGAACATTGTTGTTGGAGATGTCTCGATGAATTATGGGAGGAGAGCAGTCATGGTGCATGTACGACAATGCCTTTGCCATCCCATTGATGACAATGATCCTCTCGATCCAACCCAGTTCTTTGGATTCTTCCTCATTGCTCAAGATTGATCTAAGGCTTCCCCTCTCTATGAACTCATATACCAAGAACGAGTGTCTTGGATTGGAGCAGTAACTATACAGTTTCACAATGTTTTGATGTCGGATGCTAGTCAACACCTCGATCTCGCTCCTGAATGCTTTCAAATTGGAAGTTCCATCATAGTCCTGTGGCTCTCGCACTTTTTTCACAGCAACCATGTGACCCTTTGGGAATGTTGCTTTGTAAACTGTTCCATACCCTCCTGTCCCAATACAATACTTGGGATCGAATTCCTCGATAGCCTCAATAAAATTCTTGTAGAGTAGCTTCCCGTCGTGGCCCCATATCGTAAAAAGGTCTTCAAAATTTGGCTCCTCCTTCTTGAGATATTTGCTCTTATTTCTCGTATAGATTCTATAGCATCCAACGAGGAAGAGGGAAAACAGTACAACAACTGGGACAATAATAATTATAACTTTCACTTGATGTTTCTTGGGGTTTTGAGTCGTGGCATAGACACAAGGCACCAACCTGGTGATGTTTTCGCACAAGTTTGTGTTATTTCTGACTGCTTCATATGAAACGTTGTGGAAAGCTTTGAGATTAGGGACAGAACCTTCTAATTGGTTGAAGGAGATATCCACCGTTGTCAAATTCAGCAATCCAGAAAAGGTGGTTGGTATTTTACCAGACAACTAGTTGTGAGATAAATTCAAGTTTTCCAACATTTGCAAGTTTCCTAACTCTGTAGGGATTTCTTCTTCAAGTAAATTTTGACTAAGGTCCAGTCCCTCTAAAACGGCCAAGCTCCCTATTTCTGGAGGGATTCGATCTCTAAGTTGATTTCTGCTAAGGTTCAAGAACAATAGTTTGGAGCAATCTCCAATTTGTTTGGGAACGGAACCATGAAACTTATTGGAAGACAAGTCTAATGTTTCAACGTCATGAAGCTTTCCAATTTGCGAAGGAATTTCTCCTGAAAGCTGATTTGCACAGAGGTTAAGATATAACAGAGTCAAATTCCCAAGTTCGTGGGGTATCCTTCTAGAAATCTGATTAGAACATAGGTCGAGGGACTGTAGATTGGATGCTCTTCCTAACTCAGGTGGTATTTGGCCACAGAGACTGATGTTGGCTAGTTTAACTTTGAGAGATTATGGAACTTTTTCCACTTCCAAGACAACTCCCCATAAAATTTGGTGTGGCTCAAGTTGATGTAATACAAGAGAGGATATATTCCAAAAGCTTCGGATATATTCCCAGTTAGTAGGTTTCTCTCAAGGCGTACTCACACCAACCTGCTGCAATTTCTCATATTTGTGGGATTGGACCAGTTAAAAAATTATCATCAACGATGAGGAATTGAAGTTGACCACTAAGACATATATTGTCTGGTAAATGTCTTCCTAAGTTGTTATTGTTTATGAGGAAGTATCGTAGATGATGCAGATTGTTAAGTTCTGAAGGAAGATTTTCGGTGACCGGGGTCGCTTTGATGACGTGACCATCCATCTAAATTTGGAAATTATCTGGGCTTGAGCTAGACTCGATTAATAATTTTTAAACCACATAATCCCATCACATTTTTATTGGGAAATTTGATATGGGTAGAAATAGTCCGGCCTACCATGGTATATACATTTATATAATATTTTTTGATCGGTGCCTCGGCCGGGCTGGACCGGCAGGAATGGAGGCCGGGTTCATGGGCCGGATTGGCAGGGAACTGGGCTGGCTTGATCTGGGCTTTATTTTTATTTATCCATATAATTTGATTTTTGGTGAATTTTTTTTCATATAAATAAAAGTATATATTCCTCGAAAGAAAGTCCTAAGATACTTATAGCCAAAAATACATCACGGATAGAGTTAGATAATAACTATTAAAGTAGAACCTACAAGATAAAGATTATCTAACTTCCCTAGATGAAAAAACCAAGCAAAACCCACCACACAGCAAACAAATTTCGAATAAGACCTGCAACCAAAACAGGAAACAAAAATTTCACAAAATCATAGAAGATCAAACGACAAGGAGAGAACCAGACCACAAGCCGCGAGTTTTATCTCATGGAGGATATGAGAAGTTTCTTCCTCCCATGAGAAACCATCGTCTGTTTGGTGAATTACCATCGTCTTTTTTTTATAAGGGTGAATTACCATCGTCGGAGTAGGACTTAGAAGGCTCGTGATCTTACATCTCGAGTTCGTAAAAGTGGTATGTGAAATAGATTTATTTAAGAGATTTTGAGTTCAAGTTTTGCAAATATAAAAAATTATTGGAAAAATTATTTTTATAATATAACACAATAGTAGTCGACTCTAATTATCATATTTTTGCCGATTCATTTATATCTGAATTCTTTTAAAATTGATAAAATTTTATATTTTTGTACATAAATCCGAACAATTTAAATTTTGGATTCATAAATGAATTCAGTGATCCAAGCAAGACTAATTCGGGGTTGTATATGAATTCTCATCCCCTCACCACGGACAAAAAAGTCCAACAATAGGATTGACTTCCAACCAATTTCACTTTAATCGGTCAAGGATCACCCATTTTGTATGGTCTATATGTCTTTCTAGAATAATGAGTAGGACTAAAAAAACCACAAACTTTGAAAACTAATTTGTTCAGTGATATCGTATTTAGAGTCGAATATTATAGAATATTTTTTTTTTCAATCACGTAATACTACTTGGATAATTCCCGTCAATATGGTAACATTAAATGAAGAAGTGGTGACGTGCTAGAGACCAACAAAAGCCCACGAAGGTTAACGAAATACCACAAAAATGGAGCCACTGAGAGAGTCCAAATTCAAAACGATCACCGAACATTCTTTCACGTCCACAGAAATTTTTATCATCCATGCATTAACGTGACTGATATAAATTGAACTCCTAACGTTTCTGTAACCAGCCTCAATGTCAATCCTCCATCGCCATAACTGCCTTGCGACAAGGTCATCAACCTATGTTCCCAGGTATCTCCAAGGAGGCGGACTTCGTGTGTTGTGTCTAGCCACCACCGTCGAGACAAAGCCTGGTCCGAAGAAGCTAGCCGTTGAACCGAAGGCTTTCGAACAGCCGAAGCTTGTTGCAAATGTTACCACCGCTCCTCCTGTTCTGAACGATCCGAGTCTGCAGTCGACGTGGACTCATCGGGCGTGGGTCGCGACAGGATGCACCACATTGCTCGTTTCTCTTGCCAAGTCTGTAGTAGCTGCGTCCGGCACGCATACGTGGCTCGAACCCGTTTTGGCCGGCTACGTTGGCTATGTTTTGGCTGATCTTGGCTCGGGGGTATACCACTGGGGTATTGACAACTACGGCGGTGCGTCAACCCCAGTGGTCGGCAGCCAGATCGAAGCATTCCAGGGGCACCACAAGTGGCCATGGACAATCACCAGGCGCCAGTTTGCGAACAACCTGCACGCCTTGGCTCGAGTCATTACATTCACCGTGCTTCCGATCGACCTTGCCTGCAACGACCCTACATGGCTCGGCTTTGTCGGCCTATTCGCGGGCTGCATCATGTTTAGCCAGCAGTTTCATGCCTGGGCTCACGGCACGAAGAGCAAGCTGCCACCAGTAGTAGTGACACTGCAGGACATCGGAGTGCTAGTGTCGAGGTCGCAACATGCCGCACATCACAGGCCGCCCTACAACAACAACTATTGCATTGTGAGTGGAGTTTGGAATGATCTCTTGGACAGGAATAAGGTATTTGAGGCACTAGAGATGATGTTCTACTTTAAGACAGGGGTCAGGCCAAGGTCCTGGAGTGAGCCTAACTCTGACTGGACTGAAGAAGTTGATGCACCTGAAGTTCCTGCAGTTCATTGATTCTGTCAATTTAAGAGTGAACAAGTTATCCACTTATTCTTTTTTCTTTTTCACTTTGGTTTGGAAACCATAGAATCCAATTTGAACATGAAATAATTACGTGTGCTTTCTATGACTCATCACATTTCAATGTAAATTGATGGCACACTACATCGACAATAGGAATTGTTGCAGCTCAATGTTATATATGAATGAAAAATTTATGCGTACTCTGATCTTCGAAGGATGTGGATCTTGAGACGGTATCAATAAAGTGATGGCACCGGAGAAGCGTTGCACGCAACTTATAATGTTTCCCTATTTATTGCTTTAGCTCCTTATATATGAACATACTTCCTAGTCTGAATGAGCCCAATCGGAGTCTTCCTCCGAGCAGAATCCTCTCGTAACGATAGCTAGAAATAAACACCATGTCACTTCACATAAGGAAAAAAGATGGAGGAATGAGAATGGGGTATCCAAGTGCCACCATGAAGCAGTCAAAGAAAATTTACCTCAAGCAGCATTGTTCTAAGCCCCAAGTCAGATGTCGGAGCCCACGAAAGATGAGATTGGAGCTACACAAGGGAACCAGTAGCGGCCTTTTCCATCCGGGTGGCCATCATCAATCATTGCCAGTCCCTCCTGGTCCATCATAAACAGGGATATAAGTCACAAAGATCCATTTGCACCAGACGGAAGGGGAGCTCGATCTTGGTTTTTAGGAGAGTGGTGTTACTTGTTAGATGCATACCTCTAACAAAGTATCAAGGGCATCAATATCACAGCCAGATGTCCAAGAAAACCGTCTGTGTCTCATCAACAGTCACACAGCCTTGGGCCTATCAGGCGCATGCAGAAAAAAGAATGTCAGAGGCCGTATGAAGAGTTAGCTTACTGTACCTAGTTATTAAGGGGGTGTAAAGAATGGCAAACCTGAGCTATGTCCAGTATTTCATTGTGGTCTTTGTTCAATTCAGTCGGAACGGATCTAACGAGCTTTTTTTCCCAACAGTAATGACCTTAAACCACTACCCAAGATCTGAGCGAATAAAGAGGAAGCTGTTACAAAATTAACTAGATTCCCAGTTTAATGTAACTTTCAAGTGAGGGAAAATCATCAAGCCAAGTGCCTTGTTCATGTGCAAGCTTGGAGTCTAATTTGTTCTTTACACGTGAGGCAAGGAGACTCATCTTATTGCCATGCAGACATAGCAATTAAACCGAACAATGCAAGGGTAGTAGGATGCATAATAAGTTCGGAAGAAAGCGAAAGCACCATGTGTGCATCAGCTGTTTCTTGTGAAAGCAGAATTGAGAATTTTTACAGCAACACATCCTCAACTACTAACCTTAGGCTTGCAACACATCCTCAACTACTAACCTTAGGCTTACTTATTGCACGCAGGCAACCATCTTCTGATACAGCTTCCTTATCACTTTTTTGTTTCCATCGCAGCAGAGTACAGAGCTCCTGCAAGCTGATTAAACCTCCATTGAGAGGCCTAGTCGCTAAGCAAATCTCAACAATTTGTACCCCTGGCTAGCCAATATGATGGATATAGCTCTCGTAGCACACACATTCAACAGATTCATATAGAAAATGAGAAAGCAGAGACCAGATGAAGCGGATGGACAAGATAGTTTTACAACGCCACCTATTCGTGCGGTCAGAGACCAAAGATATCAGACCAAATGATAAGCATCTAATAGTAGAATGAGAATTTAAAAGGACCTGCCATTGTACCAATTAAGTACACGTATGGAGATGAATACAGAGTGGGGAACTTTGATATTTAAAGGAGATTACTGAGAAAATGATGTCATAGTCTAGCTTGATGCCCTCATAACAACAACTTAAATGTTTATTTGAAATAGGAAGTTTCTATGGGAACCATGCATACACTCATAAGAAGCAATGAACACAGAAAAGTTACAGGTCATATCTTTCATCGAAAGGGACACAAAACCTCAGAAACCCTTTTCGACTGAGCAATGAACTGCAAATGGGGCAAGAGAAAGAACAGAGACATACCAAGCTCGTAGTAAAAGTCGCCAATGCCCAACAGTTCAGCCCAAAACCCCTTATTCGAAGCAAAAGGATCCACTCCTACATTAGCACACATCTCATGGAACTGTGCCCTGAAAGTCGAATTCTTCTTGATATCATTCTTCAGAAAAAACCCAAAATTAACCATCAACCCGAAAGGCATTACACCTGACTCATACCTTTCACATCCTCAATCACACTATACAACCACCAAATCACCAGAAGCCTTTCATGGAGGGCTACATGCCCCATTAAACAACTCTGATTAGCACATTCCAACGCTATAAACCCTGATTAAGAGAATTTCCCCAATGCAAAAACCTCCAAAATCCAAAATTTGTACCGAAACTCGAACAGAGACATCAAAATCTCCACAAAGAAGAAACCTTTACACATAGAAACACATGGTACGACGCGTAATCGAAGTCGAAACCTTGTGCTTGCGATCGAACTGCTCGAGCTGGGAGCCGAAAGTGGCCAGCTGCTCCCTCATGAGATCAGTCCTCAGCTTGGCTACATTCCCTCCCAGCAATCTGTATTGATCCTTCACAAGTAACAATTAATTTCAATACCCAACAGTACAAAAAACACAGTAACCCAACAAAGTTTTAGCTGTAATAAGACAGATAATAATCAGACAAGGGAAGAGAAATATTTGTAGTAATTACCCTAGTTTGAGCAGCAGTTTGTAAGCCTCCAATCTCCTCCTCATCGTTCTTTCTCCAAAGAGTTTCAAGTGTTGTTGGGTAAGGAGAAACTCTTGGTAGACACGGAAAGGAAGAGTTATTATGAATTATATAAAATATTTGCCAGAGAGGTTTCAACAATCAGAGTGGCGCAGCGGAAGCGTGGTGGGCCCATAACCCACAGGTCCCAGGATCGAAACCTGGCTCTGATAATTTGTTTTGATTTTTTACGCTTTTTTCTTCCCTCTCGCTTCCTTTCGGTTGGTGACTGGGCCCGTTGTTTGGGCCAGGCCCTGACTTCTGTAACGGCCAAATTCTGTTATACTCCAATACTTCTGAATTATTTATCTCTTCAGCTTCTATTTGGTCAGAAAATCAAACTTTCTTTTTCCATTGAAGATTCCTTTGTCAGATTAAGCCACTTTATTTCAAGATTTTTATCCATAAATATTCATTGTAATATTTGATTAATGAATAGGTCTCAACAGTCCAATTGATAGAAACATTTCAAGTCATAAGGGCATATGTTAGTTAGGCTTAGAGACTTTTTATTCATTTTAGATTTTTAGGCTAGAGAAATTGGACAGAACATGACCCAACTTATTTTGATTGTTTGTTTATAGTCTGATAATATTAATAAATTTAGTACTAAACTTATGACCTACAACAAAAGTTATGTAAGGTCAATATCCTAACAAATTAAGACAAGTCCATGAAAATTGGCTAGACGATTTGAGATAGACTTGGACGTTTCGTGTAATCCATTTTTTTTCACCAAACATAATTTAGGAACACATAATTACATGAAGTTTCTTCCGTGCCCACAAGCCTCTTTTACATGTTAACCTATAAATTTTGACAACTACCAAAATTGCCCCGCAAAAAAATATTGATCTCTCAAAGAGTGTGCTTCCACTTGCAGGTAATTAAATATAAAGAAAGGCAAGGAACGAGCTAGGTTGCTCCACACCGAAATTATTTACAAGTAATAACAGTAAATGGAGGAATTGCCAAAACAAGCAACAGAAGCTCATCATCAATGGCTGCCGTTGAAGAATTCAGGAGTGGTCTTCGCCGTGTTGAACCGCCACGCCTTTCCGGACTCAACAAATGATCATGATCACCCCTTGTTCAGGTCCAATCCCCACGACCTCGTCCCATACATTGACTTAGATTGTTACAGCATTGACGATCCTTCCCCGAATCTCGCTAGCATTCCTTCTCCGCGGATTTTCGCAACGCATCTTGCGTTCGAGGCCATGCCCGAATCGTTCAGAAACTCCAGCTGCCGCGTAGTTTACATGTGCAGAAAGCCACTCCATGCCGTAGTACTCGTCCAAATGAATACTTTTTGGAGAGAATTCCATTAATTAATGGCTGTTTTGATCCTTTGAAACAACTCATTGAATATGTATCATCGATAAGACTTGTGTTGACTACAACATGTGCTAATACTTGTTAGAAGTATTAAATTGCACAATAAACTATCAGAACAAACAATTAAAGATACTTGAATTTGAATTAGTCGATTCAATATGATCGACAATAACCAACAATCCACTAACAGTTAATCAAATATGCACTTCGCTTAATTTGGTGACGAATAATTTAACGGTCTGTACCTCTCATTCAATAAAGATAATACTCGAACCAGAGTTTGGCATCGAATCAACGTCCCCAAAAAAGCACAATCAACTTAACAATTCTTCGACTCCCCATATTCACCTTTATTAGCTTTAATGAATATAGTAAAAAATGCATGTAAATTAACTTTAAATGTTATCTAGATATCAATAGAAGGCTAAACATAAATTTTTTTTTTGGAAAAGTATATATGTATTCATTTCACCAGGAACAATATGTACAAGAGGCTGCCAGATTGCCAGCGAAGCAACCAAGATAGACAGTTATACCACAGAATTAAGGAACAACAAAACGTCTTGCGAGTTCATCCTATTCGAGATACCACACAATAGACCTACTCGGAAAGGCACCTAGAAATGAGGAGCAACAGCTTCCCATTGTCAAAGTGCTCCCCATCAAAAACGATACGGTTCCGAGTCTTTCAGACGTTCCAACATGTGGAAGCAAACACCATGTACCAGACCTTTTTCAAGAGTTTTCCGCGCACTAGACCAATCCATGACTCAAAGAATCGAAGAGTGGAATCACAGACACACCAACGAATACCAATCAAATTTGCAAAGTAATCCCATATCCTTGCCGTGACTGGACAGTGTATAAAAAGATGATTAGAAGATTCAACTCCGGAGTTGCATAAAGGGCACTTCACATCTCCATTTCGAAGAAATCCTACCCTTCGCAAGTTATCCCGCGTCTTGATACGGCCAAGCAAAGCCATCCAAAGGAAATAACTAACTTTGGAAGGAATTAAGCTAGGCCAGCCATCACGAAGAACATGCGGAGCAACAAAGTGAAATCCATCAAAGACGAGAGTAACTGAAATTGAAAAAAGATAATATATCATGCAATTTTTTAGAATTTTGTTCAATAAGTAGCGGCAACCATAATAATGCTATATTAATAATGATAATTACAACAAGAGTAACTGAAAAAAAAGTCAATTTATTAACACAAAAATGTAGCTTCCCATTGCAAAGCACTCAACAGAATTTGAAATGAGTCGGTTTTTAATATTCATCAACGGTCGAAGATCATTCTAGATTTTCTTCCCATTTAGGTCATTAACGGTCATTAGTCTCTTTTTAAATTGTTCCAAACCATTTAAAGCTCCCCCTATTTCTCTTCAGTTCTTTTCCCATGAGAAGAGAACGCACACAAGAACCAACCAGCCCGTTAGCTTAAGTTGGAGAATTATGGTGTGGAGTTAAATTAGCGATATCAATGTCAAGATGAAGTTCTAACGAGATTAGAAAATTTTACATTAAGTAGGTTGAAAATATTATTATTAATAAACTTTACTTCTAAAAAAATCTCACATTCGATAAAGATTATACTCAAACCAACACATTGTTAATTTTTATTTATAAGTATAAAAAATTAATTAACCTATTACTTTATAGTTTTGGGCAGGATAGAAAATTGAAACAAAATTTAACAATTCTTCGACTACCCATAGTCACCTTTAGTAGCTTTAATCAATGTCGTAAAAAATGCATGTAATTTAACTTTAATTAGTATCTAGCTATACATGCATGTATCACGGAAGGCTATATAATAAAATTGAAATGACAATACAATATGCTACTTTTAGAGTTTTGCCGGTTCAATTTTTTTTATTTTTCAAAAGACATTTTATGGAGTCTCGTTCAATAAGCAAGGCAACGATAATTATGCGATATTAATAATAATTAGATAATTAAAAAACAATTTATTAACACGAAAAAATATAGCTTCGCGTTGCAAAGTACTCAAAGATTAGATAATTTAAACATTGAAACGATTTGAATTGAGTCGGTTAAGTTCATTAACGGTCGGAAATCGTTCGAGATTTTCTTCCCGTTTAGGTCATTAACGGTCATTACTCTCTTCTTAAATCCCCCTATTTCTCTTCCGTTCTTATT
Organism: Hypericum androsaemum; assembly: GCA_963995505.1. Classification (NCBI taxonomy): domain Eukaryota; kingdom Viridiplantae; phylum Streptophyta; class Magnoliopsida; order Malpighiales; family Hypericaceae; genus Hypericum; species Hypericum androsaemum. The sequence continues at coordinate 16,952,397 of OZ023187.1, forward strand.
GCATGAGAAGAGAGCCATACAAAAACCAGAGCCTCTCTCTCTCTACAATTTCCATTAGAGACTAGGTGGGAACAAGAAAGGGGAAGGGGGAAAATGAGATGGGAAAGGCTCCAAGAACAACGATAAGAGGGATTATGTGGACCACACCTCCAATTCTGTAAGGGCAAAGGAAGGAGGTTTCTCTGTCTTTTGACTCTCTGTTTGTGATTATTGGATATGGAAAAGTGTTGATCGCCTCTTGCTCTACCTAAAAATTTGATTTCTCGAGTGAAGTTTCGATCTTTGGTTAATGATGGGGGAAACTTCCGGGATTCTATTCCCGTTGGGCTCATTAATGATCATTAACAGTCATTAGTCTCTTTTTAATCGTTCCGAACCCTTATTCTCTTCAGTTGTTTTTGCATGAGAAGAGAACCCACACCTCTCTACAATTTCCATTAGCTTAAAAGTCCAACCTTTTTTTTTACTATAATGGAAGGGAACAATGAGATATTTTCGGTGAATTTTTTATCTTTAGCTGTGGTGGACTTGTGAGTTTTGACTTCTTGTTGGGTGGCGCGACTAAGTTTTTTTTTAGTACTTGGAAGTTCGCATGGATGGGCATCAGTTTTCGATTCTCGAGATCGAGGTATTGTGAATCTCTGCATGTCTTTTGTTTAAGTTTTTACTGCTCTGTAAATGTCTTTCTTTCAGATGATCAGTTTGCGCTCGCTAATTACTGTCACTATGTTTCTGTTGTTGTTTCACGAACACGGATGTCCCCGAGCATTACAGGAGATGGAACAGAGGCCGTAGTGCAGCCAGCCCTTGTTGGTAAACGGCTCTTCATATTTGGTGGATGTGGCAAATCTGTGACTGCTAAAGAAGAAGTCTATTACGACGATCTTTACGTGATGGATACAAGTAACCACGAGTAATAGTTGATTAAGTATCTCTGCATTGCCGTTCTAGTTGATCAAGGTGAACTATTTAGAGTTTCAAGTCTGTCCCTCTCTCTCCGTTAACTCTTCTTTGCAGATATTGCCTTGTGGACTAAGGAGGTGGCCACCACATGACATGTTCCTTCCTTCCTTCCTTTTGCAAGATTTAATGCTTTCGGGAATTGTTTGGATCTTGCAAATTTGGAGTTCTTAAATTTTTCGGCATTAGATATTCCATTCAAATGGAGCAAGTGTGAGAGACAGAATTGCAGACTCCTTACTTATTTGATGTGATTATGCCATCTTTTTTAGGACTCGTTGGTGTTCGGGATGAGCAGCGGTTTAAGGAAGCAACTGAAGCTGAAATGCCAACAACAAATTCTCAATTATCATTCCATCACACATTTCCAGGTTGATGCCCAACCAGGTAAGAACTAGTTCATTTAATGCTTGTTTATGCTTCATTTAGATGTTATTATTTGCTTTGAGCCCTTCGTGCCATTCAAGTTTTTGCTGTTGGTATTTGATTTGAACCCTTCCTTCCGTGTTTCTTTTTCTATTCGGGATCAAAAAATTTTAAATATTAGTTTTAGTTACCTCATCAATTTCTTATAACGTATAATTTTGTTTTCTCGTTTCCAAGACTTTCGGATGAATCGGCCACTTAAGAAAGTTCTTCAGGGAACCTAAAACACCGGGTAATTTCTTAATCGAGAACCTATTTTTTTGCTATTATTTTTTACTGGATTTTCATGTTCATATAGATCACTTCAACCCGGTCCACGGCCACTTCAACCCGATGCTCCAATTCTCTAAGAAACTATCCCACTGTTGGGATAAAAAAGTGAGAACGCTAAGAACGATCTCGTGACGGTCCGGAGTGCTCGTCCCAAGGTCGATCTAACGCTATGGGTAATAAGGTTGGCCGAAGCCGAGACTACTACTAACCTAAACTAAGATAAAGAAGCCGAAGCTTGATAGATATTGTGTGTTTGATTTGTGGATGATGTCGCCTTGCTCCCAATCCTCATATCGTCTCCTAGCCGTACTCGAAGACCTCAAGATTTATCTTTGACAATGCTCATCCTCATGCAACACTTATCTTCGTCTAACTCGGATCTCCGACGCTTATCCTTGCCCGACTTGAATTTCCAACATTTATCCTTGCCTGCCTTAGATTTTCAATGCTTATCCTTGCCTGACTCGGGTCTCTAGTGCCTATCTCCATCCCTTGACAACCCAAGTATATTGAGAGTCCTAGAGTTCCCCAATTTCTTCAAGAGTCCATCCTGAATGCAATCTCTATTACCATGGACTGTTAATAACCATAGGCCGACAACCGCCCTGGGTCGACAATTGGGCTTGGCCTTCTTTGTCGATGATCGAGCCCTCCTCCAAGCTGGCTGACAATCGTCACCTTGATCACCGGCAGCTGACGATCGGCCTATACCCCAGCTTGCCGACGATCGAGGTCACAAGGGATGTAGCCGACGATCTAGGGGTAGGTCATGCGACCAATGATCTAACATTAGACAATTTCAAATAGATTTTTGACATCCTTCTACTCTGAATTCAAAGACACCATGAACTAGAAAGTTGTAGGCTCATGTTTTAGCTCTGCATAGCAACCAGCCGACGATCGGCCTATACCCCAACTTGCCAACGATCGAGGTCACAAGGGATGTAGCTGACGATCTAGGGGTAGGTCATGCGGCCAATGATCTAATATTAGACAACTTAAAATAGATTTTTGACATCCTTTTACTCCGAATTCAAAGACACCATGAACTAGAAAGTTGTAGGCCCATGTCTTAGCTCTGCATAGAAACTTGAATCGTCTCAATCCGAGTTCAGAGTCTCTAGATATGATCATTGTACTAATGGCCGATGATCGGCCTAGAGTTGACGCTAGCCGACGATCGCCTTGTAGCCGATGATCGGCCTGGAGTCACCTTCAAACCAATTTTGGTCCCTCTTCCGCTCTGAATTAGAAGAAGTCACCAACTAAAAAGTTGTAGAACTATCTCTTAACTTTCCATAGCAACTTGAATCATTGCAATACAAGGTCGGAGTGTCAAGATAAGACAATTTTACCAATAGCCGACGATCGGCCTAGAGCTGGAGCTGGCCGACGATCGCCCTGTAACCGACGATCGGCCTGGAGTCGACTTCAAACCAATTTTATGCCCTCTTCCGCTCTGAATTAGAAGAAGTCATGAACTACAAAATTGTAGATCTATGTCTTATCTCTCCGTAGCCGCCAGAATCACTTCAATTGGAGGTTTAAGTCAAAATCTACGAGTGATCTACCAACGGTCGACAATCTAGGTTGAGCCGACGATCAGTTAGAAGTGCCGATGATCGGAACACAAACCAAGTGATCAATAATTGACTCATGCTGGGAACTTGGCCGACGATTGAAGCTCAGCTAGAGCAGCCGGCGATCCATGCTCAATCACAACTACCGACGATCACCCGCTAGCTAATCTTGTCGACGATCGAAGCGTACTCCACCTCTTGAAGCCCCGACTATTTCTTCCTTTCAACACCCACAGAGGAGTGAGATCTACTCTAGCCACCCCTCACTCCCTCTTCTCCTCCTCCGCCTCGATACCATCACCCCTAACTATAACATTTCCGTCGAGACCATCTCTGACGGTTACGACCAAGGCGGCGTCAGGTAGGCAGAGAGCCACCAGGCTTACCTCCGTAGCCGTAAACTGTATCGCTTATGACCCAGTTCGGGCTTATTTTTCACGCAGACTTCGGCCATCGAAAAAAAGGGTTCTTGACCGATTCGAGCTCGTTGCTCCCTCGTGGACGATGACAATTGAATATTGATTGGGCTCGATTGGGAATTAGGGAATAGGTTCCTGAATGATTTGGAAATTTCGTTTGGGTAATTGGGAATTGGGGAATTTTGTGATTGATTGTTTTGTTTGGTCGCCGGAGGAGAAGGAAAGTTGAAGGAAGAGGAAGGGGATGAATTTTTTTTATTTTTTAAGAGTAATTTTTTCATTTATGTCATCCGCTCTAAATGACAAAAATAAAAAAAGAGCTGATGACATTAGCGAAGGATCAGAACGTATAATAAAATCAAACACGGGAAATTTGGCGTATATTTTTCAAACACGGAGGACTTTAGCATATATTTAACCAAATACTTGAGATTTGAGAGTAATTTTCTTTTTTTTTTGGTAAATAGATTAAATTATATATATCTCATCGAGATTACAAGCACTAAAGCTAATCTACTTATAATGTACATGGCTAATCACCTAACCTCAACAATTCTAAGTACAACAGGAAGTCTTGGTGTTCAAGATTCGTAATGGAATTGGATCACCGAAACTACTCATAAATTCGAAACAAAATAGAATGAATAAGAAAGTGTCTGTGTTGTGTATTTGGTTTTACCCCTACAAAGACCGGACATTGCTTAGTGTTTGGTTGGAGCAAGGACTATTATTCCTCTGTTTTCTGGTTTCATGTCCTTCCACTTTCATGCCATCGAAGAACCTGACTTGCCTTCTGGTAAGTTTATAGTGTCAAATCTCATTTGATTATGGTGTCATAAAGAGGAATTGGTGGGACAACAACAAGAGACCATACGATGAACCTGCTTTATACCTATGTTAAAATCCCAAGTCAGGTCAATAGATCCCCAAAGAGAAGGAAAAATACACCATCTTACATGTACATAGGGGTGATGAAGAATTTAATGCAGTTTGAGATTCGATTCAATCCGTAAAAAATTTGATGCGTCAAAAATTTGGTTTGAATCGTCCGGACACTAATAGAATACGGTCCACGATTTTCTCTGTTTGTTGATTCGACAAATTATTTGATGAATAAGAAATTCAATTCAATTTGTTGAATTATATATAAAAAAATTTAAAAAAAGAAATAGGACGAATTGTAAAGAGGGGAGAATAGGTGGAAGCTAAAATATGAATATGAATTTGGTTGTTCATAATTTATATTCGAATTTGTCCTTTGTACGAATTAAATACTGTTCAAATTTTTAATTCAAAATTTGATAAATTATATTTCAAATTCGAATAGTCATCACTCATATCTATATATAATGAAATTCACTAGTCCTTCTGGAAAATATCTTGGGCTTGGAATGGTAGCTTATCCTAGCAAAAGAAAGAAATACGAAATAGGCAAATTACATAACACAGTTCTTGGCAATTTACGTAATCGATCCAAAATCACTTAAAACGTGTCACGCAGTGACTGGTTCTTCGAGCATTCTTGTCTCCACGTCAGCCGTTGAACACTCTTCCGCTCCTTGGAATGGCGTCGTCCTTGCATCCTTCATGTGCTCGTTTAAGTCATCACGTGACCTCCTAACGTTAAGCATTCCTGTCACGTTTTCGCGCTCTTCATTCCGCCAACTAGGTACTTGGACATATTAGGACTGGTTAGAGAAACCATCCCCATGTGAGCATATTAGGACTTCAATTTATATCAGTCACGTTAACGCATGGATGATTAAATTTCTGTTGATCTCAAAGGCTCTATTTTTTGTGGCATTGTTTGTATCTAATCGAGTATCAACGACCATGTATTTATAAAGTTGACTCATTGAGTTCAAATACCTTGGATTTCAATTTGGGTTTAAATTTGGAGATTTTAACTTTTAAGTAATTCTCGTCGGTATCAATGTGAAAGAAAAAGATTTTGTGTAGCTGACTTGGTCATCCATGTGGATATGTTTTGGAAAAATTTAACCATAGTTAAGGTTTTTTCCGCCAAAACAGTGAATTCGGAAAATCTTTGTCACTAAAATAAGCAAAACCAAAATGTACTTAATAAAAAAGTGTCAAATCACATAATACTAAAATAAACTTTTTCGAAAAATTAATACATACTTTTGTTCTACCCCTAGTCGGTCTTGTTTGTTGGATATGTTCCCTTTTTCTACCGTGGTTTCCACATTTCCACATTAAGAAGCCATTTTTTAAATATAGTTTTTTTTAAAATTTTAAGATTTGAACTCAAATTTTTTTAAGTGAATAAAAATCTTATCACTTGAATCAACTCCCATTAATTTTGGTCATTACAAATTTGTAACACTCTTTCCACCATGATATGCACGCCAATTGACACTCGACTAGACTCATTGGCGAATTAAATAAAATCAACTTTAATTGTTGTTGGTCGGGAAAATTTGTTAGCTGCACCAATCCATTTCGAAGCGGAGCAGAATTATCTTAAGAACATTTACAATGGAGGCCTGAATTAAGTGGTAAAGGTTGGGGTGAGAAATTTAGTATGGAATTAGGATTAAGATTCAAGCCACGAGGGTGCAAAAAATTAATTATTAAAAAAATTAGAGAAAATCTAGCATTTACTGCTCATTTACGTCTCTTCCGTAATCTTTCGAGCATCTACCATAAAGTTGATTGTGGAAATAGACGAGAATTCTCTTCTTTTTCGTTAGTTACTCGGAGTCTTCTTCTGGTGGACCACACTCGTGAATATGTTGTTTTTTGACACATGATATCCAAATACTATGGCACGGATTAATCTAATTTTAAGTCAGTTGAACCTTTTTACCAACGATCACATTTTCCAATTGCTAGGCCAAGTTCATACATCCTTTACTGCTCTATAAATTAGTAGACAATGGTGATGAAATGTATCCCAAGTCTGTCTCTCTTGTAAGCCTTTAGTGCCAAGTTAGTTCATCCTCGTACACCACAAACACAATGTCCAAATTTCTATACAATCCGCTCCGGCTTCCCCAAACTCTAAATCATCTTAATGTCTTTCCATGTCTTCTTCCTCTTTGTTTCCTCTGCAACTCCTGAAACCGATCAGGCAACAACAGAAGCAAGATCCCTTCTTAGATGGAAAGCCAGCCTTGATGCCCACAGCCAGTCCTTCCTTTCTTCATGGATAGCTAATGCCAGCCATTGTACCAGCTGGTACGGCGTCGGTTGCAGTTTCGAAGGTACAAGAAGTGTCACTAACATCACCCTGGAAAGTTGTGGCGGTACCCTCCAAACTCTCCACTTCTTGTCCTTCCCCAACCTCGTCTACCTCGACCTCTGTAACAACTCCTTGTATGGGTCTATCCCTCCCATGATCTCTAATCTTACCAAGCTCGATTCCCTTTTTTTGGGCCTCAACAATTTCACAGGAAGCATCCCTGACGAAATCGGAAAGCTTGCCTCACTTACTCTTCTTTTTTTAAGCAACAATTCTCTGTCCGGCTCGATTCCCGTATCCATTGAAAACTTGCATAACTTGTCCGGTCTTTATCTCTGGGGAAATGAAATTGCCTGCGTCATACCAGCTGAGATTGGCAACTTGATTTCTCTCACCCAACTTGATTTGTCAACCAATAATTTATCCGGACCAATTCCACATTCAATAGGCAACTTGACAAAACTTTCCATGCTACATCTTTTTCAAAACAAGTTGTCGAATGCTATTCCTCAGGAAATTGGTATGCTGACATTTCTAGATGATCTTGAGTTGAGTAGCAATCTTCTCACAGGTTCCATCCCTGCTTCCATAGGCAACTTGACAAAACTTTCTTTATTATACCTCTATTATAATAAGTTCACACAGTCTATTCCTCATGAAATTGGGATGTTGGGATCTCTAGATGAGCTTGAGTTAAGTGACAATCTTCATCACCTACAATATTCAGAACTCAACAATCTTCATCACCTACAATATTTCAGCATATACAATAACAACTTACGAGAAAATTTACAAAAAAATATATGCCTTGGTGGTCAACTTCAATTCCTCTTCGTAAATAATAATTTTTTAATTGGCCCCAATCTCACAAAGTGTGAGAAATTGCAGCAGCTAGTTAAGAGTCCGTCTTGAGCGAAACTTATTCATTTGGTATATATCTGAAGCTTTCAATATACACCCTCACTTGTACTACTGGACTTGAGCCACAACCAATTATATGGCCAGTTGTCATGGAAGTGGGACAAGTTACATAATCTCTTAACACTCAAACTAGCCAACAATCATCTTTCTGGCCAAATACCATCTGAACTAGGAAGAGCACCGAAACTACAGTCCCTGGACCTCTCTTCCAATCAGCTTTCTGGAAAGATACCGGAAGAACTTGCTAATTTGAAAGTGTTCTATCTTAATCTCGGTGACAATCAATTTTCAGGAGAAATTCTTGCCCAAATTGGAGAGCTTTGTGACATGGAAACACTAGATCTATCTTCCAATAAGTTTCATGGAGCCATTCCCAAACAGATTGGTAACTGCTCCAAACTATTATTCTTGAACCTCAGCAGAAATCAACTTGGAGATCAAATTCCTCCGGAACTGGGGAGCTTGACCGTGTTGGAAGGCCTCGACATTAGCCAAAATTTTATTGAAGAAGGGATCCCTACAGAGTTGGGCAACCTACAAAGCTTAGATACCTTGAATCTATCTCACAACCAGTTCTCAGGTAAAATTCCAACCAGCTTTACTGGATTGTTGGATTTGACGACAGTAGATATCTCCTTCAATCAGTTGGAGGGCCCTCTTCCTGATGTCAAAGCTTTTCACAAGGCTACGTACGAAACATTCAGAGACAACAAAAACTTGTGTGGTAACATTACCGGCCTAGAGCCATGCAACTCGGTCATAACTCATAAACATCATGGAAGAGTTGTATTTATTGTTGTTCCTGTTGCTATTCTATTTGCTCTCTTCCTTATTGGATGCTATGGAATCTATAGGAGAAATATGAGAAAATATCTCAAGAAGGGGGAGCCAAAGTTTGAAGACCTTTTTGCCATATGGGGCCACGATGGAGAAAAGTTATACAAGAATCTTATTGAGGTAGTTGAGAAATTCGATCCCAAGTATTGCATCGGGGCAAGAAGCTATGTAACTATTTACAAAGCCACATTGCCAATTGGTCGCGCAGTTGCTCTGAAGAAAATGCGCGATCCATAGGGCAATGACATAATTTCAAGCTTGAAAGCCTTCAGGAGTGAGATCTGGATGTTGACTGGCATCTGACATCAAAACATTGTCAAGCTCTATGGTTACTGCTCCAATCCAAGACACTCGTTCTTGGCGTATGAGTTTGTGGAGAGGGGAAGCCTTAGATCCATCTTGAGCAGTGAGGTGGATGCCTCAAAATTGGGTTGGATGGAGAGAATCAACATCATCAACGGGATGGCTAAGACATTGTCTTACATGCACCATGACTGTATTCCTTCGATAATTCATCGAGACATCTCCAGTAATAATGTTCTTTTGGATGAAGACTATCAGGCACATGTCTCTGACTTCGGCACGACAAGGCTCTTATTGCCTGATTCTTCCAATTTTACATCATTTGCTGGAATGTTTGGATACGTATCTCCGGGTATGTCAATTTCAATCTTAGTATCATTGGCACTGATTTAATTATTCATAAATGTATAACTGATGAGAATATTTATTTTGTAGAGTTGGCATATACAATGAAGGTGAATGAAAAGTGTGATGTCTATAGCTTTGGCGTGGTGGCGCTGGAAATCATAATGGGAAAACATCCAAATGATCTTGTATCAGCCCTTTCAACGCTGGGAGCAAAAATGCATGCATCAACTTTACACTCTTCGCCTCCTCCAATTGACCATAATACTCTCTTCAAAGACGTGATCGACCAGCACCTCTCTCCGCCAAAGGACAGCATCTCAGAGGTTGTAGTCTATGCAACAAGGATTGTGTTTGCTTGCTTGAATCATGATCCAGGGCATCGGCCAACGATGAGACAAGTCAGCCTGGAACTAAT